>OU015602.1:3750000-5000000 GCA_907165245.1 Habrosyne pyritoides | reverse complement strand
GAAAAGACGCTGATTTTATATGTCAGTTAACATCCCCGTTACAAGTCTGAAAGTACCCATTGAAAATTCTAAACGGAGCGGAGGTCCGGGTTCTGGAACGTCAGAATAGACCTATCGATTTGGCTTGTACCCCATGATTATAGATACCCTAAAAGATACCGTTTCCTTTTTGTTTCAAAGAACACTAAAGTAAAATACATAGGATCCTTTTATTTTACCAATCTTACTCTTACCAGATTACTTTCTCACCAGTTCGCACATTTTGGAATTGTACCTACACGCTATAAAGTATAGGCAAGTCTTGATAAATGTACTGAAACCAGTAGCCCGCCATATCTTTCTGGTTAATAAACCTTCGCCCTAATTCCCGTTGAGGGCCTCCAGGGTATTGCTGTGTAACAGGATAAACTCTTCATCAGAATAATGAACAGTGGCGCCCTCTAACAAGTTGCGGCAGCTGTAATTAATTTTGTCCGTAATAATGTATTGGGTTTAAAATTTTTTTGCTTGTGTCTTAAATTCAGTTTTTTTTTGCGTGGCTATTGTGCTAATATTATAAATGCGAATGTTTGTTACCTTTTCACGCAAAAACTACACGACAGATTTGGATTAAACTTGGCACATAGATAGAGCATATCCTGGAATAACATATATGCTACTTTTTATCCAAGGGAAATGTGACATCCCTCGTGAACGCGGGTAAAACCGCGGGGGGCAGTTTGACTCTTGCTATGTCGGTTGAAACAAAAACTAAAATTGTTTAAATAATACATCTTACACACCAATTTTTCACGTGACTTTTGTAAGTTATGAACCGTACACATGCACCGTGGCTAGAATGCGAATCGTGTCCCACTTTTTTCTCGTTTAAGTTTTAAAAAGTGTCGTCTGTTGTGTTGGCACAATAATAAAGAGCCAGCCCCGAGCTGTGTTTTGAAACGTCGAGGATTACTTAAGAGTCGCGGGTTCATTCTAAAATGTATACAACGGCGCTGGAATTATTCTCTTTTAATTTATATTTTTGCACTTGGCGAGTGGATACTCATTTATTTTTCAGTTAATAGTGGGATTTTATTACCTTGCTGCGCCCCGCAACTTTTCACACTTTAAATCCAGCCCCCTTATTCAGCTAATACAAACTTCGTCGGCGAGCCGCTTCACGGAGGCCTCGGAGCTTATCTCTCACGTGATTAGTAGTATTAGCGTAGTAAGCGACAGAGACTGAGCACCGATGCCGCGACGAAACATCCTCGAGTTAGTGTCATTTTTCTTACAGAATCGAGCCCCTGGATATAAGCCTTCCTTTTGAATGACTATATCTATTGCTGAAAACTGCATTAAAATCCGTTGCATAGTTTACGATTCTATAAAGGACATACAGACAAACATTAATTATTATATATTGATAAATTTGGTCAGTTTACGGTCAAAGTTAATATAAAAGCTCGATTCAAAATCCATAGATCTATACTTACTTACTAACGTACTTCCTGCCTTTATTGAACCATACTTTGGATCGGGTTTTAATTAGTTTTGGACCATAGGAAGTAAATTTCTATATAAGTATATATTTAGAAAAAAAAAGTAGTATATGTAGTTTATTAGTTATCTGGTTTCCATAGTACAAGCTCTGCTTAGAACCAGATGGCCGTGTGTAAAGAATACCCCAGGATAGTTATTTATTATTTATAGACTATTAGTAATTTTTTTTATATAAGGTATTTTTTCTTTTACTTAAAAAAAAACTTAAATTTGATTCCATTACTTAAATTCGAGTTTGAAGAAGTTATTTCACTTCTTAAAGACAGCTATATAATCAAAGTGTTGACGAAGCCGCTATGTAAAATCTAAATTATCTTATCTTAAGGTATTCTTGTAGCGTAACAAGTTAATGGCATAATTAGAAACTTGAACGGAAACAGTTTAAGCCAGTTTCTTGACATTACAAGTTAGTTACTCGTGCCGTGAGGTCGATGACCGTACTTTAAACTGCTTCATTCTATTTATACTATATAGAGTTTTTTTAGAAAGAAAGAATAGAAAAAAAAACAAATTTATTTGTGACTAAGGGAAAAATAACGCACGAGAAAATTTTACAAAATGAAAAAAAAAAAAAGAAAACCACAAATCGGTCCTCCAACTCAGCATGTGTAACCACATGTACGTTTGCCAAAGTTTTTTACACGTATTCAAGACAAAATATATCCTTAGGCCAGTTGGCTTGGTGGTTAGCGCTCTGACTGCCAAACCGAAGGTCGCGGGTTCGATTCCCACCCAGGACAAACATTTGTGTGCATGAACATGTCTGTTTGTTCTGTGTCTGGGTGTAAATATTTATAGTATGCATTTAGAAAAAAGAGTAGTATATGTAGTATATCAGTTATCTGGTTTCCATAGTACAAGCTCTGATTAGTTTGGGACTAAATGGCCGTGTGTAAAGTATGTCCCAGGATAATTATTTATTCATTATTTATTTAGGTTATCTGGTAAAGATGACTATTAGATATTAATTCCAGTAACATTAAATATAAATAAGACTTAACACCTTCATGTCTTAAGGTCGAAAACTCTTTGGCGATGCCTCTGATATTGCAAATATCCAGTAGCGGTGCCCATTCACCATCAGGTGGACTGTGTCCCAGTCAGTCAGCCTACATGGTTTTAAAAAATATAGTTGACTTCCAGCCGCTTGATAAATATCTACAAGATGGATTTTAACTTAAATAGAAAAACCACAAGGGCAGGATAATTTAAAAACATATCCTAGTTCTGAAATTAAAAATAAACCGCCAATGAATGGTCCACTAGACCACTTAAATAAAGAACCTTTGCTTTATAAACCGCTTCTAAATGAAATAGACAGTGATTTCAATTTATAATAAACGAAAGAAAATATTGTACAAGTCAACCGTCGTCTTTAGATGAATGTAAAACACAGATTTTTTCGTCTCCTTTGTCTAAAATTGTGTTTCTATTAGAAGCCGTTGTTCCATCATTATTAATTTCAGAAAAGGTTGACATTTGAAAGATATATTTTATTTGAAAACCATTTGATCTTTTTGTAAGAAATTTTATACAATGCTTGCCTATTTAGGCTTTAAACAACGGTGGCAAAGACCTTAAAAATGTTTAATAGCAATTCTGCGGTAAACTATTAGAGTAGTAGAGCTAGTATTAGTGCAGGGTTCGTCCGGGGAAGTACTACCACCTTACCCATTTCTGCCGTGAAGCAGTAGTGCACTTGTATTACTGTGTTTCGATTAGAATGGTAAGGGGGCCGGTGAAATTACAGGCACATGAGACTTAACAACTTCACGTCTCAGGGCCGACAACGCATTGTCGATGCCCCTAGTGTTGCAAATGTCCATAGGTGGCGGTGACCACTTACCATCAGGTGGACCATCTGCTTGTTTGTCGCACCAAGTGATATAAAAAAAATACTAATAATATATTCACAAAATTATATGTTACATGAAGCTTTTCAAAATTACGAATATTTCATTTGATATCCCCTGTAAAATATATCACCAAACTATAAAAGTTATTAATACGTCAAAAACCTTTTTAAAACCACACGTCAGAACTGTAATCCATATAGTTTATGCAGTTCCACCTATTAATAAAACAAAATTTTCCCTACGTGATTCGTAGCGCATCTCAACCAATATAAATTGAACCGTCGACGGTTTAAAAATAACTTTTAAGCCAGTGAATATAAAGTCGCTCAGTTTGGCATTGTGATTCACTGTGTCTGGATGGTTTACGATGAAACGGGGGCATCTTCCGAGTTGTCACGATGACCCTACCGTCTAATAATAGCAAGACAGTGTGCTGCCTACAGTACTTTCAAGTTACAAGCGCGCGTGAGTTTTACTTTTTAGTTTATACTTAGATAAAACTACCTGCTCTCCGCGGTTACACTCGCGTTTATTGATATCATATAGAGTCTATAGCCATCGAGGAAAAATTTCGCTTCGAATGGTAGTAGTCCCATCTCGATCTGTTTAGTAGTTTTGAAATGATGGTGCGTCAAAGGAACCCTTTTTTTAGACCCTAGAAATTTTTCTTATCTTTATATATATATAATTCTACGTGTGTATGTCACTGAACTCCTCCTAAACGGCTGGACTGATTTAAATGATTTTTTTTGTATGCATTTCGTTGTCTGTCCGGACAGCTAGTATATATATAGATGTATACTGCTGTTTGAGTTATATACTTTAGTAATACAATAGTAGTCTTTGATACCAACCACTTCTAACCGGTACGTGAGCTATACTTAGTCTGTTCTAATGGCTACGCCGTAGCAGAGTGCTACGAAGCTACGCCGCTACGTATGTATTTCATTGTAATGCTCTTTGCTACATTGTTAGATTTATAGTTCTTATGTGTGTAGTGAATTAATTAAAAATTATATTGTCATTCTATTATAGTGTCAGGTCTTTATGTAATTGGCGTAAGTCCATATATATTTTTTTATACCACATGGGCCGACTAACAAGCGGACGGTCCACCTGATGGTAAGTGGTCACCGCAGCCTTTGCAACACTAGGGGCATCGCCAATGCGTTGTCGACCCTGAGACCGTGAAGTTATTAAGTCTTATGTGCCTGGAATTTCACCGGCTCCCTTACCTTTCTAACCGAAACACAGTAATACAAGTGCACTACTGCTTCACGGCAGGAATGGGTAAGGTGGTAGTACTTCCCCGGACGAACTCTGCACTAAGAGCTCTACTACTCATAACGACACTATTGACTTACACATCAAATACATTATAACTGCATAGTATAAAACAAAGTCGCTTTCTCTGTCCCTATATCCCTATGTACGCTTAAATCTTTAAAACTACGCAACGGATTTTGATGCGGCTTTTTTAAATAGATAGAGTGATTGAAGAAGAGGGTTTTTATGTGTAATACATGTGGCATCCCACGGGAACGCGGGTAAAAACGCGGGGGATAGCTAGTAAGTTATAAAATAAGGTGGCTTATATTAAAAAAAACAAACATCTGATTAAGATTACTCAAATAAGTTGCGCTTGTTGTATAAATTGAGTAATTTATCTTTCCACAACCTTTTATTTTGCATGTGTGTGTTTCGACGAACAGAGGCTTTAATACATTTTTACTAACATTTTTAAATGTTGTTTTACATATTAATGTTGTGCCTACATTAAATTTAATTCTGTTTACAGTACAACTAATATTGGCGTAAATTGAAAATTAATATTTTGTAAAACGAAATATACTGTAATTAGTAAATGTGCCTTCCAATCTGTATATTATATACATTAATGTTTGTATATTTGTTCCGTGTTTTAACGTGATGAAACTTTATAAGCTGGCAACATTTTTAGAAAAAAAGCATAGCAATGCATGTTTTGCTGTTAATAAAAAACGTACTTGGAATACGACCTGATATTATAATGATAGAAAATTTATTATCACTACATAGTAAAACAAAGTCGCTTTCTCTGTCCCTATATCCCTATGTATGCTTAAATCTTTAAAACTACGCAACGGATTTTGATGTGGTTTTATTTAATAGATAGAGTGATTAAAGTGGAAGGTTTTTGTGTATAATATATGTGACATCCCATGGGAACGCGGGTATTACCGCGGGGATAAAGAATAAAATGGAAATAAAATCGCTTTTATTTTCGAAAAAAAAATAATAGGTACGAGTAGGCAGGTCCTGATGAAATTATGGTAATATCTTACCAATATCCGTTCCAATTTTAATATTTTAAGTGTCTTACACAATACCCTAGAAGACCTTCGGAGCTGAGTGAGCCGAGGAAGCCAAATGACTTGAAATAATCCATTGTGTAAACTACTGACTTAAATAAGTCGAGATAGTAAATTATACTTTATATCCAAACAAGAGTTACTGTGATTTTTTACCCGATTACGGCGAAGCTAAAAGGAAGGGTTATACCGACCTTGATATGTATTTCTTAGATTTAACAATGTTATGAGGCCGGTCTTCATTTGATTACCTAATATGCACATTTAATAAATAAATATTAAATATGTTTTGACATTGACAGGCCAAATGGCTGGGTGGTTAGCGACTCTGACTGTCAACCCGAAGCTCACGGGTTCGATTCCCACTCAGGACAAACATTTGTGTGCATGAACATATCTGTTTGTTCTGTGTTGGAGTGTAAATATCTGAAAAAGTAAGTATTTAGAAAAAAAGTAGTATATCAGTTATCTGACTTTCATAGTACAAGCTCTGCTTAGTTTGGGACCAAATGGCCGTGTGTAAAGAATGTCCCAGGTAATTGATTATTGTTATTTATTACGTTGGGATATTCTTTACCAAAAGCTGTCTAAACTCAAAAGGTAACTTGTTCTATGGTCACCAATGACTGATATTTAATTGATTGATGTGATATATAGCATATTGTCCCATGATATTTATTTATTTATTGGTCTTCCTGTGTAATTATAATTTGGGTGTCTTCAAGGCTAGAATGAATAGGCTCTTAATAAACTAGTGCCTCAACATCAAAGATTGCATCGCTGCTTACCATCAGGTGGGATAGCAGTTAAGCATTAGTTTATATTATTCAAAAAAATGATACAAACTTATCGAGATTCACACTCAGGCATAGATTTAACAGATATGTTTATCTATACAAATGTTTGTCTTGGATTGTTTCAGACAGGCCAAACGTCACATGGAGATTTCACGATTCGATTTAATCCTTTTGTAGCATATTATCCTTATATTAGAGACCAGTTTTTCCAATTTCCAGGTTCTTAGTGCCAAGGTCTCATTTTCAGTCATGGTTTGAGATTTTAACTAAATAGTTAGAACATTTGTAATGAGTTCGAAACCTGCACCCTTATTCAGCTAATACAAACTTCGTCGGCGAGCAGCGGCTCGGAGCGTTAAAGCGTTACGGAGACCTCGGAGAGCTTACCTCTCACGTGATTAGTATTAGCGTAGTAAGCGACAGAGACAGAGCACGAAGGCAGCGACGAAACATTCTCGAGTTAGTGTCATTTTTCTTACCGAATCGAGCCCCTGCTACAAACAATGACATTACCCAAATATGGTACAGCCTACAGAAGAGCCATTTATGACACATTCCACGCATGAGTAACGATATTGTCTTTTTATTTACGACATGCCAGTATAGAAATGTCTGCTGAGTATTTATGGCGCAAAATTTTGATGTAATATAATATTATAGGACAAAAGTTAGTGGGATAGTACAGGCGTTAGTGTCTCGTACGTATTCTGTTCTTCAGATGGGATCCAGAACCAGCTGAGAGTAATATCAGCTTCGCGACATCTATGAAATGAAATGAAAATATTTTTATTTTAAGTTCTTTACAAGCACTTATGAATAGTCTGAGTTTCGTTTCATTTCATTTCATTTTTAAAAAACGAACTTAGATTTATTACATAAAATTTATTTAGTCTCACTGACAATACTATATATGAACACGCCTACAATCCTTCAACGCCCGCACAAATGTGATGTTGGGACATCTAGGAACGAGTAGAAACACGCGAGAATCCTACATCGCGATATCAAGATTCTCTCAGGGTTTGGCATATAAACAAGCATCCAACACCCACAGTTGGACCGCGGTCCTCAGGCTTGATCACCTAGACTGCCGGAAGATCATCCCTGTTAAATGGAGGAGTCTCATACCTCGCTCCTCCATATAAGCATTTTCTAGGCAATGTTTAGTACCTCTGTTGGCAAATCTACCTAACATACTCCGAAACATATATGTCAGTTACCTATGAAGTTGCTATACTGGCCATTTGAAATGGTTTTTTATGGTTTATGGTTCGACGGGGAATTCGAATTTTAAATAAATTTATTTTTACATGAAATACTTTTTTGAAGGCTTTTATTTGTTTATTGATTAGGGATTTAATAATCATAAGCATTTTCGTCAGCATTGACTCATTAAAATTTTTAGTAGGTAATTATTGAATAAGAGTTCCATCGTAATACTAGATTTGATTTATTGTTATACTAATCGGTAACTGCAAAAATACATATTATAATGTCTCAAATGATATAACAAAGAACGTAACATTGAACCTGTTTACACGTAAATAATAAAAAATACCCACTTCATGTGAGATAAAAAGGTTAAGGTCTTATGAAAAGTTATTCCTTTGTATTTCGACTTACATACTTAAAGATATAATTATTTGAAACTCAGTTTAATAATTTGCATGTTAAACTCGCATTATATGCTGTTGGTAATTTTATTTTCTTAAATTTAAAGCCTACTCTTTATGAAAATACGTTTTAGTAATTTGTTTTATTAAAATATGACCTGTGCCTTTACCATGAGTTTTTAACGTACGTACTCGTTAGCGACGGCGTAAAACATTTCTATGGCAAATCTGTACTGCGCCACTAGCGGTCACCTAAAGAACTAAAATCGATAGTACGAATCGATAGGTAAAAAACCTATCGAAATGTAAACACTAGCGAGTAACGTTTGCTATAGAAATTCGGTACCATGAGTCACAAATTTGACAGTTGCTATCGAGAAATACTGTATCGATAGTAGTTTACTTGTTAGTGACTAAAGTAAGTTTCGATAGCAACTCATGGTAGAGGTACTGATGTAAATATGATTACAAATTTCATATGATAATATGAAATTTGTAATCATATTTACAGAATTGTATATTTAATTATATCTACTTTCCTATTACTGCCTCCGTGTTCGTGGTATAAAGCTCTTTACTCAGAAGTCCTGGTTTAGATTCCCGGTTCGGGTAAGGTAATATAAAACGTTTTCTTTTTTTAGAAATGATCCAAGGGTTAGCCACAGCCCACGATTGGATATTGTCCAAGAGACGGTGATAATGCTCTCCAACACCTCACGTTGGGACATAAAATATCATCGTGACTAAAACCTTACTCCTAATAGACTACCTCTTCAGGGATAAAGAGCGTAAAGAAGTGTTATGTTACTGTCCTAAAATCGATGTTACATGAATATCAAGTTTTGCAATAATGAGCCTAGAAGGCTGGTAGCATTACATCTTTGGGTAGCAAGGCAAATTTGTTTTTTTTTTTAAATTTCGAGTAAGAGTTCATTTAATTTATAAATTTAAAATTCAATAAAAAAAAAATACATATATTATTATATAACTTTTACATGTCTTGGTAGTTTTGAAAAATGGATCATTTGTTATCTAAATAAAATAATCTTATTGAATTTCATTTCAATTTAATTACATTTTCTACTCGGAGTATTTGTAGAAGCTCAAGTAACACTTGCAAAGTTCTTATTTTCCTAATAATAAGCGTATATCATTCTATTTTTATACATTTTTTATTTAATAAATTTTCTGAATGATAAAAATCCACAGCATTTTATAATGTTAAAATAAATCATTTCTGAACATAATAGAACAATTATATTTCTACTTTTGATATTGATAAAAGAATCGATTGGCGTGATAACAGACCAAAGTCCATAATTAGCAGACGGTAGCATGAATAATGTCAGTAATTTGTGGAGGTTATTGTTCAGGTCCTGCAATAAACGCAGTGATTACTTTCTGATTCATGGCACTTTTTCAAATATGCAAATTCCGACCTTCGACCGAGAAAAAGAACGTTGAGAAAATACTTTTTAATTTTACGAGCGCAAAAGTTGCATGATTGCGTACCCGACTTTTGATAGGCTTACGACTTTGAGTGCCCAAGTTTTTATTTATATACTTAAATTTGACTGGCGTTTCTGGCAGTCTATTAAGTTATTGGTAAGTTGAGGGTACAGAATAGGTATTTATAACAGTTATATTATCATGTGTGGATGTGTAATACTTTATTGTTTACGTAGTTTCTAAACGAAAATAAATAGTTCGTTTATTTTTTTTTTTTTTTTTTTTTATATCAGACGGGATTGCGATTGGCCTCAATCTCACCTGATGGTAAGTGAAGATGAGGCCGAAGATGGAGCTCGCTTTCCCGTTAGTAGCCTCTCTCTTTTTTTTTTCTCGTCATGTATATAAAGGTGTACAGTATATTATGAATAATAATATCCTGGCACATTCTTTACACACGGCCATCTGATTTCAAGCTAACAGTCTGTACTATGGAAACCAGATAACTGATATACTACATATATGGTATCAGGTGAAAAAATTTTATCTCTCCAATTAACTGTCGCTGCTATTTTGGTAATATAATTTCTATTGTCCAAGTTTGTTGCTTTTAATATATATTATATTTATTTCTTTTGTCTCTTTTCATTATCGTTATTTGATTATATGTATAACACATATTTTATTTTTATATAGTATATGTATGTGTATGTCAATTTTAGATTATTGAGATGCACCACCGTCAATTATCGTCCCTAAATTTCTCTCCATCCTAAGGTTGTCTGGAAGAGATCGCTTTTTAGCGATAAGACCGCCCATTGTACATAGATTTAAGGTTTATTGTTGTTTGTTTTCTTTTTTATTTGGTGTACAATAAAGAGTTATCTATCTATCTATCTATCTACTACTTTTTTTTTCTAAACACATACTTATTGTTTACACAGAACAAACAGACATGTTCTTACACACAAATGTTTGTTCTGGGTGGGAATCGAACCCGCGACCTGTGGCTCGGCAGTCAGGGTCGTTAACCACCAAGCCAACTGACCTGTAGAAATATACATGTATCATTTAATACAACAAGTTTATTCAGTTCTTTCATAGGATATTTTGGCAATAAGAGAAGCTACTTAACTTTTAATAAAACTCGAATTACCCATTAATCTTAATAAGATACATATTCAGAACGTAGAACTACATCTTAAAGATTGCTAATGATATTCTCGACTGAGGAAATCGCACGGGAAATGAATTTAATCTAAGAAATTGGGTCGCAGCAAGAGTAAGTAAGTATATTAACTGCGGGAAGATAGGCCAATCATTGAGGTTAAATGTATTTCAGCTTATTTTGTAATTGAGAGAATAAACTTAATATTAAATTACAAAATTTAATACTGCATGGGTTTATATTATGCTTTATTATTTGCGTGATATTGGCTTAATTGTTCCTATAACAAAACTGTTATATTCCATATTAAATGGTAGCTTCTTTAACATTATATTTGAACTTTATAAGCCCACGGGCCTAAACTGAATAAATGGTTTTAATTAAAAAAAAATCATAAATAAATAAATACATATAGAATTGCAAATCGCACTTAGTAAATATTTTTTTTACAAAAAACGTTTTTAAATAAGAGCAAATTGTAGATAGGATAACATAGAATAACATTTATTTATTTGGAAATAGTAGAGTTCTTGGTATAGAGTTCGTCTGGGGGTCTACTACCACCTTGCCTGCTTCGGCCGTAAAGTTGTCGTAGACTTTTTACTACTGTGTTTCAGAAAGAGACTGGTGAAACTCGGGCACATGGTCTTAAATATTTTTTTTAGATTTGGTACAATTTTATAATTTATTAAATTCTATTTAGTATATTATAGTAATGTTTACGTAAATCTGCAACATTATATCGAAAGTGTACGATGCATATTTAATAAAGAATGTATGAAGCAACGGCAAACTTTCAGCCACTGGAATCGACCATAAACATCTGGCCTAGGCTAAGAGCTTATACGCTTTCATCACGTACAGGTTCCGGCTCCGTATCCTAATAGATCTAAAATATGTGCTGAGACAAATACATGTCACAACTTTTTTTTTAATGACTTGGAGTGTGACAACTACTTTGTCTATAGCATCCACTTAAATATATCAGATCAAAGACTTGAATTATTTTTAGCAACATTAAATACTGTCTGATAAAGCATTCTAGCCACGTCAGAAGTTTGAACAGATAAAATGCTTTGAAATATACCTACATCAATTAATTAAATATCCCAAGATAAATAAATATCCCAAGACATTCTTTACACATGGTTACCTGATCCCAAGTTAAGCAGAGTGTACTGCTTGTTGTATGACTACCTGGTAACTTGTATACTACATATATCTACAACTTTTTAAATAAATACTTAAATAGATATTTACACCCAGACACAGAACAAACAGACATGTTCATGCACACAAATGTTTGTCCTGCCAGTCAGGGTTTTAACCACCGAGCCAACTGGCCCGTCGATTATATTAGTTTCTAAAATATTGGTAAGGTCCTTTCTAATACATGTAATAAGAACGTTACTTTTAAAATGATAAATATCATCCTTTATGCAGCACAGTTCACAATAAAGACTATTATGCCATAACTTTGACGATACAATTTTTGAAGTATCATGATTTCTAAAAACAATCGAGAAATACAGAAGTGTACCATATCACAGCGGAAATAACATCTGTTATTGAAGTGACATTATTCATAACCATGCCGTGGTAGGTGTGCTATTTATTATACGCATCGCTGGCCTCCCTCCATTTAAAAATCTACCGTCAGACACCTACCGGAGTGTTCCGACAGCTTCAGTTAAAAGTCAGCTTCCATATCCTCATATGTGCTTACTACTGTTCACATAATCTCTTTCGTAACGTGGTGAAATTGTGGTCAAGACACGCATTTATATTTGACTAGGTGTCCGCTGCGGTTTTACCCGCGTTCCCGTGGGATGTCACATGTATTATACATAAAAACCTTCCGCTTCAATCACTCTATCTATTAAAAAAAACTGCATTAAAATCCGTTGCGTAGTTTGAAAGATTTAAGCATACATAGGGATATAGGGACAGAGAAAGCGACTTTGTTTTATAATATGTAGTGATATGTTATTCCAGGGCATGCTCGGCTTATGTGCCAAGTTTCATACAAATCTGTACGGTAGTTTTAGTGTGAAAGAGTAACAAACATTCATCTATACATCCTGTCAGCCATTCTCATAAACTTATGCATTTATAATATTACTAGCTGTCCCCCGCGGTTTCACTCGCGTTATTGTAATTCTAGGGTTTGTTCTAGCAGTGAACTAAGTTTTATTCGAATCTGTTCGATAGTTATAGCGTGAAAGAGTAACAAACATCCGTGCTATATTTATCCATTCTCACAAACCTGCATATTTAAAATATTAGTAAGATTTGTATTTCGAATTCTAGATCTTATTTCTACATTTAAACTTCGACCCTGTCTGACTATCAAACAAAATCGTCTATATTCAAAATGTAGTGCAAATCAAGCAAGCCGTCTTAGAGTGAATAAAAGTTTTACCTATTGAGCGACTGCCAAGATGGGTTCGCTCGCTGCGCTTCAGTCAAATAATAATGTTGTTATTTCTTCACAAGCACGTTTAGCTACGACTACGGTAATATCAACTTTATTGTGGAGCAAATAGATCATATATTACAGTAATCTATTGAATTAATTGATTTAGATATGTGTTATTCATGGTGATAGGAAAATATGTGTAAGAAAAGAGTGAAGAATGAGCTTGGAAAAAGCATAAACCCCAAATGATTGGGGATTGAATTAGGCAGGTAGTAGAATAAGATATAATATTCTTCGTACTGTGTGGTAGAGCCGTATACAATCATCCCAGCTCATATCGAGTGTTTGGTAAAAGGGATTAAAGAGTCATAACAAACCCAAGACCATATGGACTTTAAACCTTGCTCCAAGCGGTCCACAAAGCCTTACCAAAGAGGCTGGAAAATTTCAGCCTTATCTCAAGAGAGTATAAATTACTAGTAATTGTGCTGAACCTGAAAAAGTAGGAATAAAGATGCTTGAAGTTAAAATAAAGCCTACATAAAATGCTTTATTTAAGTACCACTGCTCAGAAAAGAAATAAATAGTACTTACATGCAAACATTTCAGGTAATTAAAAAGAAATAGTTGAGTTTATTTCCATATATTATTTTAACGTTTCAGATGCAGAAGGAATTGGAGGTGCTGATCTCCAGCGTAAGTTGGATCTTCTTAACGGTACCCTCGACGCGGAGCGAGCTGAACAAGCGCGGAGGCAGATGCAGTATATTACTCATTGTAAGTTTCTTTTCTATGAATAAGCTAGTAAACATGGTAGTAAACAGACTATAAACTACTACACCAATATTCTATACAGCTTATGCACTAAATTATTTCTAATTCTAATTAAAACCCAGAGGGATAGAATAAGCGTAATGAGAGAGAAAACATTGCTTAGTTCAGTAGTTGCTGTCGGTAGGAACTTTGTGTTTTTAATGATATTGTAATATTATTCAAATAGTTTTCATATAAACACCACGAAATTCTATAAATAACTGATACTAGCCATAAACTGGTAGTTTTATTGATATAAATACTGGCTGTCCCCTGCGGCTTCGCCCGTATTTCCCAAAGGGATGTAAAATTATAGCAGGATTAAAATTTTAAAAGTTTAATATATGTTAATCCAGGTTACAAACTAACTATGTGCCATCCATCCATCCGCAAAAAATCTCGCATTTATAATATTAGTAGGAATTTAATACAGTAGGGTATTTGACTTCATGAGAAATTGACCGACTTATTCAGCTAATACTAACCTTCATCAGCGAACTGGTGCAGCAAGGACTCGGAGAGCTTACCTCTCACGTGACTGCGTAGTTTTTAGTCTAGTCCATTATTATTGGGTGCCGTACCCAAAGTTACTAAGGCTCTGCTGTCACAGCGCTGCATCTTTGAGCCATCAGTTGACACTTCAAATTTTTACAGTGTGTGTAACTAATTGGCTCCGGCGTGGCCTTGCTAAAATCCATTATAAGATTATAGGAAAAATCAAATATCTAGTAACGAGATCCACTGGATCTCTGTTGGATGGTTGTGTCTGGTTGATGGATACTCTGTCAAGTCCCAAGCATGGAAACTCAACAGGAAATTGACACGTCTTTCGCTCCTACACGAAGCATCTTCTGCCCCCTTATTCAGCTAATACAAATTTCGTCGGCGAGCCGCTTCACGGCCTCGGAGAGCTTACCTCTCACGTGATTAGTAGTATTAGCGTAGTTAACGAAAGAGACAAAGCACGGAGGCCGCGACGAAACATCCTCGAGTTAGTGTCATTTAACTTACAGAATTGAGCCCCAGGATACACGACTCGACGCACGAGCACCACAGACGTGTTACCTAACGTGTGTGCTAATATAGCCGCTATAACAACATGCACTAGGCCGCTTTTATTATACCCTATTCCTGAGATTAATTAATCATATGTGCATTCAAATTGCAAAAACCTATTTTACCCCTATTTACCAATATTGTTATTGTTAAAATAAATAATGTTTTTTGTATATTCCAGCGGGTTATTCTGAAGACTCTGACTACACATCCGACCTCAACTTTCCCTTGGGTCAGCATGCCAACTGCAGCGCTTCACAGTTCAGGAATGCAGCACATCAAATGCATACGCCACAGGTATGTAATATACTAGATTCTAGATAAGAGTAGCAGGGCTCTTAGTGCAGAGTTCGTCCGGGGAAGTACCACCACCTTACCCATTTCCGACGTGGACAGTAGTGCATTCGTATTACTGTGTTTCGGTTAGAAAGGTAAGGGCCGGTGAAATTACAGGCACATGAGACTTCAAGTCTCAGGGATAAAAACGCATTGGCGATGACCCTGGTGTTGCAAATGTCCATAGGCGGTGGTGACCACTTACCATCATAATGTGCTTGTTTGTCGGCCCTAATATAAAAATAGACTACTATTTTATATTAAAGGCCTGTACTGTATTGTACGACCTGTATGGTACAACAAACGTTTCGTTGCTAGAAATTAACCTCATTAGCCCGGGATTTGTACTGTACCCGAGAGATCGTGTCGCTGCTCGCATGTCACGTTTGAAACCCTGACTGTTGTGACCCTCTGACAAACATCTGCGTGCAATAACATGTCTGTTTGTTGAGTGTATAGATACCTATATTATATAAGTATGTATTAAAAAAGTTGTATAGTCAGTATATCAGTTGTACAATATCTCCTTAGCTCGGGTTCAGATGGCCGTGTTAAGGAATGTCCCAGGATATTTTTTTTATTAATATCAATACAAACAATTAATGTTTTCAGAGGTCAATTGAGGTATCGAGAGAGAATTCATACGAGAGGGAAGAGTTCCACATCCATGGAGATACCGACCCGCTGTATTACAACAGTCAGCCGAGAACTAATAGGTAATTTTAATATCAATCATTATAACCACATATCTAACACAACCTCTCTATAATATCTACCTATTAACACCACAACACAAGTAGAACTCTTAGTGCAGAGTTCGTCTGGGGAAGTACTACCCCCTTACCCATTTCTCCTGTGAAGCAGTAGTGCACTTCTATTACTGTGTTTCGGTTAGAAAGGTAAGGGGGCCGGTGAAATTACAGGCACATGAGACTTAAGAACTTCACATCTCAGGGCCGATAACGCATTGGCGATGCCCCTAGTGTTGCAAATGTCCATAGGCGGCGGTGACCATTTACCATCAGGTGGACCGTCTGCTTGTTTGTCGGCCCAAGTGGTATAAAAAAAACAGATTTTTTTAACTAGCAAAATCCTGCTTGATCTCTAGAAGTGTAACAGACTACAATAAGTCCTTTTAAAACATTTTCTATTTTATGTTTATCTGTTTGAATACGCTAATCTTCGAAATTACTAGACGTTTAATTGGGTTTTTAATGGAAACTGAAAAGTAGCTCATGTATAACATATAGGTAGGTATATTATTTGTTAAAAAACGGCTTATAAAATAAAGATATATTTATACCTATATTTAAAGTTATTACGCATCCAAAGTTGCGGGCACAGCTACAGTATAACTTTAAGTAATAATGTACGTATCGCTTTCGCGCCGCGTTCCCGAGAGACCTTATATTTTCCTAACGTAAAAGTATCCTATTCGTCAATCCTAAATATATATTTATTGTGTGCATTTAATTTTTATAAGGTTATTACGTGTCTTACAATCATCTAAACATAATCATTTATAACATTAGGGGTGTAATTTGTTATTCTGAAAACTCGAGTCTTTACCTCTACTATGAATAATAAGGGCACATGCTTAAATAACTGGCCGGAATTGATAGTAAATGAAAGTTATTTTTGACCCATTTTAGAACAAATAATATACCTATATGTTGTTTCGAGTTACTTTCCAGTTTCCTGTGAAAATCCAATTCAATAAATAAATGTATTATATATTATAATAATGTATTTATATGTGTATTATATATGTATAAATATCTTATCTATATAGTATGTAGGTATACAGGCCAATTGACTTGGTGGTTAGCTACCCTGACTGCCAAGTCGAAGGTCGTGGCTTCGATTCCCACCCAGTGTCTGTTTGTTCTGTGTCTGGGTGTAAATATCTATATATGTATGTATTTAGAAAAAAAAAAAAAGTAGTATATGTAGTATATCAGTTATCTGGTTTCCATAGTACACGCTCTGCTTAGTTTGGGACCAGTTGGCCGTGTGTAAAAGAATGTCCCTGGATATTTATTATTATTTATATGTTATATTGTATTATATTATTGTGTGAACTATTTTATTACAATATTTTAAATATATATATGTACAATAGAATTATTATGTAGGATGTTTCCATAAGTTTTTTTTTTTAGATGTACACTTATCTTGACCATCCTTTAGTGCACGTGCCTCGCTTGTTTCTGCATCATCCCAAGGTAGACAGGTAGAATATGCCTAAGGCATTATGTTCGCCTTTGTACTTTAGTGCATAAAGAGTAAATAAATAAATAAATAAATACGTTTTTTAATTTCGAAGATTAGCGTATTTAAACAGACATACAGAATATAGAAAATGTTTTCAAAGGTCTTATTGTGTTCTGTTAATCTTACCTTCAATAAACGCAATCAGTTTTTGGCAAATAATTTCAATTTTAATACACACATCTGTGTTTAGGGATCAAGTAGGATTTAACGCAGGGTTTTCGTTAAATGAACTTGTATGTTGAAATCTTAAGTTGTATTTAAAGTTCATTACACTGCAGGTTGGTGTGAAGGTTGACTTTTGAACCGAAGGTATCTTTCATAGCTTTGATCTGCATTACTGCCCACCGCTGGCATAAACTGTATAAATGGTCACGATATTTTTTTTCTGATGTAGTCTTGAACTATTTTATGAATGAGTGAATGGTAAAATAATGAATGAATAAACAATTTTTTTCCAGGATAGATACGTGGTCGCAGTTGCACGCGCAGGCGAGTGTCGAATCAGCTATATCATGGCGGACCGCCGCTGATTGGCAGTCTGGAGGTTTATTATTTACATATTTATTTTTATTCTTTTTTTTATTTTTAATTAAAATTATTTTTAATAACGATAAGGTGTTTTACCACAATTCTACCTTGGTAAGAGATGATTAGGTGCAAAGGTGTTTGAATTCAAGTTTAGGATGGAATCGACTGTCAATTGACATCATACATGTTTACAATGTGGTTTCATACCTACATTATAATCTTTATAAAAAATTACGTCATACGAAGTATAGAGAGTAAAAATAATTTTAATTTTTTTTTATAATAATTTTTAAATCGCGTATTAAAAAAAAATTACATTCAAGCTCCTTGGTGACGTCAATTTCACAGGATTATTGCCATATTTTTCCAAAATTTCATATAAAGAATGAATCCAACTCTGAAGAATAAAATATAGAATCACTTATTTTTATTTAACGAGTTTGAAAGTAGATTATCAATAAATTTTTGATGGGTCCCGTAATGATTTTAATATATACTCTAAGTTTAGAGTCAAATGTTCCTAAGAACAGAACTGTCAGATATAATAAAAAAATGTTTACTTATTTCCACAGAAAAGCAACGGCGACCAAGTCTCGAGCGTCAAAACACTTTGTACGACGATAGTATAGGATTCGAGTATGAATACACCAGCAGTATGCACATTAGGTATGTACCTATAATTTTCGAAGTTGAACCTTATTATCTAATATAAAAAGACATGCTTATGAATGACAGGCATGATGCAGTTAATTTTATTGCAATAATCTGCGCGAGAGTATTTTACTGTTCGATGAATAAAAATTCTCAAGATAACAAATTATTTAGAAACTTTTAAGTAGTTTTGTATACTCAAGTAGCATAGTATTGTAAAAAAGAATTGGAGGAAATATCACGCTTTTACTGTTTAAATGAACTAACTATTTGGTAATAGCTCCTTAAACAGAGCATAGAGGCCGCGACGAAACATCCTCGAGTTTGTCATTTTCCTTATAGAATCGAAGCCCAGGATCTTTATTGAATAATTAGTCATACCTCCCCGACGTATAACTCGAGAATAAGTACGGTACAGTTACGAACTACATCGCTATCCACCGTTATTTTCTCATTGTCATAGTATAATATAATATAGTCATAATATATATAATAATAATTTTATTAAATTAGTCATACCTCCCCGACGTATGACTCGAGAATAAGTACAAATTATTATTTAATTAGTAATTTCATTTTAGGTAATATAATGCAAATTGTTTTTTTTTTCAGGGACCATTCTAATATTATGTCTGAGGAGCTAACTTACGAAGAGTTCTACGACTCAAGTAGTTATCCGTATCAAACGTCATACGTGGGCGATGACCCGAGACAGTGGGATAGCGGCGGGCAGTACTTCTACGATGACGGTTACGGACACACGCCCACAGACTACGAAGACGTCGTCAATAAACGACGCTCTTCAATTGTTCAGTTGCCTCAAGTGCCGCCTAAGCAGGTTAGTTCTGAAATGAGAATTATTCGAATGCATAAGAACTTGAATACTTGAATTTCTTGCCGGTTCTTCTCAGTTGAAGGCTGACTTCCGAACCGGTGGTAGCTTCAGTATCAGAGTATGAATATATGGTTTCAAGTATTGAATAGTTTTATTAGTCATACGTGGGAGATGATTCGATACTGTGGGATGACGGCGGGCAGTAGGCAGTAACAACTTGTAGGTGCTGACGCCTCTAAACTCTCACCCATATTTATACAGGCTGTCACAAAACTACCCGTAAAGCCGCTAGGAGGTTAAATAGGGCCTTATGACGAGTAATTTCCATTATATTCACAATATTTAAGAACCGTAGTAACGCTGTATACATACACCAAAAAGAAAAACAAAACAGATTTTTATGAATGAAAAATAGAAAAACTATTAAAGTAGACAATTATTAGGTAAAATAGGTACGTAGGCCTTTCTGTTTAATAACCTGGTTCCCTGACATGACAACTTACTAGGGTTGTCGGCTTTGATAATTAATTATATTTTTACGGGGTATTTTGTAACTTTATTACTGAATGAAGTTTCTTGAGTTCTGGGGATTTATGATAATTTTCAAACACTTTTTTTTAATTATTTTTTTTTCTTGACTTGAACCCAAGTGGCGATGCTGTAGTTAAGTTACTATAAGCTCATACCACCACCACCAGGGTAGAATCACATCTGTCGAGTCAGCTAGTAGTTCATAAATTACGTTCTTCTATGAACAGTTTAGTAATTAACACCATAGGATTGCTTGGATTACTAGATCTTAAGATTATACAAAAACAAATATCGAGTAACTAATAGGGACTGGCATGTCAAATCAGCAATTCTTTACGAAATGTCAAAACGATCGAATGTATGGAGTTTTGTATGAAATAGCAAGTTGTGACGTCATAATTGTACAGCATCAAATGACATACACTTTATGATTAGATCGGTACTGAAAGATCACATTAATGATTAAATTTTGATCATATTTAATGTTTTCGTATATTTTTGGATGTTTAATACACTGGTTAGTGTTTGATCGTTTGGTCGTGTTTGATTGTTGTTTATCTTTAATTCAGGACACATCCCATTTCCGCAGGAAATCTGAAATTGATTTGTCTTGAGGTTCCTTTTTTGGGACTTGACAGAGAAGGAGATTCAGCGGAATTAGTAACTAGATATTTGTTTTTTGCATAATCTTATAAATGATTTCCGCAAGGCCACGCGCGTCAATTAGTTACTGCCCCCTTATTCAGCTAATACAAACTTCGTCGGCGAGCCGCTTCACGGAGGCCTCGGAGAGCTTACCTCTCACGTGATTAGTAGTATTAGCGTACGCGATAGAGATAGATCATAGAGGCCGCGACGAAACATCCTCGAGTTTGTGTCATTTTCCTTACAGAATCGAAGCCCAGGATCTTATTTGAATAATTAGTCATACCTCCCCATAGTTACAGTTACGAACTACATCGCTATCCACCGTTATTCTCTCATTGTCATAGAGAATAATATATATAATAAAAATAATATAATGTAATAATAAATATTCATGACTGTTTCAGTTGCCGCCATCGTCCAGGTACTCGGATTACAATGAAATGGCGCCGTACAGACCCCGGCCGCGACGTACTGCCGCTAGTCTTCCAGGTATTACTCCTAACATCTATTTCTAGAATCTAGATAGTCCATGGTGTACAGTCATGGCATAAATATGTAACCATGAACAGTTATTTTTAAAGTAATAACTTACTAGCTGTCCCCCGCGGTTTTACCCGCGTTCCGGAGGGATATCACATTTTCCCGGGATAAAAAGTAGCCTATATGTTATTCCAGGATATGCTCTATCTATGTGCCAAGTTTCATTCGTATCCGTTTAGTAGTTTTTGCGTTAAAGAGTAACAAACATTCTTACATACCAATCTTTCCTCTTTATAATATTAGTATAGATAAGTTTATTTGAAATGGCCTTGTTTTTGGCCTTCGACTGACCCCAGAAGGACTGTAAGAAGATTATGTTTAATTTATTAATTTCTCTTCATTCATTGGTTGACGACGATTACAACAATTCTGTTGCTGTAATTAGTGTTGTTGAATTATGTGTATGATGTTTGAAATTATTTCCGAACTGTCTATGGTTTAATATTTATGCTCGTGACTGTACGGCCTGTCAAATTTTATAGCGATGTGTAATTAGAGTAAAATGAATTCTGTTTTGTTAGACTAGAATACATTTTAGCTATCCATACACAAAAATACATTTTCTATATCCAAGTATAATAATGACTAGTGATAGTATAATATCACTTTGTTATATAATACTTTGTATAAAAATCGTTTGCGTTTTCTTAGAAATCTAAAATATATATACAACGTTGATAAAAGCGAGAGGCACTAAATGAAACCACATATACTATACGTGCTTACGATTAATTTGAAACTAATAAAAAAAAGGTTTACGTGAAAAATACGAAAAAACTTTTTTCAAAGAAATTATGAATAGCTGAATAGTCAAAGTAAAACTTTAACATCCTTTGCAAAAATGTCCTCTGACCTGCGTATCGGAATGGCAACATCGCATAGCGTAACGCGTGTGTCAGTGCGGCGCGGCGGCGGGGGTGTACTGAGAACTTATGAAGAGCGGCATCGTCGCGTGAAATTTGTCATTTTAAGGTGAATGACTCTAGGTAGCTATGCCTATGTTCTTGGTCAGCTGCTAGGGAAGATGAAATGAAATAAAATGAAATATTTTATTCAAATAGGCCTTCACAGGCACTTATGAAAGGTCAGACTCTACTACCGGTTCGGAAGGTTGCTTTTACTGAGAAGAGCCGGCAATAAACTCAGCAATTACTCTTTTCAAAATAAGATTTTGTACATAAAGATGTGTCTTGCTGGAGCGAGCGCTACACCCAAGCATTGTCGTCATTAAAATAATCATTTGTGTTGTAGAAAGCCTTTTGTACTAAAACAGTCTTAATTCTTTCCTTAAATTTTTGTAAAGGCAAATTTAAAATTTCAGTAGGGATTTTATTATAGATGCGTGCACTAAGTCCTAAAAATGAGCCTTGCACTTTTTGCAGTCTATATGCAGAAGTGACAAGTTTATCCTTATTTCTAGTATTGATGGAGTGCATATCACTCTTTTTGACATAAAGACTAATATTTTGATGTACAAATATTATGTTTGCATAAATATACTGCGATGCAACTGTGAGGATATCAATTTGTTTAAACTTTTCTCTGAGGGAAGCTCGAGAACTCAAATTATAAATGGCTCGAACAGCTCTTTTTTGCAATATAAAAATGGTTTCTATATCAGCAGCTTTACCCCAAAGCAAAATGCCGTAGGTCATAACACTATGAAAGTAGCTAAAATAAACTAATCTAGCCGTATCGACATCTGTAATCTGCCTGATTTTTCTAACTGCGTAAGCTGCTGAACTAAGTTTTCCCGCAAGACATGATATTTGTGTCCCCCATTGAAGTTTTGAGTCTAAAGTAATTCCTAAGAAAACTGTTGACTCAACAAGGCTAAGAGCTTCGTTGTCTAACATTATACTACATACGAGATACATCGCGTTTTATCTAAGAAAAATCTTTAAAAATATACTGTGGCTAAAGTATTGCTTCTATTGCTCTGAATTTTGGTGTGTGGCCTGAAAATGATACAAAGTATATGAGGTTTCATTTAATGCCTATTGCTTTTATCAACGTTGTATATATTACATATTAATATTTACATATATACTTAATTTGATAATATATTTATACCTGATTTGTTAATTAAATCGTCCTATCATGTTTGAAACGTACCATTTGAGATACAAATATAAAAAAGAGAAGTAGAGCTCAAGGTCAAGAGTTCATTCGCGGAACTGCCAATTTACCCCTTTTTGCTGTGAAGCAGTACTTACTCCACTTGTATTACTGAGTTTTGGTTAGAAAGGTAAGGGGGCCGGTGAAATTACACGGCTATGACACTCAGCCACTTACCATCAGGTTGACCGTCTGCTTGTTAGGTTAGGTTAATATACTATCATATATATAATCATTAATATACATAAAAAATAACTGGTTATCATCGTACAAAGTTTGCTAAGCAAATATCTCAGCATATTGATTGATTGATTTATATACACAGCAACACCATCCTCAACACCAAAGCGTGGGCGAGCGCTACCAATACCACCTACTAGTGCTACAGCATCGGGCAGCGAGACCGGGTCGGTGCGCAGCGGGTGCGGCCGGCGCCTGCCTAGGCCTCCGCAGCCCTCGCTGTTGCAGTACGCACCCGCGCCTATTACGCCTTACAGCGGGCGGGCCTCACATGTGGTGAAGTCGCATGCGGCGAAGTCACACGCGGCGAAGTCGCACGCGGCGAAGTCACACGCGGCAAAGTCACACGCGGGGAAGTCACACGCGGCCCCAACCACGCTCCTCTCGCATACGCACGTGCCTTACTTATCTGGTGTGTATCTGGTGCTTGTTGATAAAACTGATGGACGAATGAGGTCAGGCGTTGATTCTGCCTGTACCTTGTCTGTTATGTCATATCCTTGTGATCAATGGAAAACCGATTTTACTGGGAGTTCACTCTCAGCCCTACCTAAGCCAATAAAGAGCATTGTTGTTTAGATTAAACTGACAAGATTGAAAAGCTGTATCACTTATTTGAATTCTAGGTAAAAATAATAAATTTATAGATTTAAATATAGTTTAAGTTGACACTCAAACTTATGTTGTAGAAGCTGAGAAGTTAATACCCAACACAAGTTACGGTTATGACAGTTTCGGGTACCGGACGGAGTTTCAGGACACTGCCTCTGATAATAATTATACAAGGTATGTAGTAATATAAACGTTTTTTAAATTTAATCCGACAATATAAGAAAACCAACGTAGAGCCAAATTATTATCAAAACTATTGTTCTTTGTCGGTACATTTTAATAATTTCCATTGTTAATAATTAATGATGAAAGGTACGAGCTAATATGCATACCATAATCGATATTCATTTCAAAAATTTTACCATATAAACACAAATATCTACAGCGCCATCTATGAATCCGCAGTAAAACTACTTGGTATGATTAGTTCATGAAACGAAAATAAATTAATGGTTCAAATTTAAAATTTTTTTTTTACATCATCTTGTCAACTAGTCTTTCTAATGTTTGTGTAGTTGCTACTTCCAGCCTCTTCATCACTCCCCATGGTGAGATTTTGGTCAAAAACAAAATGTTTTGTAAGATAATAAAACTCTATAATGGTAGATCTTAATTTCAATACAAAATCAGGAAGGGAAATGGCTTTTTTATAAAACTGCCATAATTTAGGGTCAGACCCAGACCAGTGGGTACCTAGATAGTACCCTACTACCGTAAAGACCAACCAACGTTTATTTGTTTCAGTAATGATGAAGATGGAATGCAACCTTTCTTTGATGAAACCCCGCACGCCACTCCTCCTGCTGGTAAATTAATCCATATTTTTTATTTAGCTATATTATAATTATATTGTGCATGATGTCATTAATAACAATATAGAATTATCCTCTATTGAATAAAAGCTTGAACTTGAAAAAAATATTTTATGAAAGGATCTGAGGCACGTGCCTACAACCATCAACTTCCAGTTCACTAGGCCTCACTCGTGTTTATGTTTAAAAACATATTTTATACCTTTATAGCTTACAATATTTGACTGGATAGTATGATTTTTTACGTACACTTGATAATGAAGCATTGCATTAATGATAAAAACATCCGGCACACTGAATCAGGGTCATGGTTTTATTATTTGAATCAGTTTTTAATGTGACTCGCAAATGTCGTGTCGTGTATTTCACGGTCTTTGTGACGATTTAACTTTCAGTATATTTAGTGCATTTTTCAAAATTTCAGCTCACCGATCAGCATTTAGCGATTCAGATGCAATCACACAAATTTCATGCGCACTTACAAGTGAAGATGAAACAGTAATAGTAAAACCAGTGAAGCCAAAACGATCGGCTCGTATGCCACAACCACCAATAACAAGTGAATTAGAAATACATCAAGATAAAAGTTATCAACAGAGCAAATTTGAGGAACAAGAGCAACAATATTTAGATCATATTAGTCTAGAAAAACATGAGTATCGATGTGAACAACAATTTGAACAACAATATGAACAAGAATATGAACAACAATATGAACACCAATATGAAGTAGAGGATACTTATCATCAACGAGATCAATTATTGGAGCAACAGTTACTTGAGCAGCAACAGCAGTATCAGGATCAGCAACAACAATATCAGGAACAGCAACTACAAGAACAGCAACAGCAGGAACAGCAACATCAGGAACAGCTATATCAGGAACATCAAGAACAGCTTCAGAAAAAGCAATATCAGCAACAACAGCAACAACAACAGCAGTATCAACAGCAACAACAGCAATATCAGCAGCCGCAGCCGCAGCAGCAACAGAAGCAAACCGCGCAACAATTGCAGTCAAGTGTTATTACTGGTGCTGCAACGTTAGGGTCGTTAATGGCTGGCGGGGCGAAGAAACTTGGAAGTTTTTTCGGCGCCGCCGCCGCTGCCGTCGCTGCTCCAACACCAAGTCAGCCCCCGCATTCAACACCAGCAACAACTACTGTCAGCCAATTCGCATCAGTAGCTCCCGTTACTCCATTCTCAAACGTAACAACATCTGTCACAGCATCCGTCCCTGATGTATCGCCGTCGGTACCAGTACCTACAGTGACCACTTCAGCATCTGTTACCCTACCACGTACTCCGTCGTTGAGAAGACAGGAGTCTATACAGAGGCCTCCCGTGCGTCGAACGCGGACGTTACCTGATGCACCGGAGGACTTAGCCCAGTCGAGTTTCGACGAAAGTGCCTACGAGGATGAGTACCATAAGACTGAATATGATCAATCAACAGACCGCGATAGGACGTCGTTGGATAGGTTTCATGATGATGAGTACACGCATGATACTATCCACGAAGAAGTCGTTGAAGATAGACGTTTATCGGAGCCACCCAGTCCTAGTTTGCAGAAGACAGCTTCGCCAACGAGAACTGGCTCTCAGATAAGAAAGCCGTCTGTAGACAGCTATCATAGTCAGACGCCGTCGATGATTGATCGGAGAACATCGCAAAGTTCTTTTCATCATGAAGAGAAACTTTCTGTTCCAACTACACAAGAAGGTAAGATATGATTTTCTTACAAAATATATTGCCATATGGTAATATTGCATTTTACAAGCTTCGAATTAAATGACTTAAAATTATTTTGAACTATAAATAAATGCTGTCGAAATTTAACAAATTCAAAGAGACTTAAGCCTAAATTTACATTAATATTATAAGGTTCCATTAAAAATTGTACTTCATTAAGAAGATATCATTCAGATAACGATCAACAACAACTGAATAATCAGAATGCTACAGTACAAAATTGGCATTCCCATGAACTTAAGACCCTATTTTAATTCCACAGAATCAAACATAGATAAAACAAAAGTGACTTTTCATGAGGAACGAACAACATACCACGAAGTGCCGGAAGAAACCAGTGTTTTCCGAGAATCCCGTGACTCATTCGACGAGAACGTTGACGAATACACGGACGAGAACGAAGCGTATGATCAAGACGAAGCCTTCAGAGAAGAACAGGATAAATTCGATGATCAGGAACAGTTCCAGGAATCCGATGAGCAGTATCAGGAGGAAGATGGTGTGTTCAGGGAGGAACAGGAGAGACAAGACGAGGATCGTTTGGAGTTTCAGCCGGAGCAGCCGAAGTTGACGCCGAAGCAGAGGTGGCATCGTGCCTACAATAAGATCGTCATGCAGTTGAATGTGAGTATTCCTTTAATTATCACGATACCTGCAGAATGTTATTATTATTTTCTCAATTATCGAATTACCTAACCTATCTTGATTTTGTTTATTTAACATCTTTTACAATTTTTTTGTTTTATTTTTTTTATTTAATCAGAAATTTTATAAATTTCCTTTTTTATGTTGAATATTATTGTATTAGGTGAGGCCTATGTCCAGCAGTGGACGGAGATAGGCTGATGATGATTATTGTATTTTTTTATTATCTACCAACATGATAACAAATGTGTTTATCTTTTTAAATTCTGCATTTATCGTATTCATTTTACTATTTACGTGTGATTTTTTATGTTTTTGCGATGGAGAATTAATATAGCATACATTTGGACCAGGTAAGTCTTATATTTATGTAAAAGGAAATTGAAATTACGGTTATTTAAATGCGGGCACGAAGGTTATTATGATAACGTTTGAATATTTTTTCTAATTATTTACGTTAATTATTCGAACGACTCCAATTTGAATAAAATACTTTGAGTTACACTTTCATCGAATAAATTAATATTTTATTCATACAAGAAAACAGTTGCCGGAAAAAAAGTGCGGATAGTAAATTTCAAACACGTTTAATTAATTACTTTTTAAGGGAATATTAATTAAATATAAGATAAATTGTACATAACAAGTACGCTACCGTAAATACATTGTAGGTTCTTCATAAGAAACAATACCTATAGGTACGAAATTAGAATATTGTCAACTAGGGTAGTAACAACCTCATATAATTTTGAGAAAAGCGTCTGGCACAGCATGTGACTACCTCCTGTGGATATATTAACTTCATAGACTAAGATACAAATTAGGCCTTTATCGGACATCGAATAAGCTTTTATTAATAAAAGGCCTATAGAAGCTAAATTCAAGATTGAATAATATATGAGAGACCATAAAACACCTACTTTTAAGAATAATTTAAACGGTATCGAAACATTCCTTTTTTAAATGCGCTTCTACCAACCTGACGATATTACATTATCATGTAAAACCTCTTTCAATTCTTCCATCATTGAAATAAATTCTAAGGACATTGACCAACCGCACAATACAAATCTTAATAATGCTGTACTATATCAGCTTTTGCAAAATAACAATGACTTAGTTGAAATATAGAGCACATAAAGTAACAAGATAAACGCATCTAGAAACAAAGTGTAGTGGACCGACCCCCACTGTGCAAACCTCTAAGCGTAGAGCCAACTGCTGAGAAAATGTGAAAATGCTGTTACTTATAGCGACTGAGTACTTACCTCCCGATGGGTTGACCTTGGGCTAGTCCTGGCAGAGGAACGTATCACTTGCTTAATCATTTTTTCTTTGTATGTGTGGTATGGGATTCGTGTTTTTAATTAAACAGGTTTTTTAAAGCATCAGTAACACATTCTTCTTTTTGGCTTATATTAATGATAGCTGTCCCCCGCGATTATACCCGCGTTCCCGAGGGATATCACATTTTCCCGGGATAAAAAGTAACCTATATGTTATTCCAGGATATGCTTTATTTGTACGGTGTAGCCGTACATAAATCAGCACAATCAGCACATTACGTGACACGCGGTGAAATGAAGTCAGTTCGCGTACGGGCTCCACCGCAAGTGCTCCTCGGTGTAAATCATATATTATATCAAATCAGCTATATTAAACGGAATTATTCCAAAATAGCATCTTTTGTTTTGTATAGTTCCCTTACTGTACACTATCTATGTGCCAAGTTTCATCCATATCCGTTTAGTAGTTTTTGCGTGAAAGAGTAACAAACATACTTACATACAAATCTTTCCTCTTTATAATATTACTTTATTTGTCGCGCGATCTTCTCATTCGAACTGATAACATGATTTTCAATCGCTGCCATTTTTCACTAAATTCAATTAAAATGCTGTTAATTAAAGCGACTGAGTACAGACTTCTTTATGGTTTCAATCAAAACCTTTAGAAGGTTTAGTAATGGTAGATGTAAGTAGAAATAACCATTTTGTAAGCCCTAAATATTCCTTCTTATCCATTTTCTGGCAATCACTGAATACGATTGAAAATAAACACAAAAAATACAGACGAAAAAAGTGGACCTAATTTAGTTTCTACGTACATTTAAGGTATTTTGTTGGGGAGTAGGCTTTTGTAAGCTAGCTTTGGTACCAAAGAACATTACAGGTCCAACAGACAAGCGATTTTCACACGACTCCACGATTAAGTTTCCAATAGTCCAGTACTAGCTGCAATTTCAGTTTTGAACTGTGATTACACGATGCAAACAATAAAGGACTTAAGTCCACTTTAATTGCCCTAGTTCGTAAGCTTGATAGTTATACACTGTTCCAGTGTCTAGGTGTGAAATGGACTTTGAGAAAGTTCGCGGAGTACGGGTAAACGCTTTGTTAGTTAATAATAATAATAATTTATTTAATCAGCCAGATACAAATATAAAAATGTTACGTGACAATTACAGTGAGACAGGCTATAAAATTATATGTTCAAAATCGATTTGCCTCTGACTCTCAAACTAGGTGGATACCTGTATTTTGAGTCACCAGTGGTTCCACCAGTTGCTTGATAGATGCGCGTATTTTAAGTTAGTCTCAATTTCTAGAAATGTTATTGACCTCGGGGGAATCATATCTATCCTACTAATATTATAAACGCGAAAGTGTATGTATGGATGTATGAATGTTTGTTCCTCTTTCACGCATAAACTACCAAACGGATTTAGATGAAACTTGGCACATAGATAGAGCATATATTGGAATAACATATAGGTTTTTCATTCCAAGAAAATATTACATCCCTCGGGAACGTGGGTGAAACCACGGGGGACAGCTAGTATATACTAGCGAAAGTTTGTGAGAATGGATGTTTGTTACTCTTTCACGCATAAATTATTACATGGATTTCGATGAAATTTGGCACGTAAATAGTTTATAAAATGGATTAGACATAGGATACTTTTTATTCCGAGAAAATGTACCATCCCTTAGGAATGTGAGGTCTTTAATATATTGTCTCAAATCGGGATGATAGAAAAATATCATTACATTGAGAAATAATGTTGTGTATCTCTTGAGTATACAATGTCCTTTCCCGTCTTGTCATATACAAATATGAGCGTCGGAAATTCAAGTACCATAATTCCGTATTTCGCTTGCCTAGACTGTAACGAAGTTAGTTTGAGCGAACTTCTTCGTAATCTATCTAGATATGTACGTAATATTATTAGAATTTTCCCATAAATTAACCTTTAATGCTTCTTCAAAATATTCATTCTAAGAATTATTTACGAGAAGTTTTTGGCATGATTATTATTGTTGCCCATTTTTTTAACTATGTATGTTTGGTATTGGATTCGTATTTTGATCTAAAAAGGCGTTTTAAACCATCAGTGACTCTTATTACTGCTTAAAATTTCCGATTGAAAGTAATGTCATACAAAAATCATCTTTATTGTCTTTAACACAAGGCTCAACTAATGATTCATTAGTTCTGTGGTGAAATCTATGCACATGCATGCAGCAAACCTACATCACCCGCACTAAAGTGATGAGGCGATATCTATGAATGAAGGGACATGCGAGAATCCAACATCGCGATATCGAAGTTTTCTCAGGATTTCTATATATACAAGCTTCCAAATTAGCAGTTGGACCGCGGTTCCCAGGAATTTTCACCTATCCTGGCGGAAAATCTTCCCTTTTAAATGGAAGAGTCACATACCTCGCTTCTCCATAGTTCCTTGCACGATTATGTTCATGGACCTTATCATAACGCCATTGGGTTTATTTTTCAATAACACTCTTAGCTGTCTAAAGGGCCTACTCAAATCTGACCACTTTAATACAAGTTATGTCACACGGTCCTCATACGAACGGGTTATATAAATAAAAATTTATGGCAATTCTCACACATATAATTTAAAAATATATAGCATATTGTTGAAATTACTGTAACTTTTTGTTTTTTTTTTTATAATATTTATACATCTATTTTTCTTTTTTTCATTACTTTATGTATGCTGTTTGTTTCAAACGAGTGTTATGTATGATATTGTTTTAATATTTTTTTTTATGTGGATAGCTGTAATTGGTCACTAATTTATAAGCTCAAACCATGTAAAATAACAAACATAAAAAAGAAAATACAGACGAATTGAGACCCTCCTCCATTTTTGAAGTCGGTTAAAAAAAATGTTTAAGACTGTTGCTGTCCTAAATAAAGAAAAATAAATAAAAATTGTCAACTTGACAGTCTATTTCACTTTCACATAAATAAAGAAAAACAAACCAACACCCTCAAAATTATTTTCTTCATACTCATTCGACACAAGGGTACTCGTTAATTGATTAAATTCTCCTAACGGTTTCAGTCGTAAAATAACACTTGGTTAAGCTTTATGCTTTCTTGATTAACCTTGCTGTTAATAGTTAGTACAATTTGTAAATGATACCATATGCTATCAATATCATGACTAAGACAATAAAGGCAGAAGAAAATATATTCCAAGGTCACAAAAAAAAGGTCTGTGAAAAAATTTTTTTTTTATTAATAGGATAACATTTCAAATTCCCGAAATTAATGAGGCTCTTTCAGGGCTATCATTTTCTTTTATAAGCAATTATTACAATAATTGATTGTTATGAAAATACTCGTTAAAAACAATGGTTTTATAAAAAATAAGACAAAAGATAATCGTCTAATTTTCCCTCTAAATAGGATTACCAATACAGCCTCCAGCGAATTCAGGAAAAGCTTTTCAAATTCAAGTGATTTGTTATTGTAAGATATCTTCTAATTGGATAAATACTTGGCTGCGGATAAATAAACTAAAATTATTGTTTCATCTTATACTTAAACAAGGTCTTTCAATAGGATTAAATCGTTCGGCATCTTGTATTTTCCTTGAGTGCTTTTGCGGCAGTAAATTAAATGTCTTGTAGGTACCATTGGTTGTTCGCTGTGGGATTTGATTCTATAATTACTTAACCTCAAATGAAAAAATAAAGAATTCGTAAATCGCAAGTCATAATATAACCTTAATTGGATAAAATAAAGAAACGATATCTTTCAAACACAAGCAAAACTCGTTCTGTGGAATTCTGATAATTTTTAAAATAATACACATAATTTTAACTGTGTTAAACTGTACTGTATTTTATTATAAAGTAGTTTCTGTAATAAATATTTATTGAAAGAAAATCTCAACTATTTATACTGTAAATTAGGTGTGTTTATATTAACATTGAATCTCGTGTATTGGTTAAGTGACGGTCGCCGCCTGTGGAGACCCGTAGAGCCTTTGAACTCGATCACCTCATTAGTTCAGCTGAGTAACTCCATCCATACGCACATACGAAACTACGCGTTCCCGACTCAGTCCGTTAACAGACTCTGCTCCGTACGCACCCCATAATATAACTTAGGAAAAAAGTCGAAAATTTCTAAGCGCAGGGTACGTAAACATTGCGCAAGCGATGGCGACGGAAACGCGCGAGGACGCGATAGCGACATCCTGCGGGCGACCGTGGCCCTATTGATATCGGTATATCATTTGCATGCAAATTCCAATTCTAACAGGTGTAAACGTTCAGTGTTTATTGTAACGTGAATGTGTTATGTTGCATTTTTCATAATGATGCGACGTAAGAAAGGTACGATGCAAGCTGCGAGCGAAGTGGACATTCGTCGTGACCAAGTGTATCCAAATCGCGCGAGCGCTTGCGGTTCTCGTCTCCGCGTGAGACGTGGTTCGAGTCTCACTGATTTGGACAAGTTGCGATGCGGCGGAGGCTCAAGCGGAGGCGGTTCTATCGGAGATTTGATGAATATGTTCAGTGGCAGTGCTAATTCGGTCGGGAGTGACACTTTAGTGGCTAGGACTGTGCCATTGGAGACTGTTAGACGTAATATACCGACGATGTCTAATCCGCCGTCGCGTCCGCCTTCCTCTCCGCTCATCCACATATCCAGGCCCGTCGGTCCCTTGACGATGGCGCAGAGGACTTTAAGATTTAGCCGCCTATTGAAATATCAACCGTGTTCCGCCGATGTTCTCATTACATTGGTAAGTTAACTCAAACTAATATGTTTAATTGCCGATTTGTTATCACGTAACAGGACCACAAAATGCTAATTGCATTTTTATCATGATAAAGCTATTTACCGCTATCAAAGTTTACTTACTCGCATTTATAAGTTTTTATCTTGATTGTGCACTTTTGCTACGTGGTATTATTATATCAGTTTAATATAATTGCATAGAATTTATAAGTGTCTGTTGAAGTTTTAAAAAACACTATTAATATGATATTGTTAAATGAGTACAAAATACAATGATTTGTATCAACAATTGATATCAAAGATTTATGTCAGTAGGTAATATAGAAACAATCATACCTAATAACGAAATATAACTCAACGCGCCTGAAAGAAGGTATTTTCTATGTGAATGGACGACAAATATTCTTTTCAACGTATTCTATCAAACGAGCGTCTTTCATCCTTATCCGAGGTTCCCTGCGCTATATCAGAATTAGATCCGGTGTAATATGTAACATGTTATTTTCTTTACTTCTAGGCTTTATATTCTGTAATACTGTTTTTTACCCTGCGGCTTCTGTCTGAAAACTCACCCTCAAACAATAAAAGGGCCATTTTGCTTTGATGGGATGTCTCTTCTCGTTCTAATTATCACCTATTTTTCACATGAATGGTTTTAGGCTTCTTGGTCCATTTAAGAGGTTCACTGAATATTTTTTATTCAAACGGCTTAATCTAAGTTGATAGCTTAAGCAGTTCGCCATCGCTATGATGACTCTTTCAGTAAACATATTATCTTGTTTATTATCCGACTAATATTATAAATGCCAAAGTTTCTGATGTTGGATGTATGGTTTTTTGGCAAACATTTTTGTCAACAACTACTAAACGGATATGGATGAAACTAGGTACATAGATAGTTACAACCTTGATTAATACATAGGATGAATACTTTTTCGGGAAAGTATAACATCCCTCGGGATCAAGGGTGAAACCGCGGGAGACATCTTGTTGTTAATATAGTTACCAGCTATACCCCACGTTGCTCTTTTTAAATGGGGATAAAAAAACCAGTGTATTAATTCAGGATATACCCCATCTATGTGCCCAGTTGCATCCAAATCCGTTTAACAGTTTTTTCATGAAAAAGTTTTATTTAATATTTTTTTATATTTCGTGAAAGAGAAACAAACATCCATTCTCATAAATTTTCACATTTATAATATAAGTAGCATTGTAGAGTTGTCATTTTATTAGCAAATTGGTCCATTACTTTATAGAAATTACATTTACAAGATAAATTTAATAAATTTCCAAAGGTTTGATCAAATTAACCGTCTCCCTCCAGAAGTTAGGAGCTAGTTTATTATTCGTTGACAATTGCCTACATTTTACGTCAAGTGAACGTCAAAAGAAGCCGGATACAATAAAGTCAGCAAGTCTTATTGGATTTTAATTTGTTCTACTTGTTAGTTATAACAACATGCGTTGTACAATGTGTAAAGTACCTATATGTGCATAATTGCATAGTATCTTTTCATGTCAATAGGTTTCAAAACAGGTTGATGAATCATTTAATTTCGCAATATTGAAGTGCTCGTTTTCCAGCAATGTCATTGAAAAATCACCTTTATTACTTTTATGACAAGGGTGATCTATTCATCGAATGGTTAATTGTATGATGGTGATGATCTTTATCGTGTCACCATAGAGGTGATTTTCCTTTAACCGTCTTAGCTGTATATTGCCTATTTGATTTCGGCAACTTAAGATGGGTACCAAAATGTTTCCGACCTTGCGAGCGCATTTTGAAGTACCCCATGTGGTTTTACCGAGTGAAAACCGTAATGGGGCTCATTTCACGTCCTAATGGTCACCAATAAGCGTCGACTGAATCGTTGCTTGGACGATAGAAGCAGTTCAAGGATGTGAGGATGATCCCTCATAAGATTACAATGGCCACCAGATTCAAAAGTTATTTAGAGCACTCACTTAGTTAATCCAGAAAGAAAACCTTTCCAGATTGGACTTTGAACTGCCCCCTTATTCAGCTCATACAAACTTCGTCGGCGAGCTGCTTCACGGAGGCCTCGGAGAGCTTACCTCTCACGTGATTAGTAGTATTAGCGTAGTTAGCGAAAGAGACAGAGCACGTAGGCCGTGACGAAACATCCTTCGTCAATTATTTGGGTTTACGTCTGGTATATTCATGTCATTGGCTTATTGCATAGACATAAGCAAGACTACTCATATATAAATTAAAAATTAAAAGTTACTCGTTCATTTCATACTCTACTAGCTGCACCCTGCGGCTTTGCCCGCTTTTAATCCTCATTATATAACCTTTCTCTTGAATTACTCTGTCTATTGCTGGAAACTGCATTAAAAATCCATTGCCTAGTTTACGATTCTATAAAGGACATATAGACAAACATTCATTTATATATAATAATATATAGATACACTTATGATGGTCAAACCTACTGAAATTACGACCGGTTCGGTAGCCGGCCTTCAACTGAGAAGAACCAGTGAGAAAATGAATACAGTCAAATTTTATTATTTCACAATTTTATTGTGTCAAATGTAAAAATATAAATAAAATGGTAATAGTACCTACATAGTATACCAACTCTTCAGGACAGATTTGTCAGGATGGAATGAGACACTCATCTGAGCAGTGTCTCTCCGAGCCTTAATCAGATAAAAATATCAGCCAAAACAGTGGCTTATTGTTAAGTACAACAGATTGCCATGGAGCAGATGTTAGACAAAAAAACAAAAAAAAAATAGTACCTAACTACAAATCTACTACTATATTGCAAATGACTATACCAATACCTGATATGATGGTTCCAATGTAGTTATGATTATTTCTACATAAATTAAGTTTTTCTGTATACCTCTTACATTTGATCCAAATCCCGTCTCTTATTTGATGTCATCTTGTGCCTACTACGTTTATTCAATCAATCACTCTCATTCAATGAACCGCCGAGATTGGGTCAAATAAAAGTCAGCTCAAGAGACCTATACTTAGAACCATGTTTTCTATTCCGTATTTATTTCACGTATACCTTTTGTCATAAAATAACAAAATTATGTATAGTTTGTCCCATGGAATACAGTTATTTAACCTTGTCACTTAATCAATCATGGTATATTAGAGTTGTAAATATAAATACCTATGTATTATGTTAAGTTTATAACCCGGCCTCACTTTATATCACACAATAGTTACTGTTTCAGATATAAAAATAAAATAGTTATTTGGCAGATATGATAATAATTATTGTATTTTATTTTAAACTAGCGAAATGCATGGAATTTCCCGTATCAGTAGGAACGTCGGATCAAAAGTATACACAATATTTTAGAGAGCAAGTATAATAATTACTGTTTCAGATATCAAAATAAAATAGTTATTTTTTTGCAGACGGTCCACCTGATGGTAAGTGGTCACCGCCGCCTATGAACATTTGCAATACTAGGAGCATCGCCAATGCGTTGTTGACCCTGAGACGTGAAGTTGTTAAGTCTCATGTGCCTGTAATTTTACCGGCAGATCTTTTTGGCCGTTTATTTGGCAGATATAATAATAATTTTTATTTTTTATTTTAAACTAGCGAAATGCATGGAATTTCCCGTACCAGTAGGAACGTCGGATCAAAAGTATACACAATATTTTATATAGAAATGCAACGTTATGTTATAATTTTGATTCAGTCCATCGACTACTTTGAAGATTTAGCGGACATACATACGGGAGCAGAGTTTTATTTGTAAAGATAATAATTTTTAGGTTTGAGCTGTAAATTTTATAACTAAATTATGTAAAATAAATAACTAAATAAATAGAGTGAAGATTGTTCGACAATAAAAGTTATGTCCAGATGCTTTCTTTTTTACCGCAACTGCCGAACCAAAGAAGTTAGCCAATTTGTAAGTAAAGGCCTAACTGGAAAGAATAAAAAAAAGTAGTTCCATTTCAAGGTGAAATCCCAGTTTTTTCAAATTATAATTTAACCCTCTACTTTCTACCAAATAACGCACTTAAACTCACTACTCTTATGCATCTTATGAATATAGGAATACTGAAGAGGCACATTTTAAATAAGAATTTGGAGTCCATAAACACGAAATAAAATAAACACAATTCTTACGAAATACAAGTCATTTATTCTCAAAATATTGTTCCGATAAAACTAGATTTAATGGACCGAATAGGAAGCAATGCATAAGGAAGCAGCAGCATCAACTTGCACTGGGATTTTCATGAATTTTCAACGAATGCATTTTTATTTAAATAGATCCATTTAAATTTTAAATGAGTGTGGCATCTCCAGCTGTTCCGTTATGTTTTCAACAATAGAGGAACATAAATGCTATGATAATTTCGGTATTTATGTTTAATGTAATGTATTTCGTCCGGGGAAGTACTACCTTACCTATTTCCGCTGTGAAGCAGTAGTTCAAAATTCAAAATTCAAAACCATTTATTCAGTTTAGGCCTTCGGAGGGCACTTATGAAGGTCAAATTTAAAGTTACTGAAGCTACAACCGGTTCGGAAGTCAGCCTTCAACTGAGAAGAACCGGCAAGAAACTCAGCAAGGTTACATTTTTTTTTATTTGTTATATAAATTTTTATCTATTCTGACTTTTTGGCTATTTTATAATTTCAATTTTACATAATTTTATATTTAACAATTACAAGATACTTATTATAGGTAACATTAATAAAAACAAAACAAAAAAAATATGACAAGACTACAAAATAGAAAATAACAATAATTAGGTACTTACAACTTAAACAAGAGATTTAGAGGTGCACTGTGCAGAGAGCAGCTATTTCCATACATTTTTATCTTCAATATAATGAACTACCTTGTAATACGCTTTTTCTTTCAAAACTTTCCTAATATAATTTTTAAATTTATGATCAGACATTTTGGTTATTGAAAGCGGTATCTTATTATAAAATCGAACACAATTACCAAGAAATGACTTGTTAACTTTAGTTAGTCTAAAGTATGGAACAACTAACTTCTCCCTTTGTCTTGTATTTATACTATGAATATCTAATTTTGCCTCAAACATTCCTATGTTTCTACGTATAAACATTATATTTTCATAAATATATAGTGAAGGTAATGTCATTATATTTATTTCCCTAAATAAATCTCTTAATGATTCACGGGGACCCATACTGTAAATTGCACGAATTGCTCTTTTTTGTATAATAAATATTGATTCTATATCCGCTGCTGCTCCCCAAAACAAAATACCATAGGACAAGAGGCTATGAAAATATGCAAAATAAACTAATTTGGCCGTCTCAACATTCGTCAATTGTTTAATTTTCCTAACAGCAAAAGCAGCCGAACTTAATTTAGCAGCTAGAGTATCAACCTGAGGTCCCCATTGCAATTTATTGTCTAATGTAAGACCCAAAAATACCGTTTTATTTACAAGATCAATATGGCTCCCATCTATTATTATTTGGCTATCTACTTGTGCTACATTTGGTAAAGAAAACCTTAAGCATTTAGTTTTCTTTGAATTTAGTAATAGATTATTTGTAGCAAACCACCCACAGACAATTGACATAGTATGATTAACTTTAGTTAGATCTTTGTCTTTTCTATTAACTTTAAAAATTAATGATGTATCATCAGCAAACAAGACAATATCTGTGAGGTCATTTACAACATATGGCAAATCATTTATATATACTAAAAACAAAAATGGACCTAAAATTGAACCACTTGCACTTGTATTACTGTGTATATTACTGCCGATTAGAAAGGTAAGGGGGGTGGTGAAATTACAGGCACATGAGACTTAACAATTTCACGTGTCAGGGACAACAACGCATTGGCGATCCCCTGGTGTTGTAAATATGCATAGTGGACCGCCTGCTTATTTATCGACCAAAGTAGTATAAATAAAAAGAAAATGTTGTAGTGTTTACTAGATGATTTCCTATATCATATTTGGCAATTTATCCATCACTGAGTGATGATAATATAGTTGCCACATCCTCTTTTTTTGCATTCACCAGCAATGACCTGCAAAACGTAACCAACGTAGGTTACGTTTTGCAGGTCATTGCTCCACCTAATGTTAATGAATTTTCCGTGAAGTTATTTGGTTAGAAACAACATTTAGCTTTGGGAATTTCAACGCTATGTTAGTTGATAAATTGCTATTTTTTTTTCAACAATATATCTCTGGACGTTACTTATCTGTAACGCTTTAGTGATAGTGGAATAAATATTAGGAAATAAAACATATTTTTCTATTTAATTTATTAATAGTAAATATATTGTTACAATATATAAAAAGTACATTCGGTAAGTAACAAACTGTCGTAATGAAAGTTACGTTGTTTTTTACCTATTGGTAGGTTCTTACGCAACGTTAATTGTTGTATGTATAATAAAACAATATTAATATAAACTCAAAAAACACGTTACTTACATTCAGTTAATCTTACGAACACATTTTTCACCCATTCTTAATTAGAGTTTCAAGCGTATTTCTTCATGAACTTGAGTAAATATTTGAGCTTCGGCATTTCTATGTTGTGAATGCATCTGTTGAAGTCACCGATGACCTTGACCGAGTGCGTCATCATCCTTGAGATGATGTCCTTGAGGCAGACACTGAGATCTGATACTTCTTTGAAGCCGTGTATTGCTATTTCTGCCATAACTACTGGAAATGGCGACGTCTCGTAGAGGAACTGTAAATTAAAAGGTTATTTATAGTTAATTATCTCGGCAGATGTTATTCTGATCTTTCCAGTAGGATGGATGTAGGATGAACTCATCCTTTGATAGTTATCGTAGACTACAGCGCAACCTATCGGAACTTAGCAAAAACAAACATTAAGATTCAAGTCGGTCAGTTAAAGAATCAGTTACAGACGCACCAACGAATATTTGAAAACAAACTCTATGCATATAAATATACCCTGTGAATCTTATTTATATTGATGACCAATATTTTGATAATATGTTAAAATATATTATATGAGACCTCTTTCTACTTTATGTACTATAATAATTCATGTCCTGAAGCAGACTACACAATATTAAAATACAATTTATTCTACTAATAGTATTCTATTGAATACTCATGGAAATAATATAAGTTAATACAATATTTTCCATAACGACATTAAATGATATAGTCTGATCAGATATACATCCGCTTTTCTTGTAAGATTCGAAATACATTCTTTGTATAAAATATTTTTTTGTTTCGTGATCTGGCTTTCTCTCTCTCTCTCTCTCAAACTCGTATCAAGAGTTTATCCAATTTCATCGGTTTAAATAAATCTAATATTGAGGATCAGCTTAGATGTTCAGTCAGTCTTTTTTAAAGAGGTTGCCGTAACTATTTATTTATTTATGCTAGGAGTAGGTGTTTCTGGCATACTTACCAATTCAGCACCCATATTACTAAGCGGGAATCCATTAATTACGTGAGGCGAATTTGGCGATTCTCCGGTTAGTGAGATTTCGTGAGATTTTGTTCAACTTCCTCCCACTCCCCTAGTCTCATGTGAGATTTGTAACGTTAACGTTGTTTGCATAACCGCGATTAATATTATGGAGTTTCTTTAACTTCAATAAACCCAGTTTTCTCGCATATTTACAAAATAACACTCATAATGAAAAGGTAAACTGCATCGACATCATCATAGTGACGAGTAAAGTGCAATAATAGGAATGTTTAATAATACCTCGTAGATTAATTAACGTACGGCAATTAGCCGTTTTACTATTAAAATACTAAAACCGTAACCTTGACGTAAATTTGTTAAATGAGGGTAAATTAAAATCATAAATTCACTGAAAAGGGGCGTAAGATTTAAAATTTATAGAGGTACCGCTACTAAAGATACGATGGCACTGTACTAAAATTTAATGGACCTTAATCAAAAGAAGGGAAGTGTACAGTGTAATTAATATTAATCATAATTTGGTATTAGCTCCATCTATTCTAATATTATAAAGAGGAAAGATTTATATGTAAGTATGTTTGTTACTCTTTCACGCAAAAACTACTAAACGGATATCGATGATTGGCACATAGATAGAGCATATCCTGAAATAACATATAGGCTACTTTTTATCCCGGGAAAATGTGATATCCCTCGGGAACGCCCGTAAAACCGCGGGGGACAGCTAGTCATACATAAGGATTTAGAAATCAGTATCAATGACGGTTAAATACTTTTCGGCGATTATCTATTTACTAGCTGTCCCCCACGGTTTCATTCGCGTTACATTTTCCCGGATCAAGATAGGTCTATGTGCTATTCCAGACTATAATCTAATATATAAATAAAAAAAACTTTGGCATTTATAATAGCAGAAGATAGTAGGTTATCGATAAAGGGGTTGTTTAAAATTTTACTCTCTGAAAATGAAGCACATACATTACTAACTCAAAACTAAATGTGCTGTTTGGATAATTGTTTACTCGGTTCGCTGAAGTGATGGTGGCTTATAAGGCTTGTTTTAAGATGTTCCCCTACCCTGTTTCCTTGTAACACTGCAGCAAAGAATTACTAATTTGGATAAAGGGCTTGTCTTTTGCAATTAGGATAACATGGTGCGAAAGTTCTTTGGTTAATAATAATAATAAATAATAAATAAATATCCTGGGACATTCTTTACACACGGCCATCTGGTCCCAAACTAAGCAGAGCTTGTACTATGGAAACCAGATAACTGATATACTACATATACTACTTTTTTTTCTAAATACATACTTATATAGATATTTACACCCAGACACAGAACAAACAGACATGTTCATGCACACAAATGTTTGTCCTGGGTGGGAATCGAACGCGCGACCTTCGCTTTGGCAGTCAGAGCGTTAACCACCAAGCCAGCTGGCCTGTCGGTTTTCCCTATCAAGTAAAATATTCATGGACAAATAAGTACTCACGGGTATTGGTAGTTCCTCTCGAAAACCTTTGCTATCACTACATAGTTTAAAACAAAGTCGCTTTCTCTGTCCCTATATCCCTATGTATGCTTAAATCTTTAAAACTACGCAACGGATTTTGATGCGGTTTTTTAATTAGATAGAGTGATTGAAGAGGAAGGTTTGTATGTATTAGTATCTACATTGCACCTGAGCGAAGCCGGGGCGGGTCGCTAGTAGGTTATAAAGTACAGTTCGGTTATAAAGCAGTCTTTTGGCAATGGTAAGGTCTATGGCGAATGCGACCAGTTACCATCTGGTGGACCATGATCCAAATGGCCAAGCTACTGATATAAAAAATACTTACAACAGTCCTCTCAAGGTCTTGACTCTCATGAGAGCAGTTTCCTCCGACTTGCTGCTGCTTCTGGCACTCGAATAACTTGGATGCTGAATACTTCTTGAGGTTCTCTAATGTTTCGAAGTGCACTTGTAGTTTTTCTGTGATCGGTAAATTATATTATGCACTTATATTTTTCATTGCGTAATGTGAAACCTTTTTTCTCGTTGTCAGTTGAAATAAGGCCGATATTTATATCAAATTTCTTGTGTGGAAGCATGAGATGAATACCGATAAGTCATTGGCTAGATCAAAATTGGTTCAGAAATTAAGAGCCTCATTGTCGATAAATCTGTAATAATTGCTGAAAGATAACCTTCATCTAGCACATCCAGAGGAATAAATAAAAATAATGAAAACGCTTATTAAATAAACATTTAACTATTCATACATCAACCTTGGATTTATTGCATCAAATGTGATTTCATAATATTGATAGGTGGAATGGTAAACATAGGAATTAGGTTAAGTCTACAGCCAGTTTGTTATAATAACAAAATTTCCACACGACCCAGTGTTCGTGTTTTGGACACATCCTGTATCGTGCAGCGGAAATATTGACGTAACAACAACAAGGAAGACCGCTCAAAATAAAATGGTGTAACATTGACAACACACCGCCTTAGAACGGACAATAGTTCGGTAAACAACGTAGATTTAACGTAAACATACTGTTAGGACTGCCTACGATTTTATCTATTTCTCTTTTCGTAATAATTATGTCGCTTTTAGAAGACAAGCGCGCCTTATTACATTTCCAGTATCTTTTTTCATATACATAAGTAGTAACAACAACTCAACCTGTCCATCAACCCACTTTAATATTATTTTATCACAATTGTTCTCTAAATTCATAATATTACGCACTTTAAATGTATTATATACAGCGGTTACTGCGGTTTCATTCGCGTTTATCGATATCATATATAGCCTATAACCATCTAGGAGGAATTCCGCGTCGAATGGTAGTAGTCACATCCCGATATGTTCAGTAGTTTTGCAGTGATGGTGCGTCAAAGGAACCCTATTTTGCTTAAGGATATATATAGATTAAGACAGTATTCGTCCGTACACAAGAAGAGAGAGCCTGGAAATCTGTAATACAGATTACCGTAGTACAGACGCTAGTCTCTCACAGAGGAATGTATCATCGAAACTGTAGGTACTGTTATATTTTAAACTTTATAGAATGTCCCAGGATACTAATTTATTTATTTATTTACTGCGTAGTTAACTAATTTCTTACATTTGTTATACAGATAAAGAAGAAGGTACAGATAATTAATTAGTTCAGTAAAGTATCTCTGTCACTTTCAATAACGTATAAAAGGATAGAGATGCAAATATATTAAATCCTTAAAGACTTCCTGAAATTGAGTCGTTTGTTCTTAGACAGACAAATAACACGTGGTTAACGACTAAACGACAAAATCAAACGTAACCACTCCATTGGTATTGTAAAACAAACTCTATCGCACCTAAATACTGTACAAATTCATAGTACGTACCAGGTAATCTCTGAACCCTCTGGTAGCCCAGAGCAAGGCACAACGTGACATTTTCATCCGCCAACTGTAGATTTTCACCGAGAAGCTTTACTATGCTCTCTTTGCAGTATGTTCCGTTGCGGGGCTTTCTGTCATGGATTATTACCTGGACATTTTGAATGGGGGTCAAAAGCTATACGTTAGAAAGGAATAAATTCACGTTACATTTGGTCGGGTTGCACCTTTCTTCGAATCGGGCAATGAGATTAGATTTTGTGCTGTGAAATTTATGTTTAGAACATTCAAATGCGCTGTATTCATGTTGTCAGCGAATACTTGGAGTCGAAATTAAAGGTAATCACCTCCATTATTTGGAATAACAATAAAAACTTTATCTTAATGTCTTTGCTGCTCTTATTGCAGCTTAGTTATTAAAAAGTTTTATAATAAATTTATATACAGTCTTGTAAAAATTTCTATAAAATATTTGTTGCTTTTATTTTAATAAGATCATAAAACATTATCAGCTGTTATTAGATAAATCGATCTAGAATCATTTTTAGAACAGTTTTAAACATACCTGAAAATACAAAGAAATCTGTTCCAGGTAAACAGTCATGTAGTTAATAGCTTTATCAGCTTCATTCTTCATCAGAAGTTTAATTTGCGACACTAATGTGTCCATGTCTTCTCTGGACTTTTGTGTCCGGACCTGTATGTCCGCTATTAACGCTCTGTAGCCATTTATTAAGTTATCTTGGAAGTCTGTTGTCTGAAAGGGCACATTTATTTTAAAGCAAAATACATTCAAGTCATTTTACATACACACATGCAATTGCACGTCCACATTTTTTTTTGTTAATTTTTTTTAATATGAGCCCAAACGCAATTTGGGCTTCACATTTATACATATTAGTAGATCTAAGTATTACCAAATCTAATGTAATAAAAACATTGTGAATTAATGCTCATTTAATTTGAATTAAAATTATAACGTCTTGTTATTCTTTAATTTGATATTTACTTTGAATTGCTAAACATTATTATAGCTCTGTGGTAGCAGTGATGAAGATAAAAGGCGGCTAAAGAGTATACCGAAGACCACGTGCACTTTGCACTAAGTGGTCCACAACAACATTCCTTATGACCATTAGCGTCAAGCAGATGGCCAGCGATAATGAAACTCTGATAACCCGTAACTCTTGCCATCACATATATTATGGAGAATTGGCAGAATATTTTGGTAGGTTATCTGTCCATTCGCTACTTTTATCAAATGGACGGTAGAATATATTTTATGTGAATACCAAACAATTAGGTACAGCCTCCTTATTCTGCTAATACAAATTTCGTCGACGAACCGCCGCACGGAGGCTCCGAGAATTTATCTCTATCGTGATTGCGTAGTTAGCGAAAGAGATAGAACACAGAGGCCGCGACGAAACATCAATGCTAATGTCATTTTACTTACAGAGTTGAGCCCCAGACCAGGCAGATGACAAATGTAAAATTAAAGACAATAACAGGCTTATCGTAATTTTCTTGACACAAAAGAGTAAATTGCCAAAGTTCAATAAACGCTTGCACATATATGTATAAATAGGGTAACAAAATAAATAATGGAAGGAATGTAGGATTTCATAGTATCATTAACTAGTGGTCCCAGGAAAATTTGTTCCATATTTATATCCAAGAGTCTACTATTTTCATTTTCAAATATAGTGAGAAATAGTTTTAACTTTTATAGTAACCATTGATACCCTACTAACGTAGTATTCTATCCATATTACTACTATTATAAAAACATGAGTTTATGGGGGTGTATGCTTATGTCTAAAGATCTTACTTGCACGCAAAAACTATCGAACAGATTCGAAGACAAAACTAGAACATGCTTTAGAATAAAGGGAAAATATATTATCCATTGAGGATGCCGGTAAAACCCGCGGGGCATAGCCAGTAAATAATAAAGTCAAAGAATAAACAATGGAACCCTGCCAACAGCAATCGATGAAGGACTTCGGAAACACTAGGAAGTTTACGACGCGAAATAAAAAAGGAGCATAATATTTAACAGCTAAATAGTTCCGGTCATTAAGTCTCTTTCACAATAAAAGAATTGGAGAATTCTGACAATTAAATGCTATCTTTCGTTACACACTTAAAGTGCTCAAAAGTTATTAATAAAGATGCACGCTTAAATCATGAGACCTGATAATGATCTGAATCACCGTTGTCTTTGAAAGAAACTTTGTCGAGCTTGACCGACGAGCTTGTCGAGTTTGATGAACTTGGTCGATTCTTAAAAAAAACGGTTCCTTTTTTTGTGATAGCAAAGACAACACTTCAATCGGAAGATACCAAACACTGCTGCAGCCCATGAAAGATAATATTATGTCAAAATGTTACATGTTTTTGACGTAACAATTTGTAAACAAAAATCCATAATACACGATTATAGTGAACGAGTTTCATAGTGTGCATTTAACTCTAAAAGGGTCTAATGACTAAGGTCTATGGACAAACCATGGAGGGAGCTTCGGTATTTAGATTTCCGTGGAATCATTTAAAAATAGGCAATTGCACTACTGCATTTCTTATAAACGTGCCAACATTTCCCTGAACTAGGCAAAAGCCTGTATCTCAGGCGATAGTGCTCGGCCATGAACATTTGTTTATGGAATATACCGTATAAATAGTAAAATATGAAATAAGTTGGATGTGAGAGGGCAGTAAATGAATTACCTGATAACATTGTTGAAATATATAAAATCAAGGATATAAAGCATAATGTTGTAAAACGAGAACTAAAATGGTTTCATCTAAAAAAAAACAATAACTAGCTAAAACCAACTAATATAGTAATATATATAAATTAATAAAATAAAAAAATGTATTAAATTTTTCCTTTGTATTTTTTTTCGTGCGAACGAACGACCTTCCCCACTTACAGATAAACCCCTTGGGGATTGCGTTATGTGGCTATATGTACGTTTTAGTGCTTTGTACAGTAAATTAAATAAACCAATAGAAAAAAAAATAACCCACCTGTACTACGACGAAAATCGCAAACACCACAAAAAATAATCTACGAATCATTTCCATTTATTTTTGTCACATCCTATAATCAACTGTTTACACAATACATTATAATTAATAGAAGGAAAGTTAACAATTAATTTGAATGTAAATAATTGGTACGTTTAACAATGTTCACTGAATGCAAACCGCTTTGCAAATGATTGTTTTCAAGTGGAAGTCGTGTTGTGTTTTGCTCAAACGACTGCTGGTTTATTGTTATGATTTTGGTCACTGTGATGACTAGTAGCATTGGTATTGTTTATTATACATGCTAAATTGTTTTACTGTTAACTCATGTAGCTTAGGAGTCCGTTTAATGATATTAAATCGATTAATAAAGGTGTCTGTGAATATAAACCTATGTATTTCATAGTTTAAGAGGCCGAGAATCAGCCAGATTGTCCACCTGATGGTAAGTGGAGATCGCCAATGCGTTGTCGATCCTGAATCGTGAAGTTAGCAATTCTCATGTGACTGTAATTTCGCTATAAAATATAAAAGTCGCTCAGCTATGGAGAGAGCTATGCTCGGAGTCTCTCTGAAGGATCGAATTTGAAATGAAGTCATCCGTCAGAGAACCAAAGTTATCGACATAGCTCAAAGGATTAGCAAGCTGAAGTGGCAGTGGGCTGGTCACATCTGCCGTAGAACCGATAACCGTTGGGGTAGACGTGTTCTAGAGTGGAGACCACGGCTCGGTACAAGCTGGCTGGCAGCGGTTGGAAACAAAGAGCTGAAGATCGAGCTCGGTGGCGTGCCATAGGTGGGGCCTGTGTCCAGCAGTGGACGGAGATAGGCTGATGATGATGATGATGAAATTTCAGCGGTCCCCTTATCTTTCTAACCTGGTTAGTAATACGCGTTACTGCTTCATCACGCAAGGGGTATGGTGCTAATACTTTCTCAAGAGAATAAGAAATGTTGTCGCAATTGCTATATATCTATTTGTTCATGCAGCGTTGTGTTTGCATCATCAATTACCGTGGGAAAATTGTGGTCAAACAATTATATTAATAATGCCCTTTCTTTCTTGCCTTAATTTATTTTATACCAAATTATGGCAATAAAATTGGTTCTGAATTTTATTTATTTTTTATTTTCCGTAGCTGTCCCGATGTAATTATAATCGTCTGTGAGTCATTTGAAAACCTAGTTTACTGTCTCAATATGAATTTCTAAACTATTGTAAACCTTATAGGAATAGTAACAAGGTGTATTTTACCTCGTCTAAATTAACGATTTCGAAAAATAATGATACGGAACACTCAAGGTTTGAATAGAAAATCTTTATGTGTATGCAAACAAAACATAAATATTGAGATTGCAATTGGGTTACTAATGTCCATGTGAACTATATGGGTTTGTACTTAAGTCACATAAATCAATTTGTTTTAGATTGATTCCTTCATTAATTTATTAAAATATAATAAACTTTATTATATTCCAACAGACGTGTACTAACCGTTTAAATAAATCAAAAACAATAATTAGCTTTTTTATAAAAAAATATGGATGCATAGATAAAACACTGCCAAATAGATTTCTTGACCTTGGAACTCTTAGTCAGATTTTATTATGAAATTCGTATTGTCTTTTTCGAGACTGCCAAGGCAAAAAATGAGGAGACCTGTTTACTATTTGGTTACAGCGCCATCTCTTAACGGCTTCCGAAACGTCTAAGAAAACAAGCCAAGAAAATTCATAGTGAAAACCTAGCTACCTATACAGGCCTGGTTAATGAAAATGCCGATAGATGGAGTTATTGTTCAGAATTAGTATTTTATTTACATGACATAAAAAGAGGCTCTTAAATTCTATCTTGATATCATTTCACTTAGTTGTCTTCTTTTTACCTTTTAAGAGTAAAATTGCCGATCATTTGAACAATACGACGAGCAGAATCAAATAAATGTTTTGCATATTCTGTGCTTATTAAGACACATATTGATTTGTTTCGAAAACTAGCGAGAAAATATTGACTCTAGAGCATAAATGAATTAAATACTGAATATAACTTCAAAAGTTTCTTAAAATTCCGACTACATACATAGTTTTAATGTGTTAATTATTTTGAATGTTCCACGCTCCACTTGTTACGCAACGCGTGAAAATTTGTGCCGGCACGCCATTTATCATTTTTACGCCTTGTTAAAACACTATTCTAGATAAGTAAGAGGTTGGTACTATAATAATGATGATCGGTTGAAAATATTATGGTAGTGTTGCAAATTTTCACTAAAGTATTTCATCGTGAGTTTCGAGGAACAGTATTGTTAGTGATTGGAATGCTTTACTCATTTTTAGAGACATCGCACTTTGATGTTTATATACACATTATTATTGGAGAGAAAGGATTACGACATTTGACTTCATGACTTTTTCTTACTTATTAATATACAGTTATACTGTTTATTTCCCAACCTAACAACCATATTTCATTCATTTAAGCAAGAAACATAAAGTCATATTTGACCCGCTATGGTAGAAATAGGTACCTAGTAAGTGTTGGTATGATTAGTGTTAAACCATCTTTTATGCATGATATCCATCAATAGACTATATTATTCTCTTCATTTATTCAGATATTTGTATATTTAGTATTCCTGTTGTGGAATTTATTCGACAAATATTATTGAAATAATATAAATGAAATTGAAAATGTTTTTAATAAAATAGGCCTTCATAAGGACTTATAAATAGTTCAGCTCTAATAACGGCTCGCAAGAACGTCGCTAAAAATAATTATCATTGCAGCAGTGAGAAAACAGGGGCTCGATTCTGTAAAGAAAATAACACTAACTCGAGGATGTTTCGTCGCGGCCTCCGTGTTTCTTTCGCTAACTACGCTAATACCATCACGTGAGAGATAAGCTCTCCGAGGCCTCCGTGAAGCGGCTCGCCGACAAAGTCTGAATTACTTGAATAAGGGGCCTGAATCTACAAATGCTTAAAAAATAACTGAATAACATATATATATATATATCATGCATAAAATATAGTTTAAACTAATATATAAAGTAATATTTATTCACTGAATAATAAATTCTAAAATTGGACATAAATGACTCGTTTTAAAATGTAAACTACAAAGCTGTGGCGTGAGATAAATATCAGACCTAGTTATTTGTGTTTGGACATTTAAAACCACTTATTACAATTGCTAACTAAAACTAAAAAGGTCAACAAGTAAATATTTAAATTGTATATGTTCTAACACTGATATAATAAGTCTGAAGTATATGCTATCGTAAAGTTACGTTTATTCCTTACAGCGTCGCATTAAGCCCCTTTAAGCCCCATACAAACATCTGCTATTAATTCATGCATATTCATAAATGTATGTGTTTATGTAAGCGTAATAAATTATTTTGTTACACTCGCAAATAGGTTTTTAGGGTTTCGTATCAGTGCTGTTATAACCAAAACTCGCCGAGTGATTATTTAGGTGCACACGCAGATAGCGGACCTCTCGCCTAGTTACGGGATCGGGGGAGCAACAGAGAATAGTCACTGCGTGAACTCATCGTTGATTCAGAATATCCCAGGAGGACCATATAACTAAGGCTCCACTGTTTAGCCGTCCGTCCGTCCGTCCGTCTTTCTGTCACTTATCACCGCAGATACTTGAAATTTTAACAGCGTACCCACGCGTCACCACTTAGTACTGAAACCGCGGTAGAGATCATTACAGCCAGTAATGATCTGTGTCACTGCATCACTGCATGAATCCATCAATGCATTAGAAGTAAAAGCGTGGGCCAGTGTAACGTCCATATTGTATATCGTCCCAGGGCTTTACCCTTCGATATGTTGCCCACGTGATGTCTACCCACACTTTTCTTGCCTGCATCATTTTGACAGAGTTCTTGTTAAATAAGCCCCTTTAGGTGCATTCCCGCACATTGTAGTCACGTGTCTGATCAGTCTCGTGTTGTGTTTAAATGGTTATCGACTACGGCGATGCTTCAAAGGTTTCTTTTTAGAGCTTAAGTTTATACAGTTCCTTTGACCATTTCTAAGCTGTCTATTTTATATAACGTATTACATAATACCCCGTAAAATAAAAATATAATTAATTATCACAGCCAACAACCCTAGTAAGCTGTCATTAATTTGTCATCAATTTGTATTAACCCTGCTAATAAATACTTGGTCCTAAAAACTACTGAAAATAAAGATTTATATCCCTGCTAATATTATAAATGTGAATGTAAGTTTGTTTCTTACGCTTTCCCGCGAAAACTACTTAACCGATAATCATGAAGTTTTGTACACATATTCTTGGATGTGTTAGAAGTAAGATAGGATACTTTTTGTGCCAGGAAAATGTTACATCCCTCGGGAACCCGGGTGAAACCGCGGTGAACAGCTAATATAGTTATCTAAATACGGACTTTACCAATTAACCAATTAATCAGTTATTGTAACAATCAATTATATGTATTAAGCTTAATGTTATGTTCAATTACGCTGATAAGTACGTTAATCTCCGTTCCTAATCAAACTGATGTGGTACATATACATCCGATGTCCTTAACATGACGTTAAGTCGTAAGCTGTGGCCTATACAATTACTTTACTCCAAACATGAGGTCTACTTATAAGCCAGGTCTTAATTATTTCACATTATTAATGTATTATGTAGTTAATCCCCACTTTGAACGTAATTTATTATGTTAATATTGTAGCCATATATTTTTTGACACGGCCATCTGAACCCAAAAGCAGAGCTTGTACAGTGGAAGCCAGTTTACTGATATACTACATATACTACTAGATTTTTTTTCTTATATGTCACCGTCTCATCGTCTGAAGATTTCAAGATTTATATACAGACGCAGAACAAACAGACTTGTACATGCACATAAATGTTTGTTCGGGGTGGGAATTGAACCTACAATCTGCGGCGTGGCAATCAGGGTCTTTAATCAGTAAGCCAAAGGGCCTGTAAATTTGTTACACTTATCTCAGACACGATATAAATGTTATCTTCTGTCTAAAATCCTTAAGGATATATCTCTAGATATAAAATGAAATAACCCTAATTCAAAAGAATTTTAAATATACCAAAATTTAAATTTACTGAACTAAAACGCAAATTGGCTATGGCGAAGATTAAATTAACTGAATAAATTAAACATAATTGATTTAATTAATATTCACACCTCAGACGTGGAAATTTAAATTTAATTAAATTTTGTCCGATTTAGTCAAATGTTAATTAAAGCGTTACTTAATTATTAATTATATTGGACAATGACAAATAACGGCCGTAGTAATAAAAGTTATCTAAAATACTTTCTAAAATATAAATCATCACGAAACAATCCAGTCTTCTAGAATCGGCTCATTTTGAAAATACTACTTTCATTATTTGGATGAATGGATGTTTGGTACGCTACCACGTCAGAACGGCTGAACGCATCGAGGTGAAATTTGGCATAGAGATTGATTATAGTCTGGAATACGACATAGGTTTTATTTTATTTTACATTTTATTCAGGTGAGAGTCAGCTAGTTTCTAAAATAGTAATATTGTTATAACTTAGCTTGTAAAGTAGAATTGTTTTCAGTTAGTAATGTCACTTATTCGCAATATTCATACAGGGAATATGTGACATCCCTCGGGAACGCGGGTCAAACCGCGGGGGACAACTAGTAAGTTAATATAAGTAAAGTTTTAAGTCAATTAAAAATCTGACAGCTACACATACGCAAAATTACAGTTTTGTTTTCATTTTTATTAGAGACCACAACAATGTCTGGCAAACCTCATTTTCGATTTTACTGCAACTAGCAATGTAACATCTGATTGTAAAAAAAAAACAAAGCAAAACAGCAGCTCCAATCCTTTTTGCAGTCTGTGATATTGTTAAGTCTGCTAACGTTACCATGTGTTTGGAATAAAATTTGCATTTAGGTGGAATTTGAATCGTTGTTTTGATTTACTGTACACATCGGTCAAATTGTACGTAGTAATTAAATTTAGAGAGTTCATGATCACGGTTAATTCTGAATTGTTTGATTGGTAATCGTGTACTGTGATTGATTAAATGGAGGAATATAATGTGTACTTTTGTGGTGGAATTTGGAGGGACATTTAACAATAAATAATGAAATTATAACAACTATTGTGTTGCAAACTTAATTGTAAATAATTTGATTCGATCTGTTTGTTCAATTATTAGTTTAAATTTATGGCTCTCTCGTTTGTAAAATCAAACATAAAACTTTTGTTTTTATTGGGAATTATTTCGTCTGGTAAGCGATCACTGTACTTCGGTTCTATCACAATATTTATTTTCACCTGAGCTAAAACAAACCTCGATGGCGAGTCGCCGCACGGAGGCTTCGGAGAGCTTACCTCGCATGTGATTGCGTAGTAGAAAGAGAGAGAGATAGAGGCCACGAAGAAATATCCTCGAAATAGTGTCATTTTTGAAATAGAATCGAAGCCTTGTTAATCTCGATTTTGAAATCTCTATCAGTAAACTTAAACTTATGTCGTTACATTGGATCAAACAATGCACCTTATTTCAATAGGCATTATGTTCATTTTTCTATAAAAAAATTTGCTGTTAAAACCCATTGAATTGTGACTTGATGACTTAGGTATAAATAGTATATAAGGGAATTGAATATTCTATCTTGAAACGCATTTAATTGGTAAGATCATTACCTGAAAATAGTTTGACCGATTTGGCAGTTTTTTAAATATGTATGTATGTATTCGTTCATAGTTTGAGTATTTTCTTGAGGTTCTCAAGGAAAATAAATAGCAAAAGTTACTTCGAAAGTTAAGACACAACGAAGTCCTTTTTTAACGGATTTTTGAATTAAAGAATCAAGACCATAACTTTCGATTGGAACACGTTTTGCAACCCATTCCGGGAACAGCATGTTATTAATAAAATTTCATCTACACTACATTCTTCTACAGAAAAAAATTATAAATGTATTTGAAAATTAAAACAGTCAAACCAAGTCTAAAACGACTTCTGTGATATTATGTTAATACGCGCCAAGAGTCAAGTATGCTAATACCAACCAATTTTTCACCAACTGCGGATTGCATTCAATTGAATGAATAAATGCAGCCGACTCCGCATTGGTAAATCAAGAGTATAATAATTAAAATTGATTCATTTGCATGTCAAAATAAATCTGTCAAACTGCCCGGTGGAAATATTGGCGCTGTATTGTTTGTGAAATGAACAATCGTAACTTGAATTTGAATAGGCTGATGGCCGTTTTGACGTATAAGAATGCCATAGACAAATTTGACGTTATTGGGTTTGGATGGAGGTGTAGTTATTGGGCCTAAAGGTAATAGTATTATGAAGCAGATAAGCCTTATCAGCATTCGATAGAGTCGCTTTTACAATGACTTTTAACGTTAAGACTATTATAGCGTGCTGATTGTATAAATGATTTATTTTGCTTATGGCATTATTGATGGAATACCAAGGAGTCGATTACGCTCGAAATGTAATATTCATTTGTTTTATACGTACAATATAGGTATTGGATCTACATTCGGTAAACTAAAAGACGACTTCTCTCTGATTACTCATAAATATTATCACGAAGTTCATATTTGCTCAAGCTATATGTATTTTGCTCTCGAATAATGTCTAAATTCAACATAAATTACAATCTCGTCTAATGAAATGTCGCTGTATATTAGATTATGATTATAAACAGTACAAAGTTTGCAGCAAACATTCAGTGTTGCCTGTTCGAAAATACAGTTATTATTATAATAGAGTTATTTTATCGTAACGCTACACTCATGTTTTAAAGCTATTAAAATTTCATGTAATTAATATTATATTATGTGCTCTGAACTGCTAGATAGAAATCATATTAACTTTCGTGATTTATAAATTATGTTTTGTTAAGTGAACATCTCGATTGGTCTGTCAAAGGATTTCTAAAGGCTAGGATAGAGCAGACATATTTAGGGAAAATAATGAATTATATTCGCTCAGCAATACATCATTTTGTTGTTCAAGTGAAAAGAGATAAGCGGTTGAAGCTTTAAGCAGTACACTGTGGATGGTCTTCTCTTAAAAGCGTATTTCGATGCAGTGCAGTAAATTCTGAAAGTGCTTGTTCATGTGTGCGGTATAGTTATTAAACCTGGCTTATTCTTAAGGTAATATTAAGGCGTTAGCACTTGCAGCTGCTCAGTGCTAAAATTGTTGGTCTTAATACGCCATACTACAATTCAAAACCAAGTAATAATTTTGAGTCATGCTGTAGTTTTGCGGCATTCATACAAAATCTTTTCGAAAATAAATATGCCTAACGAATAATAATAATAATTTATTTTATTTATCTCCACAAAGTACATGCAATGATAAAAATACAGTTGACAGGGAGGTTGGGAAAAAATTGCAATTTTAGGGAGATCTGGAGTCCAAACTAAGCCTGGGCCTGTATTTTGGAGCTCCAGGCCCCCATTTCCTTCAATTACAGTAGTCAACGTGGTGCGTAAGTGGTTTACTTCATACATACGTCAAATATTTTATAATAAAATTTACCTATTTGACGTCTACTAAAGCATTGGTTAGTTAGAATGGGGATACTTAATATCAAATACGTCAACGAATAGTAACACTTTTCCAGAAACATTGAACTTCATGACTAAATCCCAGCTACATACACACACTATCGCTCAGCACTCGTTACTTCAACAGATCTCATTTCAAGGCCTATTTAGATAAAAGCCATATTCCCCAACGCTGTGGGTAATGGTAAATATTGCGGTATACCGCCATATTTGGATGAAGTACTACGTATCTACGTATGATTGAACAAAACTAGTATTTTCATTATACATTAGAGTCTGACCATTCATAAGTGCCTATGTAGGTCTTTTTGAATAAATATATTTTATATCATTTTATATTTCGTTTCATCTTTCATTTCATATACTGAGTGCCGCACATATAGGTGGGTATCCTTTCGCTTGATTTGCGAAACGAAAATCCATTCAGGAGCGGTCTGCTTAGCTTTGAACAATAGGATTACCGCATACCCACTCGGTATTCGCTACTCGCTTATATATGGGCACCCCTTCTCGCTACGTAATAGCACTCAACTACGTCTGCGTTGGACGCCGATTGTCGGGAATTGTTCGCACCTGTGGTGAGTGTGCGGTGACAGTTCACTGTGGAGCGGTATCGTATAATATATTAAGTACCTTTATTAAAACGAATACGATTACCGACTAGCCCAAGATAGGTGTTGAAGAGAGAGATTTGTATTCATTTGTTAAAGTCGCTTATTAATAACAAGGGAATCCACGCGTCTAATATATTTATAATAGGTATGACTAATTACTATTTTGGGTTTCTATAAACAATAAAGGATGTTTCTATTTCATTGCAGATTATTTTATAGGCTGTTAAATCATGTTAATCATCTATAGTTTCAATTTTAAAATAATACAATACCTAAGAGAATTTCTTTATTAATTACTTCAGCGTAAACTTATTGATTTTTTATCGAACATTGGTAAATAGCTCAGTAAATCTTACACCATCAATCAATCTATAAAAAATAATTAATGCACTTAAAATATACAGCCGATAGAGTTGCTTAAGTAGGTCACAAGTAAAAATTAAAACAGCTTTTATTATATAATAACTTCCATAAACTTATGAGACGTCGAAATAATAAAGGTTTAATGAGAAGCTACGGTTTTACGGACCGAACAAACAATGTTGACAGGATAAAGGAGTGGAAAAAAAAATGTTCAGAGATTTTTTCGCGTGATTTGTGACATACGGTCTGACAACGTACCTTTATATCGTTGCCCGCCATAAATCAACGTCTCAAACGATCTAAGTGACGCCTACCAACTCCACCTTAGATGAGATAAGTTCTTACTATTAACGCAAAAAATACGCTGACCTCGGAAAATGAATTTTATTACGTTGCGAAAATATTTGTAAGAATTTTTATGTCAGCTGTCCCCCGTTGTTCCGCTAAACCTTGCTAACCTGAATAAAAAATGCCGTTTGTTTCCTATAAAAAAATATCATGTTTCAGTTCTAATTTTGAAATACCTATCTAACGTATTTGTTATGTAAAAAGAATATCCTTTCAAACTGCTGATGTCCTGGTACTATCAGGCAATACAATACATATAATGATGGGTTTTCATTATGATTCCCATCTAACATTTCTAGCTATCAGGGGATACTGTAAGGAAAATGACATTAACTCGAGGATGTTTCGTCGCGGCATCTGTGGTCTGTCTCTTTCGCTAACTACGCTAATACTACTAATCACGTGAGAGGTAAGCTCTCTGAGGCCTCCGTGAAGCGGCTCACCGACGAAAGTAATAGCTGAATAAGGGGGCAGGAACAAAACTGTAAAAACACTATGGTTTTGTGTTCGATTTGACAGCGGTGGATTCAATGTCGAAGCCGATTGCATAATAGGTTGATGGTTCGGGGAGCGAGCAATGTCGCACAACAGTCGTAGCACCTTCAATGTAATACAGAATTGACTGCATCGCCGATTCGGGGAGAATTTCACAATCGCTCTGCGAGTCATATTAAAATTGCACCCTATTCAATTACATATATTTAATTCATTACGCTGTATGACCCGCGGGATCTTCAAAAACAGGTCTTTCGACCTAAGATATAGAATTTCAAGCGCATAAATGGCTTCTAGTATTATTATCTTTCCACTTTATAATATAATTTCAATGAAACTGAACGCTTTATTATTTTAATTCGAAATGATCAAAGCTGTTTCGTTCTCGTTCATTTCGTTCTTCGAAATTCAAAGCCTAAAACAGAATTAGGTAAAGTAAGAAATATTAAAATGTAAAATATAAAATAACACAGGAATTTCAATTCTATTGCCAAAACTTTTGTATCGATATAAAAGAATATTCCTTGCAAAAGTTTTACCCGAGTATAAATTGTAAAAGATCGCCGAGTTAATCTTTCGCTTTATCTGCACTTAGCTAAGCTGACGGCACCGTAAAAAGGGCTTTTACAGTTTCACAACGGAACTCTGTTTATTGGCAAAGGAGTTAGAACAACCGGACGGATTAATTGCAATAAGATTAATATAGACGTGACGTGACTATCCACTTATAGAGGAGCTTTTATTCTACCTCCTATCCTGCTATAATATTAATAATGCGAAGCGAGGAAAAATGTATGGATGTTTCTTACTGTTTCTCGCATTGATTTAACTAGCTGACTCCCGCGGTTTCTTCCGTTTACTGAGGGACTTAAAATTATTCCGGCAGAAATAGTATCTAATATTATATTGGGTATGCTCTGTCTTTTTTCGTTTGGTGGTTTTTGCATGAAAGAGTAACATACATCCATAGATGGAGGTCTCACAAATAATAGCATTTATAATCTTAGTATTTAAATATTATTTATGTTAATCTACACTTTAAATAAAAAACACTAAAACAGTTACATAGGAATTTGATAATATTATGTGTGTGACAGAAAATCTAATATTCTGCCTTATCAAAAGTGTATAAGTCAAACTGCCTTGTATAATAAGTATTTTTAGAAATCATCGCTTTTTAATGTACCTATATCGTATATAGCTGTCCCCCGCGGTTCCATCCGCGTTCCGAAAGACTGTACTGTGTTCCGCGGATTGTCAATTGTCAAAAGCGCGCAGACCCAAAAGTAATATTTTTTATCTTGTTTTTGCCATATTATAAATAGTTTTTTGTAAATTAGTATTTAGTGTATTATAGTAGTATTTGTAAAGATTTTTAATTATATGTTATTGTAATTTAGTTATAGTGTCGAATTGGTGTACACTGTAAGGATGTTATAACTTAAGTAAATAAATAAATAAATATTTATCATTGATGCTCCGCTCCTATTGGTCGTAGCGTGATGTTATATGCCTATAGCCTTCTTCAATAGATGGACTATTCAACACAAAAATAATTTTCAAATAATAATGAAAATCAAGCAAACAAATACACAAACTCTTCAGCTTTATACATATAAACCATATATTATAGGTACCTAAAATAATTTTATCTTATAGCACTTATACTACCGGCACGCTATGATGGCCGTTTTGACGTTTCAGATTATCATAGGAAAATAAACTGTATTGCTTTGGAATAAGGTTGATTTCCATCATCATACAATTAGCTGTTGGATCAATAGATGCACCTTGTGTCCGAAGGAATAAAGGTTATTTTTATTTGTCATTATTAAACGTCAAAACGGCCATCATAGCGTGCCGCAAGTTTAATAACTTAGTTGTGTGAATTATAAAATACTTAAATAAAATATTCGTTAGATTTTAACTTTCAATCAGTGAATTTTTGAAATCGCATTATTAGTTTCGAAGTTTACCTCCTACAACCAAATTTCCAAACGTACCTTTAAAGTAAATTTAGTGGTGATTACTTAGAAAGTGATCATATTAATCCATTCTGGGCCCACACAGTTGCCTGTAAACCTTCTAGGAATAGTTATTAGGGTCCGACACCCTAGTCTAAGTTGATGGTGAATATGATTGAAACTTTCCTTTGCAAGTAATCTTGAAGTACAGCGTTTAGTGTTTAACTTATGGGATATATAAACTCTTGCTGTTGCAAATTTGGTACGTGTCGTTAAACATAATGGTAGCTTTTGCTAGCATTCTTACAGTCATACTTATGGAGGAGCGAGGTATGAGACTCCTCCATTTAAAAGGGAAGTTTTTCCGCCATGCTAGGTGATCATGTCTGGGGCCCGCGGTCCAACTGTTGATGTCGGATGCTTGTATATATATCAAATCCTGAGAGAATCTTGATAGTGCGATGTAGGATTCTCGCGTGTTTCTACTCGTTCATAGATTTCACCACACTGTAGTGCGGGCGGTGAAGGATTGTAGGCGTGTTCCATAGATGTCGCCACATACTTTAAGCCCACACCACGCAGCAACTGCAATTCTTAACACATTTAGCTGTATGTACATATAGTCTACTAGCTGTCCCCCGCGGTTTCTCCCGAGTGATGTAACATTTTCCCGTCACAAAAAGTATTCTATGTGTAATCCCAGGGCATTTTCTAAAAATGTGCCAAGTTTCATCCAAATCCATTTGGTAGTTTTTGCGTGAAAGAATAACAAACATCCATACATACAAACTCTCGCTTTTATATATTAGTAGGATTTTCAAAGGTGATTGATCCACTTCAACCGCTGGACAAGACTGTCCCAGATTGAGTTACTCAACTTTACTTGTATCTATTCGAGCTATTTGGACGAACAAACTTCGGTTTCCGATAACTCTTGATATAATTTGTGAATTGCTGCCACTGGCTTGTTGATTTGTGGTGGTTACAATATGGATGACTAGCTTTTTACCCGCGGCTCTACCCGGGTTTCTGAAGGATCTTATGAGTCGCTTAAATATAATATTTAGTTTAACAAGCCGATTGGCTTGTGGTTCGAGACCCTGACTGCCCTGCAGGGCGTGGGTTCATTCCCACCCAAAACAAACATTTGTGTGCATCTCACGTCTGTTTGTTCTGTGTCTGGATGTAAATATATATATATATATATATATATAAATAAGTATGTATTTTAAAATGTAGTAAGTATATGTAGTATATCAGTTGTCTGGTGTTCATAGTAGAAGATGTGCTTAGTTTGGGATCAGATGGCCGTGTGTAAATAATTGCCCAGGATATTTATTTAATGGTATTCCAATACACAGGGTATACAGTGGTGAAGTGAGAGCCCACAGACGCAGATACAGATAGAGAGATTTCATATGCTTACTTTTGTAGGCGCTTGTGACCAGTAGTACCGACTTTCCTCAAAATAGCGGACATTGTTCTGTCAGGTATGACCATTTACCGGACAGGCCTCGAATATACTTAAAATACCGGACTATACGCTTAAATACCGGACATCTGGCAACCCTAAACGTGACGTCGCGAAATGTCCTATCGCATTGGTTTTTGTAAACGCATTCGATACGATAACGATACGCTTACGATAGATGTTCGTGCTTAGGGCACAGTATGTGTATCGACAAATATGAAATTAGAATGAGGTAATAAGACCAAGCGCGTTTTCTGAAAAGTAATTGAGTTACATTTGTTACTTTATTTGGATTATCTCATTATGGTATCGGATCTGTCTTGTCTGATATATAATAAGGGCAAAGCTCTTTGGTTTAGCTAATTTATCAATAAGAAAATTCATTATCTAATATATAATAAAATTTCTGCAGGCTATTTCGTACCTAAACAAGTTTCATTATTTATTATGTATTATTAAATTCCGTCCAAGAATCTTTGGTAACTAAAGACGTATTTTCGTAAAAAATATAGGCATGGAGCAAAAACAAGTTGTATATTGTTTCTTTAGACAAAGGTTTGCGGTTTGTTGGGGACGGAATGCCCGAAGTGCCTCAGGTTTGCGAATTTCGGTGTGGTGTGGGAAATCAAATAGAATTAACGTACTCTTGGTCTCCAATAATTTATTTTTAATTTTTCATTATTTGGGACAGCAACAGTCTTAAGCTATAAAAATTTACATGGTTTGAACTTATAAATATGAGACCAATTACGTACCACGTACTAAAATGGAATTTTTACCAATATCTTACATAACACTAGTTTGAAGCAAACAACAAATATATGTATGAGTATTATACAAAATGAAAGAAAAAAATACAGTAATAATAACAATGTGTTATATATTTATTTATGTGAGTGTGTGTGTGAGGGTGTGTATGCAGGGGTGTGTATGTGATTGTTTATGTATGCGAGAGTGTGTGTGTAAGTGATATAAATTTTGTATATGTATTGTAAGTAAATTTAATATCAAGATCCTTTTTCTGTAATACTTTGTTGTAACAATGTATTAGTATTGGGAATTTGGTCACAGAAAACGACAATTCAGATGGCTTATTCGTATTTAACACTAAACATACTTAATCGGGTCAAATGCAGTCAAAGGCTAAACGCAAGCCCATTCCTAATAAAAAAAAAAAATACCCATTTTAAACTTTGCACTTAAAATGCACGTATCATATTATTGCTTTTGCACATTTGGCTTCATGACTTTTTCTTACTAATTAATATACAGTTATACTATTTCTTTCCCTTCCTAACAACCATATTTCATACACTCAAGCAGGAAATATAAAGTCACATTTGACCCGCTATGGTAGAAATAGGTACCTAGTAAATATTGGTATGATTAGAGTTAAAGCATATGGTTAGGTTCCAAAATCCAGTAACCAATCAGCCTACTTTGTTGGACCATGAGGAGTGGTGGATAAATTTGACATTTCTTTTAAACAAGTTTCTAACCAAATATCTGTTATTTTTTTCATTGTTTTCAATATAGTTATTAATAGGATCTATTTATGTGATTTCATCAATGTACCTAGAATTTTCCCTTTTTTTTTCTTACTTAAGTTTGATTATTTTTTAAAACAAAATTTTAAATTTAATAAAAAATAAGAATATATAAAAAAATCTTTCGTAAGCTAAATATTTTTTTTTATTAAATATCATACAATGATGTAATCACATTACTAGTTGTCAATAGATAAAAATCCTGTGGAAAGATCTAACAATGTAGTAAAATAATCTGCCTTCATAGCCAAAGGCTCTATTCGTACATAGTTTGCTTTGTTCAGAAAGATAACATCTTATGTTCAACATTATATCGTGTATATAATATTATACTAGTATTTATCTTCTACTAGCTGTCCCCCGCAGTTTCACCCGCGTTCCCGAGGGATGTAACATTTTTCCGACACAAAAAGTATCCTATGTTACTTCTAATACCTCCAAGAATATGTGTACAAAGTTTCATGATGATGAGTTAAGTAGTTTTCGCGTGAGAGCGTAACAAACAAACTTACATTTGCATTTATTATATTAGTAGGGATGTTAGTGAGTATATTCAAAACCTTTTCAGAATCAACTAACTAGTTGAGAAGAACCGGCAAGAAACTTAGCAAATATTATTTTTTATATTTTTGATTTTGGTTAAATGTTTAAAAAAAAAACGACATACGGTGTTGCAAAACTACCCGTAAAGCCGAAAGGAGGTTAAGTGGACCCTTATAATGAGTACTTTCACAATATTACAATTTATGTTTTTTATGAATTAAAAATAGAAAAACTATTAAAGTAGACAATTATTAGGTAAAATAGGTACGTAGGCCTTTCTGTTAAATAATCCGGTTCCCTTACATAACAGCTTACTAGGGTTGTTGGCTTTGATTAATTTATTATATTTTTACGGGGTATTTTGTAACACACAAATAAATGTGCGCAAATAATAATATGTATGTATATGTATAATTATGTAATAGCGTGATAGTGTCAGTCTTTCTTATGGTGACATAATGGTTTTTCTCAGTACTTAATTACAAAATTAATACTGATACCTACTTAAACATTTAAATTAACTCCATGGAAGAAAAAATAATTAACGTTCCATAAATCGTTGTAAGTGGCTCCTTTGATTAGGTACAAGGAATTCTTACCTTCCCTTCATGTTTTGTCTTTTTTATTATAAAATGTTACAATAGATGTAGCAACTGGAAGAAACTATATAATAATATATTTTGATGGGCCAGTAGGCTTGGTGAATAGAGGCTATAGCCGCCAAGCGTCGTCAAGGTCGTGGATTCGGAATCGGTGAATGAACTGTCTTTTTGTTGTGTCTGGGTGTTTATATCTATTTAAGTATGCATTTAGAATAAAACATGTATATTTAATATATCAGTTAACAGGTTTCCCATAGTACAAGGTCCGGTTCTATTTGGAATCAGATTGCCCTGTATAAAAGAATGTCACAGGATATTTATTTAATAATAAAAAGTCTAAGGCTAGTTCCTACCAAATTTAGCCTTAACATGTCTTGACTATTATATTGATTAGTAATACAAATAGCAGTGCTTTATTTCCAAATATAGCATAATTTATAGCACTGTGAATTATTAAACCCTTTTAATCTTTTGACTACACTGACAGGTCTATTTCTCGTCTCGAAATGAGTTTCCTACAAAAGCTCCACGACTTATTCTATAGATCTATTCATAAGCGGCCGTGTTTTGTCTCTTCTGTAGACAAAATGTGAAACCGCAATTCCGGTGCTACGATTGTGTCTGAAAATAGTAAAGCTTCGATCGGGTTGCGTTTTTAGAATAACACTTTAACCGTAAGGTGTTTTAGTTCTGAATAATTAGAATGGCTTTCTTGATTTTGTTTTTTTATCTAATACCTTTAAACGAGCAATTCTTGTATATATGTATATTATTGTATATATGTAATCTGAATCTGGGAAACGGCTGCAATAATTTTCATGAAATTTAGTTTGCAGGGGGTTTCGGTGGTCATAATGGATCTAGCTAGGTTTCATTTATAGAAAACGTTGTTTTATCCATGTTTTCAGGCAATGAAAACTACTACAATATCATTATCAATTCAAGTTGCTTCTTTTGTGAGAAAAATACGGTAAAAAGTAATAAGAATACGGTAGTACTTACATTAGTAAAGAAACCCCGGGCAAAGCTCGGTCATCCAGATACTTATTAAAAACTATAATCTTACGAAAAACACCTGCTTACATAATGTCTATTCTTCACCTTTGTTAAGCCTTTTGTAATATTTATAATGACGTATAAAACAGTACATACTCTTACTGACTCACGGATAGACAATAAACAGTCTGTACCGCAATTATATGGTCAGAAACATGAAATTTGAACAACATATTCCGTATCAGGTGTACAGGTGTACTGGGAAACTATTCTACGTAATCCAACCACGAATAGAGTAGTAGTAGTCAAAAACCAGTGCAGCTACTAAAATATACTCAATAAAAAGTGTAATCTAAAATTCACCTCTTACCATGGTAGTAGGGGTAAATACATCTTAAATGTTTTTTTTAGAGCTTCATAGAGCAGACAACCTGTTTTGTTCTGGAACACGGGTAAAACCGCGGGGCAGAAGCTAGTTTCAACTAAAAGGGATCGTAGAAGTGTAGTGTAGCATTATTTTAATGTTAAAATGTGGTTGTAAACCTCTTTTGATATAAGACGTTTTGGAACATATTCTCACACTATTTTACCCCTTTTATGCTGAATCTTCGTTCTTATTCCCCCCGTAGTATTTCAGATCATAACATATTGTATTCATATGGATGCAACTATCTTGACCCCTATATTATTGTCAGTCACGTATGTTCCCATTTCGAACCCTCTATGATAGATGGCGGTAAAATTGCTTCGCTGGGCGTCAGGCTTGTTTTAAATCAGAGTTTCTCAAACTATTGCACGATAAAACGTTTTACGGTATGAGACATGTTCGTACTTGTTAACAGATGATATACTAGTCCGCGGTTTCACCCGCGTTCCCGGGGATGTTACATTTTCCTGGAATAAAAAGTATTCTATACTTTCCGGGGTATGCTCTATTATATGACAAGTTTCATCCAAAATCGAAATCGTGAATAGCAGAATACACCCATCCTAACACACTTTGGATTCATAATATTAGTCGGAAATAGAATATTGTTATAAAAGTAAGGTTAAGTATAAAAAAAATGACTGTCCGATTTGACGTGATGAGATAAATACAAAAAAAAAACTGCGAAACTAAGTAGATGGACTGATGATAAAAGGGAAAGGCTTAGCTTAAGCCATGCACCTAATGGTTCACGGTTTTCAGACTACCCCTGGCTCATACATCAATTTCGATTGATAAGTGGCGGTAAGTATTCAACATTATTAACTTATGAATTATTAATAAATGTCATAAAAATTGTAAAATTCCTACTAATTTACTTTATTAAAGCCCACGATTACCATGTATTGTGACCCTGGGAGCTATCTCCATGAATAATAATTAACATTTCATTTTTAATAAATATGAATCCAAAATTCTAGTAAATTAATCATCAAAGTTTATGTTAGTTATTAATTTTATCGTGTCCTGTGATATAAATTTTATACAACTTTTATTAGGAAAAAAGTTTGAGGGTCAATATTTAAAATTGCTGTTAACGTTACTGTTTTATGAATCTGCTAACTTGTTTATGATCGGGATAACACGTTTTTAACTTTCAGGATGATTTATAACGTTGTTAAGGCTTTATTTTATTTTAAAAGCACCAAATGAAAACGCAAACTAATATTATGTACTTTCTATCTTCCGTATCACCCGCGTTCCTGAGGGATGTAACATTTTCCCGGCACAAAAAGTATCCTATGTGTTATTTCAGTGCATTTTCTATATATGTGCCAAGTTTCATCCAAATCCGATTGGTAGTTTTTGCGTGAAGGAGTAACAAACAGAGATACAAACTTTCCCATTTATAATTTTAGTAGGATTATTTTGACATGCGATGATATTAACAACAAAGTGTATAGCTGCCTCTATGATAGCAGTTGGTTTCCATAAATGTATAAAATTATGACATGAATTTTATATTCTGCGGTTTACTCCATGCACATAAACAAATAGAGTTAATACCAGAACTCCCAGTTCTAAAGGTACCATGGATGACACGGTATATATTTACTTGAATGCGCCAAAGTTTATGCTCAAATTTTAGGTGACTGTCTATCACACCGAACAGTTATGCTCTTGTCGAGTTGAGGAGAACAATAGCAATTAAATTTAAAAAGCATTCCAGCCCATGGTCTGTATGTTTTAAAGGAATTTTCATATAAGGTTTGCCACACCATTTGTATATTAAAAAATCAGTCTATGGACTTTATGTACTGTTTTATAAAATGATTAATACTACCCTCCTTTAGTTTGACTGTTTTTCGGTCAGTATTTCATATTTGCTTTCATTCTTATGCTCTATTAGCTGTCTCTCGCGGTTTCACCCGCATCCACGAGGGACATCAGGATAAAGATATAATCTAATGAAAACTATTTCGCAACCACCATTTATCATTTTAGTTGATCAGATCAAGAAAACACGTTGATCCGTACAAATTTTGCACCCCCGTTTGACCCCATAGGGGGTGAATTTTCAAAAATCCTTTCTTTGTACTCTCCTACGTTATAAAAGGAACCTACGCAGAATTTCAAGTTTCTAACCCTTATAGTTTAGGCCCTGCGTAGATATGTCAGTCAGTCAGTCAGCTTCTCCCTTTATACATATAGATGAAACCAGTACGGTGTAACTGTTTCCAGCAAGTATGTAGGTACTATGTGCACTAAAACGCTCAGAAATTCTACATTTGCGAGACCATTTCACTTCCTACACAAGTCACGTGCTTAAATCATAACCTTAACGTGCAGAGCAAAATGTTTGTACCTAGTTTTTATATACCATAAATTATTATTATTGAAAGCCCCGCGCTGTTCGTTGCTGAAGGTACGGGAAATCACTTGGGCGTTAAGAATTTAGAGGTTTGTGTATTTTTATAGTCTTTTGTATGTGTATTTTAATGCTATTGTGATGTTATAAATATTTAAAATAAATAAATAAAAATATTTATTAACAAGATTTTTCATGACATAAAAATATAAAAATAACGTCACGAATTTCATTTATCAAACGCTTTCATAAGATCCACATGACATGGAGGTGGTTTTTTGAAGTAACTTTGTAAATTTTGACTATATCGTCCCCTTGAAAGTACATTACACTTGCATGTTACATTACACATGCACATTAAAATTAACGTACTAATTGCATATTATACTCAATTTTGGATTGAATGGAGTAGTGCACACATGGAGGTGGTTTATGGATAAATTAACTGCCATCTTGCTACGTCCGCCATATTGGATTGAGAGTGACGTCACATATCCAAACATGCGTAGTCACCAAAACTAAATGTGTCTGCAAAATTTCACCTGAATCGCAGACCGGGAAAGGGGACAAAACTAACATGCAAAATTTGATTACAGACGCCTGACATATACCGGGACAATTAAAACTAAATAAAAGCTTTTAAAAGTTAAAACCATCAAAACAAACCGCACAAGTATTGAACACATTTCAATGTATTGTTCCACAGATAAAAAACGGGATTGTGAAAGTATTTTACGCAACCATCGCGGTATTAAAAACATTTGCATCGACTGAAGCAGCTTAGTGTTACCATGAATATAAATCTCGGCGAGAAACCCACGTCGTTATAGTTAGTGTTGAATAATTCATCGTTCAGTGTGAAAATAAAGTGAGTTCAGAGCTCGTGGTAGGTCACAAGCATTCGGGGATTATGCTCTCGAGCGATCGAGTAACGTTGGAAAGTTACGGCAAACGGATATTCAAACTAATATATTGGAATCGTCTCTGAAGGTATTCCCTTATACAACCCGTTCATAAAAGAAGAGTGCTTTTGTAATATAGAAAATCCTTAAAAACAGTGAAGGTTGAAACAAAGGGAGCGAGGATCAGAATCATTTACAGGTTTGCTTTTGAATGAAAAATAATTAAAATCAAATTGTTTTTAAAACAAAAATGTTACACTATGCAAACCGCTATTGTTTGTCGTAAATGTTTTAAAGTCACATTGAATGATATGTTCACAAACTATTTTTACTGGAAATAATAAATATTCTGGATCATACTTCACACACTATCTGATCCCAAATTAAGCAGTTTGTAGGTAGTCCTTGTACTATGGCAACCAGATAACTGATATACTAAATATATCATTTACCATTTTAAATCTCGTGACTTACATATTAAACCCATTGTGGTTTGCGTTACGTGGTTACATATATGTTTTAGTGCTTTGTACAGTATCTTAAATAAATAAATTAAAAACTAAATCATACTTATAGATACATCTAGACAGACACAGAACAAACATGTCCATGTACACAAATGTTTGTCCAAGATGGGAATCGAAGCCAAATCCTGTAGCCTGGTAATCAGCGCATCTCACTACCAAGCGAACTGGGGCTCGATCCTGTAAGGAAAATGACACTAACTCGAGGATGTTTCGTCGCGGCCTCCATGCTCTGTCTCTTTCGCTAACTACGCTAATACTACTAATCACGTGAGAGATAAGCTCTCCGAGGCCTCCGTGAAGCGGCTCGCCGACGATGTTTGTATTAGCTGAATAAGGGGGCTGGTCCGTTAATAAAATCGATTGTAATATTATCGGCATATCTATCCCCTTTACAGTGTCACTACTCGTAAGCTACACTTAACGGCAGCCCCTAACTTTTTCATTTAAAGTTAACACACAGTAAAGTTTTACGACACAATAAACTTAGTTTTAGTCGCGTACATATGTTTATTTCGGTTGAAGTACTTCACGTGGAGATAACGAAGATTGTATGTTTAGGTAAGGTCATACCTTAAAAATGACGCCTTAAAAAATTGACGGGTCAGTTGGCTTGGTGGTTAGATACCCTACCACGTTGCAGGTTATGGGTTTGATTCCCACCCAGGACAAATATTGTGTGCATGAACATGTCTGTTTGTTTTGGGGCTGGATGTAAATATCTATATAAGTATGTATTTAAAAAGTAGTATATGTATGTAGTATATCTCATTTGGTTTCCATAGTATAAGCTCTGCTTAGTTTGGGATTAGATGGCCGTGTGTAAATAATGTCCCTGGATATTTATTAACTCCCTTTTATTCAAGAGTTGGTTTCAAAAACTATCTACATTTTTTATTACACAGGAACAGTGTAAAGAGTAAAATTGTATGAAAATATAATTATATACAATATTCAACACATTCACGTTAGCTAAAGTAGATCTTAATGCATTTCAGTTAATCCGGTTTCAACTGCAAAAAACCGACTTAAAGCGGTTCAAAGCTGTGGGGGCTGATGAGATTTTCATTTAGCTCAGCTTTTGAATTACAGCTAAGAGGAACTCCACTATGATATTAACTTTGTGCTACAAACGGAGTGCTCTACCTACTACAGGGCGATTTAAACACGATTACACTTTAAAACGGATTTATTGTTTTGCGTAGAGTGCAAAAGAGATCACAATATATACCTGCATGTATAAAGTATTATTTTAAACTTCATCTATCGTTTAAAAGAGAGGTTTGGGTGGGAATTATATTGATAAAATTATAATTTCTATATAATGAAGTGCACATTTCACAGTCGATTCAATTGGAAGAATCGAACTCAATATTCTCTATATATAATCTATAATCTAATAGTCTATATATATGAAAATGAATCCCTATTTCCCTTGGTCACGGCATCTCGCATGGACGGCTGGACCGCTAATTCTTTCTTTGTTGAAAATTCCGCAGAAATTTAGGAAATTTAAGAAAACCTAATGACTTTACTAGCGCTTTTGACAATATAAACTTTTTTTAAAGTTACCTGTTTGACATTATTGTCAGTCGTTTGACAGTTGGCGCGATTGACAGAACGCGCGCTGCAAATATCGTTTAAAATAGGCATGGGTCGGAATTATATTGATAAAATAATTAATTTATAATTTCTTATTGCACACAGTCGATTCAATCGGAAGATTGGAATTCAATATTGTTAAGACAGGACGTCTGCCGGTTCAGCTTGTATTTTAAATTTATTCATAACAAATTGGCTTTCGCGTTTCAGATTGATTTTTCAATCATGATATACTATATCCAGGGAATATAACAAAGCCTTTATCCATGTGGAATACCTATTCCTTACATTGAGTTATAAAGAATTAAAAAAAAAAAAACTCACAAAATCCGGTTTATATTTTTGGTAAAGGTTTGTCAGAATAAATTATAGAAATGTTACGTATAAAAAAACCTTTTGCTAATTACATTCTTTGCTCTGATTCAATATTTTTAGTGATGAAAAAGGGTGCAAACGAATAGATAAAAATATACGCATCAAACTGCCTTATGGCAGTAGAGATAACCAAGAACTAAGTGAAATTAAAGAGAAAAACTCAAATATCACCAATGTTTCGGTATGTCAATTTAACTAATTATCTTCAGAATGTGTCACGTCCTCTTTGTGAAAAAAAAAATTAGTAGGTTCTGAAACTTATTTCTGTAAAAATTTTAGCAAAATATACCTAGTGTTGGTAAAGTCACCGTACATTTTCGTTTGCATGTAAATAATTTTTTGTCTTTTTATATTTACGAGTAAACTATTTGTGACATTGATCATATCGAGATTCCCTAATACCTATTTGTTTCATCAGATTACAAATTCAACACACGAATTCATCCCCAAATCCAGGATATATGAGAAATAATACTGAATTATTTATTATATTCGGGTCAGTTTCTGGTGAAAACCATAAATATATTTTCTGAGGAAAAGGTCCGCGTTTGACCTTCAGATTTATACAGCAATTTGCCAATCTTCAGGCTTTTACTAATTTGAGATCCTACTAAAATTGTAAAAGTGAAATTTTGTGAGGATGCATGTTTGTTACTCTTTCACACAAATACTACAAAACGAATTTCTATGAAATTTGACATATATGTTTATTTTATTTTATTTATTTATTTAGGATACACAATACAAATTACAACCAAAAGTACATAATAAAAATATAATATATAATAAAAACCACATAATAAGTAATAATACATATAGAGCTGGGTTGTAACTCAAAACAAATATACAGAAATACAAAACTAGAAATGAATACCAAAACAAATGCGATGAAAGTGCGAGTGAGCACTCTCAAATGACAATATAGATAAAAATCTTATTATTTAGAAACTATAAATAAATATTATTTATTTAGACTTAATTTAGATTGTTTATAACACGGATTGACACATAGGATATTTTTTTCTCGGGAAAATGTAACAACCCTTGGGTACTCGGTCAAAACCGCAGAACATCACTAGTAATATTAAATTTAAGTAATTGACAATTAAAACTTTTTAAAATTTTAAGAATTTTGTAACCAATAATATCTTTCTTTTTTTTTTTTTTTTTATGCCACTTGGGCCGACAAGCAAGCAGACGGTCCACCTGATGGTAAGTGGTCACCGTCGCCTATGGACATTTGCAACACTAGGAGCATCGCCAATGCGTTGTCGACCCTGAGACGTGAAGTTGTTAAGTCTCATGTGCCTGTAATTTCACCAGCCCCCTTACCTTTCTAACCGAAACACAGTAATACAATTGCACTACTGCTTCACGGCGGAAATGGGTAAGCTCTACTACTCTACTATTCTATTCCAAATCTTCACTGACCATGGGAATTGTGATTGATACTCTAGGGTTGAGGATAATATACAAACCATGTTGTTTATATACCTATTAGTATATATTAGACATGGATTAAACCATTTCACATCACCCTAAAGCTTACACACCTCGTTTGTTTTCTTTTCGAATCAGCCTCATTTATAATAAGCTACTTCCGTGCCTTATCTCCAAAAAGATGAGCAGAGGAATAAGTAATATATTTGTTATTATTTACCCAAAAAACTACGTAACTAATAATATACACTAAAATATCAGTTTCGATTACTTAACTATGTTTTGCCATGTAACCAATATTGCATTAAATTATCTGAACCGTCAAATTTCTTATCCAGTCTCGTGGCAACCGTGACAATCCCAGCAAGATTATTACGTACAAATAATAGTGCAACAGCTGCACAGTCACCGAGCAATCGATTGCAAGCTTGTCGCTTGCACGCCATTGGAATTAACTTTCGTGAAAAACTAGCGCCGCGACGTCAACATTTGTGAAAGAGAGAAAGAGACGGAGTTACGCTTCAACCATGTATTACACAATTTTTGTATAACAGTTTTGTAAATGAAATCTGCTGGAAATTCTCTTGTACTTTTACAATTTCATTAAAATAGTAAACGATTCTAGGAACGTTTAATCTGAATTTGATAGACGCCTATTACAAATTATATAGTAGAATAAAAAATATATTAATTTCTTTTTCGTTTCCGAGGCCCCATTACTAAGGCCCTCAGTGGCCGTTCGTCTGTCACAGGGCTGTATTTTTTATTCATAATAAGTAGACACTTGAAATTTAAATTTTCATAAAGTTCGTACTATTATGGCTATTACAACAAATAAAAAAGATAAAAAACAAGGAACGAGTTTTGTTTTCGGCGTTTTACTAAATAATGTACAACTTATTTTAACATATCGCACCCTCAGAACGATAGGGGCTTAACTCAAAAAATCACTTTTGGCACATATCGTTTTTGGGTGACTTTTGCACTGAGCGGGGAGGGTGGGTCCCGGTGTTAAAGAGACTGAAGTATCGGTATGCTTATTCTATCATTAAATTGACTATGTTTTACTATTCATCGGATAGAGCGTACTTTGTTTAGTCTCTCTATGATCGTAACTCCATTTCGCAAAATTTTGAGATAAGCCCTTATCGAACTGAGGGTGCGATATGTATATATATTTTATATATGTATGAAAATAGCTACTCTCGGCACAGAGTACCTTTAATTTGCTTGTTTAGGTTGGAAGTAATTATTGTTATTAAGTATTTTGTAATTGTTACATATAAAAATATATAAAATTGATTTAATAAAATAGCCAAAGAGTCAGAATAGATAAAATTTATTAAAAATAAGAAAAATGTAACCTTGCTGAGTTCCTTGCCGGTTCTTCTCAGTTGAAGGCTAACTTTTGAGCCGGTAGTAGCTAAAGTAACTTTAAATTTGACTTTCATAAGTGCTTTCCGAGTGCCTAAACTGAATAAATGGTTTTTGAATTTCGAATAACATATGTATGTTCGTAAATAGATGTTTTGGGACCAGGCAGAACACAAATATTATTAATATCTTGGTAAGTGAAATTCGAACCTACGACCCTGGCATAGCAGTTAATTTACCCTAAATTATGTTAATTACTCAAAATTAGGTAATATCTACCATAATTATAGTAAATATACTGTTGTACGTCGTCTTAGTATTTATCTGCATTACACATAAATATATGCGCGTTAATGAACGCAGTTATTATAATCCTTATGGCAACGTGTTAAAGTTCGTTTTCAAATGGCTTGAATACATATTCATGTTAATTTAGCTCGAAGTTTCTTGTTAGCCTTACTTGATACAATTAATGTCATGTCAGTCGTATTAAGCAATGTTATACTCGTTTATGATGTCTCATTACATTCTATTTTGTCTAAATCACACTGAATTAACATTAATTAGTAAACATTTACATTAATACAAGATATTATACCGCATTCCCGAGGGAAACCAGGCCTATAACATAGTCTATGTCACTCGGGAATAGAATAAATAAATAAATATCATGGGACATTCTTTACACGCGGCTATCTGATCCCAAACTAAACAGAGCTTGTACTATGGAAACCAGGTAACTGATATACTACATATATTACTTTTTTTTTCTGAATACATACTCTTGTAGAAATTTACACCCAGACACAGAACAAATAGACATGTTCATGCACACAAATAAAATACCCTGAGATTTTTTACACACGGCCATCTGATACCAAACTAAGCAGAGTTTGTACTATGGAAGCCAGATTACTGGTACACTATATATGCTACTTTTTTCTTCTAAATGCATGCTTAGATATTTACAGATAGACACGAGACAAACAGACATGTTCAAGCACAAATGTTTTCCTGGGTGGGAATCGAACCCACAACCTGCGGCGGGGCAGACAGGGTCTCTTACCACCAAGCCAACTGGCCCGTCGACCTTTAGTGTAACTTTCTATCTGTGAAATAGGCTGTGATCAGATTATTTCCTACATATTTACTTTGTAACTTACTATACACTTATAATGCTACAAACATGGCCTCTTTAATGTATACTAGCTGTCCCCCGGGGTTTTACCCGGGTTCCCAAGGGATGTCACTATTTCCCGGCATAAAAAGTAGCCTAAATGTTATTCCAGGATATGTTCTATCTATGTGCCAAGTTGCATCTAAATCCGTTTGGTAATTCTTGTGTGAAAGAGTAACATACAAATTTTCGCATTTATAATATTTTTTTTTATACCACGGCGTGTCGGCCAACAAGCGGACCGCCGCCTATGGACATTTGCAACACGAGGGGCATCGCCAATGCGTTGTCGACCCTGAGACGTGAAGTTATTAAGTCTCATGTGCCTGTAATTTCACCGGCCCCCTTACCTTTCTAACCGAAACACAGTAATACAATTGCATTTATTATTACTTCCCCGGACGAACTCTGCACTAAGAGCTCTACTACTCTAAAACACGTATTTGTATACACGTTGAAGAACTTTAAAAATAACATTTTAAGTATCATAGAACATTATCGTATGCAGTTATTTAGCAAGTTATGTATATTTTATTGAATTTTAATAGAAATATCTTAATGCCTTCTTTAAAGGTGAGGTAAGGCTTTTTAATCAATGGATTTGTTAGCAGAGTGTACACATCTATTATATCTATTCAAAAATATTAAAATGCATCGATTTAGTACCTGTCAGCATTTTAAAGTAAGATGATTAAAGTTGTTTAGGTTGAAATTGAAATTAGTAGAAAAAAAGTGATCGTCAATCTGAATTTAAAAACTGAACAGAAAACAAACTAAATGTTTGTATGACCTGTTTAGTTTTTGTCTTGTTCAGACGTATGCTATTAGATATACAGGTGCAGGGTACAACTATCACATCCTCAAATATTGAAGGTATCTCACCAGTCACCCTGTATAATATTATTTAATGTTCAGCTACTTTTGACAATCTGGTGTTCCTACAGGTTAGCTAAATAACAACCTTTTAAGATGTTCATCCAATTCTGACCCTACCATTGTAATATACATGATAAATACGTATTTATATAAGTCGCTACATTGTAGAGCTATTCGGAAATTTTGTTGTGTTCATTGACTTTAGGTTCTGACTGCACGTCAAATTTCTTTCTTTGTACACCGTATTTAATTTCGTGGTGTCTATTTTCACTCAAAATAAAAGTATCGTGGGATTGTGTGTCATGTGGTCAGCTAGCCTTACTAAAAAGGTTTATGTAAATGATAAGAGTTGAATGAAAATGAGAAGAAAAGGGCAGGATTTGGTGAGCTTACCTTCGGCCACATTCATCCACTCAGTAACCATGTCAAGGTTTAAAGTAAAGCCTATTTTTTCACTATACTTCGTACACAGGACTTATCCAAATAGTATCATAACGTATTGCTACCCTAAAGCCGAAGCATATTCCCTTGCTACGTAACAACGGATAGGTGGAAACTTTTCAAATAAAAGCGAGTCCTGCACTGCACCGCACTTGAGTTATACGTCGAAGATATTGGGAATGCTTTGCACGCTACAGTCGCCGACAGTGAGCCCTATTTCATACTAACTTTGTGAGAATTCAGCCTTAGAATGAAATTCTAAGTGTTTTAGTGCGGCCATATATAAATGATATGGAAGAAAATAAATTATGGAAAATCCTATTTCTAGGTATCAATAAATCGATTATTAAATTATTTAATAATGTTTAGTATTGATTACTTTTACGAATTATTCGGTATATATCGGGTCTATTGGCATATAAATTACTAGCTGTCCCCCGCGGTTTCACCCGCGTTTATAAATATTATATATAGCCTATAACCATCTACGAAAAATTCCGAGTCGAATGGTAGCAGTCGCATACCGATGTGCTTAGTAGTTTTGAGGTGATGGTGCCTCAGAGGAACCCCATTTTGGTTTTATATAATAGATACTCGTATATTTCCAACATTTTTTAATATAATATCTATTTATATTTGCGGTAATGTCGAGGTTAGTCTAACTTATATTTTGATCATATTATGCGCAAAATTATATAGACCCAATATAATGAAAAACATAAATTTTGTTAAGTAGTATTTCAACGGTTATTATATCCGCCCATTATCCTCAAAGAGGTAGACAGGTAGACCCGCATGACACCGTATATTTTATCTTTTACTAAAATTAAACGTGTACTCATATTATCATACCTTGTCATTATGCGTAAAATTTACTAACTTACTATCGGAGTAGAAATTCCTTTGCCGTAGAGTAAGTCCTTTACGAAGTCTTCTACGTGATAACAAATTACCTATGAAACCTTTTATCATGGAAATTTATTGCCTGAATTGTATCATCATTCAAAAGTGTCTGGTATTATCGCCTCTGTTAAAGTTGCATGGGTTATTCAGGAATTAATCTAAAAATAGGTGTCTCGGTTTCATCCGCATTCCCGAGGGATGTTCCATTTTCCCGGGATATAAAATATGCCTAAAGTTATTCCAAGTCATGTTCTATATTAAAATTACAATAAAAAAAAATATTTCACTAACTTATCACTAGTGTACATTAGTGTTTCGAAATCTTTTTTTTTAATTTTTGCGTTTGGCCTTCGACTGACCCTAGAAGGAGATATGACGAGGCCGAGGATGTAGCACGCTTATCCAGAAAATGCCTATTCACTCTGGCCTTGAATAAATCCAGGGTAAGGGTTTGCTTGTGATAGGAGATTTCGCTCTTCATAGCTTTTTTGTTTACATGGTAATAAGTAAATGTCTATGTAATATGAAACATAATATATAACATAATATATATGTGCCAAGTTTCATTGGAATCCATTCAGTAGTTTTTGTGTGAAAGAGTCACAAAGATCCATACATCTTTACATCCATCCCCAACTTTGGCATTCATAATATTAATAAGATAGTAGGAAGTGGCACAATAATGAAATATCTCTTTCTAGTGGGAGTTCCTAGTAGAGAGAAACAAAACGGAAGCATCAAAGCTTTGTATTTCCGTACAAACTCTTCAAATAACGTAACTTTAAATTAATTTATGAACATGGTTATTCAGTTTTTTACTGCTACGTTAGCCGTAGCGTCTCGTAGAATACTCGTAGCACTGGAATATTATTGTATGTAGCAAGCTCTACGAGCACTACGAATTGTAGCTCTGAAAGCACTTCTGAATGAAAACAAATTTGAAATATAAATTATAGCTGTTGTTGTACTGAAATACTGTTTTATTAATAAATGAACCTAGAGTAAATAATGAGTAAATGTTCAAAGCGTTATTTAACAGAAAACAATAGGGGTTACAAAGCAAACTTTACTTTCCTAATTGCCTTATGTCAATGCATGTCACGTCATTTGTCAGACAAACAAGGCGATTACCTTCATTTGCTGTGTTTGAGGTCATATCGTGTAGATAGGGCACGCGGCGTATTACTAAAGTACGCTTCAAGCATCACAAATAGATTATTCTAACAAATTTTTGATTTATTTTATAAAAATACTAGTTTCCGCCTCGCGGTTTCACCCGCGTTCCCGAGGGATGTAACATTTTTCCGGCTTAAAAAGTATTATATGTTACTTCTAATACCTCCAAGAATATGTGTACTAAGTTTCATGATGATGGGTTTAGTAGTTTTTGCGTGGAAGGGTAAAATCAAACTTACATTCACATTTATACCAATAACTAACTGACCCGACAGACGTTGTCCTGTCTTAACTATGAGCATTGAATTCGAATCTTCCGATTGAATCGACTGTGGAATGTGCACTAAGAAATTATAAATTAATAACTTTATCAATATAACTCCGACCGCCACCTCTATTTTAAACGATATTTGCAGCGCGCATTCAGTCAATCGCGCCAAATGTCAAACGACTGACAATAATATCAAACAGATAACATTAAAAAGCGCTAGTAAAGTCGTTATGTTTTCTTAAATTTTATAATTTTCCGCGCAACTTTCTTAATTTTTTCGTTCATAAGAACCATCTCCTGACAATAACAAACACAACAAAAAAAGAATTAGCGAAATCGCCCAATCCATCCGTCTATGCGTGATGCCGTGACCAAGGGAAATAGGGATTCATTTTTATTTATATAGATAGACTAGCTGTACCCCGCGGTTTTTCCCGCGTTCTCGAGGGATATAACATTTTCTCGGGATAAAAAGTAGCCTATATGTTATTCCAGGGTATCCTCTATCTATGTGCCAAGTTTCATCCATATCCGTTAAGCAGTTTTTGGGTGAAAGTGTAACAAACATACTTACATACAAATCTTTTCTCTTTATAATATTAGTATAGATAGATTAGTTTCCGCCTCGTGGTTTCACCCGCTTCTCCGAAGGGTTATTATCTCAAGATAAAAAGTATGCTATATTTTATAACAGGGAATGTTCTATCTATGAACCAAATTGCATCCAAATCTGTTAAGTAGTTTTTGCATAAAAGGCTACATACATACATTCTCTCAACCTTTCGCATTCATCATTTAGGTACAAAGTTTCGAAACAAATTTAATTTATTAATTTTATTTCCAGAAATAAATTAAATATTAAAATAATAACCACTATCGAAATGATGGATTTAATTTTAAGAGAAAATAATTTGAACATTACCAGATAATGTGCTATTAATTTATTTCCCTTTTAATTAATGAAAGCGGCTGGCGGCATGTATGGAAATGAAGTTCGTATATCAAACCAAAATATCCACTGAGTGATTGAGCCAAATTATAATTTTCACAAATGAAAGAGCGTGTTAATTTTCATACCACGGAATGAATAATTCAAAAACCGAGATTGTTTCAAATTACAAATCTGGGAAAGAAACGTTTTCGTAAAATTTGAAGACAGATTTATTTTGATTAGGTCGGGCGTGAAAACGACCTTTTATTATATTATGAAATGGTAAACCTTTTAGGCTTATCCGGGGGGAATTTTTTAATTTATATATGTTTAATTTTAATAAATTTATTTGGATTGAAATCTAGTCTTTAAAAGGGATTTTACTTACTATAGCCCACTGATTGCACCTCTAATTTTCTTGTTTAAGTTGTACGTAATTATTGTTATTTTCTATTTTGTAGTCTTGTTATTTCTTTTTTTTAATGTTACCTATATTAAGTATTTTGTAATTGTTAAATATAAAACTATGTAAAATTGATATTATAAAATAGCCAAAAAGTCAGAATAACTAAATTTTATATAAAAAAATATTCAATAAAAATAAAAAAGAATGTAACCTTGCTGAGTTTCTTGGCGGTTCTTCTCAGTTGAAGGCTGACTTCCGAACCGGTAGTAGCTTCAGTAACTTTAAATTTGACCTTCCTAAGTACCTTCCGAGGGCTTAAACTGAATAAATGGTTTTGAATTTTGAATACATCCAAGAATATGTATACAAAGTTTCATGATGACAGGTTAAGTAGTTTTCGCGTGAAGGCGTAACAAACAAACTTACATCTATCTTTACATGCAAGCCTAATGCAACAGAGTAGTTCATCTTATTATCTATCTTATACTATACCTAATATTCCATCATTTTCCCCTACAAAATTAACGTTTAGTTTTTTTAAACGGACAAGCCTGTAATACAGTACGCCTTAAGCAACAGTAAAGAAAAAATTAAGGCATTTTGGCACTTACAACCGTCGTGTTTACCTCGGTGAAGGTCAATTGAAGCTTATTATGGAAATTGAGATTACGTCGAGGTTTTTCTGCTAATTCACTTTAATTGGACCCTGCCGTGTTTAAGGTATTAAGCTAATTGTATTATTATTTTGTATTTTATAACCGGCCAGTATATTTTGAACTCTTTTTTAGTGTGGATAAGATTGAGTTTAATTAGTCTTCATTTGTAAAATATCTTTGCATGATATGATATATTGTTATGTATATATGATGAAACAATACGTATAAAACACAACTGTATGATTATAGTATGTGTATGGTTCGTTAATTATCAAAAAGTCATAGTAATAAATAGAATTCAGTGCCTACATACTATAATATTAAGTCTTTAAAAGTCGTCTTAAATGTGATAAAAAACCATAACAATTTTGTTTTTTTTTTGTCACTAGTTTGACAAACGGGCAGGCGGTCCACCTGATGGTAAGTGGTCACCGCCGCCTATGGACATTTCCAATACCAGTAACATTGATAATCTGTTGCCGTCCTTGAAAAGCTCATTTAACGCCCCTTTGAAGAATTATTTAGAAGTACCGTTGCATTCATATACCTAAAAAAATTACCATTATCTACTTCCATCCATATACTAAACAGTGTTTTTAACTAACGTTTAGTGCAAGCAACTTTTTATAAAATAGTCGTTCTTTTGCAGTGTCTGTCTCTGTGGTGATAATGTCGGTAATGCGCAGGCTTCCGCAGCTCGATGATTGTCGTTAGTGCACGTTATGAAGCCTAAATATACAGATAGCGTTGCCAGAATGTGATGGGGATTTAATATGAGTAAATTATGTCGTTTCTCTTAAAGTCACTCACAGGTCATGTTAAACTGGCTCAAATCGAAAGATCGGTTTCCAGAAGCCTATATTTTCTCTCTGACACTATTAATGATGCGTATGAATAACTTTGGAAAAGGTAGAACTTACTTACGATATTATCGTAATCATAAGGTAACAAACTTATCCGACTGCTATAAGTACAAGCTTTATTTAATTTAGGATCAAATAGCAAAAGACTGAAAAGATTTTTTTTTTGATGTGAATCCACTCTTTAGTTTAACTTTGCTTTTTTCTTTTTTTTTTTTTATGCCACTTGGGCCGACAAACAAGCAGACGGTCCACCTGATGGTAAGTGGTCACCGCCGCCTATGGACATTTGCAACACTAGGAGCATCGCCAATGCGTTGTCGGCCCTGAGACGTGAAGTTGTTAAGTCTCATGTGCCTGTAATTTCACCGGCCCCCTTACCTTTCTAACCGAAACACAGTAATACAATTACACTACTGATTGCACATCTGCACTAAGAGCTCTACTACTCAAATTGCTCCTAATTATACTCAAAATAAAATAATCAATTTAAATTGATTTCGAATGCGAATCTGAGATTTTGCTTATGACTGATACTTTACACCATTAGGCGTATGAATTTAAGGACGACTCAACCTTTCCTGATATATTTCCGTATTTCCTATAAGCTGATCCTGCCAAGTGCAAATGGATCATTTTAGGGTAAAATATGTAAGTATGTCCACTTTGTCATCGAATATTTACGTATATTCTGACCGTTAGAATGTAAAGGGAATAGGATCCCATCTGTTCAAGAGGGGACGGAAATTGGAGAATTCACCTATACGTATGCAATCGTTACGAAGTTCGCCTTATGTATCTATTAGGTAGGTCAGATCAAAAATGAATCGTAAACGTTGTCGATAAATTTTCAATTAGAATGTCTATTCCTGAATCAACGTAATTTTGTTGGAACGAATTTCCTTATCGCGCGTTATAAAAGGGGGCTAGACGGGAAAAAAATCATACGAAAAGTTGTAACGACACTTTTTTTCGAAATTTAAATGATATGATTTAGTATTGGATTTGCTTTTTCATAATTTATTTAAACTACATACAACATGTTTAAAATTCTGTTCCATTTATAAATTAGTATAATTAGTAATTATTAGAACAGTCTTGATCTTTTATTGAAGACCTAATACTAAAGACGAGAAATTGCCAGTTTTTCTCAACACTGGACCTAAACTCAGCGTTTTGGCCAATTCCAATTCGTATCATGCGTAGCATGGAACGATCCATCCGGGTGCCCCTTAACACCTCACAAGTTTTTTTTTGATTTATTGGTTGCTTTTGTAATACGTAAAAAAGGATTTAACTAAAATATTCTTCATTAAACCCTACGCTTGTGACCAAACAATTTCATACAAACACACACAACAAAATGAAGTAAAGCTCGTACATTTAATCAAATGTATTTAACAACCGCAGTGCTGCTTGGAAGAGCTTCCACTCAGACTTTGTGGTCGCTGCTCTATCCTAGCTTAAAGAAATAGCACTGCATTGTAGAGGGTTAGAATTTACATTATATATTTAATTTTAATTTGAAATCCACGTAAAAGAATTTTACAATTCCGATTTGAGTTGAGTGAGATCTAAAATGAGATAACCGAAGGGCATGTTAGCAGGAAGGTTGTTCTGTCTCGTGATAATTGTGCTTTTGTGTGCGCATAGCCATCGGCCATGGTGGTTAAAGGTTAGCCTACCAAATGGATAAACAAACAAAACATAACGAACTTACCTATTTATTATGTTGTTCACAAGATAAATAATATTCGACAACATGACGGGTACGGCTCATGCCTCAAACTCAAATAAATGTATTTGAGCATCAAAGATTAAATTTATTCCGTGAACATCGTGCAAACTTGCAGATAACCAAGCATTTTTATTTAGGACTCTAGCCAAATGTAAAATGTGTGTTTATATACCTAATCTAGTTTATTTTTATACGAACTCATGATTATTCATACTCACAGTAAATCTAGCGAGAATTCGCGACTAACTGTAGCCGGCAGAAGCTTTTCAGTGTTTACTATAATATTTCACGTTTTTCGCGAGGGAAGTTGATACAAAGGCCGATGTTTTGCGGCCTTTTTTGATATATGGCTAATTTTTCTGCTCGTCTTTTCCGGTTGGAGTGACATTTTAATTTTTCACAGTGTTTTCCCACTGAGTGGAGTTTATATATTTTTTACGTGTATTTGTAGATATAAAGTGTGGAAACAGTTTATCTTTTATCATTATCCGCCAGCTTGCTGGATTAGATGTAATTTTTTTGGTTGATTTGATGGATTTCTTGGGTCAAATATTCAATTGAAGAAATTTAGAAGATTTTTTATGTTAACGGTGTTTTAGACTTAATGATTGTTGTTATTAATTTATCATCATGCCCCCCTGGAAATCCCTATGTCCAGTGATAAATATAGGTCTCCCATTTGGATTTCCACCTCAAACTGTCCTGAGCCGCCTGCATCCAACGGGTTCCGGTGATTCTGACCAGCTCGTCGGTCCACCTGGTGAGTGGTCGTCCCTGGACAATATTTCTTCCCCATTGGTTATCTGTTCTTCAAGCGATGTGGCTTGCCCATTACCACTTTGGTCCTCGTTTCGGACGACCCTGTCACGTGGAAAAATTCCGCTCAGTGGAATTGAGCAGTAAAAGACTACGTCTCTATTCCATAAGTCATCAAGTATTAATCTATGCGACATTTATTTAAAAAAATTGTTAAAGTAAAAATGTTTTTGAAATAATATATTTAACTTCATGTAAATAACGACAACCATACAAAAACTCCTTAAAATATACAACCATTTAAACAACTCGGTTGAGAACGAGTTTGCTTAACACGCAAGAAGTATGAAAATTTTACCTTCTCACAGCAATTTTAGAGCTTAAAATCGCGCTTCATATTATCACAAACGATAAAAGATACAATTAACCTGATAAAAATCCACCGGCGCGTAAGCCTAATGTCCAATTTCGTACAAATACTGGTCGTAACGCAGCACTTTATGGAAAAAAATGACAATAATTTAGTCTGTGCCCAACAACATCATGTTAATGAACTTATGAGCTTTGCAGTGAATTATTACAAATGGGTATATGCTCTCATGAATTTCCATTATATTTGTCAAAAATAACATTTCTTGTTTTTTGTGTCGTTATGAATGGATTTATCTATTTGTATCTACAATTAGTACTCTGCTTTTGTTATTATGAAACTATTTTTAAATATCCAATTCCTTGCGTATTATATACGAGTTTATAGAAAATCCAAAAATAAAAATGTTTGATTAAGCTGCCCCCTTATTCAGCTAATACAAACTTCGTCGGCGAGCCGCTTCACGGAGACCTTGGAGAGCTTACCTCTCACGTGATTAGTAGTATTAGCATAGTAAGCGACAGAGACAGAGCATAGAGGCCGCGACGAAACATCCTCGAGTTAGTAATTTTCCTTACAGAATCGAGCCCCTGTCAGTTGTTACGCGCTCGCCCGTGAAGGTTTCAATGAAAGGCTAGGTTGAGCTGGTTTTTAATGTCATCTCATCTTAGCAAAGCACAGTCTGAACCGGAAATAGAGTCTGACTATTCTTTGAAAAAACATTTGTTTAACTAATGAAACCTCATTAAAATGTAAAAACTACCTTTATATAATATAAAAATTGAAACAAGTCAAATGGCCTTCTGTCATGTTATTGACAACCATTAATTAATATTATCGCCAACCACCTACGTGACAGTAATTAAGCTTTAATTTTATTCTTCATTGGATCAAAATTACCAAAACTATCTCTTTTAAATTACAGAGTAATTGCCAATCGCTGTTTTCAGAGCAGCGCCATCTGAAAAGCTAAGAAACTCTGTCACAAAATTACTCTGTACTGATATAAATATTTATATTTCCTCCTGTTTTATTAAGACAATCAAGATTCTTGGGCCAGTCGGACATTCTTGGTTCGTAGTAAAATTGGGGACCAGGCAGTACTGTTTCATAAAGTTTACAAGGTCCATAACGCATTTTAGTACCCACTTTCTAGTTCAGGAAAATTACATTTGGGGAGTGTAATATTATTTTTTAGCATAACGTTTATTTTTATGAGTTTAAGCTTATTATATTGGTAGGCTGTTGTGAGTCGTGATTATTCTTTATGGTTTATAAATAAATAAAAAAATGTGCCAGTGTTAATTTTTTCTACACAATCCACTATAATCCCTAACTAAGCTGAGGTGATACTATGAAAACCGGATAGTTAATAAACTTTATATATATAACTTAATATATATAATAATAAATAAATACCTGGGACATTTTTTTACACACGGCCATCTGGTCCCAAACTAAGCAGAGCTTGTACTATGGAAACCAGATAACTGATATACTACATATACTACTTTTTTTTTTCTAAATACATACTTATACAGATATAGATATTTACACCCAGACATAGAACAAACAGACATGTTTATGCAGACAAATGTTTGTCGGAAAATGGGTGGGAATCGAACCCGCGACCTTAGGTTTGGCAGTCAGACCACTAAGCCAACTGGCCTGTGGATAGATATTTCACACTATCACAGAAAAAAAACAGGCATATTCATACACCAATAAATGCCGCACATGATATTCTCTTAAACTAAAATAGTAACGTCAACAAAATATGAATATATCGTTATGTGACTGACCTATTATCCATACATGAACAATAGGCCAAAAATAGCATGCTCGTCCCTTAAAATAATTCAAAATTATAGTGACGTGCAAATTAAAATTGATTTAAATGATATTATACTGAAAGGCTATTTTTTATTACACTCGCCAGAATTTTTTTATACTACTTCGACCAACAAATAAGCAGACTTTTCACTTGACAGTAACCACTTACCACCACTACCTATGGACGTTTGCACATTGTAAGTTGGTAGTACTTCCCCGGACGCACTCTGCACTAATAGCTCTACTACTCTTAAACTACATAATTATTAAAATTCTTCTGCCAATAGTTATTTTCTTTTTATTTTCAACTGTAAAAGTAAAAAAAAATTAAAAAAATATAACAGCCCTACAATTATTAAGCTCCTTGTTTATGCTCAATGTTTTTAAATTGCTTTTATCGCTTTAGAAGCTTTACGACTTTCATGAAATTCTACTTAATTAAGGCTACCATTTTATTAAATTGATATTTATTTTTATCTGGTTATAATATCGCTAACATCTGGCTGAGAGAACCTTTTCAGGCAGTTTGTATTATCCTATATAATTTATTGTATTATTTTAATATCAATAGAAATTACAACATGAGAGAAGGAAAATAAGTAATCATTGAAATTCTGATAATGCTAACATAATAATGATGTTGGAAGAATGTTTTCTTTGTATCAAAACGTTCTAATAATATTATAAATTTTAATATTTGTAAGGAGGATTGTTGCTATTTCATGAAAAAAAACTAATAACGGATATGAATTTGACTTATAAATTGTTAATAAACTGGATTAACATAAAACATATTTTTCATTCCGGCAACAATAGCATCTCTCGGGAAAGCGGGTGAAATCACAAGGAAGTGTCAAAAATGTTTATTTTGAAAAATGTGATTCCTTATTCCAATACTTAAAATTAAACATTTTAAACTAAGACTAAATAATATTATTAAACTTGAGTTGTCGATTCGATTACTACCGTAACCTCGAGTTTAAAAATCAAATCTGCGTAAAGAATACTTCTCCAATTAACCAACTACTAAACGGTATCTTCCTACGAACCAATACCAACAAAATTTCATGGTGACCACAAAATTTCCGAAGCACATCACGTATGTGAACCTCATTGTACCGTCCAATCCCGTTCATTCCCGGCATGCATATTAATCGGCCCCTTGCAAACGCCAAATAAAAATATGGCCTACGTGCAAATGTTAGTACCCTTGTAACGCGTGGGTTCTTTAATTGCACATGTCCGGATGCGCTGGAGGACAAGCCAGTAACTATTACGAAATGGGGCTATTTTATTAGTTCTTTTATTCCCCCGTGGTTTCTGGTAATAGGGTCGTGTGGTCACAGAGTTGGTACTTGTTCTTTTGGAAATGGTATGTGGTTAAGGTCTATTATTCTGTATGAATATTATGGCGTAACCTTTCGGCACTTATCACGTTATGCTTTTAGATCAATATTTATTTTCACGTAATATGAGGCTATGAGGGTTAAATAAATGGATACTGATTATTATACTGATATTTGTCATACGAGTATATGTACGTTGTAATCTATAGCATAACAATTTTTGAGTTATTTGAAATATGAAATAATACAGCCTGTTACATTTTATAGTACAATTTTTTTAATAGGCAAAAGTATGTGAGACAGTGACACAACACTACTTTGCGGCTTTGGATAAAAGTTGATACATCGATAGTTAATAACCTGGATTAATACCTAGAATACATTTATCCCGAAAAATATTAACATACCTCGGGAGTACGGGTAAAACTTCGGGTGACAGCAGTGTATAATTGGTTTGTACGCGTCTCTTATTTGGATAACAGAATTGATGTAACAAATTATTAGAGTGCAGTTCCACGAAAAACTGAACCCATTCCAAATGGAATTCTGTAGCGCGTGTCAATTCAACTTTCAATAACTAACTGCATGGGACTTTTAAACTAATTCCACAGTCTGTGTACTTTGACAGATCTATATTACGAACCCGATGCAGTCTGGATTCATGAATAGAACATATTTTGGGTCTCTCACCAAACTCATCACGTGTTCTATATTTGAAGCTATTAGAAAAGGATTGTTGGCTGTTAGGGGAAAATTGGAACTCGGGATTATCTGCAGAGCGGAAGTTTGTATTAAAAACGTCTTGATGTTTGTGTCAATCACTTATAACATGAAATACGTTAGAACCGGGAACGAGCTAGTTAGCTAGTAGCTGGCTTGGTGGTTAGAGTCCCTGAGTGGCACCCCACAGGTGTCTGTTTGTTCTGTGTCAGGATCGAAATATCTATATATGTATTTACAAATAAAAAATTGTATTAGTAGTATATCGGTTATCTGGTTTCCATAGTACAAGCTCTGCTTAGTTTGGAATCAGATGGCCGTGTGTAAAGAATGTCCCAGGATATTAATTATTAATTGATTTATTTTAATTTTAGTCATAAGGCTAAGAGTTCAGTTATTTAACATGATTGTAGGTTTCCTGCAACCATTTCTTAGCAAAATTTATTGAGCAATTTTGGGCAAAGTAGAAGTATATTAATTCTGTATTTGTGATGGCTTTTATAAACTCTTATAATTCATCTTCATATTATTTCTATAATAATATGGACAACACTATCAATATTATTAAAAAATCTATAATAAAAATTCAAAAATTCAAAACCATTTATTCAGTTTAGGCCCTCAAAAGGAACTTGTGTAGGTCAAATTTAAAGTTACTGAAGCTACAAAAAACAAACAACAAACTTACTGAAAAAAAAAAGTTAGTTAAATAAATAAATTGCCAGACAATTCATAACCATGAGAGTTATTATCCTCCAAATAGTCAAAAAATATATATTTTTAATCTTACATCTAAACGGCTCTCAAGGAACCATGTTGTAGATTCCACGAATAGCTCTCTTATGCAGAATAAAAATAGAATTTATGTCGGCATCCCAACTGCACTACAGGAGGACTGCGGAGGATGCCATAGGACATCAAGCTTTGAAAACAACTAGAATAAACTAGTCTAGCTGTATCTAATTTAGTAAGAGATCTTTTTCAAGGCATATTCTGCAGAACTAAGTTCACCAATCGAGAAATATGAGGGTCCTACTGAAGCTTTGCATCTAAAGTAATACCTAGAAATACAGTAGTTTCTAGGAGAATAGTTTTTCATTATTATTTTAATATCAGTATCTATATTCCATGCATAAGGTGGACTAAATTTAATACCTTTGGTCTTCTATTTTGGAACAGATTTATTGTCCAAATATATAGCTTTGTTAGACTATAGATCTAGGAGGATTTCCATTAATGTCAACTCTCTGAATTCTATTACTCAAGTATGAATCGAGAAGGCTGAGTGCCGGATCACTGATGGCATAGTTATAATACTAGGCATAATTACTTGATGGTTCATACCTAATGGCTCATGCTGGGTCTCTATCAAACGCCTTCCCGTACCGTTATTTGCAGATTCCAGAAAGTAGATTTAAAGTAGCCGTGATATTTCTACATAAAGCATTTGTTATTACATCTACAACTTATTTATTGTTTAATATAATGTAATTTACTCAACCTCAATCTAATTATGTATATAGCTATGTACACACATGTTGTGTTACATAAAACTGTAGCTTATTCAGATGAACATAGATTGAAATTTACTTTGATAGTTACCTACTCCCAAATGGATACATAGTAACCCGAAATGCCTCTCACAAATTCAGTTTGTATTTTTAATATTTTTTCTTGGAATACAATACCGATCTATTCTTATAATAACAAAGCGTTATGAAAACATCATTCAAACAAAATGTATTATATTAGTTTATGGAAGATTTAATGTCATTGGTATTACTTGAGTTATATGTATATTTAAATCTTATGTTTCCACAGCCCTTGAATTACGCAAGGCTGATCAAAGTATAGAAATACAATGAGAACCGTATCTCGCGTTTCAGAATATAAAACGACCCTGAAATAACACAAAAGCCGTGCAAAGGAGTGATTTTAAGCTAAATCTGCAGCGAAATTCTGATTTCCAAGGACGAACATCGTTTAGGAATTTGCATAGTACCACGCTCAGTTGGAAAATCACAGTTCATAATAACGTACGTGGCCGCTGCGCTTTGCTCCATCTTTTAAATTACGCAACGGATTTCGATGGGGTTTTCATCAACAGACAGAATGATTCAAGAGGAAGTGCTAACAATATATGCTTATACACACCACGAACCAACTATGGAACTAGGAATATCAAATTTGAAGGCGCCAAAATTTATAACAAATTACCTAATGATATAAAAGAAATACAGTCTATCCCATTATTAAAAAAAAAAAAAAATTTACATACTGAAAAACAAATAAATAAATACAAAAATAAAAATACTCCAATAAATTACAATTTCAGTGATGATAGAAGCTGCCTTTCGACATGTAATAAGGGCCGTACAATGTTCAACGGTTGTTCGCTTGTTGACAATTTTATTTGCTGTTTACCTACATTGTTAAAAAAAAAATATATTGTATAACATTTAGTTTTATCTAACATTATTATAATTTAGCATCTCTAACTTTCGCCGTTCCGTACGATCCATGAATGATCTACCGAAATTTTAAACTTGTATTTCTCATAGTAAGTGTATTCTGTTTTTGAGAAATAAATGTCTTAAACCATAGGTTTATATGTTTCTTATATCCCTCGAAAACGCGGGTAAAACTGCGGGGGACAGCTAGTTATTTGATAGTTTTCTTTTCTTATGTTGACAACTTTATTTATCGAAACTTATAACTCTATAATTCGCTTTGATATTATCACTATTGTAAAGTATCAAGATCATTAATACCTTCTAATGATTTTGAGGCAAATATTATCAAATTTAATATCTGTTTATTTAGGACGACGTTGAGAATAATTTATTTGACCAGCTTATGACGATGCAGCGGGCGCGTTACAAAAACTGAGCCGTATTGTTCTTGTATTTTAGAGCTATTTTGTAGGAGATTAGCGGAGTGGGGCATGCGTGTATCTAGAAACTCGGGCCTCTGTATTTCACCCGGTATTTAATGCCTCACTGATGCAGCGTCACGGCTTACGCTGTGTTGTTTCAAAATTACCCGCTTATACAATGATATTAGGACTAAACAAAATGCATAGCGTATGAGAGTGTTGTTTGGTTAGTTTTGCTCTTTTGTACCCTTAAAGGTTTGTGGTGTTACGAAACTAGGTTGAAGCGCTTAAACATGATTCATTCAGTACCTTTTTCATTATGAATGTATGTCTGATTGACGTAAATACCTACATTCATACGTATATAGGGTTTTAAAGACCTTTGTAAGGCGCTACCGGCTTCTTTTTATAATTATGAATTCACCTAAATGACATTTTATTCGCCTATATCTTTGTTAATTTCTTTATTGGGTTATAGATACAATATTATTGAGACTGGATATCTAGAATTGTACATTATGTGCTCGTTTTAGTTAAGAATAGAATTTTAAAAATAAACGGCTTTACTTATCTAAAGTAGTGCGTATTAAGATTTCTGAGGACTGGTATTCCGCCTACATATTCCTTTGAAATAGCAATTATAAGTTTATTAAAGGTTGTTGAGAAACTATTTTTAGATCTCTTCTATTTATTTATAGAGCAAATTTTTTTTAGGACTTAGTGCACGCATTTATAATAAAATCCCTGCTGAAATCTTAAATTTGCCTTTACAAAAATTTATGGAAAGAATTAAGATTGTTTTAGTACAAAAGGCTTTCTACAACACAAATGATTATTTTAATGACGACAATGCTTGGGTGTAGCGCTCGCTCCAGCAAGACACATCTTTATGTACAAAATATTATTTTGAAAAGAGTAATTGCTGAGTTTTTTGCCGGCATTTCTCAGTAAAAGCAACCTTTCAAACCGGTGTTAGAGTCTGACCATTCATAAGTGCCTGTGAAGGCCTATTTGAATAAATATTTCATATCTAGTATTAAAAAGCTTACACGGCAAAAAACATGCCGTGCCTTGCGATACTGTGAACTATAAAACCAACCATTAGAAAATATAAAACAGATTGATGTTGTGTGAATTAAAAAAAGGTTGAGTTTATGAATGCCTACATAATTCATGATACGGCAAGCGTTCCGTAAACGTGTTTCGAAAGATAAATCGATTGTATGGATGGGAGAACTCCAGACAAATGGAAAATAAATCAGCCAGCTTAAAAGTTCTAAATGTATGTATATTTTCATGTACCTATACTTGCTACAACAATATGTCTGTCAATAAATAAATAGTAACACTAGTATGCGAAGGACGCAATTTATTTTTTAATTAACTGTGACACGCTCCAATGGCATCGGTTGAAATCCGATTCAGGAGTTGATTTAAAAAATATTTATGAAGTTATATTTGCATGCACAGAAATACATTTTTGTAAAATCGTTTTCATGTTTAGTTTCAAGTTTTTATTTTAAATATTACATGCATCTGCCCTGCTGTTTTAACATTAAAATTGTTTAAAAGTAGCCTTATCCGTAAGATAGGCTATGTGTGCGACAAATTTTAGCAAGATCGGTGCAGCCATTTAGTTCTGAAAACGCAACAACCAGACAGAGACACTTTCGATTTATAATATTCGTATAAAACGTTTAAATTGAATAACAAACCAGTCTAAAAATGCGTGACACTTTCAATAAATTAAAATCATTTAGTTTTTTATTACTATGAAAGATTTGTCAACCAGTGCACTTGCAAACAAACAATAGCACATCTATTGTCGTGCCCTGCGTGCCCCTCATCTTGCACGCCAGAAGACCTGTATAATGCTACAGACGACACAGCACGTCTGGCAGAATTCTGGTCTAAACAAATTTAGCCAAAACGATCGACACACAAAAAGAAAAAAAAACTATAAAAAATTTAAATTGTATTTAGTTTTATTTGTTAAAGTGTTGTGCTTCACACATCTGTACCGGGATGCTCCGAGTACCAGGTCGGGTACACAGGTGCCGGGATAACCGGGCGGATACGAGCCACTCCCGGCTTTAAAATACAAACGGGACCCAATGCAAATTTAATCAGTAAGCTTTCGAGAGCCTTGTGAAATGCCATATACCTTGATATAGGTACTTTACGTACGTAATTTAACCCAATTCGCTTATCCCGCTAAATGTCAGTTGAGTATTTGAAATTGTTTAATTTTATTGCGAGTTATGAAGTTTGGTGTGTTTTTGGTTAAATTTGGGTTCGAGTAATCGATTTATGAAAGCCACTTTGAGTTTTAGAATATTTCTCATGGGAAGATTAATTTATTTATTTATTAGGTATGATAATTATGCCATGTTACTATGTTTGCCAAAATGTTTTTTTGCCATAATGGCGTGCAAATATACATTGTCATTAAATAAAATTCAAGCCAATTTATCACACAAAAAACTACAAATGTCTCATTCAATCAATTAAAGCATACAATAACTCATTAATAATTCAAATTAAATTAAAGAAAATAAAAATATAATTATGTCATGTTCAGTCAGTTATGTTACAATACTTGTTATTTATGTGTGGCTAGCAAAAAGTCTTTAACGGAATAAAAATTATTTTCATGTAACCATGTCTTCAGTCTAGTTTGAAAAGACTTAATAGGTACTAATTAAATTATGGCATAGTAATCTATTACTAATAATAATATTATAAAGAGGTAAAGTTTGTTTGTTACTAATGGATGTAGGAGATAATCTTCGAAACTACTTATCCGATTTAAATTATTTTTTCACTGATATAAAACTTTACTATTCTCGAGCAACAACCGGTATTTCGGTTATTCTCTATATCGGTTATTATGTAATCCCGGGATAAAATGAAAAAAAATCAAAATTCAAAACAATTTATTCAGTTTAGGCCCTCGGATGGCACTCAAGAAGGTCAAATTTAAAGATACCGAAGCTACAACCTATATATTACCTATACATTAGATCCCTCAGAAAAGAGGGTGAAACCAAAGAACGGCAGCTAGAGGCGAATAAAAGAAAAAAAAATAGATTATAGTTTGCTGATTTTATTACTCACAAATTAATTTCTCCCTATTCTCACTTATATTGTGATTTAATATTCAAAGAACGCTTCATTTGAATACATTAATAGAGACTTTAATTGTCTCAGTACGCGAATCTAATTAGTCGCGTATTTATTTGTCCCTTTTGAGTTAACCTGCCTTTATTTTCCCACGGTTGGTTAATCAAATTGGACTGTATTTATGTACACAACTCGTTTCTAGGTGGCACAGTTGACTACTAATATCCGGCAGATACCGGACGCATATTAATCAATGTTTCCCTTCACTACGCCATTGAATAGGCAATGGGAGGTCAACTTTGAGAGGCATTTACTAGCTTCTGGTGCCAATATAGAGGTTCCATTTGAGAAACCTTGTTTATATAGGGATTTGCATATGGTGCGTTAAAACTTTGTAATAGCAATGGAATTGTTCTTGACAGGGGCTCGTTTCTGTAAGGAAAATTACAGTAACTCGAGGATGTTTCGTCGCGGCCTCCGTGCTCTGTCTCTTTCGCTAATAACGCTAATACTACCAATCACGTGAGAGGTAAGCTCTCCGAGGCCACTGTGAAGCGTCTCGCCGACAAAGTTTGTTTTAGCTGAATAAGGGGGCTGCTTTCAAATATTTAGGAAACTTGTTTGAGGAAACAGCTTAAAATACGCAAACGCGGCGGGAATTTAGGCACTTATGAACGTGACCGCACCCTTTTACTTGAGTAAAAAAGAAATAATAATATTGATGAATATATGAATAATGAATAAAATTGAAACAATAAAATAGCTAAAAAGTCAGATTAGATAAAAAAAAATTAAAGAAATAAAAATGTAACCTTGCTGAGTTTCTTGCCAGCACTTCGCAGTTGAAAGCTGACTTCGGAACGGTTGGAAGCTTCAGTAAATTTAAATTTGACCTGAACTTTAAACTGAATAGATGGTTTTGCATTTAGTAAAAAAGTGATTTGCTATACCTGAATTTCTTTAACTTCACAGCAGCAGCGTTATTTAATGTAGTGTTGCGTTGGATGCCGATTGTATAAAAAACCAATATAATATCATGATAAAGAAAAACAATTACAGAATAATAAATAGCCTGTTCGTGAAAAGTTTAATAAGGAGTTTTTACTTCAATTTGAAAAAAAACAACTGAGTAAAAATAATATGTATTATAAAAATACTCTGTAGGTATATCCTCAAACTTGTTTACACTCGATAAAATTAAAACGATAGTACCGACTTAACAAAAAGATTTAAACTTTAAATAAGATTTTTGATAGGTATAATTTTAAAAGAAAGTCACGTTTCAGCCATTCCTGGCAACTATAGCCATCTGTTTAGGATTCAACGATGGGGACAAAAATTGGACTTGATATTTTTTGTTTCTTTCTTCAGTATAATTTTATTTGTTACCAAGATTCAGTCGAATGTTACTAAACACGCCAAGTAAACCACTCTCATACATAGCTAGATATATTACAACATTCCTAATAAAAAAACATGTTTTTGTCTAAATAATTACGTAATATTATAAATGTGACTTTGGTAAGATTGAAGGACGTTATTCACACAAAAAACTTCACGGATTTCGATGAAGCTTTACACATGTATTGTTTATAATCTAGTTTAACACAAAAAAATATTTTTATCATGGAAAAATGTAACATCCCATGGGAACGAGGGTAAAACCGCGGGGGATAGTTAGTAATAATTTTACTTAAAGTTATAGCTTAAAAAATTACTTTCGCTTTACCAATTACTCATCAATCGCAATAATCTAACATGCAATCTTAAGTCGATCGACTAATGCTAGTTCTCGATTAAGCCTTTACAAGATAGCGACACGAAGAAAACAATTATTTATCCTGTTCATTAATTCAGCGACGTGCCAACAATTAACTGAATCGTAATTGATTCGATGCATATCTTGTAACGGCAGGCATTAATCAGGGTGGCGGGGGGTGGTGTTAGGTATCGAGGTTTAGCATACAAGCTATGGGCTATCTGGCTGATTGATCTATGATATATGTAATGGCAGATTTCCGCCTGTCCTGAATTGGAATGATTGTGGTTTATGCAACTAATGTGTTGCATAGTTACATAACAGGCCAGTTGGCTTGGTGGTTAACGCTCTGACTGCCAAACCTGAGGTCGCGGGTTCGATTACCACCCAGGACAAACATTTGTGTGCATGAACATGTCTGTTTGTTATGTGTCTGGGTGTATCTATATGAGTATGTATATAGAAAAAAAAAATTGTATATGTAGTATATCAGTTATCTGGTTTCCATAGTACAAGCTCTGCTTAGTTTGGGATCAGATGGCCGTGTGTAAAAGAATATTATCCCAGGAGAATATATATTTATTTATATTTATAACGATTTTAAAAAGTTTAATTGCGTATTATTTTAAATATGGTTACTCTATTCTTTTATAGAGATTTATTGTAATTAAAAGTTGTTAAAAGTTATTGTTATTTATAAATATCTATTGTGATACTGTTTTTAAATATAAAAAAAAAAACATTTTAATTTTTAAAAACTATTAGGATCTTTTCGGGGTTAAGATTACATTTTTGCCAAATAAGGCATTAGGTTGGGAATGTAAACATATTTATTATTATCCACATTTTGTTTTCATCCAAAAATTTTTTAGAGGATGAATATTATATCGAACTAATAACAAATTGTAGATACTTTTTGTCTAATAACTTTTATTTAATTCTACTGGTTTCAATATCAGTTCTAAGGTCTATTGGATTGGCCTATTTTAGGCGTGATAAAGGAACTACTTCTCTACACTAATATTATAAAGAGGAAAGATTTGTATTTTTGTATATAACGAATAAACTTAAAAACTTACAGACCGATTTCTAAAATTCTTTCAGCATTGTGATGTTACACTACCCCCAGGGGACATAAGTTATATTATATTTTCAAAGAAATTAGGGATCCGTACTAATACTCCAATAATGTAACCCAAGGTGTAAAAAAATTCCTTACATCGCATGCGCTGCGAAAACTATTGATGATAGAAAGAACAAAATAATGTTACATCCCTCGGGAACGTGGGTGAAGCCGCAGAGGACACCTAGTATGTTATAGCTTAAACAGAAACCCACACAGATCCACGGAATCCTTCCAAGCATAACCACGAAAGGTCAGATGCCTTTTTTTCCAATACACGTAATGACAAAATCAATTTATTTACGTGAGTAAGGTCCTGTCCAATACGTTAGCACGGAATAATGGCCGCGATCCTTTGTCTTGCTATATTAAAACTCGGATATTGATGAGTTTACTGAAGGTTAAAACGTTTTAAATGAATTTCGTGTTAATTGGTTTTGAACTGATATTTTCAGCGTTTATTGTCTTTTAATGGCATAAATATAATGACGTTTATCTTGATAACTAATAATTAGCTCGCTTTTCAGGGGAGCAGTACTTGGTCATCTCGTCATATGTGAAATGATAAGCGTTTGAGGTTACATGTGTTATAATAAAATTTATATATTTTTTTTAAAGCGAAGTACGCTGTCAGACTCTCAAACTGTCTATCTGATGGTAAGAGGTTACCGTTACCTGAACATTTGCAATAATAGGCCCATCGCCAATGTGTTATCGACTTTAAGACGTGACGTTGTTAAGTCTCATGGGCCTGTACTACTCAGCTCTTTTACCTTCTATCCGAAACACTCAAACTTATCTTACGGTAGTACCTCCTCGGGCAAACAGCTCCTTTTAATGATCATAATAAATTTAGGATCTTCAAGATGAAAACGTACCTGAAAGGTGTTTAACACTTTCAAAATAGCACCTTTTACGAATAAATAAATCCCTACTAATATTATAAATGTGAATGTAAGTTTGTTTGTTACGCTTTCACGTGTAAACTACTTCACCGATCATCATGAACCGCGCTACAGCTAGTATAATATAGTTATAAAGGCTAGAACTCTTAAACGACTACAATAACTGAAAGGTTATTATGTGTGCTCAGCTATACGATGAGACGTTTGTATTGTAACACAGAGCGGTTCAACAAAAATTAATTTAATGAAGAATTACAAAGATGGGCGTGGGAGAGCTTTCCGTTGTTATTCAAGCTATTCCCATGTGACTTCATTAACGCTACGAACCAAGTTGCAACTTCAGTTGACCACCAACTAAGTACTTGGTAGCTTTAATCAAGTTTTTGAGTTCATAACTTAGATATCTTAATTTGTACGACGCTTGTAGTACATTTCCTCGTAACTTGAAAGTTATTCCATGGGGAAAGTTATAACTAATGTAGTATGTAGGTTGATCTATGTTTTGTTTTTACTAAAATTCTACTAAGGATAACAGTTAACATTTACAATTGGAAAACGTTTTCAAAGAATATCGTTTGCTTGAAATTAGTTTTCCATGTTGCGTTGCCAGCCTTAGCTTTGATCCCCGGAGAAGTATCAATTCCCTACTCTAAAAATAAAAAAAAGACAACATAAAAAATTACTACTACAATTGCACTTTTCACCCAAAAGCTAACTTGAAACAGAATATATTATCTTTGTAGGGTTTTTGGTTTTTACATTTTAATAAAATTTAAAAATATACCTAATAACAAAAAAATCTCGAAGTCGTTTGATAATAAACATCCTCAGTGTGTCAGGGTTTGATATAAAAAAGTATACATGTAAGCTCACAATATATTGCAAATAAAAAAGAGGCATAATATCCCTTTTTTATCTGTGTCTATACACGCACTGATGTATGAAAGCCCTTATATTTTACGTTCATAGCGTAAATGTATGAACGAGTATTGAGCGTCACGTCACCGGAATATATTAAACTTTTTACTATGAAATATAGTAATCGGTATGTTACAAAATACCCCGTAAAAATATAATTAATTTATCAAAGCCAGAAAGATCTACGTACCCATTTTACCTAATAATTGTCTACTTTAATAGTTCTTCTATTTATCATTCATAAAAATATTATTTTTTTATTTTTTTGGGGTATGTTATACAGCGTTACTGCGGTTCTTAAGTATTGTGAATGGGCTCGTTATAAGGCCCCATTTAACCTCCTTTCGGATATACGGTTAGTTTTGTAACAGCATGTATTTAATTTAATAATCCATATACATATATAAAAGGAGAAGCTGACTGACTGACTGACTGACATATCAACGCAGGGCCTAAACTATAAGGATTAGAAACTTGAAATTTTGCACAGGAGAATTGCTAAGGGGGTAAAACGGGGGTAAAAAGTTAGTATGGAACAACATGTTTTCTTGGGACAGCTAGTCAGCATATACAACTCGACATTAGCGGCTCGACCCACACCTACCAACGGAAGTTACCTCTTATCTATAATATGTTTAGAATTTGAATAAGATTAAAGAACACTTTGAACTAATAATCTCTAAGAAAATGAATAATACACAGCCTTTTCAATATAAATGTTTAGAAACAAACACAGAATAAACTTTGTTATATAAATGTAGAAACCTAAATAGGCACAATTTGGCAATGTAATTGTTCAAGTCCGGATCGAGTCTCTTCTTCTAAAGTCGTTATGAAAGTTGTAATAGCAGTTACCTTAAGAGATATTCTTTTGTTTAATTCGCACCGGAATCTAATTTTCCAAGAGAATATAATATTTAAAATATTGAGGTATAATTTAGATATTATGAAGCAAATTTTCAATGAACGGAAGTTGAATTTAATTAAATAGATTTTAATAAATTATGATTTATAAAACAGATGTGTCGTAAAGACACACGATGGACGTGAAACTTTTGTTTTACAGGGAAACATTTTAATTATTCATCAACCACTATTGAATAGCATATATTATGTTGACGAATAATTTATTTTTGATCACGGAAAAAGGTTGCATATCAGAAATATAAAAAACCCTCCCATAAGAAGTACGACGTTCAAGTTTCGAAGTTCAAAAATAAGAATAGATATACTCTAGCAATACATAAGACATGTTTTGTATGATGTACTTTTACAGGTACAATTATAAAAAGTGGTGGATACAAATATAATAACGCCGTGTTGAGTACATAGGGTTGAGTGAAATGATTAATTGATTAAGATTGATCGCACGCCATTACCTAATGAGCGACACTCCATCTTCGTCGTAAGACTATCAGATTTAACACCCATTTATGGGGTAACTCTGTTTACAAAGTTTATTAGGGCTATGGTAATTTATCTGATTTTAAATTAATTCTTATGGTTAAATGACATTCCGGGCTTAGTTGGAGACTGCGATGATACAGGTCAAGGGTTCGATCCACACAGGATCAATATTTATGTGCATGGTGTAAACATCTATTTATGTATGTTAGTAATCAGTTATCTGGTTTCCATAGTACGACCTCCGTTTAGATTAGGATCTGCCCCCCTATTCAGCTAACATAAATTTCGTCAGCGAGCCGCCGCTCGGAGGCTTCGGAGAGCTTACCTCTCACGTGATTAGTAGTATTAGCGTAGATAGCGAAAGAGACAGAGCATGGAGGCCGCGACGAAACATCCTCGAGTTAGTGTCATTTTCCATACAGAATCGAGCCCCAGGCCGTGTGTAAAAAATATCCCCGGATTATTATTTATTTTAATCAAAATGTAGCTTTTATGGTAATTTGGATCTTAAGATATAACTGTTTGACTTGAATTTGCTACCTTACATTTACAGAGACATGTCCTATGGCCGTGGCTACGAGTCAGTTTATATCAGAATTTTGTATTAGTCAGTTACTACTCACTGGTCTCACTGTTTTTGAATATTTGGAGCTCTTAATCTTTCGGGTAATCTTTGGTATACAGATACAATTTCGCAAAATACCCCTAAAAACAGCGTCACTCAGTTTTCTAATCTCATAAAAAATATTCCAAAACTCGTAATACTGCAATTTATGAAAACTGTGTCGCCTTTTGGTATTTTCCCAGATTCCCTTTTGGAAATAAGATTAAACGAGCAAACAAAACAGCCGAGATAAAGAATATTAGGCCCAGCCTTCCGGATAAGTGGCAAAACTTTCTGAATCACATTTAATTTGGCCCTGTTTGTTTTAATCCTCCTCTGAACTTCACGGTTTGGCCCTTGTAATTATTTTTTGACATAAAATAACCATCTCCGTAAAAATAACTTCGGTTAAGTATTTTACTACTGTATTTAGGAGTAAAAGTTTTCAAAGCGGCTTGGATTGTAGGTATCTTTCAGAGAGAATTATTTTACGAATTGAAATTATCTAGTTTTATTTTTATTTCATTTTCAAAGGATAAAGTTGTATCTTTTATTTATTCTCACAATAATGTTTTTTTTCTTTTAACATTTTTTTAACGGGTTGTGTTATGCGTAAAGAGAATTGTTAAATTTAAAAGTAAGAAAGGCTTTAAGAAGTTCATATAATAAATATTTTTATCAATCTGTGAAGCTAAAAATGTAATGTTCTTTTTCTATTTTATACTTATCAATATTAAAATTGTAATTTTTTTTATACGCTTTGACGGCGAAGCATTATGACCAAAAGCAAAAGAAAAAATTAAATTGTAATTAGGCTTTATACCCCTAGGGGTATTAAAAATCGGGTTACAATGTGTAGAGCTCTGTTTTTATTTTCAAACTACTCTTTTTTAACCCGAAAGAAATAACAATAAAAATTGTGTTCGTTAAAATTTTGTGCGTATTTACAAAAAAGAAAGCTATATACCAGAACACATGGCAGGGCTGAAATGGTCCAGTCAACTTGCTAACGAGATTATCCTTATGTATACAGCGAGCAACAATATAACATACATATCGCTTTCAGCCTGAATAATATGTGCGGAAAATGGCTTGATATATTTGCCTTGACATAAGGACAAAAAGAACAAATATATTTTATATAATATTTTTCTCGTGTTACTTTTTAGAGGTCGGATGTAAAAGTTACGTAAGCCTAATGTTTTTTTAGTTATTCGAATTGAATTCCATTTTTTTCTTTTTATTAAATTGGTAAGTAAAGAGGTAGAATGAGACTTTAATTTTAACAATTATTTAGTTTTAGATTATTGTTCAAATCCTGACAAAGTGTAAATATACAAATGTAGTGTATTGACTTCATTTGACATTTTTATTCGTTTTTTTTTAAATTATTGTTATTATTTACTGACATGTGTCATGTGTATTACAACTTATTTTGTATAGAATTAGTGTAATCGAATGTGTCTAATATTAAATGTTTATTTGTAATGAATTTAATATTTTTCATGCCAAGTAATATGGTAAAGTATGTGTATTCCATTTCATTAAAAATTTACCACCATCTGTACCATACTTTGTGCAAAAAATATCTTTATCTTATCAATAATTAAACATGTAATTTTCTTTTCTCAGAATTTTTGATAATGGTAATAAGTCTTAAAAGTAGAATGACCTTTTCTTTTTCGTTGCTCTTAATGTATAAATAATTAATCATGCATTTAAAAAGATGTGAAGTAATATAACTAATTGTAAGTATATTTGTAAATCTTTTGCGAACAGAGCATTGATTTTATCAAAAAAAGTGTTTCCCGAAAATTCGAAGGCCACTTATTGGGAATTTTAAATTTCCCTTCGTCGAAGTGATAAGGTAAAAAAATCCACTTTACCTCTACATTAGACCTATTGCCTCCCAAAGGGTTCGCCAAGCTTCGTTCCCTCTTTCGTGATAAAAAACCCCCAGAGATTTTAACTCTGTTGAAGTATGAGAAATTAGTTTTTCGAGTGATAGATTTGGTGTTTATATTTTGGTCACAAGAGTTGGTGCGGGCTTAAACACTTAAAAAGTTTTGCTTGGGACAACATTATTCAGGGATAAAATGAAAGAAAATTCTCTCGAGGTTTTATAAACAAATAGAAACGAATAAATCTGTATTTTTTTTATTGGTTTATTTAAAATACTGTACAAATGACTAAAACGTACATGTAGCCAGATAACGCAAATTGTTTTAATTCTGAGAGAAACTTATCAGTGTAAAATACATGTTTTCCTTGAAGGGTCTTTCATTGCATTTTGATGATGTTGTTTTGAATTTTTTTTCTAACTGTGTCAATTCAAGGCTCAGGTAATTTTCTGGCTATAAGCTCAGGGGGTATGTCTATATTTAAATTCTCCTCATTAAGATTCTAGATTCTAATGTTTGACTGAAAAATAAATTTATAATTAAGTATTCTAGCCAGCTAGAATCATCAATAGCCCTGAATTGACACAGTTTATCTTAATAAAAAATACTTAGTAAATTATTTATCGAGTATATAAAATACTAGTTGTCCCCCGGGGTTTTACCCGCGTTCCCGTGGGATGTCACATGGTCTATCATATCAATCTATCTATTAAAAAAAACCGCATCAAAATCCGTTGCGAAGTTTGAAAGATTTAAGCATACATAGGGATATAGCGACAGAGAAAACGACTTTGTTTTATACTATATAGTGATTACAGAAAAAAGAACCTTATTTGATGCGGTGCATATTTGATCTGAACGAGTCTACATCTAGTAACACTATAAAACGTGACATACTATAATGATCTCTTTCTCGTTTTTATTATCTTCATAAACTATTATCCACTCGTTGCCTTTTGGCTTGCTACTATTCCTGGTCTTGTGCCAACCACATTCATTATTTTGCTACCGTATTTACGATGACATCTTCCATTAGTAAACTTAACTTAACGTAAAGTAGTTAACTTACGAAACATGGAGTATGTTTCGTACCATAGTTTAGATAAGAAGTTGAAAATCGAAAAAAATAACAGGCTTTGCATATTTTTCTAAGCACTAATATGCGTTTACAAGTTTTAAGTAGTCTTAATACATTTTTTATAGTAGTAGAACCCTTAGTACAGAAATCGTCCGGGGAAGTACTACCACTTTACCCATTTCCGCCGTGAAGCAGTAGTGCACTTGTATTACTATGTTTCGCCAAGAATGGTAAGGTACAGGCACATGAGACTTGGCAGCATCACATCTCAGGTTCGACAACGCATTGACGATGGCTCTGGTGTTGCAAATATCCATAGGCGGCGGTGACCTCTTACCATCAGGTGGACACCATAATAATAAATGTAATTTCTAGTTATTTAAAGCAAACAATATTATTTATTTCTTTATCAAAGGAATAGTAACAAAGGTATCTGTTTATATGTCAACTACATCAAAGTAAACGATTGACATGAACAGATTGTGTTCCTCAAGATTAAAGAACTGTCTTCAAAAGTAAATGCCTACGAATATTCTGTGCTTATCTTTGTGGCTTGTGGTCAAAAGCCTGATAGCTGTTAGTGACCTTACTACTCCAATCTCATGTAGGATTATGAGGGTGACCCTAATGGGTTTGATCCGATCCCATAATTGTCATCCAGCCACATCTATGTCTATTAGCCGCATAGGAATTCCCACGGTTTTATTGTTTTGGTGATAGACGCATAAACTATCATTACGTGAATGCTTTAATGCAATAAACATTAAGTCTAATTTCTGCATATAGACTGCAAAAAGTGCAAGGTTCATATTTAGGACTTAGTGCACGCATCTATAATAAAATCCCCGCTGAAATTTTAAATTTGCCTTCAGAAAAATTTAAGGAAAGAATTAAGACTGTTTTAGTATGAAAGGCTTTTTGACAACACAAATGATTATTTTAATGACGACGATGGTAGTGCTTGCTCCATACCAAATCTTATTTTGAAACGAGTAATTGCTGAGTTTATTGCCGGCTCTTCTCAGTAAAAGCAACCTTCCGAACCGGTGTTAGAGTCTGACCATTCATAAGTGCCTGTGAAGGCCTATTTGAATAAATATTTCATTTCATTTCATAAGGAAAGGCACACATTTTTGCTGTTAGAACTGGGTAATAAATACAATTTCTCAAATTCGTACAACAATATTTATTTATAAGAGCAGCTTAACAGCTGATGTCCATATTACACAGTGTTGCCACTTCGCACTTTATAGTTCATTTTCACGATGAAGATTTTCAGCCATAGGCTGATAATGTGAGTTAAGTATTAAAAAAATCTGGAATGTTAATATTACCTTACTCTACTTTACACGCTTTAAAACTATGCCAGAAGCAATGGCTGAAAGACCTGTTGTTTTATTTATAATATAAGGGATTCAATACAAACTTTGCTTTTTAAATTGTCTCTAAGAAGTCGATAGTATGATATCCTATTGACGTAAAACAAAGCTTTGGAAGTTTATCTTATTATAGTGTGAATTTTCCTAGAACTGGAAAGAAACACTTTTAAGTAACTTAACTTTCAAAAAGCTTTTAAAATCTTTATGAGAAATGTTGAGGAAAATATAAAAATAAATATTTAGTTACGTAAGGTTCACCAACAGGCAAAGATTTACTGTTGTACATATCACACCCTCAGTACGATAAAGCTTAACTCAAAATTTTGCGAAATGGAGTTACAATTATAGAGCGACTAAATAAAGTACGCTCTATCCGATAAAGAGTAAAACATAGTCAATTTAATGATAGAATAAGCATACCGATACTTCAGCCTCTTTAACACCGGGACCCACACTCCCCGCTCAGTGCAAATGTCACCCAAAATCGATATGTGCCAAAAGTGATTTTTATAGTTCAAATTCAAAAATTCAAAATTCAAAACCATTTATTCAGTTTAGGCCTTCGGAGGGCACTTATGAAGGTCAAATTTAAAGTTACTGAAGCTACAACCGGTTCGGAAGTCAGCCTTCAACTGAGAAGAACCGGCAAGAAACTCAGCAAGGTTACATTCTTTTTTATTTGTTATATAAATTTTTATCTATTCTGACTTTTTGGCTATTTTATAATTTCAATTTTACATAATTTTATATTTAACAATTACAAAATACTTATTATAGGTAACATTAATAAAAACAAAACAAAAAAAAAATATGACAAGACTACAAAATAGAAAATAACAATAATTAGGTACTTACAACTTAAACAAGAGACTTAGAGGTGCACTGTGCAGAGAGCAGCTATTTCCATACATTTTTATCTTCAATATAATGAACTACCTTGTAATACGCTTTTTCTTTCAAAACTTTCCTAATATAATTTTTAAATTTATGATCAGACATTTTGGTTATTGAAAGCGGTATCTTATTATAAAATCGAACACAATTACCAAGAAATGACTTGTTAACTTTAGTTAGTCTAAAGTATGGAACAACTAACTTCTCCCTTTGTCTTGTATTTATACTATGAATATCTAATTTTGACTCAAACATTCCTATGTTTCTACGTATAAACATTATATTTTCATAAATATATAGTGAAGGTAATGTCATTATATTTATTTCCCTAAATAAATCTCTTAATGATTCACGGGGACCCATACTGTAAATTGCACGAATTGCTCTTTTTTGTATAATAAATATTGATTATTTATCCGCTGCTGCTCCCCAAAACAAAATAGTTAAGCCCCTATCGTTCTGAGGATGTGATATTTGTATAATAATATATTTTCTATAACACATACCTATGTTTCTAATTGTCGTGGTGGTAATAGACCTTGACAGCCACGCACAAGTCGTGGATTCGTTTCCCAATCTGGACCAACGTTTGTGACATATCTGTTGGTTCTGTGTCTGGTGCAAATTTACCTTTTTAACATTGAACTGCCGTGAAATTATATCCTCACGATCCATTCTTTCCCAAGCTACAGCTCACTGTAGGTTATAGGACCAATGACCTTATGTCAAGAGAGCTGACCAAGACCATAGACATCGCCTATGCATTGTCGACCCTGAGACGTGAAGTTGTAAAGTCTCATATGTATCTAAGTGCACTACCGCTTCACGGTGGAAATGGGTATAGTAGTTCCCCGTATCAACTCTGTACTAAGAGCTCAAAGTACAACTTCTATAAGAACTCTCCTTAAAACATTGATAATAACCACGTACAAAGGAACACAGTGGACTACGATTCTAAACACACTCTAGAGACTGATTGTGTGGATTGCTGACCAATTTTACTCGTTAGGACACAATTGACGATCGTGCTTTATTCTTTTCTTGATAATAACGTTTTTGGTGTACAAACTTTTTGGTAGACCTTTGTATTATATAAAGTGACGTCACTAAATGTTATAAGCATTAAAACTTGCTGTCTACCCCGGTTTCACTCGCGTCCCCGTGGGATGTTAAATTTGCCGGGATAAAAATATATATATGTGCCAAGTTTCATCCAAATCCCCTTGGTAGTTTTTGCGTAAAAGAGTGAACATCCATACATACAAACTTTTGTATTAATAAGATTATGCGGTAGGATAAAGAAAACTTGGCGTTCATTTATTCACTTGTTTCATTGCACATTCATTTGGGTTTTGGTGTAAGTCGCCCTTAGTATTATATAATATAAGAAATATCTAATAATAAATGATTCGACTCTATAGTTCTCAAAACAAATATAGTAATTTTAAATGCATGGAATAAACAACCTTGCTTTGATTGTGGTAGGATGTAAATTGGAAATGCGCTATTAAATAATTACTATACCAAAGGGTTAAGGTGCAAGATAAATAAATATTTCAGAACACATAAATAATTCGGTTACACTAGTCAAGACGGTATTGCTGAGATATTCTGGTCTATTCTCTCGGGTATGCATAGAGTTCTTACTTCCTCCTTTCGTTGACATTGCAGCTAAAACTATTTTGAGCTTGAGAGTTCAACATAAAGTAATTTGGAGATAAACTAGTGTTTCTTGTAACTAAACGTTTCTAGCTTATGTAATAACTTTTTAAAAATTAATAATTTTACTCATATTTATTATGTTTCTGAAGGCATTTTTGATTAAATTGAACCTGGGTAGATCCAACCACAGATATTTGTACGCATATTTTCATATATCAGGGTCTTTACAATAATAAAAATAACATTCGAATTACCAGGGTCAATCCTTAAATCGCAAACATTGGTAATAAGTCCATGTAGACGAAAATTATAAAAACTAATGAGAATCAACAAATGACAGAATTCGAAAATAGAATTCCATATTTTCCCTGCCAAACCACAGATAAATGACATTCAAACACGTTACTACAAACTGGCCACTTCATAGGTATTATTATAAAAAGAATAACTTCAGCTACACTAGAATTTATATGCAGGTAAGTAGTTATAAAGTGGTAGAAAAGAGTTCGTCACAGTTGTGGCGAAGTAGAAAGGAGGTTCTTTGTTATAAACATGAAATATAAATAACTAAGTCCCATTCGTGACCACTAATAACTCACTAAGGATGTCAACGTAACTTCACTTAACAAACCAAAGCAAGTGTTGACTAACCTTCTATTCAAAAGAGAGTACGTGGGTTTATAGACATAAAATTAAATTTGAATCAAGATTACGTCAGAATTGTACATTGGTGGAGAAGTAATTGTATTTTACACATGAGTAGATTAGAATTGTTTTTGTAAATGGTAAATGTAATGTGTTATTTTGTTGACCAATTAATTTCTTACTAGTTGTATACAGTTACTAGCTGTCCCCCGCGGTTTTACCCGCGTTCCCGTGGGATGTCACATATATTATACATAAAAACCTTCCTCTTCAATCACTCTATCTATTAAAAAAAAACCGCATCAAAATCCGTTGCGTAGTTTTAAAGATTTAAGCATACATAGGGATATAGGGACAGAGAAAGCGACTTTGTTTTATACTATGAATGAAAATTTTCATTTCATTTCACTACATAGTATAATACGAATAATAAAATTCGAAATCCAATTAAGTATTTACTCTGCCATGCGTTTTTAAGCACACAAATATTTTTTTATACGACGCGGGCCGACAAACAAGCAGACGGTCCACCTGATGGTAAGTGGTCACAGCCACTTATGGAAATTGAGCATCGCCAATGCGTTGTCGATCCTGAGACGTGAAGTTATTAAGTCTCATGTGCCTGTAATTTTGCACTTACTCTAAATCGAAACTTAAGTTATGTTCGTTCATCCATATTGGAATTTTAAATAAATCAACCTGAATATTTAAACAGCCCTGCTTATATATTTGATGTTATGCTATAAAACTAGAATTATATAGTGCGGTTATGAGCGTGAGACACGTTAACATAAAATAAAATTTGATATTTGATTGACGATTGGAAAACATGAAACGTGATATATGAATCCAATATTTTAATGGAATTTATGAATATGTTTAATTTAGTTAACAACTAAGGAAAATGAGTAGTAGAGCTCTTAGTGCAGAGTTCGACCGGGGAAGTTTTGGTACTACCACTTTACCCATTTCCGCTGTGAAGCAGTAGTGCACTTGTATTACTGTGTTTCGGTTAGGATGTTAATGGAGCCGGTGAAATTACAGGCACATGAGATATAACAACTTCACGTCTCAGGGTCGACAACGCATTGGCGATGCTCTGGTGTTGCAAATATCAATTGGCTCATGTGGTATAAAAAACAATATTAACCTTATATACCTACCTGTATATAATAAATATCTCCATGCCCATTATCCTCGAAGAGGTAGGCAGAAGTCTCAGTAATAAGACCAACGTTGCACCAAATATATTTTGAAGTTCCAACGTTGTCTCCGTATCACGGGCTCATTACCAATTCCGGTGTACAAGTAAACATTTCTAAACAAAGAACCGTTGTTACTACCTTCCCCGACTCAAAAATTGAACCTACACCTCCATGTCTCTTACTGAGCCTTATACCAATCAACTACCGAGGGGATATATGCTTACGAATATACGTTTAACATAATATGACCTACATTAATATAGAATTTCATGATTCTCTATCGTAACCTATTTGCAGTCACATTCTGGTAAATTTATTTACAAATTAAGCGTAAGTCTTGAGTCAGTTAAGTTTATTTCCATTTAGATATTAATAACGCGTAGTACACAGTCTGGCATACACTTATATATTACTTCTCACTAATATTATAAATGCGAAAGTTTGTAAGTATGAATGTTTGTTACTCTTTCAAACAAAAACTGCCGAATGGATTTAGATGAAACTCGGTATAATATATATGCCGTAGAATAATATATATGTTACTTTGACAGGCCAGTTGGCTTGGTGGTTAGCCACTCTGACTGCCAAGTCGAAGGTCGCGGGTTTCCCACCCAGGACAAACATTTGTGTGCATGAACATGACTGTTTGTTCTGTGTCTGGGTGTAAATATCTATAAAAAGTATGTATTTAAAAGAAAGTATATAAATTATCTGGTTACCATAGTACAAGCTCTGCTTAGTTTGGGTCCAGATGGCCGTGTGTAAAGAATGTCCCAGGATATTTATTTATTTATTTTATTAATCCCGGAATAATGTAACATCCCTCGGGAACACGAGTGAAACCGCGGGGGACAGCTAGTAATATAATATACCGTAATGTATGTTAGTAATAAATATAGGAAGCAATTACTCTGTCGCTTTATCGTTGCTTCCATGTTTAATATATTGCGATTCGACGCTTTAGGCGACAATCATGGTAATACAGTAATAATACGTATTAATGCACGTGTACGTTACGATTTATGGTCTAGTGTAGGTGATATTGGTTGAGCAGGTGTTGATTACTGATTGTTTGATTGATTGACTGAGAGAGCAAGGCAGATTGTGACAGCCTAAGCTGTCAGTCATGATCACATGAAATGTAGTGGGATCCTTTGTATAGAGTATGTCCCCCGTGGTTTTACCCGCGTTCCCGAGGGCTATCACATTTTCCCGGGATAAAAAGTAGCCTATATGTTATTCCCGGATATGTTCTATCTATGCGCCAAGTTTCATCCATATCCGTTTAGTAGTTTTTGCGTGAATGAGTAACAAACATACTTACGTACAAATCTTTCCTCTTTATAATATTAGTATAGATTAGCTACAGTCTCGCGGTTTTGCCCGCGTTTCTGAGAAATTTGATATATCCCGGGACCATAAAATAGCCTGTCTAAGGAATAGTGTAGCAAGTAAAGAAATAATTAAAAAATTAGATTTTTTTTTAAAAATAGACAGGTGAAATAATTTACTGAAATTAAATAAACTTCTTTTTAGAGTAGTAGAGCTCTTAGTGCAGAGTTCGGCCAGGGAAGTACTACCACCTTATCTATTTCCGCTGTGAAGCAATGGTCTACATGTACTTATTACTTTGTTTCGGTTAGAATGGTAAGGGGGCCGGTGAAATTACAGGCACATGAGACTTCACGCCTCAGTGTCGACAGCACATTGGTGATGCCCCATGCTCAAAAAAAATTCAAAATTCAAAACCATTTATTCAGTTTAGGCCTTCGGAGGGCACTTATGAAGGTCAAATTTAAAGTTACTGAAGCTACAACCGGTTCGGAAGTCAGCCTTCAACTGAGAAGAACCGGCAAGAAACTCAGCAAGGTTACATTCTTTTTTATTTGTTATATAAATTTTTATCTATTCTGACTTTTTGGCTATTTTATAATTTCAATTTTACATAATTTTATATTTAACAATTACAAAATACTTATTATAGGTAACATTAATAAAAACAAAACAAAAAAAAAATATGACAAGACTACAACATAGAAAATAACAATAATTAGGTACTTACAACTTAAACAAGAGATTTAGAGGTGCACTGTGCAGAGAGCAGCTATTTCCATACATTTTTATCTTCAATATAATGAACTACCTTGTAATACGCTTTTTCTTTCAAAACTTTCCTAATATAATTTTTAAATTTATGATCAGACATTTTGGTTATTGATAGCGGTATCTTATTATAAAATCGAACACAATTACCAAGAAATGACTTGTTAACTTTAGTTAGTCTAAAGTATGGAACAACTAACTTCTCCCTTTGTCTTGTATTTATACTATGAATATCTAATTTTGACTCAAACATTCCTATGTTTCTACGTATAAACATTATATTTTCATGCTGGTTAGTCGACCCATGTGGTACAAAAGTATAAAGAAATTTAGTAATATTTTTTTAAACGAGGGCTACCCATGACCATTTAATTTCTTAAATTACAGTTTTTCGACAAAAATTCAAATTATAATTTTCACGACTAACGTTCCAAAATTAAAACTAAACAACAACTTCATTACACAGGATAATGTTCGTACTCGGAGCATGCAAATAGGTATATAACAGCACACAAGCACCACAATTCACCCTAATACTAAATGCACACTACCGTCTCCACCTAATTGCAAGTTACAACTTTTTAAATGGCACGTCTATTCCTGCGACCTTATCTTTTAATTACAGGGCTCTTGTGCGAGTTCCACCAACTGAAATAATAACCGTTCCATTTAAATATTCACTCTTTTCTCTCAAAGTCATGCCTGAGAGGTGCTAATGGATGATACCTATTTAATCCTGCTGCTTAGAAATATAACTGTAGATGATAAGATGTACATTGGAATATTAAATAATTTTATTTAAATTTCACCTTTTTATGTTGGTCTAATTTCAAACTAGGTTGCCCTAATCTATTGAGCAGAAATTTTGCGCTTCTGTGACAATACACGATTAACCTTTATTTTATTTTACTTTTATTAATCGATTTTGTAATCAGTCGAACATGTGTCGCATCCCTACCGGCTACGCACAGCACTAGTGGTGAACTGTCAACTTTTTCCGTTTCCCGCTAATATGCTGTATTGTATAAATTGGCAATTGTTTATTGTTACTTTGATAAAAGGGCATTATTTACCAGTCTAACAATATGCACACTAACAACTTATAGGTAGTATAATATATAAATCATATTTTAACGATTTCGACAAGCCTACTTATTGATAATATAATAGGTCAATAATCAAAATATTATTTGGGATCAGTGGCATATGGTGGAATTGAAAAACAATGGCTTCTGCAAAAGTATAAAAACTGTGTCGCGGACACCAACGCCCTCCTCCCTATGTAACTAATGAAGTATTATATGTACTTCAATTTATTTATCTTAATGACTTCATTCAAAATTATTTACTAATTCGATTGTAATTATAATACTTATTGCACAGATAATATATATCATGAATATAAAACTAAATATGCAAAATTATGTGTAATCACTTGCCTCTCAAACATCTTATTCCGTGTAATTCAAGCTTCGGTAAAAAATTGCGTTAATATCCATGCAAAAACCGAGCGTAGGTTCGGAGATTCGCGATCCGCTTTTTCCCATTTAGTGCCATGTGACGTCTGACAGACCCTCTGACCCCGTTTGGATAGGGAAATGTGCCTGTTCACATTTATACGTAGATATGCCTTCAAACTTGTTGGAAAACGTAACTGTATTCTAAAAACATTCTTTTCTCTCATTCACATGAAGTTTATATTGAGCTGTTATATTATTATATTTAAATTAAAAAATATGACACTAACACCTATAAATTTCGTTACTAAACTCTAATAGAAATAAGTAGGAACGCTGCTTGTAGTTTTCCAAACTAAGTTACGAGGGTAGGCGATTAAAATAGCACGTGTAAAGGTTCTTTATTGAGTTTGAAAGTCGATCGGAAGATCAAATATATAATTTTAGGCTAGCATTTGAAATTGAATTTTAGGAAACCCTCTATAGAGTATAATTTCGAAAACGTCTGCTCAAAAAGGGTGAATTCATCTGTTTTAAAATTCCGTGCTACAAATTTTAAATGTAGAATACTTAATTTCATGTTACGTAGCTTTAGGTTATTATTAGTTTTCCTGAAATGTTGTCTCCGTAATTTATTGATTTGAAGAATAAATATTATGGAGAAGCGAGGTATGAGACGCCTTCATTTAAAAGGGAAGATCTTCCGCCAGGCTAGGTGATCATGCCTGGGGACCGCGGTCCAACTGTTGATGTTGGTTGCTTGTATGTATGTCAAATCTAGAGAGAATCTTGATATCGCGATGTAGGATTCTCGCGTGTTTCTACTCGTTGATATTGTAGGCGTATACATAGATGTCACCACATATAGTATTAATAGTCGTCCCGTCAGCCGTTGTCCTGTCGAAATAAGCACATAGAAAAGTTTTATAAAAAAAAACAATGCTTCGATCGCAGCGCCACCCACTGAGTCTCTTTTGCGAATCTAAACCATTCTCGAAACCAGTGGAACACACACAAAAACAATTCGTCATAAACATTACAGCCGTTTAGAACCAGTTTAATTACAAACACATGCTCAGAAGATTTATATATATAAAGATATCCTTAGCATTTCAAATCTCTTTCAACTGAGTCCAAATCCTCTACATTCCTCCATTTAAGACCTTTGGGTGCTTAATTCATATCCCAAATGGGGTTAGTACTTATTACTAAAGAATATATGTTATAGCATATCCTAAATACTACTTCCATGTACCAGATCTGATAGTAACATCAGGTACTATCCCGTATCTAATAATAATAATAAATATCTTAAGTGATTCTTTACTCACGGCCATCTGATCCCAAACAAAGCAGGGCTTGTATTATGGAAACCAGATAACTGGTATATAACTTTATTATTTTTCTAAATATAGCTTATTTACTACTATATACTTATTTAGATATATGAAAGCAGGATTAACAAACTAAAAAATGGACAAAATAACAGACAAATGACCAACAAATAACATAAATAAAAGTTCCAAAAATTGTGAGATTCAAAACACAATCCTTTAAACAAAATTTACATCTAAAATAGGTGAAATTTCAGAAATCCTGTTTACATATACCACTAAGACGTACTCTGAAATGCAAGCCATCGTAGAATCCCTAACAAAAGGCTGCATTTTATATAAAATGTAAAAAATCCGGACATTTCTTTGTCCAAATGACCGTTTGTATGTAGCAAAATTGAAAGTTTTCTCGCTCTGAATTGTTTTATTATATTACAACCTTTGTAATGCATAAACTAATGATTTATAGCCTCAATTTTATTTCCATCAACCATTTTGCCACTTGGGCCGACAAACAAGCAAACGGTCCACCTCATGGTAAGTGGTCACCGCCGCCTATGGACATTTGCAACACTAGGAGCATCGCCAGTCACATGTGCCTGTAATTTCACGGGCCCCCTTACCTTTCTAACCGAAACACAGTAATACTATTGCACTACTGCTTCACGGCGGAAATGGGTAAGGTGGTAGTACTTCCCCGGACGAACTCTGCACTAAGAGCTCTACTACTCTAAAAAATTCCTAAAATGTGAAGAAAGAAGATATCTCAAACTATCATAACGTTTGAAGTAATATTTCATAGTCTCAACAGCAACACTTTAAAGTGAACGGTTAAACTTTTACTTAGGTACAATATGAATATACATTTATCGTTGTTGAAGTAATATTGACTTTCAACCAGAACTTTGTGCAGTGTGCTTTGTGGTGTTTTTAACTAGGTACGTAGTTAATTAGTTTTCAACTCGGCTATTTCAATTTCAGTTAACGCTAATTAAATACCATACGTTCAAGGAAAACAAAATTGTTATAACAACGAGTTACCTGGACAAGTTAATAGGTTGTAATTACTGTGTACGGTTATAGTGGAACTGTATTATCTTAGTATATATGTATTATTTTAGTATATATTATGTTTGTATTCCACGGTTGAAGGTGCTTTGAAGTACCGCCAGGGCCGGATTATTTAATAGGCAGTGTAGGCAACTGCCTCCTCGGATTGGCGGGCCCCGAGAAAAAAATGATTGAAAATGGTTTTGTCAAAGTGTCATGTAACAAATTTTCTAGAAAACATATATTTTAGGAAGTTAGTAAGGTAGGGGGCCCCCCTGATATGGATTGCCTGGGGCCTCGACATGGTCAATCCGGTCCAGAGTACTGCCTGGAAACTGTCTACTTTATTGTAATGCTTGTAGCATAAAAAATTCATTATTTTTATATGTTAAATGGAATTCCGATTTTAAATCTCCATAAAACAGCTTCTATCTAATACGCTTTTCGATAAGAAGGAAGATGTACCTGTCAGTTAGGCAAGAGCTTAAGGTGCCAAGTTGACACCTACTTTTTATCAGGTTATTTTGATAAAAAAAAGCTTTGTAGAGAGCTTTTATCGCTTTATAAGGAAGCTGATTTACGTGAAAGAGTAAAAATAATTGCTATGGTATTTGATCATGTTAATAGAACAACAGTTTTTTTCATCACGTTTGCCAAAAGCAGTTAAAATTACAGTAATTACTTTTTTACCTTTACATGCATCAAGTATTTCTAGATCCTTACGGAATACTTTAAAAATCCATACAAACTTGTTTCAAATATACATAATACGTTTTATGTACTAAAACTTTACTATGTAAAATCGGAATCGGTTCCTACAACTTTAAAGTGAAAAGTTGCAGCTCTAACTTGTAGAATATATTCGTCTCTATAGAATGAAAATCAGGACAAACTAGACATATGTACGATATATAAGGCTGTAGTGACGTGCGTCATAACAATCTATGATTGAATATATTGGATATATCCATATACAATTTTGACAGATTCGAGTGTCCTCGGGGATTCTTCCAAGGCCGTTTTTCCAATGCACGGTGAACATAGCCTAAACATTATCAGTGGCAAAAGTGTCACTAAGAACTGATATAAAAACTCATTAGTGGATATTTAAAATCATTTTTCTTTTTCACGCAAATAAGAAGTTTATTTCATTCTTGTCATCAGTTCTATTGACTTCTAGACTGTGTAAAGGTCGGCAAAGCTTTGGAATCCCTCTGGTATTGATAATTTCTATTGGGCACGGTAACCACCCATCAGCTGGTAGTAGTTAATGGCCTTCTAATATGAAAAATATGTTATCTTTGTATTTTTTTAAGAATACAACTAATATAATTGTGTTTACCTCATAAATAGTTCTAAAACGTTCCTAAAACGGGCGTCACAATTTCCCCCCAGATTTAATACAAACTCAGATTTTTAGATTTCTCAAACATAGAAACCCAAAACATCCCAAATCTTAATGTCTTTAAATTACGTATATCTTGTAAGACTTAAGCTGACCGTACTAAACCGTAATAAAACGTGCATCGACCCACTGTTTCTTCTAAGCTGTGGCTGAAGTCAAGCAACAGTTGTGAGATGCGTGAGGTGGGGGGAGGCGGCGCAGGGCTGGAGGCAAAATCAATAGAGGAGCCCGGGCCAGCCTCGTCCCCGCCCTCCAAAACATCCAACTGCCTGATGTGTGGCTTTCGCTTTTTATATTATGTGATTTTCGGCAAGGAAGGGTTATTATTTGATACGGCCGTAATGGCATCTGATAGGTTGAAAATTGAAAAGCGAGCGGTTAATTCTGCATGACTTTTTAAGCATTACGAAGATGTACGTGTGTAGATATAGGGTATCAGCCAGTGGTCGATTTTCAACGAAAATGACATGTATCTTAGACCTCTGTAATTTAGTCTGATCAGAATGGAATTATACACGATAATGTGTACAAATATCTTCTATATCTGTTTTTAAATATTTGTTTTAAATATTAAACCCAAGTATTTTTTAGATTTCATAGATATAAGAAATCATCCAGTAAAAAGCATTTTTGTCAGTTGCTTTATTTAATTGATCGTACGAAAAATTAAAATGGTGTTTTACTAAGAATATTTTTGGGCTATTTTTCGTTTCACATTCAGCCAGAATATTATCACATTAAGGCAAAAGATAGGAATGTACGTATTCCAAATGCGATTCAGTCCCTTTCCCCAAGGTCATATCCTCGGAGTTGCCGATATCTTTGGCCAATAGCGTGTAACGTTACTAAACAACAATTCTCCTGACTTGTGCTCGAACTTTTTAAGTACCTATTTCTGCCCGAATTTGATTTTAGTTCCTTTTTATGTATTATAATACCAGCAACTTTAGAAGATTGTATTTAAGTTGTTGTACCTATATTTGCATATTAAATTTGATATAAAAATAGGATTGAGAAATACCAACTCAAATAAGCTAATAATAAAGTTATACTTAGCATAGCAACCAACCGAGAAAACTAAAAAGGAGAGCTTTTGCCCTGGATTAAAATAGAATGGACAAGTAATAATCATACTTAATAAGCTGAAGATAACGGATATTGTTGCTTAATTAATATGTGCCGTCAACACTCTGAGTCTGCTAATTTTAAACTTATTAAGTCCTATTTCGCCATTCGTCATGGTAATTCTCTCATTACGTGACCCCAATGCTTACCCTAATGGTGATACCCCTTTCATGTAGGCTACTATAATTTGGTCCAACTGTATACATTTTCATTTGAATTTATGCTATAGTTACTGCATAAGTTTACAAGATTCCCAGTGGATTCCGATAAACTGCTTTTAAAAGTCGGACAGCGGTCATTTGTCACGAACACTTGGTAGTTCACCTTGAGGCTGCTTAATAGAGCTTTAATAATCCAAGGTCTAGATTAGATATTAGTAGTACAGCTCCTAGTGCAAAGTTTGTTCGGGGAAGTACTACTACCATTTTGCCGTGAAGCAGTAGCGCACCTTTATTTCTGTTTCGGCTAGAAAGGTAAGGGGCCGGTGAAATTTAAGACACTTGAGTCTTAAGTACTTCACCGCTCAGGATCGATAATCCATTAATTATGCTGCTATAAACACACATAAAATAAAATAAAAGTAAATTAATTTGATGTGTGTTTGATACTGACTAATAAAACTATCTTTACGATGAATTATGAAATATTTTACCTGTGATGCGCATGAATCAAAACATGGCAGTTATCTGCTGTTTCCATTGGCGATAGGTTCCACCTGCATACTTACTGCATACAACTTGGTTTGTAATCTCGTTCCCAACTCAGTTTGAAATAGGTACATATCAATAAGAGAGTTCAATTCTGTGGTCGTTTTTGACACAGAAATTACATATACATAGATACATTGAATTATTTTGGCTGCTAGTGTTAAATTTTCCAGGGATAAAAGCGTATTTGGTATTCCAGACTAAAATCTATCTCTGTGGCAAATTTCATCCAAATCCGTTCAGCCGTTTTGGCGACATTGATTAACAAACATCCATCCATCTTGACCTTCGCATTAATAATAGTATTAAGACTAGCTTCCATCTCGTGGTTCACCTGCTATCCCGAAGGAACGAATGTCTTCCGAGACTATAACATAGCTTATTCCTGTATAAAATAGCTTGCTATTAGTGAAATAATCATTCAAATCAGTCCAGTAGTTATTGAGTTTATTCATTACAAACAAAAATGCCTACAATTCAAATATTTTCTCTTCATAATTTCTTTTTCTATTTTTTTTTTATCTAAATTTATAATTTACATATCTAGGTAGTTTTAAGAAATGGATTCTTTGTTGTCCGAATAAAAAATATGTATATTAGTATAGATTTCAAGACATTTCAAAAGTCACGATAGGTAGCTTTTTCAAAAGCAGAAGCTGAAGTATCTAACATCCTAGTATATTATTATATGGATTTTACTGATTATCTACTAGCTATTAATATGATTGACTAAAGGTCAAAGATCAATACGTTTCAGCTGATGTTCATGTAAAAAATAATATTTGATTGGTAACACACAAATTGATATTAGGTTTATGAAATAACGTTTTCAAAGGCTCGCTGTTATCATCCAATTTTCCTGAATAAACACAGAATGTTAACACCTACACAATAGTTGATTTGGTCGAAACTCTTTGTGTTCGATCCAGGTTAAATGCATAGAAATCTAATATTATGTAGAACTGCCTTTAAATACATTTTCAACGAGGACTCATATCATAAATGTTGTATGCACCAAACTCAAACTAACAGAATTTTTAAAGTTTTGAAGAGTAAGGGAAATTTTTAAGGAATTCTAATGCAGAAGCGATATTACAAGGCCCAACAAAAAATAAGGCTTTCTTTCTCTTTTCTTTTTTTTAATAGAAAGAGATGAACATATAAATAATGGAGTTAAGCATGGCACAACTACATTGACAAGGAATTAAATCAATAAATAGCGTATGTTTTTATATCTCTCTTCTTCTATTATAGACAGACCAGTTGGCTTGGTGGTTAACGCTCTGACTGCCAAACCGAAGGTCGTGGGTTCGATTCCCACCCAGGACAAGCATTTGTGTGCATGAACGTGTCTGTTTGTTCTGTGTCTGGGTGTAAATATCTATATAAGTATGTATTTAGAAAAAAAAATAGTATATGTAGTATATCAGTTATCTGGTTTCCATAGTACAAGCTCTGCTTAGTTTGGGACCAGATGGCCGTGTGTAAAGAATGTCCCAGGATATTTATTATTTATTTATTTATTTATTATGCGCATGCTAACTTTAAAATGGGTCTTGCAGTAATTGAATTAGTTGTTATAGTGAAATTACTACTTCTTGCGTGTCGATTTATATTTCTATGGTTATATGGTTACAAAACATTCATTATATGACCAAAACGTCTGTTCACGGCTCGAATTTTGGATCAATAGTGGTTTAAAGTTAGTGGTGCTCGAATAAGGCGGGCGAGTGAATAATTTATGTGTATCCCGAGCCTCAACGGAAGCAGGCGTACGGTGTAATCCTATTTTAGGGTATATCTTCACAACAAACCAACTCGGAGAATAAATATTTTACACGTTTGTTAGAATTGTTAAAATTTTAGTCGATTTTTTTCATACGCTTTTTATTTACATTAGTTAAATATTTTCAGTTTTGATTGTCGGATTGATACTGAAAAATTGTATTGATAAGTGTATGAATATAATTTTGACTCGACAATACATACTAGTGTTCGTTCATTGGTCGGAATTCGCGATAATCATGACACATATATCAATAACTAAATATATTCCAATTCTTGTGATTGGTAACACTACAGCCCCCTTATTCTGCTAATACAAACTTTGTCGGCGAGCCGCTTCACGGTTGCCTCGGAGAGCTTACCTCTCACGTGATTAGTAGTATTAGCGTAGTTAGTGAAAGAGACAGAGCATGAACGCCGCGACATCCTCGAGTTAGTTTCATTTTTCTTTACAGAATCGAGCCTCTGGTCTTCAATAAACTAAACAAAAATAATAAAAAATGATTCACTAAAGGAAGAGAAAATGGAACTTGATATTTTGTCTTTGCGTTTTTTAAATAAATAAATAACATTTACTTTTATTAAGCGCATTTTATTAACAAATAAAAAAAAAACCAAATGACAACACAATTATAAAATCTGTTACATAAACTTTTTAATTACAAAGATTAAAAGCCCTGTTGATTATTAACACAACTTATAACAATGTTACAACAATTGTCGAGCTGAAATGAAAACGCGTCGAGCATTACGACCGACGGTACTTAAAACGGGACAATTTCGCAATCTGTGGAAAAAAAATACGGCATATGCCGACTGCGGAGCGGACATTCGCGTCTCACAGTGTAATAAACGTACCGTGCATTTGTAAATCTGTGTTTATGCCTACGCTATATGAGAATAATCTTACGCGTTCTTATAAAATGAGAGCGAAGCTGAATACTAATTTGAAAAAAATGTTTTTAAGAATTCGGAAGCGAAGCCTTGACGATGCGACCTTGGAGTTTTGTCGCAAAGCATATAAATATATACCAGCTCTCCTTAAGGAGCCTTCCGTCTTAAGACTAAGAAAATATAATAGGTACGTAGTAATTGTATTATACAATACAAGCTCCCAAGAGTGGCTTACAGATTAAAAAAATATATGTATTATATATAATTAAAATATTGGTCTCATACCCTACAAATAATCTTTATCAAACTATGTCAATAATTTGTCAGTATAATTATAATAAACCCTTATAAATAATTCATTCACAGAAAGGCTTATAAAAATATGCTTTTTCTGTTTAGAATGATCAAACAATCGATGATCAATATCTACTTAAAAAAGTAATTGTGTTGAGTAAATAAATAACTGGCACACGATAAATTGAATAGGCCAAATAGAAAAAAATATATTATTATAACATTTTTTTTTAAGAATAGATAATCCTTAAATACCTATAAGACTGGTACAGGATGGAGCGTGTTTAAATAAATAAATATCCTGGGACATTCTTTCTTAATTTTCACACACGGCCATCTGATCCCAAACTAAGCAAAGCTTGTGCTATGGAAACCAGATAACTGATATACTCCGTATACTACTTTTTATTTTTTCTAAATACATACATATAGATATTTAAACTGAATAAACTGAATAAATGGTTTTTTTTTTTGAACACCCAGACACAGAACAAACAGACATGTTTATGCATACAAATGTTTGTCCTGGGTGGGAATCGAGCCCGCGACCTTCGACTTGGCAGTCAGGGTCGCCAACCATCAAGCCAATTGGCCTGTCTGTTTATATTCTATTTAACGCTATTATAAAATAACATGACACAATTCTCCAAAATTCCGGCTTTTGTCTCCTTAAAACGCTGATACCTTGTCAATTATAATATTCTCCCATCTTCCGATTTTTCCTTTTTCTAACATTCGCAATAATTTTCACGTTCCCTCGAATTTAATTTCGTCAATATCTTCGAGTAACACTGCCGGACAAAATATATGTATCTACTGGATCAGCCTTTATACCCTACTGAACTTTTTAATATGATCCTGGCATACGTACGGTAGTGGTATATATGTAAGTATGCATAACCAATTTATGAACTGTAACTATACTTTGAATTTGGAACCACTCCCCCAGCGACTTGTCATCCTTTATTTAAAACCTCCTTAATACGTATACTTCGTTCTTCATATTCAAAATTGGAATACAAATTTAAACATAAGGAAACACAAAGAGGAAAAAGAATTGTCACTGGAAACATGATGGTCTCTATTCTCTATGGATTTGAAGCCTTTGAAAAGTTTGTAATCTGTTTCATAGGATCATGGGGGTTATTACGATAAGTATTCTTATGCAGGTGTTTATCTTTATGACGCTATAAAAGGCGAAACTGTTTATAGTATTTCCTTTATTTTATTGCCGCCAATAAGGATAGTCGCTATTGTGGGTCGGATGTTGGCACAGCTTGGGATTACGGTCGCCTTCGAGAAGTTATCTTAGAATGAGTTTAATCACAAAGTAAAATACGAAGATTTTCCACCGCACAAAGAGGATGGCAAACAAAGTGGACATACTTGTTGTACAAGAGTGTTACTGGGTATCTTCTTTTTTTTGAAGGAGTGTTATTTTAGTGTTTTCTTTATTACTTAAAAACTTGATATCATAAAGTTATCGAAGGGAGGCGATATAAATATGGCGAATGGATTTTCATATACAGTTTCCTGGTAGTACCTACCTGTTTGTATGCACTATGCGTACCATGTGTGAATATTACCCCAGATATTCATTTAAAATCAAATAAAAAAATGAAAATGAGTATTAAGCATTGGTGATAAGGTTTAATATGGTTTAAATAGATGATGAAAACTAATCGGGTAAGAAGCAAGTTATGTTGAACCCACACCGTGTATAATCAGTTTATCTTTAAGGACAAGTTGGGCCTTAATTACTTCTGTAACTTAGTTCTATGTACAACTAAGCTCAGGTACCCAAACTTTAAACATTGTTATAAGATTATTAACGGGCATGATGACTTGTTACTAGATCTGTAGTTAGTTAATAATATTCTTGATTATATTAAAAAGGGACGTCATTATTTAGGATGATTGCTGGAAAAATGTCCTAGGTAGGGCTCATATTGTAACTTTGCTTAAAATGGTTCATGATCATAGGCGGCGGTAACCACTTACCATCAGATGGACCGTCTGACTGGAGTTACCAGCCTACCTCACATAAAAAATTCCAGCCAAGTGCGAGTCGGACTGGCGCACGAAGGGTTCTGTAACATTATCTATAAAAACGAGCAAAACAATCACGTTTGTTCAATGGGAGCCCGCTTAAATATTTATTTCATTCTGTTTTTTTATTTACGTTATAGTTAGACAGTTGAAATTCATGTGTATTCAGTGGTTCATGAGATAGGTGACCTGGTGACAGACGGACAGCGGAGTCTTAGTAATAGCGTGTCGTTTTACCCTTTGGAAACGGAACCCTAAAATTGATAATAAAAAAATATGCAAGCCCATTTAAAGATATGACAACTATTATTATTAGTAAGTTAGTTAATCCATAAAATTATGAAGAATTTTAGGCCTCTGGTAAAGAATCTTGACGTTTGAACTTCTTGAACTTAAGTTTCTTCCACTCATTTTATTTCCATTATTTAATCAGCTCGCATTCACTTACTACTGAGGATAAGCTTTCTCTCTCTCACTCCACTCATTCCAGTCCTTTAACTACCTCTTACTTTACCCTCTAATAGTGTTCTATGCTACACGCTGTCTGGAATACAATACCTAACTATAGAACGATTGTCTCTTGTTTTACTCCGATACTGCATTGGTAGCATGAATAATGAATTAAATCAAGGACATAGGAAATATATAGGATACGCAATTAGAAGATTAAATATTAAATTAGTAGTATTAATTACACCAAATAAATATTTTCACGCCTATTATCCCCGAAAAAGTAAACAGGGGCCACCGTATTGAGTCCTGATAATATTTTAAAGGCAAGCATTGTAGCCATCGTTTAGATACTTTACCTATCTCGGGTTCAAGGTAATTATTTCTAAAATAGAATCGTACCTTGTCCGACCTTGGAATCGAACCTAGGACCGATCTCGAAACCGAACAGTATACTGCTACACTACCGAGGTGACAATTTAAATGTACAAGTATTTATCATATGGTTAAGGTTATTATTTAAAATGATTCATTATTCAGGGATCACATGGTTTCACAATAATTGAAAAACACAAAACTTTTTAGAAAAGAAATCACTGAAATGACACCTTTTCAGTATAAAGTAATTTATAAATAATTTGTATTTTAAGTTAGAATACCGATTGTGTCAAATGCTTTATCCTTTCATAATATTAAAAACCAAATAAAGAAAAAAAGAAAGAAATCTAAAGGATACTAATAGTCAGCATTGACGTGTTAAATATCCAAGGACATTCTTTACACATGGCCATTAGAGGCCAAAGAACGACGTTGCGCGATGTTCAATTTTCCATTGCATTGGTTTTAGCGCACTTGATACGGTGTCGATACGCTTGCTATAGATGTTCGTACTTATGGTACTGGGGCTCGATTCTGTAAGGAAATTGACTCTAACTCGAGGATGTTTCATCCCGGTCTTTATGCTCTGTCTCTATCGCTTGCTACGCTAATACTACTAATCACGTGAGAGGTAAGATCTCCAAGGCTTCAGTGACGCGGCTCCACAAAGTATGTATTAGCTGAATAAGTTGTTCGGGGCTGATCCCGAACTACATACATAAATATTGACATCACCAGGTAATTATTACGCCTGTATGTTGGCCACGCTGCAACATATGTACCTGCTTCCTGCCATCCCCTTCACCAACTCCACTTTAACCTCGAAGATAACGCAGCATCTATGTCTTCAGATTTCAGTAGCATAGTACATTTTTCCTAAACTGCCTACATGTTGAAATAGAAAAATAAATTTGACATGTATTCCATGATGGATTGGTCCATTTTATATATTATAACCGAGTACGCTCTTCATCTCAATCAATCTAGTGATACATTGTACAGATAAAAGCACTTTGCATGTAGTGGAATATGTTCATTTTGACAGAACTTATGAAAAAATAGATAACATGTTTTTCATCTATGAATATTGGTTTCATAGCCAATTTCCAATAATTGTGATTTCAGTCACAATTATTGGAAATTTACCCTTTTCGTCGGTTTCCAGAATAATAACTCAGGATAAAAGAAAATATGTATGTTATTTTAGGACATGTTCTACCCGTTGAATGATTTTCAACAGTTTCGGTATAATTTAGAAGATAACAAACATTCATGCCTCTGGTATTGCAATTGTCTATAATCGGCGGTGACCACTTACCATCAGGTGGACCGCTTACTTGCTTATCGGCCCTTGTGGTAAAAAAAACAAAATTATGAACTCTATTGGACGTTAATGCAACTTCTATATCTGCTACATATTACTTAAAACATCAGCCAGAATTATAAGAACCACGTACTAAAGATAATTATTCTATTGTATAGGTCAACATTAACAAGAGCTTCGTTTACTCAAGTGGGTAACACTAAAAATGCTTTCAAAACCTCCCTTATTCAAGTTTTATCCTCGACCTAGTTTTGTGTATGTAATCTAACATTAAGTTTCGTTATCTGGTACGTAATTATCCGGAGCTAGCTTCTGCCAGCTAGTTCGTTGAAGTAGTTTAATTAACTTTAAGCTAGATATTAATATCGAGATTAGTTATTTTTATTATCGACGTGGTGTAAAAAAGTTTTACAGACAATCTGATAAAACGCTGACTGAACATGCTACACGCGTACACCACTTATTTGGTAAATGAGGCATTTACAGTGTTTCTTGTTAATATCACACTGGATATTTATCGAAAACAACTGTAATTTTCAAATATTTAAGTGGAAAATTCATTGGAAGTGAGTATCGTACCTCAGTAAGTCTGATTCCCTCTGTATTTTTAATGAAGGAAAACATTCCGATAAAGTATGTGTCCTGGTAAATTGTAGACTACGTATAGATTGACAGATAGCTAACGCTAGAAATATATCTGTATATATTTCTGCTCGCGTATAATGTAGTTTATTCTGAGTCATTCATCTATCTATCTATACAGAGTGTTACAAAACTACCCGTAAAGCTGTAAAGAGGGGCCTTATAACGAGTCCATTCATAATATTTAAAACCCGTAGTAACGCTGTATAACATACCCAAAAAAAAATAAAAACACTTATTTTTATGAATGAAAAATATAAAAACTATTAAAGTAGACAATTATTAGGTGAAAAAGGTACGTAGGCCTTTCTGCTAAATAATCGGGTTTCCTGACATGACAGATACTAGGGTTGTCGGCTTTGATAATGAATTATTTTTACGGGGTATTTTGGCTGTATAGTCATGGTTACAGATGAGATCAAAGTAATGGTAATATATATAAATATAGTCTTAATTTCCATAGTATAATCATAAACATTTATGAAGTGAAATGTGTTTATTAAAATAGGCCTATATACACTTAAGAATGGTCAGACCCTATCGTCGCCTCGGATGTTACTTTTACTGAGAAGAGCCGGCAATAAACTCAGCAATTACAATTTTTAAAATAAGATTTTGTACATACAGATGTGTCCTGCAAGTCCGAGCGCTACACCTAAGCATTGTCGTCATTAAAATAATCGTTTATGTTGTAGAAAGCCTTCGGTTATAAAACAGTCTTAATATTTCCAAAAAAATCTTAAAAAGGCGAATTTTAGCAAGGATTTTATTTTAGAAGCGTGTGCTAAGAATGTATCAGCCTTGCACTTCTCAAAGTGTTTATGCAAAAGTGACGATCTTATGCTTATTCCTTATAAAGAATAATATGTTGAAATACAAATACACTATATAAATAAGACATAACCTTTCCATGGAATAAAATTACGCATCGTTTTTGGTCTTCATTAGCCATGTACATATTTTAGGATTCAACCCAAATAATGGTTGGATTATATTAATGAGCATCCGTTTTCGATTAAATTATTTGAATAGTTCGCCTTATAATTTAACACAATTTCCGTCAGTCGAATAAATTTGATGAGGAAAATTGTAGGGTTTGAAATCAACTGGTTTATGTGAAAACTAGCTGTCCCCCGCGGTTTTATCGTACCCGAGGGATGAAACATTTTTCCGGCACAAAAAGTATCCTATGCTACTTCTAATACTTCCAAGAATATGTGTACAAAGTTTCATGATGATCGGTTAAGTCGTTTTCGCGTGAAAGCGTAAAGAACAAACTTTCATTTACATTTATAATATTTATAGGGATTAACTGTCAAAATGTGTTAAATAATTTTTTTATAAGGTTAAAATAATAAATATCCCCAGGACATTCTTCACACAAGGTTACCTGATCCCAAATAAAGCTGAGTGTACGAGTACGGCTTGTACTTTGGCTACCAGGTAACTGATATACTACATATACTACTTTTTAAATATATACTTATATAGATATTTACAAGCAGACACAGGACAAACATACATGTTTATGCACAAATGTTTGTCCTGGGTGGAAATTGAACCTACGACCTGCGGTTAGGCAGTCAGCGTCCCTTACTACTAAGCCAACTAGCCCGTCATTTATAATAACTAGAATTACTATAAAAATAATTTATAACTATATTTTTAGAGTAGCTCTACTACTCTAAAAATCTCTTAGTGCAGAGTTTGTCCTGGGAAGTTCTTATCCATTTCCGCTGTGAAGCAGTAGTGCACTTGTACTGTGTTTCGGTTAGAAAGGTAAGGGGGCCGGTGAAATTACAGGCACATGAGCCACAACAATTTCACATCTCTGTGTCGACAATGCATTGGCGATGCCCCTAGTGTTGCAAATGTCCATAGGCTGCGGTGACCACTTCCCATCAGGTTGACCGTATGCTTGTTAATAAATCGATAAAAACATTTTGTTTGTCTAATGACTTACCTCTGAAATATGGACCCCTTTTTGGGTAAAGGCCTCCTACAGTGTTTTTTCTACAAATCCCTGTCCTTGCTTGTATTTGTCCAGTCGTTTCATGATACCAGGATAATACCATCAGCCCATACCCTCAGGGGTCCATATTTCAACAAAAAAAGACTAAGAAAGTTTTAATATTAACATTTGAACTTAACTTAGAAATATGGAATAAAACGGCTTTTTATTTTTTATTTATTTAATGACCTACTTCAAAATTTTGCGTCGCGACTTACACTTCAGATTTTGTAATTCACTTACAAGTGTTGTAGAAGGTACAATCTTATTTTCTACGAGCACAAGTTAAATAAGTTAGCTCTCTTGCATCTGCACTACTATATATGTTCCTAATTATTATAGTAATAACCTTAGTAATTATTTAAGTATATAAAATAGACTGTGAAAAAGTTGTTTTATCTATCAAATTCTTTTTACTATTTATACTTCTATTTAGGATTCAAAATGATTTGGAGGTCGTTTATTTTTTTTTATTGGTAACATTCCATGGTATTTACGAAGAATATATTATGTTACCTGCATAGTATCAGGCTACCAAAAGAATATTTCGAATATTGAATATCCTTTGTGGAAGCCCGCATCCACTTTATAACAAAATATGCAACAAAATGTGACGTTTTATGTGCAATACATTGTATTTGTTTTTCGTTCGCTTTAAAATTCATTGCGGTATAAAATAGCTCTTACCCCAATCGAAATAAGATCTTTATTGTGTCTCCATGGAACATTGTGGGCATCAAGTCATCAACAGAGCGATTTATCGGCGCCGTATCGGTTTTCTATAAACGCTGTTTATCTTAGTTTTATAACTCTGCTCGTCGTTGCGTCTTATTTATTAACTTAATCTAAATTTGGACAGTCTTTGACGCACAAAGTTAATTATGTGTGAGCTTACAATTGGCAACTATGACATATCCTCACTCCTTCCTCAGTTCCTAAACGTATTTTTTAAAATTATCTCGTAATTATCACTTTGACCTCACATAACAAGTTACTTGTATTACTAACCCGCTGAAATAAAGCCCTGCTACTTTTGGCCACCGCAATGCTTAAACTTTTCCACTGTACTGTTGATTCTCAGGTGAGTTTTGTTTGCTCTGAAATCATCAAAATCGTAGGTACTAACATAACAAAAATATTGTTTCATGAAATTCTTGTATTAAATATTCCCCTCGGAGTTATTTCATCGGCGTTGCGGTAACACAGTATTTTACATAATATCCTAATTATTAATATACAATGTGTTACAAAATACCCCGTAAAATATTATTTTATTAATAATAATATTATATTAATTTATCAAAGCCAACAACCCTAGTAAGCTGTCATGTCAGGGAACCAGATCATTTAACAGAAAAGCCTACGTACCTTTTTTTACCTAAGTGTCTACGTGTGTATAATTTCTATTTTTCATTCATAAATATCAGTTTTTTAATTTTTTTGGGATATGTTATACAGCCTTTCTACGGTTCTTAAATATTGGGAATGGACTCGTTATAAGGCCCCATTTAACCTCCTTTTCCGCATTTTGCTCTACCCTTAAATGTACTGATGTATTACGTAAGTTCTTACTCAACAAATGCCCACAAATCTCGCTCCGAAACGAAACGAAATAAAGTAAAGAATTTTGCATTAACCAAGTGTATTGCATCTACTTTTATTCTGTTTATCGCCACGCGAAAAACCTTGCATTTCGGGATCCGATTCGTTATAAAGTGCTTTAGTCGATTAACTTCGAATAGAAACTGCAGCTGTAAAATTGATAGGTTAAAGTCGACTTCAATAATCCAATTTGTTCCAGGAAATTATTTGCGGCTTGTGCACAGTTTAATTGATTTTGGATTTTGCTATATTTTAGGATGGTATATTCCGCATAGACTATACATAGTTTATGATCGACCGCGATATAATAGATCCGCCTAACGGATCTGGGTAAAATTTGACACAGATATAGATTATAGTCTGGAGTAGTAAAAACAATTCTCGGGAATATGTAACATCCATCGAAAACGCAGGTGAAAACGCAAGGAACAGTAAGCTATTTACAAACAAAGATGTTACTACCCTGCCCGAACCGGCACACCAGTTAGTACAGCCCAAAGTATTTTGTATAAATTATCTACCACTATTCCTTTTCCACATTTCTGTTCATCTTGCACCGACCCTTAGTGGTATATCACACGGTCATAAAAAGAACTGCACTTAATGTCATCGTAACATAATATTAATGCGGATCGTAAACACTTTACGGTTTCGCTGTGAAGTTTTGCTAAATAATAAAATGTAAAAATCAATAAAATAGTTCTTTCGTTTATAATTTAACTAGCGACCCGCCCCGGCTTTGCTCAAGTGCAATGTAGATACTAATACATATAAACCATCCACTTTAATCACTCTATCTATTAAAAAAACTGCATCTAAATCCATTGCGTAGTTTTAAAGATTTAAGCATACATAGGGATATAGGGACAGAGAAAGCGACTTTGTTTTATACTATGTAGTGATATTCAATGACTCAAAATGTTTTTTGTGAAGCTGAACATAGTTTTTATTTAGTATTTAGCTCTAATGATGGTATTCATTTACCGTAGACCGTTTTTCATGTTGTCAAACTTATACCATAAAGAAGTGCCATTGTATAAGTAATCATTTATAATTAACTAGCTGTCCCCCGCGGTTTCAGCCGCGTTCTCATTAGGAGTAAAAACTAGGATATGTAATCTCCTGCCTACAAAAAATGACAATATAAATCGACTCAATTCGTTGTTCTGTGTTCCGTGAAAGAACGAAATATCAGTAGACTGACAAACACAATTTTGAATTTATAATATTAGTTGAAGATTTATTGATAATTATTACTATTAACCAAAATAACTTTAAATTTGACCTTCATAAGTGCCCTTCACGGGCCTATATTGAATAAATGGTTTAAAATTTTAAAAATTGTTAATAAACATACATTGACATTATCATTATCATCAACAGCTCTTCCTCGATACTCCTGGAGTATCAGACCCTTACAACGAAAGGGATAAAGGGCATAGATTACCATGGGGTCCCAAAAGTGATTTGGCGGATTTCACATGCCTTTGTATTTGATTTCTGTAGCATGGAAGTTTCCTCACGGTGTTTTCTTTTACCAAAAAGCTAGAGGTATATCTATACTTTAGTTACGAGACAGTGATTACAAACTACAGTGGCACTATTCATAAATAGTTTAAACAAATTAATTTGGGAAAAGTCAATTACAGGTCAGAATCTAATAAAAATTTACAAGTAATTAAACATACTTCGAGTTGAAATAAAATGAATTATTTTCGAAATATCATAACCAGATAAAATTTTGTTTCCAGGAAAATTAAAAAATATGAAATACAAATGGATGAATTGTGCGAATTAAGTTAATTATTTCCATTACTTGTGTCTAGTTTGGTATCAGATATCAGTGTGTCAAAGTGAAAGGTATTTAATCGGTTTAGGCCTTCAGGCACGTGAAAGGCAATAAAGTTACTACGGGCACAAAGTCAGCAATCAACTGAAAAATACCAATAGATAGAAAATAGATAGAGAGATAGAAAATTCAAAATGTGTTTATAGCTTGAATTATTTTTTTTTATAATAAGTATTGACATAATTGTATACCTAAGTTGTAATTGATCCATTTTCTTTTATTCTCATTATTTATGAATAATAAACTTATTATTATTGAATTGCTGTATATTTTATTGTGACATAATTTAAATTTGTATCCGACTTCTATTGTATGCCCGATATGGGTAGATTATGTAGTTAATTAATTACTAAATTGACAATAAAGCTTTATTCTATTCTATTCAGCAAGGCTTTTTTTGATGCGATCAATCTGGCGATAAGGATATGTTGAATTGAATTTTGAATAGCTTTGGCAATTTTTTTAACAATGTATCTGTTACGAACCGAACTCATTTACATCACCTTTTTGGATTTTATTTTGTCTTCTAAATTCAAAAGGTACTGACAGTTAGCTACACAAGAGAAGTTCGTTAGTTTTCCTCTTAGCCTTGTAAATTAATTTAAAATATAAACTGTGGCTTCAATCCAGCGCCCACTTTCATTTCATTTAGTTACGATCAGTAACAGTATCTTTTTTTCATTCTCGATATTACTATAACTATATTCTTTACTGAATACCTCATCACTAAGTCGTAAAGGCTGAACCCGGTTCGCAAATAGTCTTGTTTTACGCACAGATGCACTTTTCTCGGAAAATATACCTTTCAACGGATAAAACGGAGTACGGATGCACCAGATGTACGTGTCACAAGTGCCTACCTACCTTTATATAGTGAATTGAACTCGCTCCGAGAATAGAAAATGTTATTTCATATTGCCGGTTTTAAAGTTGAAGTATTGGTTATATTGTGTCCATGCTCACTATTGTGGAGTAGGAAGTTTCATTTATTAATTACAAATAAAACTATATTCGATAAATCAGAATATTGACAAAAATTTAAATTAACTTTTATGATCATCGAATTGAATAAGAGTGTCATTAAATGAAATAAACTAGACTATAGACATATTTTTAAATGTAAAATAATAAATATAATGGCAGGCTGTACAACGTAGCTATTGCGTAGCTCTTGTGATTTACTATCTATACTAATATTATAAAGTAGAAAGATTTGTATCTTAGTATGTTTGTTACTCTTTCACGCAAAAAACTACTAAATGGATATGGATGAAACTTGACACATAGATAGAGCATATCCTGGAATAACATATAGGCTACTTTTTATCGCAGGAAAATTTTATATCCCTCGGGAACGCGGGTAAAACCGCGGGGGACAGCTAGAACGAAATAAAACAAACGTCCAAGATAAAACAGTTCCTCATAAAATGATTTCTTATAAAATAGGACAGCCTCTGCGCCAGGACTCGAATCGATATCCTGAAAATAAGAGAGTAAAGACAGTTTCTCGAAAATTGAAACGTCTGGTCACGTTAGATATTGGGTGTGTTATGGAAATGGTTTCAGCTTTAAGATTCAAATGCGGTTTTATTTCAAATTGAATCAAATAGTTATGTGCAATGTGGATACACGGTGCTTAATACTTCAACATTGGCAGGTTTATAGGTTTATTGGCAGGGGAAAAGTTTCCGGGACAAAAGTATCCTATATGTTTGTTGCAATCTGTGGTAATTTCATAATCTCCATACACAGCGCCTTCTTCTTCCTCTTTCCTGTTACTGTCATGGTCGACGCACGATACTGCGATTAGTGTTAAAACATTTAATAAATATTAGTTCTTTAAATTAAACGAGATTAATATAATTATGGCCTACTTATTAACTTCACCAAATGCTCCATCACTCCAACAATGTTAAAAGAGGTTATAAACTATCTATTTGCAAATTTTTATCCAAATCCGGTTTGCAGTTCTTGCGTGAAAGAGTAACAGTCATCCATATATCCTTAGAGGCGGGTTACTATATACGATCCCCATCGAAAATCCATGGATTGATGAACCTTTTGACAGTAATTTTAATACACGTAATGTCAAAATTCTATTTCAATCTTGCGATTTTAGATCGGGATCGTATATAGTAACCCGGAATAGATCCATCCTCACAAACTTTTGCACTTATAATATTAGAATAGGACTACAATACAATACAAATATATTTTATTATTCACACCACATAAAAAGAAAATTAAATAAAAAGTATTCTACAAACATTATTAATGCAAACAATTTAGGCAGCCTTATTGCTAAAGCAAAGTAATAGGTAACAAATAATAATAGCTGGCGCTGTTTATTAAATACTTACATAGAGTTCTTGAATATTTTTTATAATCCATAATACATGTGGGACTAGGACGATATTAGGATAAAATTTCATCAAGTTTTACCAACTATTCATACAGTACCTAACTGTTAGCAATGGTTTAGCGGTAGTTTTAGCTTTTTCAATTCATTAATCATTATTTAGATATTATAATGATTTTGAGAACGTTGGGAAATTAAAACCTTTAACGAACTCCAGTAGTCATATTAAGATTGTAGTATGTACTAGAAGTACTTTATATATGAGTATAGATTGTTAAAAATGATAAATGTCACTGCAAGATAAATAACATTCATCATCATATCAGCCCAGGGATGTCCACTGCTGAACATAGGCCTCCCCCTTGGATTTCTACCTCGAACGGTCTTGAGCCGCCTGCATCCAGCGGCTTCCAGTGACCAGGTCGTCGGTCCACCTGGTAGGAGGTCATCCCACTCGCCGTTTTCCTGTATGTGATCGTCACTCGAGAACCTTTCTACCCCATCATATTACATAAACTTAATCTAATTTCAATCCAGTTCCTCTAAGTTTTAGATACTATATCCTATAAAATAGAATATAAATTCGCAGTGAAACAGATAGGATTTCCCTAGAAGCCTTCAATTACTGTAACCTGAAAAGGTTTTTTTTCTTTCCTCTTAAATATTCTATACGTACCTCACAATTGATTAAAAGCAATATAGCTTCACGGTATCACGTGATTTTTATTATACATGTATTTGATTTAATATTATTTATTAAAACGACGATATGAAAATCTTATAATTTGATTAATATTATTTATTAAAACGTCGATATGAAAATCTTATAATTTGATTAATATTATAAACTTACGTCTGCCGTACGGTTTTACTCTCGTTAAAATTAATACAAAGTACTCTCTCTCCGTTAAGGCTATGTGTGTGCCAAATCTTGATTAGCCGTGAAACCGCAACCAACAATTCTGAGTTATATGTGAACGACTACTAATATTTTCGTTTATGAGCTTTTTTAATACATGAGCAATTACAACGAAGTTATAAAGCGATTTTCGTATTACTTTTTTTTATTAAATTTCTGTTTGGATTAAAAATTAATTTTACCTCGAAGCCTAAAGCCTTATGGTTATCTTTACTCAAAGGAAGCAAAGTAAGGGAAAAATGAGCAATCAACTTAAAAGGAAATAATCCCTCTGGAATAATTTTTATACTATACATACATAAAATTGGTCCTCAGAAAAAATCTCTTAATTATTTTCTTATATTTTTGTGCTGTTTGTTTGTGACTGGAAAAACAGCCTACAGCACGTCACAATACGTCTTAATTTGAAAAAGGTTAGCAATCGATTTATTTTTAATATTTGGTGGTATTTAGTCTTCAAACTTTGCAGTTTAGGGAGTAGATTAAGATTAATATTTTGTATACATCGTTTGATATTTTCAAAAAAGCCCTTAAATGTTAAGGACCATCAGGACAAACATCATACATTAATGTTTTGTTTAATACTAATTTTAATTAAAATTTTCCAAAAAAAAATATTCATACCATTTATTCAGTTTAGGCCTTCGGAAGGCACTTATGAAGGTCAAATTTAAAGTTACTGAAGCTACTACCTAACTATACGCATAATATAGGTACGTTTATTTTATCCCTTTTTCAAAATACCCATATATAAAAATTCATCCATTATAAAAACATAGATGTAATAACATTTTATTCTTAGCACCCAAATAACTGGCCATTGGTGTTATTAGAGGTAAACTCCTAATGTTCACCATTGGTGCACGCTTACAGTTTCCGTTTTTACTTAAAATTTAAACCTTGAAAACCTAACCAGATGGCTTAAAATCCTTTAACAGTTTCCAGAAGTTAAGAAATACAGGCCGCTTGCCCCGGTTTGCAGGATAACGTAACCTACATTAGGAATAACGGTTTGAAATTGTTCAAATATGTGGTTTGTTAAATTTTATTATTTCTTTGTGTAAAATAGGTGTTCACCTGGCTTTAAGAGTGAATTAGTAGTTTACTTTTCCATTCAAAGGCCTCAGTGTGCTCATTTAAGATTTTTAAGCATGAAACATTCTAGAATGAAACAAAACATAAGAGTTATCATGTAATTTAATAGTTAAATACCATATTAGTACTAATTTTAAAGTTTAACGAACAATATTTACCAAATAATATGGATGATAAAAAATGCATTCTTAATTTGAATATATATTTTTGTATGACAAAAGATTGACACGTCGTTTAATTCGAAAATAAGTATTCACCGCCATCCAGTAATAGCAATTTTTTTCCAAGGTTTTTCCAATGTGTTCCGAACCAGTAGTAGCTTCAGTAACTTTAAATTTGACCTTCATAAGTGCCTTCCGAGGGCCTAAACTGGAATGCTTTGAATTTTGTTGCCGATCTATAAAATGCCAGAAAGCAACTACCGCTCAAATGCAACTTCCGGAACACACTGGTAGAACTTTAGCGAAAGATTTTCCACTTGAAGGTAGCGGCCAGTCAGGCATAAATACAAAGTACCTTACCCCTGTGTCAATATTATACTTTTAGTAGTTAATTCACAAAACACTCTGGAGTAAAATATTTTTTTCTTACCCCAATTTGTACGTATTTTACTTAATTTTTTTTTTAAATCTTTAGTCTTTAGCCTTTTGGGATTATTCTGGCAATGGTTCTTCTACTTCCTCTTTGCCTCATACAATTATTTGGGGATGATTTTCCTCGTTTTGATGCACCAGGATAGTCTGTCCTATAAGTTGGGCTCGTGTACATGTGGTTTGAGGTCAGTTTTGTTGTTCGTGTTCGGTAGTGCCAAAGCTTGCTGTACCACGTGGTCCTTAGGACGTCTCATCACGTATCCATACCAACCAAGCCTACTTTCTCTTAATTTGTCCGTGGTGGCAAGTCTTTATTCTGGCATTCGTTACTTGGTCAATTTTATTAATAAAATTAATTTTGGTGACTCAAAATACAGGTATACACCTAGTTCGAGAGTCAGAGGCAAATCGATTTGAACATTATAATTTATAACCTGTCTCCCTGTCATTTCACATCTTATACATTTTATATTTGGCTGATTAAATAAAAAATGTTAATATTATTATTCGAAATGCAGGACTTTGAAGATTCTACCATTACGCCACATCAAATAATCCGATAGTTTATTTCCCTTATAAAAATAAATGTAGCACTAACAAGAGGAAAATGTCTGGATAGCTCAATGGATGTAAAAAACTTGGTACCATCTACAACGTCCCGTAATGGTCCCACTTAATCGTCCCGGGTACAAGACTCGATTGCAGCTGACAAATAGCCTATTTACATTCTCCCATTCCAATAATAGAGTTTACAGGGGAGGGGTATTGAAGTCCTACAATAATATTGCCATTTGCTATTGGTGGCTTTTATTATTTAGGTTCAGTTAGAAACGTAAGAATTATATAAATTTGCAAGACATCAGGTGTTTCTTATACATGTCTACAAAAACCAACTCTATTACATAATGGATTAGTTTTAAATTTGATCTGTTAGTTTGTTATGTTGCTGACCTTACTTAAATTCTTATTTGAAGAATAATACTTAATTATCTTTACTAATGTACTATTGATATGTTAATGATTTGTTTTATATACTTATTAGAGACCAACATGACACAAACAGAACACATTAAGAAATTAGGTTCACAAATAATATTTTTAAATGATGCCCCACTGATGTTAAATGAAACTAATAAAAAAACGATGCTAGCTATAATATGTTCAATTATATGGCTCAAAGACAGCACTCCAAGAATCCCTACTCTAATATAATAAATGTGAATGTAACTTGTTTGTTACGCTTTCACGAAAACTGCTTAACCGATCATTATGCAACTATGTAAACATATTCTTGGAGGTATTAGAAGTACATAGGATACTGTTTGTGCCGGGAAAATGTTACATCCCTCGGGAACGCGGGTGAAACCGCGGGGGACAGCTAGTATAAAAATAAAGCATTGACGCATTTTTAGTGCAACTTCAGATTCAAATGAAATTTCGAATTAAATTAAAATGGGTCGCAATATGAGATACCAACTAGAACGTATGCTTTATACATAACGTTAATTGGGGCATTTATTGTTCTGCAAATTAAGGGAAGTAAATAAAAGCTGCATTGTTATATAAATTGCCTTCTGATGCTAATGAAATGATACATAAATTCAAATTTTCTTTTCACAATTACCTTGAGTGTTCTTGGCTAAAAATTAATGACCCTCAACAATAAGATAAAGAAAATATAGTTAAATACCGCTGTTGTTGATAGCATCTTGAGAGATTCGTAGGTACATAATAATTTATAGATTTTGTGACTAAAACATCAAACCGCACGAACATGTTGTCGGCTGATTTGATAGTGTCCCGGCTTCACCTGCCTCAAAAGAGGCCAGAATTCTTCACATGTTAGTTAATGCTGGATTTAACTACCTTTTGTTGGAAACACCATAGAGGTCATTTTCAAATTGAAATGACGTCCACAAATAAATAAGCCAAAAAAGAGAATTCTGACTTCAATACTATATAAAATTGAATTATATTATAGTTAATGTTTTTTTTAAATTTTACATTAACAAATCAAATTTCCGACCATAAATTACTTAAATTCTACTAATATTAAAAATGTGAAAGTTTGGAAGTTTGTGACTAAATCACGCCTTATTATTTACACTGATTTAAAATTTGCAAGCTGATAGGATTCTGGATAAGCACATGATATACTTTTAATATCGAGTCATTTCAGGAACGCAAGTAAAACCGGACGCTCAAAGCCAATTAATTGTATTGCAATATGTAAAACTCGTTACAAATGTAAACGGAACACTTAAATCCGTCGGATTGTATTCAGGCTGATTCAAGCCATTTCTTCATTAACTTCGGATAAGTCGTTGTTGCAAAATGAAAATATAATTTCCCCCTCACAATTTTCATCCTATTCAGTTACTCTAACGAATTGCGGTTTCCGTTCGACTTGAGAGCGACTTGTCCAAACAGGAATTATATGAAAAACAATTTTTAACACTTTGCAGCCACAATACCGCTGTTAGATTTTCTTAATTAATGTTTCAAGTCTTTTGCTTTTACTGGACATAAATCAACAAATTATATTTTGAAATTAAATGTTTTAACTAAAATTTATTTGTGTTATTGAAGCTATTTGAGTAGTAGAGCTCTAAGAGCAGTTCGTCCGGGGAAGTACTACTTTATTTCTGCCGTGAAGCAGTAGTGCACTTGTATTACTGTGTTTCGGTTAGAAAGGTAAGGTGCCGGTGTAATGACAGGCACATGAGACTTAACAACTTCACGTCTCTGGGTCGGCAACGCATTGGCGATGTCCTAGTACTGCAAATGAAAGTGCAGTTTTGAGAGAAAAAGCGTAATACAAGGTAGTTCATTATATTGAAGATAAAAACGTATGGAAATAGCTACTCTCTGCACAGTGCACCTCTAATTTTCAAAAAGTTGTAAGTAATTATTGTCATTTTCTATTTTGTAGTCTTGTTATTTCTTTTTTTGTTTTTGAATGTTCCCTTTATTAAGTATTTTGTAATTGTTAAATATAAAAATATGTAAAATTGATATTATAAAATAGCCAAAAAGTCAGAATAGATAAAAAAGAATTTAATAAAATAAAAAAGAATGTAACCTTGCTGAGTTTCTTACCGGTTCTTCTCAGTTGAAGGCTGACTTCCGAACCGGTAGTAGCTTCAGTAACTTTAAATTTGACCTTCATAAGTGCCTTCTGAGAGCCTAAACTGAATAAATGGTTTTGAATTTGAAGTGAATGTCCATAGGCGGCGATGGCCACGTTGTTGTTTGCCGGCTACTATTGTATATAAAAAAAAATCTTTATCATGAAACTTGAACGACAGTATTACGTTTTTCTCACCTTCCAGTACCCTGAAAGATATTCCATGTCACCCTTTTGGGGTAACAAGAACCAATCTCATTCAAATCCAAGTGATTCTTTTAATATTAGGTATCTTGACATTAAACCGAGCTCATGACCTGAATATTTCCTTTATATTAATAGACCTTACTTTTTGTTAGCGAAGGTTATACAAAATGCACTCTATTTCGCCGCGCTTGCTGAATCATAGTATAAATCATTGGTAATATACACTGGGATGGCGGGACTATTCTACTTTGGTTTTATTCCAGCTCTGACCTACTTGCACAGTAGTAATAAAAGTGCATGCTCCCTAGTTTACCCTCGGTTCAGATGCAATTACGTGTACATATAGTCATTATCTAAGGGTGGTCACTTGTTCGGTTACTAATATACGCTACCTCTCTCTTAATTCGATTTTAGCAGCTTTTGCATAGTCTGGATACTGCTCCCCACCGTGGTTTTCCCAAGTGTCTTCAATATAGGGTTCTTAAATTATGTATAAGGTATTCTCATTGCTCGAATGCTTCTGGTGTAACAAGCGTCAGTAGGCCGTGGTGACCGTTTGTCATCAGGTGGACCGTGAACTTGTTTGTCACTTTAGTTGTATAAAAATGGAAATAAACGTCTTGATAAAGGATTAGCGTATCCAAGGTTACAAAGGACATATATATATTTTGAGTCCTGGTGGCATGTTATGAGCATACTTGTCAAAAATTGATTTTGGCAGGTATTCAGTTTTTTTTATTTCATTTTATTGTGTAATTTTACTCAAATGATTTTTTTTATAGGGCACACTCTTTAAGGCATATTTTATTTAACAATATGATGTGGGTAGCATTAGTAACTAGATTTTCAAGAGATATTAAATATTCAAACGCAATTAACCTTATTCGTAAGGAAACTATTTTTGAAAACTTTGTTAAATAATTGAATTACTACAAACAAATCAAATTGAAAACATAATTTTTCATCATAACTAGTTATAAAAGTTACGCTAAAAACCTTATAAGCTACGTTAAATCACTAAAGTTCTTAACAGTTTTAGAGTTAAATGAATTTTTTATTTAATTAAATGTTGGTAACCTAAATGTTTAAAGTTTACGAGATTTGAGATTTACTTTAGTTTCATGAACCAATGAACAAACGAATTATGGTTAAAATGATTAATATATGATAAGTTTGTATACGTTTATTAAAGATCTATAAGTGGAAATTTTTAATTGACTTTTTTGCTATTAACTCTGTTAAAATAAATAAATTATTAGTAGATTTATAAGCTGTGGTAAACGGTGTTACTATTATTAGGTTATGTTCCTAATTTTTTATTTTAAATATTTATTATGCCACTGATTACACTAATAAAAAAATATATAATCGATTTACAAGGGTACAGCTATCATATCAGTCCACGGATTTCCACTGTTAAACATAGGGCTACCCCTTGGATTTCCACCTCGAACGGTCTTGAGCCGCCTGCATCCAGCGGCTTCCAGCGACTTTGACCAGGTCGTCGGTCCACCTGGTGGGAGGTCGTCAGACTTAAATAATAAGATATTAAATAATAACGGACCATTACCTTGGTGGTTAGAGACCCTAACTCCTATGCAGGTCGTGGGTTCGATTCCCACCAGGATAATAATATGTATGCATAAATATGTATATTTGTTCTGTGTGTGCGAAAATGTTGTACATGTACTGTATCAGTTGTCAGGTTTCCAAAGTATAAGCTCTGCTTAGTTTAGAATCAGACGGCCGTGTGTAAAAAATGTCCAAAGATTTTTATTATTATTTATGATATCTATATAAGTACGTATTTAAAAAGTAGTAAATGTAGTTCAGTTGTCTGGTTTCCATAGTACAAGCTCTGCTTAGTTTGGGATCAGATCGCCATTTGTAAAGAACATCCCAGGATATTTATTTATTTCTTTAAATACACGAGACAATTGTGAGGTCTTACTAAACAGGAAGAAGCAAGGTCAGAAAAGTTATGTAAATCTTTTGTTACCACTTTGTGGAGTACTAGAAACGTGCACTTTCATATAATAACAATGCTCTACGGACCGGTAATAATGCAATGCACGAAAAGGAAATAACATTTTTCAAGAGCAAATAATTTATTAATCTATTTATTATTGTACTTGGAGGTAAGTATTATAATAACAACTAGTTGTGTAAAGTACAGGTTGAATCTTAGGTATTATATTGTTAGGAAAACTACAGGCATAATTTTGTAGACAAAAAGCTATTAGAATACCAGTAACTTACATGTTCCATTGTGGACTTTTTATGATTTTATGTCCTAATATTTGATCACATAATTCACCTTTACTCTCAATATAATATTTTATTATAATTTACTAAATCTCATTACAAATTTTATACAATAACCTTTAATTTTTTTATTTATTATAATCGTACATCATACAATTAAACCTTCATCGTTACAATCTAAAAAACCATGAAGGTTTGTCTCGAGTGCAAGTAGCATTCTGCTTTAGAATATACCAACAAATATTTACAATATTACACTATATAACAAAACCGAAAAGATTTCAATAAAACATCCTCTAAAAGTTCCATGTTACTAATATTTTATCTTTAAAATATATTCACCGATTCATTCATACAGTTAAACATTGCTCAATAAACTAAAGAGTTAAATGCAGGGTAAAGTTTAAACTATCCAACTCTAGTGAAAATTTATAAACATTGGATTCGCTTTGGAATCGAGCGCAGTGACGAGGGAGCCAGCCAGCGATCTATAAGGGAATTAACTTGAAGCAACTCCTGTGGACTTTGTTAATTATCCCGCTTCGACCGTTTCTAACGGACGTTAAAGTTCCTTGTAATATACTGTGGACGTTTACGTGACGGCTTAGTATAGCTGCACGCTGACGTCAAAATATAACTAGAAATGTTATTGTAGAGATTTATAGTGCTCTCTTTTCAATTGAGTCCTTTTGTTTGCAAGATTGTAGGAGTAAGCTAGGCTTTATAATCCATTTAGGAAGAACTTGGTAAGGTAGTTCGTTTCATTCGTTAATTTCAGAATAATGCGCACTAGTTAAAAACAATTATATGCCCTCAGCTTTTTGGTTTTTTCGGGATTTTGTTTTTCAGTATGCAAATACGTATAAAACAAAATTCCGTCATTTTTAATGCCAAAGGCTGAGAGATTGAGTAAGGTAGTAATCTGATGGGTTCCTACAAGCTCCTCCACCGTGCAATGGTTTCCTCAACATTTTTTCCGTCATGGTAGGATCCAAACCTTCGACCTTAGTCGTGGGAATCGAAGTCTATTCTAAGCAGTCATCGCTTCAAAATCATCAGCATATCGGGTGCCACATCTTTGTCAGGATGTTTAATTAGTGGCAAAATTTTAATTAGTCAAAACTATGCCTTTAATTTTCGGGCGTCCTTAATTCCGTGAAAGGGATAAGAATCTTTTGTTTAAGTGCTGAATTTCAGGGTCACGATCATTAAGACTTCAGCTTTCAAAACTATTTAGAGTAAGCTTAGGACCGGCTTTGAAGTCAACCTTCAGTAATTTACGTCTTTTAGCCACGGTATTTCAATGTACCTTATGTGTAGACGGTCATTTTGGGCGTCTTTGATACTAAATTGCAATACTGGAAACTTCAATTAAAATTTGAACTCTATTTCAGATTTAATGTTCAGTTTATTTCAATGTCATGAATTTTCGATGAATATCCAATTTAGTATTTCCTATGTACATAATGGAGAAGTTGGTGAAGTCCTATTTCCAGTGATATATTAAGCAAAGCTAACAGCCAGCGGGGAAAGCCTCGCGAGTTGATATCGATTGCATGACTACTTCTTCCTTTACGTTTCCTCTTAGAGCGACTTCCTTTCTTAGTCTAACATTGACGTAATTGGGTTATATAATGTTATTAAACCCTTCCATAATGAATTATGAAATACGGTCATGATATATTGTTAGATACGGTTATGGTTCTATAAAATCAGAAACTAATTTATGTGCAGGAATAAATGGCGTCCATAACTCTAGCGCGGTATTTCCCTAGTTTAATTATTTATTGGTTATACAAACAAATAGAGCAGGATAAAATCAAATAAACAAATTATTAGATTTGTTAAAAATGTAAATGACATAATAGTATCAAAGAGTGCATGGAGCTTTAACTGTGTCTACCTGGCGGAGGGAAGAGGGCTAATGCCTAGGTCACAGGCTTACCTAATTTAAGCATTAGCAGCTCAACCGTGCCACTTTATTGTAACCAGCTCGCTCAATGAAGATTATAGTCATAGTTGCAATTTTTGCATGTATAATATACAAGAAATGTCTTCAAAAATAATTTCAACTTTGAAGAAAATAATAAATCTATTACAAATGAATCTGCGTTGCAGTAAATAGTTAAATGATAGTGATTATGGTTGTGCAGGATATTTTCTCTTTGATCCTCACTCCGGAACAAATACGGCAGCATAATATCCATTTGATATCGGATGAGCTTAGGCAGCTTAGCAAACTGGCAGCTTTGCGACACGGAGATAGCTCGGAAGCTGTCTTTTATTGTGTACAAAATGGCAGTAGCATGGAAGTTTTGCTTGCAAACATTTACGAGAAATAAAAGGCAATAATATTACGGGTCGTATTACGATGGCAGGATATTTTCAAGAATTATGTTCAACAGTTAACAACATTTTAAAATTCCGTACGTAAAGGTTATATTATTTATCTGTGGTTATTTTAAAAATACCTTTAATAATAGCACACCGCAGTTATTTTCGCTTTTCCTGGTCTAAAGTACCCTGTCCATGTTCTCGAAGCAAACTACCTCGCTGACATTTTAATAGAAATTAGTCTGGTAGTTTAATCATAAAAGCGCAGCCAACAATCAGCCATATTCATTCTTGCTCTTAAACATAATGCTAGTGAGGATAAAATGGCCGAGTTTAAGCAAAGAGTAAAAATATGTTAACATATGAATGTATTTACCAGTTTATTATGAGGGAAGAAATGTTTATTAAATTTTAATGCATTCCTAATTGTTTTTAGAGGCACAAAGCGAACTGTGCACCTAAATAAGTTGGATCTGTGAACGGCGTAATTAAAATTTTCATAATAACAACAACAGGCGAAGTTCAGATTTCAGAATATCTTCGGGCGCCATTTACAAAGAGATTGTATTTATATTTTCTTGTTTGTGAGTACAGATTCCATTGTTTGTAGTGAAACTTTTAAAATATTCATTGGAGCGTGTTAACTTTAAAGAAAAAAAGTACAAAAGACACGCCATTTGTTTAAAGGCACTTTCAAAAGGCCTTGTCGGTCCATAATTATGCGTATACATAATTAAATGTTGCAAAAACACTGTATAATTAATATCGACGTCGAAGAATTACGTTTTCAAAAATGATTGAAGTTAAAATTGCTTCTATTCAATTTTCAAGTCTTTGATATGACGTCACTTCAATATCACAGTTAATATGCGAAGTTTCCGAACAGAAACACCACAAGTACCTTTGCTTTGAATAATTAATTGAACGATTGGTCCATAATTGTCATACTTTGTGTAAATGGTTCGTTCTACAACCTCTGTGATTATTGCGTTAGTAAAGTACCAGTACTTTGATCGATGATACGTGTTCCCTCTGTACTTTACTCTGATGACATGCTTGTACCAGGGTATATTTTAAGCTTACATTTATTAGTACTAAAGTATCGCTTGTAGGAATAATAAATGATATTCAGGTGTTACCGATCGCTGTAGTGTTTTCGAAACCTACAATTAGATTGAGCTTTTTATTTTATTTAATAGGTAGATACAGAAATAGACAACAGGTTGAGTATTACATAGAAATACTAACAATTTTATTTATTATTTGTAAACTAGGAGTTTGGATGGTGCACATCATCTAAAGACACCAAAATGAAATTGAGGTCTTGGAGATATATCTGCAAGTTTTTCAGGTTTTATATTATATTTTTCTACATAAAACATTCTATAAAAATAATGTAGTAAATAGCAACCAGATAGAAATCAATCCACCGTAGGGTTTAGGTAATTAGAAAATATTTCATTCATGTTATGTGACTGTTTGAATTTTGTATTTAATATGTGTTTGGCTTTAATAAATACTTTAAGGTCCTACCGGTGTGTACCTGAGATGAAACAAAAAAAAATACACAAAGTAAATGAAAATTTACCCAAACATCATTATGACTTTGCAAAAGCAACTGGCTATAAACTTTCTTTTTAATATGACTATTCTTATTTCAAAATTCGACTGTCCACTCAAAGCAATGGAACCAGTAGATATGACTGTCATCAATACAAGATTCACGATTTGAGTACCAAACATAAATCGCACGAAATGAGAAATGTTCACCAATACTCTCCACAAGTCACAATAGTAACGACCGACTGATATAAATAAGCTGAATACTCCACGCTCACTTGAATATTGCAGAAGGTCGCAGGTCGCGTGAATTGAACGCAGTCGGGTCATCGAATCTCTAGCAGTATATCCAGTAATTTTACTGATTTATTATCGCTTCGGGAACTCATTTCATGCCAAAATAAGCCCAGCTGAATACAAATTGACTTCTTAACACGCCTTTAGCAATGTACGAGAATTATAGGTATGATTCCAAAGATGTCTTCCCCAAATTCTAACAAACCGTGATGTCATATAAACCCGATTGAGTCTTTGGTGCGTCTTTGATCTTGTTCGTGCTAGATTCTTATAAATTTACATTTTTGTTGTTCTCTTATTTTATTGGGATTATTCATTTCTGTTCACAGTACTAACTAAAGTACTCTTTAAGAAATAAGTTTCTCTGGACTCTCGTTGGATTATTGTTGATCGTCTTTTTTATTTTATTTGAATGTTCTGAGATTTGGTATTTTGTATTTATATTAGGTCTTTGCATACGTAATTGACTTATTGTCAAACTGGCCACATGGATCTCAAATATCTGGCGCTTGGTTAGAAGTTACAAATTCAGGCTTGTCAAATACATTACCACTTTTTCCGGAATTTAGACAACTTCTTCCAAGGATAACGATTCAATTTCGATGAGGCTTTCCAAGGCGCAAACAATCGTTTTGCCTTTTCCATACAAAACGCCAATTTTATACGTAAGGACCTAATATTTTGATTGGTTTTTGATTATATTGGAGTCTTACTCCAACCTAAGTCACTATTAGGACTATTTTCGGTTATAACCTAGGTCATGAAATTATAACATCATGTAACAATTTCCTTACAAATTTCGCGCGAATCCAAAAGGAGACACAGAATACTCGTTTTACTGTAGATGCTATAACAGAAAACGAGTTTTATCCAGCATCATTCCAGCAACCTAGTTAGAGGTAGCAATAAAACTGCAGCATTCATAATACGGGTCTCTCAAACTTCAAACTTTATCTGTAATCTTCTTGCATTTTATGGCAACAATTTGAATTGTTCGCTCCGTTTTATTACACAGTGGTTGTCCATATAATTTTTCAGAGATGATTAAACTAATGTATAATAAATAATAAAATATAATAATAAATTTAGGCTTCCTAGATATACAGAACACATTCTAAAAACTGAAATAAAAACACAGTCTATGATAGCCTTTTTCAATTTAAAACGAAGTGATATGAATGGAAAAAGTCATACCAATTTCAACAATGAAAAGATCAGCATATTTTTTGCAAATGAATCTAAAATCTGGGTATTCATACGACAACATCCGCGTTGTACTCTCATTCATGACACCGTACAATAGGCCACGCTGGCGAGCAATAACATTGGGATCTTTGTTCCCTCACTGTTGCATGGTAGCTTTGACATCCGAGCAATTTACCCTTTTCACTCTCACCCACCACTGAAATAGTGTAACCGGACTGTTAGTGGACGTGTTTTGTCTTTAAAAGCTCGCTTTTTACTCACTTCACTTTATTAAAGTATGAATTTCTGACGTCACAAAATGATGTGGATTTTATCACCAGTGTGTTTTTATTTCAATCGTTTGTAGGTGCAAATTCAGACACTCATCAACGGCTCTTTGTTATCTTTTAAACGTTTTATTACTTTGTAATTCATAAACGATAAATAATATCAACGTTTCGAGTTTCGTTTTGGAGTAATAATGGCTTTATTTCGAGTAATGCCGACGTCTGGCAAAGCATGGCTGGCATATTGTACTGCCAACTGTAACGGTCCCAATTTAATTGAATCAACACCAACAACGGAACGAGGCACTGGAAGTTTCAACATTAGCAAAAACAGACGGTAATTAGACTGTCATGAAAATCCACTAGTCAGCCAACATAGTTAAAGCAAGGAAACAATTGATAGTTTGACACGGATTTGAAAAAGTGCCTTTTCCGAAACCATTTGCGCTCATTCGGAACAGCGTAGTAAACTGGAAAACTACATATATACTGCGATGTTTTATTGCAGCACATCTTTGCATCTCATCTTGTTTTATTTGAACATTCTTTGAAAAGAGATTCCATAATGAGTATGTGTAAAAGAAAAATAGATGTTCTGAATACTTTTACGTTTCTCGGATATGTTGGCAACGAACTATAATTTTTGCTTAGTCGACTGTAAGTTGGTATTATATTTGTAAACTGTTTTCTATTACGTACTAGCTGTCCCCTGTGGTTTCACTCGCGTTTCCGAGGGATTTCATATTTTCCCGGCACAAAAATATCCTATGATACTTCTAATACCTCCTAGAATATGTGTACATAGTTTCATGATGATCGGTTAAGTAGTTTTCGCGTGGAAGTATAACGAACAAACTTACATTCACATTTATAATATTAGGATATTCAGGCCAAATAAAATGTGTGTTTTGCAATTAAAATATTGGTTTTTCCTCAGGGTAGTATTTTAGGTCTGGTGTTATTCAATTGTTATGATTTTGGAATTAAAATGATTTTTTTGTAATTATTTAATAATCGAAATAAATTTAATTTCCGTAATTTTCATAATATTCATAGAGTAAAATTTTCCCACCATTACACTTTCATTAAACAAAATTGAAAAAGCGTGACGTTTAACGTCACCCGTCAATGGTGTCAAACGTGACTTGATTGTTAAAGCGGAGCGTAACTATCCCGAGGTTGTTTGGATAGTTCAAGTATGGGAATGGCATGCTTTATCTGTTTGCTGTCATAAAGCTTTCGAGGAATCTGGGTCTAGAAATTTATGGCACGTTGAACGTTGCACATTCTTGGAAGATTGTGTCGAGCTTAACATTGTTAAATTATTTACAGTGAATAGTCTTTTGCTGTTCCTAAATAGTTGAGTAAATTAATTCTTGTATAGGAATAATATTAAACAATAATATTTAAATATTTTTTTAATTTAAATTTTTTAAAGAATTTCAAAATTATGATTTGAGATTTTAAATGTACATTTATACAAATACAAAAAGTTGTGTAAAATACGACGGGGCTCGAAGCGACTGATAAGACGGATTTGCCGTACAAACGACGTCTGCCGACGGTCATTTGTTATTTTTGCAATACGGATGCAGCCGCCATTGTTAGACGGAAATAAATGAAAAATACAACGGCTTGTATGACGTCAGAATCTTTAAGTAGTTCGGATGGCATTCGAGTAAATAGGTTGTAGTTTTATTTTTAAACTATCTTGGAGCTATTGAAAAGCTGAATTAATTGTTTTGAATAGAGATTTATGTTTGAGTAGTAGAGCTCTTATTGCAGAGTACGTCCGGGGAAGTTCTACCATCTTACCCATTTCTGACGTGAAGCAGTAGTGCACGTGTATTACTGTGTTTCGGTAAGATAGGTAAGGGTTTCGGTGACATTACAGGCACATGAGATTTAACAACTTCACGTCTCAGGGTCGACAACATAATGGCGATGCCCCTAGTGTTGCAAATGTCCATAGGCGGCGGTGACCATTTACCATCAGGTGGATCGTCCGTTTGTTTATCGGCCCATGTGTTATAAAAAAAAATAAAAAAATTGTGCAAATTACAAATGCGAAATATATTTTTAAAAATGTTTCAGCTGGTGGACTTAGAGCTTAGTATTCAAAGAATGTTCGCTCATTAGTAAAGTCGTTTATTACTTGTAGACACTAGGCAACACTTACAAACGTCCTTTATTAGGAAAACAAAAATTAGCGAGATTCCTTCTTTGGTTTGCTCAAAAGCTTTTTTAATAGTGTGGACTAGTATTAAATTAAAAATTTTATTCCAAAACTAACTACAATTTGTATTTGGTATTTCCAATTGGTATAACATAATATTGATACATAAAGTACAATTTTAAAAATATTCAACATATAAATATCTCAGTACCCAATATTTTATCGTTCTTGCGAGAATTATTGATTCCGTTGTAATAATGTGTGTTTTCTCGTGATATTTATTTGTTTCATAATACGCAGTTTCCCGATGATACCTTATTTATTTTCACGTAAATTTGTCCAGCTTGTGGTATTGTTTCAGCAAATGTACATTTAAAACCGTATATTTGTTGGAACGTGTACTTTGAAATTGAGTTGTCTTGTGGAAAGTTTAGTATCAGAAGTTTGTCTTAAATCAAAAGCCGACAAATAAATAAACAGAAAAGATTGTATCATTATTGTGATATATAATTGTGTCTACAATGATTACAATTATACAGAAATTATATTAAGTTATTATATTATAATTAAGACAGGCCATTTCGCTTGGTTAGCGACTCTGACTGCCAAGTCTCAGGTCGCGGGTTCGATACCCACCCAGGACAAATGTCTGTTTGTTCTGTGTCTGGTATAAAATATCTATATAAGTATGGATTTCGAAAAAAAAGAAGTAGTATATCAGTTATCTGGTTTCCATAATACAAGCTCTGCTTAGTTTGGGCCTATAATAAATGTCCTATAATATTGAGAATTAAAAAAATATATAATTCTTTAATCTAAATGATATTATATGTAATCAGTTTATTATGTACGAATTTCTCAATGAATGACTATTTGCAACTTAGTTAAAGTAACAAAACCAAATTATTTTGACTAACAAATGTAACGCTTACGATATCATAGAATCAAGGCGCATGGAAACTAAGCAAGTTAGTGTTTAAGGCCTCGTTAGCGAAGTTCTAAGATTCAATTGTGCTGCAGTTTAGTTGTATATGCCATTAGGAAACAATAACCTTTGGCCGTTGGCTCACCACTGATGTTTCCTCGCTTGATTGCTTGCCAATTACTAGAGTTACGAGTTTTGATTCAATTAATTCTGCACGGGCTTTCGCTTTGGCTCAATCGTGGAGGTTTAATTAAACAGTACCTATTACTACATTTAGGTATACTTAAAAAAATTACGGGTAGAGAACTGAGAACAGAAATGTGTAGCCTGTTGCAAGATGTTGAGTTTTCTGTATAATATTTTAACAATTCTATATTTGTCTTTGAACATGCTACAATTACTGCTACGGCGTAGTTGTCGTAGGTCGGCGTAGGTGTTTAAAATTTATTATTAATATCCCCCGCGGTTTTACCCGCATTCCCGAGGGATGTCACGTTTTCCCGGGATAAAAAGTAACCTATTTGCTATTCCAAGATATGCTTTATCTATGTGCAAAGTTGTTTCAAAATCTGTTCGGTAGTTTTATTGCATGAAAGGGTAACAAACATCCATACATAAAGATGTTAATTTATAAAAACATAATACAATTAATCTTAAAATAATTTATCGTAGAATCTTCAAAGAGTACAGACTAAGAGTCCGTAGAAAATATTTAAAAAAAAAATAATAATAAAAAAAAAACATCCATACATACAAACTTACGCATTTATAATATTAAGTAAGATTTGAAATTTGTCTGTACCTACTATAGACTTATCTCAAGCATGTGAAAATATTGTGCATTCAACTCAACCTGACGGATAAACGTAATAGGTATCAATAAACACGTTTTTTACTGTCAGAATACTAAACATTTATATAAACACTACAATAACGGTTATTCTGATCGTAAACTATATTTTATTGTTATGGACTGTATCCATTGCTTGTCGGCTACCGGTTTGTTTATGCGGTACTAGGCTATGAATAGCAAGCTTCCTTTCAATAAGCAATAAAGCATCATATCAGGATTGTACGCAATCAGGTTTCATGACGTGACGTTGCGACACTTGTATTCACAAATAATACTGTGCAATTTCATATTGTATAGGCATGGCGTAGGAACACCACACATTTATTAATTTGAGGACTGTAATTTAATTATAATTCAGTCCATAAAATATTATTCTTTCTCACTATCATCAATTCATAATTTAAATGGTTTTTGCTATTTTGATTAAAAAGGTAAAAGCTACAGTTGATTATTCATTTAATGTAGGAATATGTCTATGAGAGTAACATGAGAAAAATAAACGATTTTTTTAGTAATGTCTACGTCAAAATGGAATAAAACTTTTTATTTTTATCAATAATATAATACTCTATTTAACAGAGTAATAAAAATGTTTTTTTCCATACTTTACTATGATTTATGAAATTTCCAATAACGAGAATTTATTCATCATGGCGAACATCAGACAACGGAAATGAAATCCTTTTATCTGTCTTGAGATATGAAAGTTAAAAACTCTAGTATGAATGCACGTTTCAATCATAAATCTTGAAACTCCACACCTATTTCATATAGTAATGTACTCGTATATTCGAATGGTTTTTACCAAATTCTCAGTAAACGTGTTCAATATTTTATAGTTAAGTGGAACTAAGTAACGTAAGGGTCCGTTGGTTTTTATTAAATGATTTTTTAAATAAATATTTCTAATAATAAATTAATTTAAAAATGTTCCTTAAATTTTATTTAAAAAAAAGCAAAATGTAAATTTTTTTATAATTTTTTTTTATTCCCAAACAAACCTTGTCCGATTAAATCTACAGCGTATAACTCATGGTCACCCTATCTGGGCGATGTGCTAGCAACGGGAAACCGGAAACACGCCCCTCTCGTGACAAGTTACAGAAGGCACGTGTTATTTGAACACAAATTACTCGGCAGCCTGCCTTGTTTCAGCTTTGTTGTGACATGTGTGATGCAAAAATACTTCGTTAATATGCGTGTGATAGACTGCTGGAAAATCATGGACGTCCTTGCTTCTTGCTTGTCATAAATCGTACAAATCTCTTTGGAGTGCTGAATTATTTTTAAATTAGATGATATAATGTATTTATTTTAACTGTGGGCATAAATATGTTATCATGGAGAGTTCTGCATATCTAATTTTATGATTTATTTCTCTTCTTTCAATTGTAGACGGCTCAACTTTTCTGTAGCTGTAAGAAGTAACAGTGTTGTTGAATTGTGTAAAGTACTACCGACAGATTTTTGGTTTGAGTGTAACTTATCCTGATAACTCCTGGAAGGACTATAAATTACTGGGGTACCTACCGCCGTGTTATGGTTTTCTCACGATTTTTTATTTCTTTGAAAGCTAAAACTTATTGCAGGATTTGAACATGACTATCGTCACTTCATTTTCCACCTGCCGTCGAAATCAAAAGATGTTCTCTGGATACGAATTAGCCTAGAATAAATAAAGACAACAACGTTACAGGAATAAATAATAATAAATAAATATCCTGGGCCATTCTTTACACACTGCCATCTGGTCCCAAACTAAGCAAAGCTTGTACTATGGAAACCAGATAACTGATATACTACATATACTACTTTTAGAAAATATAAACTCATATATTTTAACCAAGATAGACTAGTTTGGGACCCGCTGTTAAACCCTGCCAGTTCTCTGTTCTCTTCTAAGCTTTAAGTTAACACCATGTATGCATGCTAAAGAACGATGTGTAAGAGAAAAAAATATAAATATTGACATCCAGACACAGAACAACCATGCACACAAATTTGTCCTGGGTGGGAATCGAACCATGACTTGAAGCGTGGCAGTCAGGGTCTAGCCACTTCCGTCCCGTCTGAAACTCACACAGTTGTAAAATTTTATTTAACATCATGAGTACCCAAATGTCTAACGGTCACCATAGCGTGCACTAGTTTGTAAATATTGATAGCTAAAAAAACCATTCCAAGAAAATAATTTAATTTACCTAATGTCTACTTATAATGTCCCATGAGCTCCGCTCCACAAATTGGAACAATTTTGTGCTCAATTTCACACGACGTGTATAACCTTTGTAAATTGTACATTTTGTATTCACACGTAAATCATTTCAGGATGCATGGAACTAAACTACCTTTTGCAATTTGTCTCGTATGTACGTATCATAATATTATAATATGTAAATTAGGAGAAGTTTGTTCCACGTGCACGATTTTATAGGTAATATATTTAAAGTTGAGTAGTTTTACTCAGAGTTGAATAGTCGTGTTTGCTTTGAACTGAAATTTATCTCTAAATATAAAACTTTGTACTTTATGTCCTTGTACGTTAGATTGAGAATATCTCTTGAGGGTTAAATGATATCCAAGAAGAGCTACTGAAAATCTTTGATGCAATATAAAACTCTCGTAAAAGAAGATAAAATCGAATACCACATTTTAGTTTACTAAAAGCTTGAATCTATGTCCAATAGTTTATAACATCCCCAGTCATAGGCTTTTCTTTTCAATATATATTCATTATGCATTTAAATATACCGAGCTTTGGCTGTCAACTTATATATTATCACAAGTTTCTATATAATATATTTCAATTGCGAATAAAAGAGCCTCTTCAAAACTTCACCCATCGAAAGGATTTCAAGGCTCCCGAAACCCGACAAACGGTGTTCCAAATATAAGTATGTACGACAAGAAGCGGAAACTGACGAAATTTCCCGAGGTCACCGTTCAAATTGCTGGCGCGGAGACACTCCAGGAATTCCTAACAACTCGTGAGGTCCCTAAAATTTTAATTACGCTGTGTCCAACCATTCTTCTGCCCGAAGTTGGCATAGCGGGCCTTTGAATGTTATTACATCTCTCACAAAGAGCTACGGCCGTTTTGTGAAAATACAAATTCATTTTAATAGACATAAAAGTATTGTTTGAGATCGTATCTTGGCGTTACTCGTTTGCCTTCGTAGATCTTGCGAGTAATCAATCAATCAGATCTGAGGTGTCGATTGCGGTGTGTCGCTGTGAAAGTGGATGGAGCGTTATTTCTTACTCGTGACACTTTCTCATGTTACCAAAACAAACTTGATGGGTTTTACTGAAACAAAACAATCGGAAATTATTTATATGTACCATTGTTGTACATCTGTAGGTTAATAATATTTTTAGCTATGTATGGGGCCTAGACGGGAACAGGCTTTTACGTACGACGGCGTTTGACTTGAGGGTGATTGGCTATTAGGAGAATTTAAAGTACCCTACCACCTTGCTATGATTTCTTCACGACGTCTTCCTTCTCCAAGAGCTCTAACTCATTGTAAGATTCTAACCCAACTAACATAATTACCGTTTGAGGTATCATCGTCTTCAAAATTATACTTAACTGGCTGTCCCCGCGGTTTTACCCGCGTTCCCGTAGGATGTGTCATGTATTATACATAAAAACTACCCTCTTTAATCACTCTATCTATTAAAAAAAACCGCATTAAAATCCGTTGCGTAGTTTTAAAGATTTAAGCATACATAGGGATATAGGTACTTAGGGACAGAGAAAGCGATTTTGTTTTGTACCATGTAGTGATGTCTGATGTATTTCTCTAATTCTCTAAAAAGGTATGTATGCTATTGTTTATATATGGCATTGTAAGTTGAGATGACACAGTAAGTTTCATTCGCCAGTGAAAGTAATAAGTAAGGACATAAGCTTTACAGAGCTGGGTCTCAGTGCAGCTGGAATACGCCAGTAGGTAATTGGCAAACGGATTTTTTATGTGAAGAGCAGGATCTATTGTACATAACTATTTTCCAGCGCTGTTGGTTTTTGTATTATTTCTGCATTATACCAATTTCGTCAACCACTACGTTCTACAATTCTTTGAATTTGAGCTTTAAATCTAAAAGAGGAAGAGCTATTCTAAAATAAACTAAAATAGAAACATGATATTTCTCGCGGTTTCACCTGTGTTCTCGAGGGACGTTACATTTTCCCGGGATAAAGTGTATGGTTCATTCAGGTTGTAAGCTTAACTTATAAGTGCCTGGATCTTAATCCGTTTAATAGGTTTTTTGCGTGAAAGAGTACACAATACTCTATTGCATAACATATGTGTGTGGGTGCAGGGTACAGCAAATAATTTAACAATTGACAGCAGTATCATACATTTATTTAATTTAAACTAAATAAAAATACATCATGTAAGTATTAAAAATATATGTTGGTATTAAATAACGAACAAACAACCAACCATCTATCCAGACAAAGTTTCGCATTTTTATTAAAAGGATTAAAATTGCAAGCTCGGAAGTAGCAACATCAATTTAAATTTTTTTTTTTTATATATTTGTAACAAGCTATTCGAAATGTGTAAACAGTGACTTCTGAGTGCTCGCGTTAGATACACAATAATGATTTAAACCATGAATATTCAATTTCAGGAGTAAATTCAGAAATATACTAACGGTAAATTGTACATGCGAGATGAATTCTATCGGCACGAAATGGTAGAGATACGGGAATGTTGAATACTTGGAACCACGTGTTTTTGTTCCAAAATTATTGACCTCTACGCCAATTATGTAAACTCTCCAGGATTTAATGTGGAACCCTATTTTATAATAGATTGATGGTACAATGGCACAACACTCGTAGCCACGTCAATGTACTACAATATTGACTGCAATGAAGATTCCGAGAGCATTAAACAATTACCCTGCAGATGCCTCATTGGATACATATCATGTTCGTTTGCATTTACTCTTTCTTCTTCTGTGTACTGAACGTGTTTGTGACATCCGATCCCATTCGATTTCATTCCGCTCTACGCGTTGCCCTGCAATTTGATTGGAACGAAATTTATTTGGTTTCAAATATTGTACGTTCTGTGATCTGATTTACTTCCCATTATCGATGGTATCACTATGTAAACGATGTTTTAACTAATACTATATTCACGATTTAACTAAATATTATCAAAGAACATTAAAAAATAATCATGAATTATTCCAAAAAGTTGTAAAAAAGAGCATAATTTACAATATAAAAACACTCTCTAAACTAAATTATTAATTCAAGAGAGATAGATTTTAGAATTTGACAGTAGGTAAGTGAATAAAAAAATATATACATATTTCTCAGCATTTTATTTTAAAATATTCACAAACGTAAGATACACCCATTCTAAAGATTTAAAAAAAGAATACAATTCTTTTGAGAATAACGCTTTCAAATATACAGACACAGTGGGCTGACTAACTAAATTGGTAGGTACTATATATAAGAAGATATAGATATAAAAAAAATAAGATATGGTATAGATATGTAGTTGACTATAGATACAAAGACCTATTCTAACATATAGATACACAGATATACAACTAAATCATCCTGTTTCGTACGTCAGATATGATAAAAGCATTATTAATCCTCGTGTAGGCATGACCTCCTTGTAAATTTATTGCCCATACGCTCATGTCGGTGTATGGAATAAATAAATACACGAACGCGCTTCTCGACGTATTTCATTAAATATGAACGCATCGCATAACATTCTTAGCAAAGCTTTAGTTCTATATTATTAATAAATGGGAAAGCGTCGAATGTCTTGTATTTTTCCAGTAAATATGATGGACCATTGAATTTGCTGACTTTTTATATATTAGACTAGAGTTATACAGTGTGGGTGGGTCAGAATGGACTGAAATAATTTAATACTAGCTACCGCCCACGGTTTTATCCACATCATAAAGGCGCAGCTGTAGCCTTTGTCCTTCACTGTGATACAATTTATCTCTATAATAATCTATAGAAAATTTTATCAAGATCCGTTCAGCCACTTGGTCGTGAATATGTAACAAACAAACTGACAGACAAAGTATGCATTTTTAAACAAGACAGTTCAGATTATATAGTTTAAAAGCTACCACTATTAAATCTCAAGCCCTTCAAGCTCTTTCTGAGAAAATGGCAAATGGCAAAGATTAAGACATTTTTTTGATGCCCAAAAAAGCAAAGTACCTAATTCATTATCACGCGGTGAGCTAACTAATAACAACATAATTGCTCCAAATTGTTTACTTTTTCACTCAACATTTAGAGACAAATGAGGTGGAATTACCTCATTTACCAGCCGAGGGTCGCAGTAAGCTGGTTGGTCTGTTGTCACGCGATATCCGGACGTCCGCAACCATGTCTTTGTTGTTCCGATTGCTTAATTAATTTGATATTCGATTTAATTCCGCGAGTGTATTTAGCTGAATAGATAAGTTAATTAGTTTCGTGATATTACGTTCTCTTAATCGACTAATAATGATGGGCATTTGATGAAAGAATATTTGAGTATACGAGTAATTCGAGTAGATAATGAAACTCATATTCGGTATCAGGTCTGACGGGAAAATATGAGGAGCAAAACTAATTACTCCCTCATGTATAACTCATTTGGAGAAGTATCAAAGAGTATCAATGTCTTGGATGTCTTTTTAGGATCGTACTTGAAAAGGAAGAAAATGCTTTCAAGGTGTCTCAAAAGTAATTTAAGGTTCTTTCAAAAACTCTGTACTGTATTTGAAGGAATGAAATGTTTGGATCTAAGAAAAACTATGATGCGATAGGTTACGACTTCATTTAATTTAAGCATATTAAGTATTTGGTAAATAAAATCATAGACCTACATTTTTTTAGTTATATTGATACCCTGAAATAATATTTTATACGTTTTTTGTTAATTAAATATCCAAAACCATTTATTTAGTTTAGGCCCTCGGAGGGCGCTTATGAAGGTCAAATTTAAAGTTACTGAAGTTACCTTCATTACTACATACATTTCCGTACTGGCAATTTTGTGTCCTTGGGCCGAAATGATGATAGTAGTTAACTTTTCCTAAAGTATTATTATACAATTAAATACTAAGCAAATAAAATGGAAAATATAACATAGATGACCTATTTTATGCCTTCTACAATTTAACATAGAAGCTTAATTTGACTTTAATGATACCTTTAACCCATTGGAAAAAATTAAATATAAGCCATGTGAGACGTCGTTTGAAAGAGTTGCCGGGTTCCGCCCGTCCACCAGAAATAAATAATAATTTTTGATCTGAAAGGATTGACTGCTGGTTGATCTTGGTTAGTATTTTTGACAACCCAATTCGTTGACGCTTAGCTATAAAACGGCTGTAAAAATTGGTGATATTTATCAGGACCTTTCGCCTCTCGCCTTTGTTGCATATCTCATCTTTATTGTAGTTATTCCCATTTATTTTCTATGTCAAGTTAAATCAGCAATTGTATATTCTATGCACTGAAACGTTTCGCTATTTCCGCTTTCAACATAACATCTGACCGGAAGCGGTATTCGCTGGCGATATGGCATCGTAAAAGTGGCTGGCGTTTACAAGTCCATTAACAAGCACTATAAAATTGCCCCAGAAAGTGTGGGGTCTACTGGCAACTTTGCCACTGTTGGCACGCATGCCACATCTGGCACACTGGCACTTGTTGCGTTGTCACTGTTGCCAAATAGAATTCACGCCGTGTCATACGCTCTACGCAAATATCCAATCCAAACCAGATGGGGGTTCGCTTTCGAATGAATTTTCAAATTGAGATTTGTTATTTTCCATTTGTACAAAGTTGCAAATTAATGGGATACTAGCTGTCCCCCGCGTTTCCGAGGGATGTTAAATTTTCCCTGGATAAAAAAACCCACATGTTACTCCAGGATATGCTCTATCTACGTGCCAAGTTTCATCTATATCTGTTCGGTAGTTTTTCCGTGAAAAAGTATCAAAGACAACTCATAAACTTTTCCATTTATAATATTAGTAGGATTTTGATAACGTTCATAAAATTAATCTGCAATCTATTTACAATGAAAATATTTACCAAAGTTAAATTTGTTGCAGCAATGTAACCTACAGCTATAATGGGATCACAATGGATAATTTTATAATCGTTTGGTTAAAAAAGAAATATTAAAGGTTAAAAATATTTTATTCAACACGTTATGTTTTAAGTACTTTTAGGTACTCAGCGGTTAAAATGCATAACCTACTTTAATACTGAAATAGTTTTTCACGTGTTAGAATGTAGGTTAACACGTGATATAGGTTCGTACTGCATTTTTGCCAAAAAATCTAACCTAACAGGCTTCTGAACATGACTTGTACACGCTAGGGGGAAAACGCATTTAAGCTGAAACATTTTTGTTCAATAGGATTTTCATGTTGGATTTTAAGAGTGCATAAATAAAAAAAAATTATTAATAGTGCATAATAAGGCTACGTTCCCATTGAAGTCAAGAACTGCACCTGAAAATACAATACAATATAGCTAGAAAAAAACAAATACTTTTTTGGGATTGCCCAATGTTTCTCTAAAAGCTTGTTAAAATACTTGTAGTATTTGTTTTATTTAATAACTAGCTGTCCCCCGCGGTTTCACCCGCGTTCCCGGGGGATGTAACATTTCCCCGACACAAAAAGTATTCTTTGTACTTACATTCTTAGGGGTATTAGATTTGGGGGTATTAGAAGTATCTAATACCCCTAAGAATGTAAGTACAAAGTTTAGTAGTTGTCGCGTGAAAGCGTAACAAACAAACTTACATTTATAATATTAGTAGGGATATAGATGACGGGATTGCAATTGACCTCAATCTCACTTGATAGTAACTGAAGATGGAGCATTTCTCATAACATACGTCTGACAAACAACTTCATGGTTTGCTAGATAATTTAACAAGATCGGACAATGTAGATACTCACTATGGGTAGTCGGTACACTGGATAATATCTTGAATATTCATACATACGTAGTTGATGTCTACTGTTGTCTACTAAGTCAATACTATCCATATGTGTAGGTTCACATTGTGTAAGGGTAATTATTAACTAGCCGTCCCCCGCGGTTCCCCCTTTTCCTAAAATAAAGAAAGGTAAGGGGGCCGGTGAAATTACAGGCACATGAAACTTACCAAATTCACGTCTCAGGGTAGACGACGCACTGGCGATGGTGCTGGCTGCAAATGTCCATAGGCTGCGGTGACCACTTACCATCAGGTGGACCGTCTGTTTGATTGTCGGCCCATAAAAAAAAATAAAGTAATATAAAAAACAACTCGGTGCCAATTATTATCCAAATCCATTCAGCCATTTTGGTGTAACAAACATCCATTCTAACTCTCGCATTTATGATAGCAGTATGATTACCTATCTATTATTATTTTGAACTATATTTCTATAACTAACCTTTTCTATACTACCGGCACGCTATGATGGCCGTTTTGACGTTTCAGATTTTCATAGGAAAAGAAACTGTATTGCTTTGGAATAAAGTTGATTTCCATCATCATACAATTAGCTGTTAGATCAATAGATGCACCTTGTGTTTGAAGGAATAAAGGTTATTTTTCTTTGTCATTATTAAACGTCAAAACGGCCATCATAGCGTGCCTCAAGTTTAGGGTGTGTATAAAAGCACTATAAAATAAATGCCTCATTCGTGCTTTATTTGTTAACTGTTGCGCGGAGACATATAAAATAATAATTAATATCCTGCGACATAATGCCATCCAAACTAAGCAAACTATGCATAATTTATTACAATCCAAGTATTTATAGTTTGTATATTACTATCGATTTTGAGTGTCCAACTGAGCTTTATATTCTACCAAGTTAAGGACAAACTAGTCTGTAAGATTTATTGTTGTGTCAAAATTTTGGTATTTACTTTCATGGATGATGTTCTTGTGGTCAAAACCTGGCCTACAGTTTTGCCTAACCAAGGTATGTGTTCTGACCGAAAGTCGCAGGCAATGTCTTAAAGGAAACTGCCTCTCAAGTAAAACTGTAAATTAAATCAAAACTCATTTTCCGTCTCATAAAACCGTGATAGCTCCCTCAAATATGTGATGAATAATTTATTTACAGCAAATTTTCATATTTATATTTTGTTCAATATTTACTCGTAAAATAATGTATTAACTTCGTATTTTCAATGAAACTAAAAACGCCCTCACTTACTAACGAGACCAATGTACACATGTGCCAACTTTGATAAGGCCAGTAGCTTTATGCTACTAATTGAAATGTTCAGTGTGTAAGGAAATTATTGTTAGGTTTTTCTAGTCCACGAAGTAGGTATACTCAGATTCTTGTTAATAGCATTTTCTAACGATGTAGTGTTTTTTTTGTAAATGTATATTTTTTTGTACTGGACTTGTATTATAACCTTCTTGAGGAAATAAACTATTTAATTCATACGTTTTTAAATATTACTGGAATATATGTGAAAATGAGTTAATTTAACCTTCCTAATCTAACATCTTAACAGCGGATCGAATCGAATTAAGTCAAGATATATATAGACTGTGTCCTATGCATTGCTGTAGACGTCACTGTAGGCATTGTCGTAGATGTTGTAGCCAATTATGGGTTGAGGAACTATTCGTAGACCTCTTCGTAAACCCTTTCGTAGACCCCATCGTCGACTAACATTAAAAATTCTGTGAACTAGGCATATTTTCATCGTATACCAAGTTCTAATTCGTAGAATTGAAAACCATTAGACAAAGACATTCAACAATCATTCTTAATAACTTGTCATAAGAGTAAACTCGAAAATTTAACAAAATAAATTGTCCCTAATTGTTTTCAACTCAAGGCAGTAAAAACACAGTAGGAGGTAACACTATAAAAAATAAAAACGTTACTCAGCTTCATCACGGTGGTCTACAACAAAACATTTTATCGAGGTCAAAGAAATATTCCAATGTGTTAAGACAGGATTTACGATTGTTACATCGGCTTAGGCTTTAACGATCGACCTCGATAAAAAAGTTATCTACTAAAATCAATGGCTCAGAATCTTGCTGAGTTAGGTATCTTGTTACAAGTGTATAGAAAGTAAAAAAGAAGGCCACAACAAATACGATATTAATATTATTACCTATTATGTCATTACCTATTTTGAGTGTAAATATTAGCTATAGTATTTTTGTCTTGTATCAGTTATCCGATTGCATGGTTAACTTAGTTTGGATCCAGATAACCGTATGTGGAGAATTCCTTGAGATATTTATTATTTAAATTAATTTACCTTGTATTTTTATTAAATTTAATCAGTCAATGAGGTACTAAGTCTATGTGGTATTTGGGACTCAGATTTTTCTCTCCCTGTTCTGTTTGCATTCTTAGATTAATATTAAGAACTAAAATAACTTTTTAAAATTTGTCGCAGTAATTATAGCTCCTATTTACCGTAGAGGGTTCCATTAAAATTAAGAAATAATTATGATTAGGCTTTTAATCCCATGGGTCGAATCTTTCGTAGAGCCAAACGCCTACGATCTCTCATAAATAAAGTGACTAACAGCCTGTTTGAAAAAAAATGTATTTTAACAAAGAAACTTCCATGCGATTGCGTGACAGGCATTTAACGTTGCTTTTACATCCAGTATAATTGGTATAGCCGTAACAGTGTAATATTGTAGTACGAAACGATTGAATTAAAAATAACTCGACGAAAGGATGTGTGGTTCGTACGTATATAGAAATATATAAACCATTATATCATGCCTTAACCATTTAGCTTTATACTCGTTAAAGCAAACTGGATCTTAACGTTTAAGGAATAAAGTATTGAATCAAATTATTTGTCCGCAAATTACAAGAGTGGTGACGCAACTTAATAAATAATTCTAAATGAAATAGCTGTAGGGTATCCAAGCATTCATGTGAGAGAACGTCAGACACTTTGTTTTAAGAAAATGTTTTACTGAGTTTCTTTGCCAGTACTTTGCAGCTTATGGCTTTTTTCCCAACCGACGTCGCTCATGCTTATAAGTACAAAAACTAAGTATTAAAAAGTATGTTAAAGTGAAAAATTATTAGGAAACAATTATTTTAAGTTTTTAAGAGTTTGCTTGATGTGTCGGGGTTTCTTCGTTATATTTTAATTGCAGCTTTATATATTATAGTTCTACAGAAAATAAATACAACCTAAAGAATAATATCAATGACAATACGCCTATGAGGCTTGAGTAGTAGAGCTCTTAGTGCAGAGTTTGTCCGGGGAAGTACTACCTTACCCATTTCCACCTTGAAGCAGTAGTGCACTTGTATTACTGTGTTTCGGTTAGGAAGGTAAAGGGGCCGGTGAAATTACAGGCACATGAGACTTACCAACTTCGCGTCTCAGGGTTGAGAACGCATTGGCGATGCTCCTTGTGTTGTAAATTTCCATATGCGGCAGTGACCACTTACCATCAGGTGGATCTGCTTGGGCCCATGTCGTATAAAAAAAAAGGTTCTCGTACTAATTCAGAAAAGAGGATATATTTTCATCAAACTAAGAATAATCTCCACTAACTGCTATAAAAGCGCATTAAAATCGGTTAATTTGTTTGAAACTACGACGCCACAGTTAGAAAAAAGGCACACATAGTCGACAAACTTTTAATATCCCTCAGTTTTCGTGACGGGTTGAAAATATGCTTTAGGAAACACCTTCTCTTCTCCTAATAAGCTTACATGAATTTGCCACTTACGTTCTCTAGTATGCATGTTTCATGACATTATTTTTCTTCACAGAAAAGATTGTACTTTACTAGATGACCCCCGCGGCTTTACCCGCGTTCCCGAGGATAAAATAGAGCCTATACGTTATTCCAAGACATGCTCTATCTATGTGCCAAGTTTCATCCAAATCTGTTGGGTAGTTTTTGCGTGAAAGAGTACCAAACATACAAACATTCGCATTTATAATATAAGTAGGATTTATGGCCAAAGTAAAAGTAGGTTACAATAATGTCCAAAGTATTTAATGTTACTGATCAGAATCTCTTGGTTTTACCCAGGTTAAGTTACTAATATGGCGACAAATACCTTTAATATTCGTTCTCACGATAATATTATGGGTTTATAACATGCGATAAATTGTACCTAACTTTAGGTGTTAATAACACTTTTAAGTTGAACTTGAGAATTTTTAAAAATGTTTATTCCATTATTTTACCACAATCACATTTTGGTCTCGAAGGTCACAAAGACTAAGGTCAAGGTCTAGAAGGTCACAAAGACCAAGGTGAACGCCTAGAAGGGCACTGAAGTTTACCCTACTGAGCCACCGAGGGTACAAAAAAAACAAAATTTAGATTTTGGTTCATTATCGGCTTAAAACCTTCAACCTTTGTCGCAGCAGTTTATTAACATCATTTTATTCAAAATGTTCCATAAAAAATATTCCCCGCTGAAAACCGGCAGTAAGATACACTCACGGCTAACAAAATCAAAGATTAATCAATCAAATTGTCGGAAATACAGTACTATCATTAATCTCGTATAGGAATTTTGTTTTCATAAACGCGCCCGAAACGTTCCAGCGGAGCTTCGCTTCTGCGCTTTTGATTAAAATGACTTGCTGTTATATGGAGCTGCTTAAATAAAATATTCGTGTCTTTTTAACCCTGTCAAACAAGGGAGTAAGGTTTCTTGTATACAGAAGTGAACCCCAATGTATTTCTTCTTGGAAACGTAGTCACGTTTTTAGGAAATTGTTTATCGAGCGTATATAAGACGTGCTAATATAAAAAAAAACAGGCGTGTCGTAAAGACACACGATATAAGCGAAACTTTTGTATTACAGGGAAACATTTTAATTATTTATCAATCACTTTTGAATAGCATAGATTGTGTATCATCTTCTTCATGACGGGCCAGTTGGCTTGGTGGTTAGAGACCCTGACTGCCAAACCGAAGGTCGCGGGTTCGATTCCCACCCAGGACAAACATTTGTGTGCATGAATATGTCTGTTTGTTCTTGTTGTGTCTGGGTGTAAATATCTACATAAGTATGTATTTAAAAATTCGTTTATGTAGTATATCAGTTATCTGGTAGCCATACTATAAGAAGTACACTCTGCTTAACTTGGGATCAGGTAACCATGTGTGAAAAATGTCTTGGGATATTTATTTATTTATTTATTCTTGGATCTTTTCCGTCACACAAAAATATTGCGGATCAGACTTTCAAAGCCCTTCCAAAAGAAGTTTCACTTTAAAATGTGTAGACTTGCAATGCAACCTCCTTAGTTTTTATTTCAAAGTAATTTACAATTCTTTTTTTCTTACACTTCGTAATGCCAACGAAACCCATTTTCACAATAAAATCGCAACCGCTTTCGTGAATAAATTTAATCCAAGCTCCTTTAAAATAGCACTTGGTACTAAAAGGTTAAAAGCGTCTGGAAATAATCCCGCGTTTCACCGGTAATAAAAGACGTTTCAGACTCATCCGGGTTCATTACCAGTCCCTTAATGACCTTAATAAGTTCAGTAAGGCTAGCTAAATGTGTAAAATTTAATCAACCTTTAGCAATTATTGTTTCAATTTAAAATCTTCTTGTCGTAAGCTATGACGTAGCTACTACAGATAGCCTGGAGATATTAACTTCATCATCATCTGCCTATCTCCGTCCACTGCTGGACATAGGCCTTACCTATGGCACGCCACTGAGCTCGATCTTCAGCTCTCTGTTTCCAACCGCTGCCAGCCAGCTTGCGTATCTACTTCAAGCTATTGATTTATTTATATTTGTAGCATAAATAGCTACCTACTCTTTTATCAGAAATAAACATTTGATATGTCCTTCTCCATGCAATAGGCTACGATGATGCTAAATTTCATCACGATTAGTTGTACCAATGAGGCGGTAAATGGTCACAATCAAACAGACTCACGTTCGAAATTTTATTAAAGAATGCACCTACTATTTAAAAATAAACGAATATATTTTTTAAAGCAAAAGTGAAAGCCAAATTATTGTTTAACGAGCTTCAAAGCTTTTTATCTTCACTTTAATTTATCTTACGACGTGCTCTTATCAATTCTTATGAGTAAGACGATAGAGATAACCTTTGCTTCGAAAGTCTGGGTTAAAAAACTGCTTTATATGCTAACGGCGTGGTTAGGTAGGCTTTATGTAACGTCACCAGTTTGTAAGACATGCTCAATTTCTTTGGCAAATCTCCAGACCCCATAAAACATAAGTCTAGCCTTGTTTAGTACCTCTATGGCTCTATTAAGAAAATGCTGTACCAACAATTTTTCTCAAATACTCCCATTTGTCTTTTTTATTTTTATATTCATTCTTTCACAATCTTTTTTTTTTTATTAAATATTTATGTTATACTCTTGGATATGTTTATTATTCATTTGAAGTTTGCAGTGACAGGTAAAAAGCGATTTAATGTTTTGGAATCATAAAATTTTTAATATTTGAATGTCTTTTAATATTTAATGAGTAGCTCTTAGCAGACGCTGTAAAAAAAATCTACGCCTTAATATGTAGATAATGTGATATCCAAAGAACGCTCTAAGCGCTTTTCGAAACATTTTATTCATAAACATTCGAAAGTAGTTCTTTTGTAAAAGCACATAAGTCCGATACTTAATTGGACCGACCCACACGGGTTGGATTATTCAGATAAATTCCCATAACCTTGTTTTTTTTGTCCTTCCCTGGATAATAGCTCATCATTTTTTAACATTAAAATGAGTTACGTTTTAATAGGATTAAAAAGTTTCTAATTCATAATTATAAATACAATTTTTTAATAATTTTACAAAAAATGATAGAAATTGGATTTTTATTAACCTAATACAAACACATAAAATAATATATATTTACTGACGAATTAGTTACTTATTTTAAAGCTTTTTTGTTTGGTCTAAATTAGTAAAAAAGAGTGACGCCTCTTCCTTCGTTGTATCTACGAAGGGACACTCATTTGGTAAAATTTTACAAAAGCGTGTAGGACGTGAAAGCCCTAATTAATTCCGTTCAGGTTTAGTTAACGTATAATAATTAATGTTTAAATAATCTGAGCAAAAGCGGTATAAATCATTCGCTCGTGACGGCCATATTGAATAAAACATATTTTGATACATGATTGTTAATTATTTCATAAGGTATCTGTGGAAATCCATATAAATAAAAATGTTACGTTTTTCATGCGCATCACTTGAGAAATGCTCGATTTTTACAAAATTTAAAAAGTGTCTCGGTGAGCCCCCGGCTACTAACATAGCCTGTAAAATGTATCTACTAATAACAGATGGACCACAGTTGCCTGAATTCAATGTTTTGTAATTTATAGTCCCAGAAAGAAAGTATGTAGGGCAAGAAGAAAAATGCCCAGAAAATCGGGTTTTTTTTTCTATGGGCATTGACATAAGACTATAACTCACGATTCGAAGACGTATTGCAATGCATACCGGGAACAGCCAATACAAAAATAAAATTTACCTCTGTACACTTCTGGAAATTTGCAGCGATAGTTTCTGTTTTATACTTCGTAATTCTTTTTTTGCTTTAAAGATTGCCGCAAGAAAATTTCCTTCTCATGAAAGAGGATCTAATAAAACACACTCTATATCATTCAGGGCATCTGGCATCTGTTTCCTAGTCCAATGCTGACTGGCATGATTATCACGTTTCAACAATATAAGGTTACTATCTGATTCTGTTATCAAAGACCTTGTACGATGTACATTTGGATCTGTTCCAAGAGATCCCAATTACGCAGATGCTGTGTGGCATTTTACATCTAGTATCTTGCCCTTCCACTTTATTTTCTTAGACTTTTCTCGCTTATATTGCTTGGGATGCGTTTGGTGTTGAGTTTAATCTGACTATATCACGTATGGCTAAAGAGGACTGTGACTAACAAGCAGTTTGTTTTGCACACCAATTATCTTGGAAGGGAATCGAACCCAACGAACCTCGATCTTAACAGCCGTGATAATGTGGGGTCTGACATCATTTCACAAATCTTACATCATTATAATGTACGTAAATTTCCAAAATTCTTTTGCATATTTCAATACAGGCACCTAGAATTTTCTTTAATTTTCAAATTCTATTTTCTACCTATCTTTAAGAACGTCAATAAAAATATATCGTTCTATCAGATGTCAGAACGGTAAATACGCCTTTAATATAATCAGTCTCCGGCTGCTAATCTGCTTATTCAATGATAGCTTTGAGTGATACCTCCCGGTGGACCGTGGAACCGACAGTTTTTTTGCTGGAATTAGTTACAAAATGAAATATGGACGGAGTGTTATAGCCGGTGTATATTTACTATTTTATTTATGTATATCTCTCAGTAATATATATGTGCTACGAGTTGGTATATAAACGACCTTAAAAGTCTGAGTGCTCCAATTAAAATGATTAATTCAACGTAGCACTGCGAATTGAATTGTAATAAAATAATGTGAATTCAGTGTACGTGAGCTCTCGCTGCAATGCAACAGAACGTAAATATAAACTAAAACCTAACAATTATCTGACAGGTTTAAAAAAACGCACGTATGTGGGTGTAGGTAGGTTTGCGTTGGTTTGTAGTGGTAATGATATTCATATCAGATCTTCTGACAGCGTTTAAAACAGGATCACATTTTCATTTCGTAGCTTTGAATTTTAAACATTTTCAGTTTCATAGTAGTTTGGCAGTGAAAGGAAATATAAGAAAATTAAAAATTTTAAGTATTACCATATACATTAAGGTCCTGTTTTCAAAAAAGTCTTATAATTTTCGAAACCGAATAAATTAACAACATTACATTTTATTATCAACTAACTGTCCCCGGTTTCACAGTCACCCGCGTCCCCAAGGGTTATAATAATACATGTATACCATCCTCTTGATTCATTCTGTCTCAATAGACATTTGGTTTTTTTCATCAATATGAAAACCGCATGTGATCAAAATCCGATGCGTAGCTTAAAATATCCAAGCGTACAAATGGCGGAAGCGATTTTGTTATATACTTTGTATTGCTGAGCCAAAAGTCCTCAGCCTGGAACCATTCAATTTTGCTAATATTCGCCAAGTAAAACAATGTAGAATAAAAAAAAAAAATACTCTGAAACAGCTAAAATGACAAGTCGAGATTGACGCCATCATTCCCATAAATGTTATTTGTCTCGCCTAAAATAAAATATATAGGAGTCAATGAACTAAGAGAAATTTTACACAAGGTGCCCTACGTTACGAATCCAAGAATTGTAATGGGTCATCGAAGCTATCACGGCGATTCATGATTGCTCCCTCGATATGGTACATTAACTTTTATTCGGTAATTTAAGCTCTATTGTCCATCCTACCATTCACCTAAATACCAAATACTGACTTAAATATCGTAATGTCGGAAGGTAAGTCGTATATATTTAAACCGCCATAAAAGTGGGATATGGTAGTAATAACTATTTACGAGGCTACAACGTGTATATATGGAAAATAGCGGTAGCTAAACAGCTTCTGTGCTACATATAGCTTATATAAATAGCATTTGTTGCTATATAGCATACGATTTAAATTTGAAATCAAGTCTAAGTGAACCCCAGTTTCAAAGAACAGTTAAGTCGCTTAAATATTTTTTTGCCCATATTTATAACAGAAATATAAGTCGGCATAAAAATGATTTCGCAGTGGCTTAGCAAAAAAATCATCAAGAAGAATCGACTTATAACATTGAATATATGTCAGTATGTTTGTCAACTCTAAATAAAGGTGACCGTTTTTCAGAATTTTGATAATTCTTTAAAATACTGTATACAAAAGTCTATGAGTTGTGAAAGCTTGATTTTCATAATTGCAAAATATATAAATGAAGCCAGCTTTTGGTCTTTTTAGCTGAGACATTAGCTATTCTGTTACTTCTATCAAAGATGATAGTAATTTAAAAGAAAATGCTTTGCAACAAATAGAATGCCTCAGTGCCACATGTCGCAAATAAAAGTAGGAAATCCGTTGCAAACTTTTCTGTTCAGATACGTCTGATGTCAGTCTATTTTTACTGTTATCTAGGCCATATTCTTAGAGTTAAGCCAGTCACTGTGACATTTTACTTTAATCCGTTGGATTAACGGAGTATCACACACTGTCCTATTTGTTGTGTACATGAGTGACTATTGGCTGTTGCGTAATAATATTGGTAATTGAAAAAACTATTTTTTGAATAATTAGGTATCACAATTTTTTTTTTACTTTACCACTTTAATTTCCTAATAATTTGAGGTGGTGGCGAACGTATGTTTCCATTATGTACATTGCATATGACATTAAATGAAATATTTTATTCTAATTTTTCATTTAATTATAGTATTTATGTTATTACAATATTTCATATAAAAAGAGATTTATACCTTTTTTTTTGGCTTATCGTTTGCAACATTCTAACCCTCGTTGGTAATGCATTTATTGACCACTTAATGGAAGGTGTAAAGAACACGTGGTCATCGGAAAGCTACGAAAAAGTAAAAACTATTTATGAAGCCCCGTCAACGACAGAGTTAAGCTAAGTTTACGTAGATTCTTATGACAGGTTGGGCACACGAGGTCAATTATGACTTTTATCTCCTTTATAAACGACTGAAAGACCGGAGCCTCGAACTCGATTCCATGCGATAGTATGGGAGTAATAAAAGTAATGATTTTTTGGAGTTATACTTCTTTAGGCTCGTTATGAAAAAATTATGAGAGTGAAATTTTAAGTTGCGGGCGCATATCTATAACTCAAAAATAACAGGTTTTTAAATGATGTTATTGTCAATAATAACCAAAACATAACCAATAATGTCAAAATTGTTATTCGTTGCTACAGACAGGTGCAAAGAGAGTTTGGACGCTACAATTTCACGACTGAATAGTAAAGATAAATGCTTTTAGTGCAGTTTTTCTCACCAATAATTTCGCGTATAACTTCTTGCGTGCGTATATAAGTACACACACATGTCTATTTTACTATACCTTTTAATAAACTCATGTGTTTTATTGACTAGTTTTGCACGACAAGCTCTATCTAAATCACGATTTTCTCTAAAATGCAAAAATAAATAATATGACATCGAAAATCCGACAATAAGCGTATGGACGTTATTGTAAGGTGAATGTACGAAATTCTAAACACTAGTCACATAAATCAACCGACGTATCTTCGTTTCGTTTACACCTTGTATTGTATAGTATCGTTGACATGCAATGTAGGCTTCAAAGGAAATTTCGTTACTTCCCATAACATATTCTGAATAAAAAAGGCGGTTGATTTTTGTACTACCTACGCTCCCTTATGTAACAGTGAATAAATTCTATCTTGCGTTTCCACATTTTTAGGCTTTAGGGTCTAATATCAAAGGTTTGGTATCACTCACATTCTTTTTCTGCTTTACGACTTAAAATTCTATCAAGTGGAGTTAAAAACTATTTTCAAGGCAATCATCTTAAGTTTAATTTTCGTTATACAGAACTCATGATCCTTGCTTACATTGACACCTCTATTTATCCAACTCTTTTATCGATTAAATCAATTATAATTGAGTGAAAAAGGCTTTGGATAGTTACTGTCCGAAAAGGTATTTGATAATTTTATGATTCCAAACAAAATCACATTGACATTATCTGATCCGCCACTTCACGTATATGTAATGTGATATAAGCACTAAATGTTTTTGGTTAAAGTCTAATTTCCTCGTTCCGTTAGCGCGACGGCGACTGGCATGCTATCTTTAGGACGTGCTAAATATACTGGTCGTGTAATGTGTTTTCTACTACACAGTACATTAACCGACAATTGTTTAGCAATTTTCTAGTGTCTTTCGCATCATATCCTTTATTTATTAGTACTTAAGTCTGAGTTTCGTATAAACTGTCATTATTGATTATTACGACACTGAAAGATACTCTTAGAAAATACTCTTATTTTTAACCAGTTACTTAATGATATGAAAGAAAATTAATCAAATGTTAATTTAGATACGCTACTTGATAAAAAATTCATATATCATTCTGTCGTGCAATATTGTGTTCTGTTATTGAGGGTTCATCAAGGTCTATTTAATGAGGGTAGAGCTTCCTTTATCGAAATCAGTATTAGGTTCGTTAGTACCGTAATAAAAATAAATTTGCGTTCGAAATTTAAAAAATACGATTACCCACAAATTTATTGGAATAAAAACCTATTGACCGTCAGAGACGCTTCAAGACAAACATTTCATGTTTATGACAAGCGTAGCGAAGCTCAGCGAGGTGACAAAAAGCATAGCGTGGTGTTGTGACGGTGCTCACAGGTGGTATAATCGGTTGTGTGGGGCGCGGCGCGTCCGTATCGAGCGGGCGCGCCGCTGCCGGCTCGGAGCGGCGCGGCGGTGGCGGCGGCGGCGGCGGCGGCGCGCGCACCAGTGCAACCCGCGACAGGGGCCCGGCTGCCCGCGTATCAGTGTCAGATGCGACCCCTACCGGCTGAACGTCACGGACGGCCGGCGGCGGCTCGACCGCCACCCGCGTAACCATATCCTGTACCCGACTCCCCATTTTGTCCCCGTGCGGTAAACAAACTACAATCCCTCATGTGATAGTGTTGTGAAGTGGCAAATTTTTCACGGCATTGCCCAATAATTGGGCCACGTGACGGTCCATAATTGTACGTGACACGGGCCATGCTATTCGTGTAGTGTAATTAGTTAATCAATTATGTAACGGCGGTAATGACAAAGGTTTTCAGTGGAAAACATCAGCTATGACTTAATTTTGTATATTTGAGAAATCATTTATTGCAGGAGATGCGTTGCGTATACTTGCGTTATGCTAAAATAACGCGGGATTTTTTTACTTATACAGGTTAATACAGCGTAGATTTTTTGCGAGGAGGATAAGGTTTTATGTTAATAATATGATAATTTTCTAATAAACCAAACAAAATTATGCTAAATTCAACCAATTTATTCACGCACATTAATTTGACGTCAATATGAAGCCGCGTTATTTATATTTTTAATCTAAATATTTTAATTGAAAGCTTAATTAATTACCTACTTCGAGTATTGCGTTTAAAATTTAATATCATACTATAAGGGTCTTATATGGGCATATAATATCGCTACGATGTTTCATTCAAACTCTACCGCGCTCGTAGACGCTTCGTAGCACCTGCTACAATATTAGCTACATGCTACATGTGAATTGTGCTAGGGAAACATGAGATATTCACAGTATTTGGCAAACCTTTCAATTTCATCAAACTAAAATCACAAAACTCAAGAGATTATGTTCTTAACGGAATTGAGTAAATTCATCAAAATTTCCTATTATCGCAAAAGACATCGTATTTTTCTTGTGAGACTTATCAACTTTCAGGATTTGGCCGTGGCCTACTTCGGAGACGTGAAAGCTTTAAGCTCATAATCTCGATGTGGGCATTTGCGGATATATCAGCTTCCCTAATGAGATTGGAAGATTTCTAATCTAAGTAATACACCCATAGAGAATATAAATTAATTTATGTTTGAATTAATTATCTAGATTAGATTATTACTTAGAGGATCTTCATAATATTTAATAATTATTTTAATGAAAAAAATCGTGAAATGATTGAGTTTGTGTTTAACCACTATCTCACCGTGGTTAGTCGTGATGTAGACGAAGGCGGTAAATATACTAAGCTAAGGGGCCTGGCTCTCAAGCGCAGGTGCTGGAATACAGATATGCACTTAGAGATAGATTTTCAACATGAAGATGGGAGCCATCTAGGCCCTCATTATATAGATCCTACCAAACCTTACCTTCAGTAAAATACGTTACCTCAAGTTTTGGCTAAAGAAACTGTATTTCACGATGGTTTTATCCCTTTTAAGGTTGGATCTCAATAATATTTTATTTAATCTCTTCCCCTAATCCACCAATTCTATCTGAAAATAATTTGAGCAGAAGTGCTCGTTGTTTCTTGTTTTCGTACCTATTTTAAAGGGACGGGAACGAAACTGTTTCCTCCATTGTTCCATTTAATAAAATGGTAAACAAATGCTTTCGCGGATTTTGTACGGTTCAAGATCCGTAATCCACTTTTACTCCTGGAGTTGTTCCGGTTTCTTTGTTCTTATATTGCTGAAAGAGTCGTGGGGTGAGCTTCACCCATTTTATAAATGAAGGTGACGATGCTAACATTTTGCACTAAATTTGGTCGGGTAAGGGCAGGGCTTATAGGATGATGTTGTCGTTTAATTTATTTTAATTGCTGTCTCGCCCTCTCACTTAGTGCTCAGCTACGCCTTAGAATATAGGTCTTCTTATATTAAAACCAGCTATTTTCTAGGCCATATGTTATTTCCACGATGAGATTATGAAAGGAAAATTTAATAGATACAAAGTTTTTCATTAAAATACCTAAACTTGTTTAAAATGCTCGAATATAGATTTCTTCTTTTGTTTATTTAAGAAGTTTGCAAACTATCTTCGGTTTTCGTAGTTTTGGATAAGATAACCCTGCGGAGAATGTCCGAGGATTTATTAATTTTTATTACAGTTCGTAATTTATTTTCGGTCATGCAGTTTTCAACTCTAAGCACATCATACTAAGAGCTTACTATAACAGCTAATATCAGAGACAAGATAAAATTCATTACAGCTTTCCTTTATTAATATTTTATGGAGGTCGGTTCTTACGGTTTTCAAGATTCTTGAAATTCTCATTTTTCTTCGTTCGCCTACGGATATCCTGTTAGGAAATAGTCAGGCGTTGCGAAATACTCTCAAGCTCAATAACCTCATAAAATAAAGTAGGTACCTAGTAGACTGCATTGAGATGATACAGGACTTTGTGTAAGCGCCTTGGGAAATATCTCGTTTCAGTAACGCGTTGCGCACAAATTATCTCATTATTACGTTGATTTATGAAGCAACTTGTTAGTTATTTTGAAGTAGAAGATATAACACTGTCTCTTTTGTATAATAACATAGCTTAAATGTTTCCTGTAGTTTCACAAGACTTAGAAATAGACATGGATAACTCAACCGAAATGCGTGAGCTGCGGTTCAGCGCTCATGGCTCACGTTTGTGAGCCGGAGCTACAAACCGGTTCACAGATCAACTCAAATATTGCCGACCGATCACAGAGTCTCTAAGCCGCTGCCGCGCCGCAGTTCGACAACGACTCAATATGACAGAATAGATCACAGATTGTATACAGACTGTAACATTATAAGTGAGCCGTGAGCTGTTTAGTTTGGTCTTGAGCCGCAGCTCGACAGTTCAAATAGGTGTGATCTGATCTGTTGAACCGGCTCAGAGCTGAGTTACACATGCCTAGTAAGAAGAAGAAAATCATATTCATTACTCAATTATTATGCCATTTAGAAGCCTGTCTCTGAGAGATGAAACTTCTAAAACAATTGCAAGTAATATCAAAAAGCAATAGGCAATCGTAAGTTATCTATCGGATATTTTACGATGTCTTTACGAGATTGGGAAAGTGAAAAGCGAACGTTTCATTGAAAATATCGATATCCTAAGGTCGTTTTGGCCCGTCGATAATTTTGTTCAATATTCCTTAACGCCAAGTCAGTGTAAAATCATTTCTCAGTATAACGCTCTACTTTAAGTGATTACGATTTCGTGGAACACACCACATATATTTGAACCGTATTATTATTCAAAGCATTTGAAAGGCATAGGCTCTAATGTTTGACGTAATAATTCATTATTTAGTGTAGGCACCTATATTAAAACGCTATAAATTGATTTGATTGTAAATGAATACAATTTCATATTAAGAATTGTGGTGCTTCGAAATTAAAATAGGAATTATTCAATGCTCCAAATAAGGCGGGATACAAGTAATAACACAATAAGTATCCTGGGACATTCTTTGCATACGGCCATTTGATCCCAAACTAAGCAGAGCTTGTACTATGGAAACCAGATAACTGATATACTACGTTTACTACTTTTTTTTTCTAAATCGTACTTATATACACACACTCATGCACACAAATGTTGGTCCGGGGTAGGAATCGAACCCACGGCCTTCGCTTTGCAGTCAGAGTCGGTAACCACCAAGCCAACTGGCCTGACAAAGCCTTTATTTTAGAGTGCGTATGATAATAAAAAACCTGGGACATTATTTACAATCCTTTGATCTCAAACTATATTATACCAATTAGATTTTTTTAATTCGCATTTCAAATTATTTTACTAAAATATAAGAGCATTAGCAGAATGCACAAAGGCTAGTAATCAAAGGATTAGTTTTGATGCATTAATAAAATTAATGGTTACCTTAATTACTCGTTATGTGAGTAGTCTGCAGTGAACGTGTAAATAAGTAATGTTAGTACTATGAGCTTTAATAAATACTGAGTGGATCGCACAGAACCATTTACAGAATGTAGTTAGGCTGAGCATAAGATAGTGAGATGTACTTAGCCGTTTGATGAAAGACGACCTTAAAAAAACCCTTTCAGAAGTGGATATTTTCAAGTGCTTTAACTTTATAAAGTTTATTTTATTTTGTAGAGTAGTAGAGCTCTTAGTGCAGAGTTCGTCCGGGGAAGTACTACCACCTTACCCATTTCCGCCGTGAAGCAGTAGTGCAATTGTATTACTGTGTTTCGGTTAGAAAGGTAAGGGGGCCGGTGAAATTACAGGCACATGAGACTTAACAACTTCACGTCTCAGGGTCGACAACGCATTGGCGATGCTCCTAGTGTTGCAAATGTCCATAGGCGGCGGTGACCACTTACCATCAGGTGGACCGTCTGCTTGGTTGTCGGCCCAAGTGGCATAAAAAAAATGAAAAAAAAAAGTCGCTAGGATATCTACCTGAAATAATACTAGAACTAAAATAGAATAAACAAGTATATTAATAAGTAATACAACTTTAAGTGCAGACTTCGTTCGGGGAAGCACTACTACTTCACCTACTTCCGCAAGGAGAAGTTGTGCACTTGTATTTACTGTGTTTTGATGAGAAAAGTAGAGGAGATAAATTACAGGCACATGACTTAACAATTTTATGTCTCAGAATCGACATCGCATTGGCGATACTTGGTATTGCAAATGTCTATCGGTGACGATAACATCTACTTATTTGTCGGTTTACTAGTTTTAAAAAAGGATTCCCAATTTTTTTATTTAGTAGTCCAAAATTTTAGATGGCCTTTAGGAATAGAAGTGCAACAACTTCGTAATTTAAGACAGTAATTTATGTAATACCTGCTATCCCCCGCGGTTTCACCCGCGTTCCCGAGGGATGTAACATTTTCTCGGCATAAAAAGTATTCTATGTTATTTCTAATATCTTCAAGAATATGTGTACTAAGTTTCATGATTATGGGTTAAGTACTTTTTGCGTGAAAGCGTAACAAATAAACTTACATTTATAATATTTGTAGGTATTACAGACCCATATTTAAACTAGAAAGTTAACCCTTAAAATAAAAGAAAAATAAATGAAGTTAACTCTTGACAGCGAATGCAAGAAGCGGTCCATTTATGTTCAGAATATAAAATGAAATCTTATCAATTCAGCGATTCGATACATATAATTCATTTTATGCAGCGACCTGCTTTCAATTTCATATACTTTTTTTGCATGAATAAATATGAACAACAATGTATTTTAATATAAACGAGTAATTTTATTCCACATATCGTATTTTATGAACTTTAAAATTTCATGAGGAATTTTATCACCCATTATATTACTACTGGGTTTTCGCTTAACAGAATTCGTTCGTCGTATTTTACGTACTCACTCGCTGCTCCCCGTTTCACACACTTTCCTGAGGGATCTTACATATTCCCGAGATGAAAAGTACTATGTGCTATTCCACAATATAATCTCTCTCTGTACCAAATTTTATTCAGATCCGTAAAGACGTTTTGACGTGATTTTTTACCAAGCATCCATCCATCGAAACTTTCGCATTTATAAATAGTAGTAAGATTTGCCGAGATATTGTATCTCAATGGACTCTAAGATACAGGGCTCTGCGTATTTTGAGGTTACTCCCTAACAACAATTGTAAGTTGAATTGACGCAGGAAATATTCTGTTCTATTTGAAAATATTAATACCGACTTGCCTCAAAACGTTGACTTAGTGTTAGACAGAAAGAACATAGCTTTACTGTTGATTGAAATCTTCCAACGATTTTACATTGACAAATATGTCCTTCTTACACTTAATAAGTATAATCATATGGAATAGGTACCTAAATTATTACTCCCGAAGTTTAAATGTGTCTTAAAGATATAATGACATATACGCTGCAAACCGAACAGCCTAAACCACTTTAAATACAAAGCATTTGTCTTAATGCCTATTGCTAAGCATCATAATAGTAGTGCTACTAAAAGTACTTCGATAAATTTAAATAACAACACAAGTGAAACCAAAAGAAGAAAAATCTTTTATGAAACAACCTCAACCATTGTCTTATTTCAAGCTTTAGGCGAAAAAATAAGTCTCACATAAAAAGAAACTTAGTTCTGACATAAACAACCCAAAAAAGCTATCTAGGCATCTTACCCTTACACTTTGCCTAGCAAAACATTCCTTTCCGACCTTATTATTTATCACACATAAAAAAGAAGAAAATTTGGTTATCAGCGCTTTTTCCCCAGCCTTGATAATGTTTGGTTTCTTACACGTGTTAGATATTTAAATGTGGGTAATTACTCATACTATATATACATTTTGTTGTATATGGTTAAATATAACTAAAAAAAAATCATATTTTTTTGCCATCGCCTGTCATGACAAATTGAATTTTTCTTCTTTGACCATACTATATTAGATAGATGTATATATTTAAAAATATACAGTTATCAATCAGACTAATATTTTTTATTGAACCTATTAAAGAAAGCTTACAAATCAAAGAAGCGTCTTTCTTAGAAACGTGGGTGAACGTGTGAGAGAAGTCGTTTTTATATAATACTAGCTGTCCCCCGCGGTTTTACTCGCGTTCCCGTGGGATGTCACATGTATTATACATAAAAACCTTCCTCTTCAATCACTCTATCTATTAAAAAAATCGCATCAAAATCAGTTGCGTAGTTTTAAAGATTTAAGCATACATAGGGATGTAGCGTATAAAGCGACTTTGTTTTATACTATGTAGTGATAATCTTAACTGTTTAGTGTTGATTTTATATCTTTCTTGAATAATGTTGCTCGTTACTTGAATATCTCAGTAAAACTGTAGTCGTAATGATCTACTTCAAGATATCCTCTTATCTATTTCTACCCATGTATACACGCCGTGATACAATAAAATCTTTTACAGTAACAATGTTAAGTTGTAAGTTTAGATTTAGGGCTGTCACATTTTAATTGTGTAAATATTCATTTGAATAATTCAATTGATTGCTATTCACATTGTATTTGAATAATAAAACACTGTTCTCCTTCTGATTTGGATTGATATGAATTATAGTCTACATTGTTACTGTTTCAGAAGTTTGAAAACCCTGATCACTAAATGCTTTACAAATTGTTATCTATGCCTGCCATTCGGGCCGCCTCTCTCACCTTTCACATTTACCCTTCTACCTCATTCACTACTTTTGCACATCTAATATTAAATGGCGTATAACACACGGGCTGGCTCAATTTGTGCCTTTATAAAATTGCCGATGAAAGAGGGTCATACTAATATGTAATATTATCTATTTAATATGGGAAGAAAGGTATGACCGTTATTAATATCATTCATATTATGTTTTTTTTTTATAAGGAATTCTTGTATGAAGTCAAATAAATTTTATGATATCTAATACCTTCGTGAAGTGAAATTATAGAAGCACGTAACATATATTTGTGTATTATAATTATATTTTATCAATATGGTATGTGATTAAGTAGGTACTTATGTACCTAGCTCAAAGAAATTTATAGGAAATTTAGTAATTTAAGGATGGAATTTAGAATAAGTCATGCCTCTTATAAACCTCTGTGGGTTTTTGTAAATGATTTTATGTTTTATTTTCCATGTAGGTATCTATGTTTGTTCAATAATAAATTAAAAAATATATATATAGTCAGTTTGAAAGGTTGTGTACTTCTGCATATCTAAAATAGGCTGTAAATAGATAAGTAATGCACCTAACAAATTATTTTAAGAGACACAATAGAAATAGATCCTTCTCTGCTCGCTGCCGTGCATAATCTAATGATAGAACTGAAATTCGCTTGGCAATAAATCTGTCATTTTTCACATTTCTTTAGATATCTTCAAGAGTCTTAGTAATCAAATATGTAACGTAAAAACTTGCAGATTGACCGATTAATCAAACCATTGACGACATCGTTTAAAGAATTAATACCTAAGTTTCATAAAACTTTGCCCGACACTGGCAAGAACGATCGCCAAGGTTAAGATCAAATTGACACTAATGGGCATTATTGTACCCCTAGAGATGGAAGGGGGGGGGGGGGGGGTTGATTGATGACCGGTTTGCTTGAAGGCTCGTATAATTAATGTGCCGTCTGCAGACAATTAAACCGATTACAGCGATGACCGCTGATACATCTTATAATATATCAAATATACCTTATTATATCCACTGAGGTTATATTTGGCCAAATTAGGTACAACAAGGAGTCATTCAGTTAATCTATACTAATATTATAAAGCGGAAAAATTCGTTTGTTACTCTTTCACGCAAAAACTACCCAACGGATATGGATGAAACTTGGCACATAGATAGAGTCTACTTATATTCAACATATAGTCTACTTTTTATCCCGGGAAATTGTGATATCCCTCGGGAACGCGGGTAAAACTACGGGGGACAGCTATTAGACAATAAAGGATCTAGCCGAGAAATTATAAGCCAGAGAGAATTTTCGCAAATTAATTATTTTTTGGTGAACATAAAAGTTTGTTAGTCTGTCTGTATAGTCATCAGCTTAGAGCTTTCCATTTCGGGGTTTTCCGCGTTCCCGGGGAATCTTATGTATCCCGGGATTAACATAGCCTACGTTCATTTGGAATAACATACTATTCAAATTGTGAAAAACATGTTCCGTGGTTACATTGAAACTTATGAAATTCGAACTCCTTTTAATATTTGTATAGATTTAATTAATTTTTCATCCCCAATGAAAAATGTAAAATTACAATAAAAAATAATTTCGTCCCAAAAAAATTTGAAAACTGGGTAAGCAAATATGCTTTATTCCAAGGTGATAAAAAAGCAGTAACTCTAGAAGTCTCAAGTATGCAAAACGAGTAACTAAAGATAGTTCACTTAGCCACAAAGATGAGAGCAGCTAATGTATTAACTTTTCCAAGGTCACGAGTCACCAGTTCCATTTAGACAAACGACGTCAGCACTTGCTACAATTTAATTCCAAGGGATTTTACGTATCGTATTACTAGACGCTGCATATTTTGGTCTAGACATATAACCTTAACATGACTGTTTGTGTCAAATGGTATTTATCAGTCCTTCCCAGTCTACATCTATATATATACATATATTTTGTATTCTACTAGCTGTCCCCCGCGGTATCACCCGCGTTTATCCATATAGCTTATAACCTATTATCTACGATAAATTCCGCGTCGAATTCAATCGAGTCAATCGACAGCAGTTCAGTCCCATCATATGCTCAGTAGTTTTGAGGTGATGGTGAGTCAAAGGAACCCTATTTTGCGTAGGTATATATAGAAAATTACTGTCTGTATTGTTTAATATTCCTTAAAAGTTCCGTTGTCGTTTGAAGTAACTATCTATTACTAGCTCTTCCCCCTTGTTTCGCCCATGTTATTGAGGCATGTTACATATTCTCGAGAGTATATGTTCCTATGTCCTATTCCAGACTATAATCTATATCTGTGCCAAATATTATCGAGATCGGTTCTGCCGTTCCGGCGTAATTTAATAACAAACATCTAACAATCAAAACTATCGCGTTTCTAATAGTACTAAGATTATTTGCATTGGATTAGATATATAAGAAACTATTTAGTTTAGGCTTTAAACCATTTAAAAGATACTGATGCTCATCGGTTTGGTAGACAACCTCAACTGTTAGGTGGTTCATATCGAATACCATGAAAGTTGTAAATCGTACTAAAATATGATTTAATTAAACATCGACACCATACTATGGTAAAGTAAAGTATAGGTACCGGCCGGCGGGTTATTATAAAAAAAAAGATAATTACAAGTCTATGTGTTTCGGCAGCTTTTCTTAAGAGCCAGTTTCCTAGCGCTTTATGTTCTTAACACTTCCGTCTACATCATTACTGTCCACGTTGGCATTGTAGTCAAGCACAGGTCTAACTAAAGTTTAAAAAAGTAGGCCTTTTTTCATACGAAATATTTTAACTACAATATTCATCAACAAAAGTAAAATTGTTACATTATATGATTGTCAATTTACTGCATTCGAAATAATATCCTATTTGTATTACATGTGAATTGTAATTGACTTAGCATCTTCTTCGTTATGCATAAGATGATCTTTCATTTAGATCTATTCGAAGATTTCTTTACTGGTTATAAGAATGTTGTATGTAATAAAAAAATATATTATTATTAGCTCCAGATGTATATGAAAACAGATAAGACCTTTATTATAATCTCTTAAATAAAATCAAATAAAAACAAACTAACAAAATATGACATCAAACAGTTTTGGTAAAAGTATTTTATACACGGAGGTCATCATTACTATGAAAATAGCACCTCAGTTGTATCTATATCGTGACTGCGCCTCATTAGTAGGGCAAACCGGATCTAACCGGTTACCGCACAATGCCTCTCGCGAATTCCGCTTTCTTCGGAAAATTCAGCTTCAGGCCGCCACTAACGAGAATTCTGATGAATGACAGCTGAATGAAAGCGCTGACCATGTCTTATTTCAACGGCTTAGAATTCAAAATCCAGACTAACACTTTGTACTTTAAAAGTTTTAAATATAGCTTTTTCGTAGCTAGGATTTTTATTCAACTCTGTAACGTACCTTAAAAAAGAACTGCAGTCATTGTTGGAAGGAATGAAAAGCGTGTCACTGAACTGTTTTGTTAAAATGTAGACGATGGCGCTTGATGTTCGATATATGTATAGATATAATGTTGACCTGACCTAATAACTGTTGTTTACGTTGACCCAGTTGAATTATGAAACGTCATTGTGATTACATATAATGACTAATGAAAAATTTGAAACATTTGTACACAAAGTTTCTGTACAAATTATCTATACAAAGAACAAAAGTAAGGAGCCAATAAAAGTTTATCAAATAGATTGACCAGCAAGATGTGGTTTACGGTGCCATAAAAAAGGAATGGTCCTTGAATCCGTTTGAGTGGTATTCGCGATCCTTCAAATAAAAGATCGTATCAAGATAATGTTCAGGCAAATAAGATTTTAATTACGAATTGCTCTCAATTTAAATTTCAGTACACTTTTTGTTAAAGAAATGTGAGAACTCTAACGACAAATGCAGAACATATTTTTTTACTGTCGCTGTTTGGAGCAATCGGAATAATACGGGCAAGGCGAAAATGCATCTGAGGAAACCAAGAAAATGTTAGGAAACGTTGACCTACATAAGACGACTGCGATGAAAAAAGAAAAGTATTTTTTTTCCTCGCGTGCTTATCAGGACTTGCTCTCAATGAGCCTCAACTCGAGAAATCCATTCCCTTATGAATTTTATAACTTGTACAAGTAGCTTTAGGTCGCGTGATCCGACCAACACTTAATATAAGTTAGTAGCCACAATAAACAATAAAAACTTGGCCCTCCAGTGGGCAAGAAAGAATTTACTGAAAGAAATTGTCCCTTGCGTACGCTATTGTGTTTATAAACTTTGTTCAGAGAGTCACTAAATTGTAGGCGTGTAGATTGTATTGTGCGATTCTAGCGACAATCGGTTTTGTTGACCGCTTTAGTATTATGACATCACACGAATCTATATCTTCGACACACATTGCCCTGACAAATAGGTACCATGATAGATTATATGTGATAGAAAAAGTACTGTTTACACTTCATTCCAACAAAAATCAACTTGTTTCAACTCAACGAAAATTTTGTACCAACAAGATTTGGTCCTAAACAAATCTTGAAGTGTACGTTATGTGACAGACGCGCTCCAGGAAATTGGGCTGCGGCAACGGAGATTCCACTCTAAGGATTAACTTGGAAACAGGCGATCACAGTGGACCCCGGAGAGCAATCCACTCAGCCTTAAAGCCGTTGACTTGACGTTGTGAACGCCAATACAACAACCCGATGGACGCATAAACGTCCACAATTTAGTGACATACAAACAGAAGATGGAACATCACTGAACCAATAGTTCACATGTCAGGAAACAATGCAATATGTACTAACCTAAATCAAGTTACGCACCTCGTCGACATTCATAACACGAGGCGGTTTAATTTATGAAATTGCTACGCCGGAAAACAGTACCTAGATAGCGTCGGTCGCGAGGGACACAAAGGGTGTGTGTTCGGGACCATGAAAGCAACTAGCGCCAATTGAAAATAAGCCCTTTAGCAGTATTCATAACGTACAAATTGTATTGTCTAGCTTTTCACGCTTAAGAATAAGAACTACAAATATTCTAGAGTTAATAGTTTGAAAGAGATAATCTTGTACCTACAATGTTAAAGGATAAATGATTACGAGAACAATTTAAATTGTTGTTGTTTTTACTGAATATAAAGAGCTGGGGGACGTTTTAATCTGGTTGCAGTGTAGTTGAGATAAAACTAGAGAAGAAAGGTCGCTAATGGGGCTTTAATGGTCGTTTTGCAGTAAATACGGGATAAAGGGTGCATAAGCTAAAATAAATTGACTCTGAGGTGCAAACTTGGCAATGATGGTGTAAATGATCACATGGTGTTGATTATCGGTTTATATATTATGATATTTGGGGTAGTACTTTAATATTTTCGTTATAAATTAAATTGTACCCTAATTATAAACTGTAATACTTCTTTTTGACCCAAACTACTATCGAATTATTATTTGATAGAATTATAAGAACATTTCGTTGAAACTTTTTATTAATTTCTTATATAGTCTTGTAATATTGACCTAATTATATCGTATGGAGTACGGTATGAATGATTTATTGCAGTGGACAGCAAAATAACGTAGAATTATAATCCACAGTCAAAGAGTCACGCATTAGTACGTCAACTCACAAAATTATGGATATCATAGCTGTCCGTCCGTGATGTAGGAAGACAGTTCTTTTAAAACCTGATGTAAGCAGCCTATATTTACGTCTACTAATAAATTTGTGTGTTACTAACTTCTATCCTGCGGTTTCAGCTGCGTTTTCTAGGAATCTAATGATTCCTTTGTGTATAATCCAGAAATATTTTATCTATGTGCCAAATGTCATAAAGAACAGACATCTATATTGTAAATTTAACCCGGAAAATAAAGTATTCCATAGGGTATTAAAAAGGAAAGTGTAACTAAAGACAGATCGGAAGTAATTACATTTTCATTCAAAACAAACTCTACATCTGACACTTGTCCCAGTTCTCTCCATTTCAGAGACTAAAATATTTAGGTTTGTATTCGCCGATATTCGAATATCGAGTGTTCGGTACACAGGACAGAATTGGCTACAAAAAGTGCCTACTATTGCGCAGTGCCTAAAAGTAGTAACACAAATAGAGCTACAGTTTTGTTGTATTATTTACTTTTTCATTGAATAAAGTTTTCTAGCCGCATTGAACACGTTTGTAGCTCATTTGTCGCCAGCGGCGAATTGTTGACACTGGCCGACGGTTCGCTTTGAAACATGAAAAAATACGTCAGCAAAGGGAAGGTTCAAAGGGCCTAAAAGGATAAGGGACCCGATTTGACAGGGCCTGTTACAGGGTTGACGAACCCTTAGGAAACTGTGTTTCAGCTTAGTAATATTTTAAAATGCCTTTATTTATTTCGCCGTTTGAAGATTATTAGACATCTATTTCATTTCATGACAAAGAGCAATAAAACCCTATGCAAAACTTTCAGAACTCGTTTGCTTATTTATTTGTAGCTAGAAATGATTAATATAGCATTTCGATTTCGTAGGTACTGAGCTTGGTTTTTCAAATGATATTACTCGAGGTAATGTAACTAAGTAATTTGAGTTAATTTTCTACATTGTCCATCAGTTTCGCTCTATTTATGGCCATTACCACAATATTGTAGGTTCTAATTTCTAATGGAAGGTGAGGTTATATCTAATGAAATAAAGCTCATATTCACTAGGAATAGGTATCATATTCGCCTGGAAAAAATACGTTAGGCACACTTCAATATTAGACGTCGAAATAAATTTCAGTATTACGTGATACCATCAGAATGATAGCGAAAATATATTTTTTGTCAGAAACTTGCAAAAATAGGGTGTGAAAAACGGCCGCACTGAATGAAATGGGCATGACTTGGCATGATGGGCGTGGGGGGTACACTCACGCTCAAAATCGCTTTGTTGACAATCCACGCTTGTGCACACTTACCTTGCGAACGATTCTGCATTTGTTTTCACGTTTCAAACTTTTGTTTCTATTTGAACAATATATTCGTGTGTGGGTGCGGGTGGGAGGAAAAAATAGCTCGGATTATTTTTCCGCACTTTTTTAGCCCGTTTTATGCATTCTATGCTCACTGTACTTTTGATATTAGGTACAATTGTACTGGGTTTTGTCTGAAAATATATTTGGAAGTAAAATGGAAACTATGCTAACGATGGAAATACAATAAATATTTGACAGGCAATATAATGAGTGAGTTTTAATGTTTTGCAGTAGGCTGAAATAGTTGAACTTTCATACTTTTATAACTTGTAAAATTCTAGATAGTACTTCAACAAAATATGGACTTATCACTACATAGTATAAAATTAAGTCACTTTCTCTGACCCGCATTCTCTCTGACGCAACGGATTTTGATGCGGTTTTTTTTTAATAAATAGAGTGATTGAAGAGGAAGGTTTTTAAGTAAACCGCAGGGGACAGCTAGTGTTACTATACTTAAGCATGTGTGATGCTGGTCACCCATGTAAAGTTCAACAGAACTCATTACAGTCAACCACAAACGTTGGATAATTAATATATTCAACATGTTTACGTAGACTGGTGTATACTATTTATTACTTGCCGAGAGTCAACAAACAATACCGTATTGTTATCATTGTAAGGTATAAATTACGTGAACTTTGTTTACGTCTCACCTTTGTACCATTACAATTCTAATGTAATGTCAATAAGAACCTACCTTTACTTGTTTGAACAATATATCTTAAAAGGTTAAGTGTAAATTGAAACAATTCTGGTAAACTAAGTCTTAAATTGTTGTAACTAAGGTTTGTATTTAAAACTAGCTGACTCGACCATCCCCTGTTAAAAATTCTTTTAATTTTACTTAAGTCTTTTATAAACATTTTAAAATAAAGTCCAACCATCTCAAGTGACCACCAACAACTAACATTACCATTTATCTATATATAATAGATTATGTTAGATATATACTTATTTTATTCCCTACCGCTCACTGAAGAGGGCTTTGGGCCCTTTGAACCCCCTTGTTACAAAAATCCCTTTTCCACATTGCTACGGGTTATATAATTCTTTAGTCATTAAAAACACAAGTCTACATCACTACCAAAGAATATCTTGAAAATTATTCACACCTAGTTAATTAAAATCAAAATATAAATAGATATACTGTTGACTCGTAAGTCATGGAACCGTCACAAAATAATTCACCAACCAACATCTGGGAACCAACATCTGTGCAAGGCTTGAACAATTGCCAACGTGTGCATTCGCTTTTCCCTGTCTCTCTTTGGAGCTACGTCTCGGATATAAGCTGAGTGAGAGCGAGAGCGATATAAAAAAGTGATCTTGACTTAAATGTTGGTTTTATTATTTGTTATAATGTGAGTAATGCGCGTAATAATTAAGGGAGACTATAAATCAGTATATAGATTGTTAGTCCAAGTATCAGCACAAAAATAACAGAAAGACTACGCTGCCACGGTGGTACCAACCGACTTATGACTTATAAGGTACAAGGAGGTAGGGGCAGCTTACGGTAATTTGCTAATCCTAACAGTGTTATTATACTGCGGCAAAAAAAATATTTATTTATATTTTCACGAAATAAGTAATAGGATACTCCATAGAAAAATATACAAGCAAAACTTATCTATTGCGTGTACCCAACACAAATTCTCTAACAATATTATTACATACACTTTGTATGTAAGGAGTCGTTTTCCTTATCGCATGCTTGGGGTATACAACAAGAGATGCACGAACCTTTATAAGAACATGACCCACAATACACACATTCAAACATGCATACTTTGTGGCATCCGACTGACCCTTTTCTTATAGCTCTTTTTGATTACTTCCCTTTGAAATCCCCAGAGCTGTCGTCATACCACTCGCTCGCATTGAGACGGTAGCCTAATAATAATCTTCAGTCCATTTGGGCCGCCACAAACTGATGCTATGTGGCAGAACGCTGGCATACGTCGACATTATGGATTAAGCTGTTGATTCAACATTGCTACGGTTTATTGAAATATGCTTTTGATGAATATTTGTTTAGAAATCAACCTTTTTAAGTTTTTCAATCAATTAACTAATATCAGGTGCTTGTAAAATCAACGGTCTCAATACTATGCTACCCAATTGATTAAGGGGAAGTCGTTCTTACTTTTATAATAGAGTTAGGGCTAAAATCCAAAAAATAATAGAAAAAATGTTTTTTTTTGTTCCATTATCTTAAAGCCCGACTAATTTCGTCCATCCAGGGGCTCGATTCTGTAAGGAAAATGACACTAACTCGAAGGTGTTTCGTCGCGGCCTCCGTATATAATAAAATCCGTTGAAAATTATGGTGCGACGATCCCTCAAATTCAATATTATGTGAAGACGAGGAATTAATGACTGACCCTGTGGTAAAGAAATTGAGAATATTGTTAAAAGCACAATATCGTTCACTGACCCTACCTTTACCCTCTATTATAGTTTGACGAAAAACGTCCGATTGCACAATTTATACAAGCACACGAGGATAACCTCGTATACCTATCATGTTCAACTGAAAGAAATATTTTAGACCCACTTCAATATAAATGAATGTCGAAATTATATTTGTGTAACGTGTCCTATTATAGATAGGTACTTTATAAGACTAATTATTATTCATTTAATATTTTAAAAACATTTCAAATGAGTGTTTGAAATGTATATTGAATTATTTTCAATTACCTACTTAAATGATATTTGATGGTTTTATTTTAACATCATATTTTTTATTTATTTATTTATTTTAAATTATAACACCATTACAGCCTATAGTAGGTACTAATAATATGCTATAACTAAAGTAGGTAGATAAATACATTAACGTACATTTTTAATAAACATAATAAAAAATTCAATGAATTACAAATAAAACTATACGCACGCAGAACTCATACGGAGACCCACATTTTCCCCTTTGTGGGATTCCATAACAAACTAGAAAAGAAAAATCTTATAGGGTCTGAAAGCAATAAGGTTTCTACAGTAAATAGGTATTCCAACAAAAGCCTTGGTACCTAAGTATATTTAACATTATTAAGTTAATAGAAACAATTGTAATAAAATTACGAAGTGTGTTATTTCTTGTGAAAGAAGCCAAGACCCTCGCCAGTGCTTAATAACTCACTTAAGTAGCGTCAATCCAATGAACAATTCTTTAGCACTCTTTCTTTATGGTTGCTACAAATCCAATTAGTGTTAAGCAAAAGTTCTGGTAGATTTTGGCCTATATCCAATCGTTTCTATTCGAGATTGCCATTCCAAATAACTTTACATTCTCACTCGGTACTAATTTAGTCCTGGTATCGTGAGTAGAAAGACAAATTGAAAAGTGATCACTTTGCATCGCCTGCTGTTAATGTCGTTACAGGATTGTAATGGTTTCTTTAGTGTTGGGGTTTGTTTGCTTTATTTCACACTCTTAGATGGTATTATGAAAGTGCTGTGTCGGGTTTGATTACGGGGTTCAATGTATTGTTATGTAGGTAGATTTTCGACTATCGAATTGAATTGTGCGGTCACCCAAATATACATTCATCTCTACTTTAAGTTAGTTAAGTTATGGTACAAAATTACTCAGTATTATTATTATTAAAATCACCAAAAAATATTTTGTCGAAACGTCATATTTGAGGTTATCAATTACGCGGACATTGGGTCACAAAAATCGACACAAAACTGTGTTCTGATTGCATAGTGCTTGTACAATCAATTATTTTGTGCTGATTGAAGGCGCGGTAGTATTATTGGTATATTTTAGTCTGAGAGCTTAAAATAATTATCTATGGTTCTAGGTCAAGCAGGTGTATCATAACGACCCTCAGTTGTTACTTCGGGATACTTTTATATTATGTTACCTCTATAAAAGGCAAAAACCATTTAGGATTACCCTCTCCTCGCAAAGCCTATCGCAATTCCAAAGAGAAGTTTATCGAAAACCGATACGTCGTCGAAAATGGGACCGTGGGCCCATAAATATAGAAATCAGAATACTTCGTGTTGTCGATAAGACGCTTTTGTTTATTATATATAGTAGCATCTTTTTTTCTAGAAATGTCTGCCTAAGTTACAGGTGAATGGTAATGAGGTTTGAGGCAAGGTAGGCTGATGAAATATTAACTTGGAGTAAGTTTTACTTGGTTCGCATAGATTTCTGTATAAAGCAAAGTTATTTTGTGAACGAAATACTAAGTTACTTTATAATACACGCTTTTATCTGTGAAGTTAACAGAAAACTGGTAACCCTGACGGTTGCTGAAAAGAAAATATGGTTGTTTTTTGAAATTTATCAAGTTGTCAACGCGCGAGTGATACCCACGGTGCTGCAAGCGTCAATAGGCACGGTGTTGCAAGCGTCAATAGGCTGTGGTGATCGTTTACCATCAGCCGGGCCGTCAGCTTGTTTCCTACCTTAGTAATATAATAAAAAGTCTCTGTGTAATATGAATTTAGTGCGCAAATGTAAAAAAAGTACTGAAACAAATTTAAATAATGACATTCTTATTTTTTTATTGTTCTAACACAGCCCGCAAGTTGTGTAAAGATATCGTAATATTTTACCCTAACTGTTTAAGTAATGCTCGCAATATTTAGATAGTTAGTATATATAAGTAGGCGTTCCTTTAAGTATTATTGTATATTGTGTCAGAGACATTCCACTTCAGGAAGCCAGGCACGTACCGTCATGTAGAAATTCTTCATTTACTTAGCCGGTGCCAACGATAGCGCGTTTTAGGCGCGCCTCCTGTAATAAATGATATACACAACTCTATATTATACAAATTGTTGATTTTCTCTGTTCGTTTACACCTACAACAATAATATAATTTGTCCATTACAAGGTTATTTAAGCGAAGCGGTGGTGGAACTCGGCATTAATTTCTCTTCGTTTTATCCCATTTCCTTCCTTTGCCGAGCTACGCCTTCCACCTCTGAGGTGCATTTGCTCACGTGGAATCCAATGTGAACCGCTTAGCTGCCTCCTACAGGAACACGTAGACTCGTTTCCTCCGAAACATCTTCAATAAATATTTTAAAACGAAACATTTTGTCGATGTAAATTAAATTGGCGCCAACTAAAAAGTCTACGTGATCCACCGAGGTATTCCTTCCCGTTCTCCCTTGACACTGATGTGCACATAACCCAGTTATGTCCAAACCAGTGGGTGCCAATCGCAACCTCTAACCGTCGATTTTCATTTACAGTAAAGTGATGAGTGTAACTCAAGTATATTTTTGATGTCAAACAATTATTTATTTAATTCCGTCGAAGTACAAAGTATACATTTAAAGTGTTGAAGAGATTATTATAGCTGTAGAAAAAGTGAAATAAAATTAACATTATGAACTGAAATAAACCAGTGATAAAATGAATATAGTGAGAACCGTTAATGATGAAGTACTGTTTCCCGTGGAAAGTGTGAACAATAAAACGATATGGGATGACTCATAGTGAAAAATGTTATGTGCGACCCGCTACCCGATCCGAAGATGATGCGCGATATTCACGACAATGCTGGGGGAAGTACAAACGGCGCGATGGAGGAAAGCGAGGGCGGAGGGAGTGGGGCTGCAGAGGTCGATATGGACGACTGTGGCTCCCTCGCCCTGCCACCTGACCTTCCCCCTTACTCCGGCGACTACATCATCAGTGACTACATGGAGCGCCTCGGCACACGGCTTAATATACTCGAAACGGAGCTCAAATACGCTTGGCGAGCACTTGACTTGCTCAGTCAAGAGTATGTCAGGATGTGGGAAAGATTGGAGAGACTGGAGTCACTACTCGCAGATCAGCAGGGTGTGATATCAACGTTACTTGACTTTTACACCTGTCGCACTGTCTCCTCCAGAGATCCGATGACTCGCCTTGAAGTTATCAGAGAAATATTAGGCAACGGAACAGTCGAAGATGGTATAGAAGAAGGATTGGACATTGGAAGAAGTTCGCTATTAATGGATCCCCAAGAGGAGATAATGGAGTCAAATGAAGCCTTCTACAAGAGCCTAAATCAAGCTTACAGAGACGATCTCTCAGTATGTGATGAAACTTCTAGACCACCTTCACAGCTGGATATGATCTGGGAGGCACCGGAAGAACCGGATATAGAGATAATTCCCGCAAGTTCGAGACAAGTTTATAGTGCCACAGACTACAAAGATTATTGTGGATTACAAGGTGGACCCGGTATTAGCGAAAGAGATTTGGTGCATTTATCTACATTAAGTACAATAGATCAAATCACAGTAGATAAATTACACGAATTAGATAGGTTGACATCCCAATTACACAAGGATTCGAGAGAGTTAAAAGACTTGAAAACTAGGATTCTTAGTCCTGAAACAAAAATATTGAAACATGACAGAGACATTGAAGCAAAAACACTCGTCGAGGATGGAAATATTATCAACGAACAACTCAAAAGTGTCTACTCAGGTGGTGATAATTGGGGTATCAATGATATGATGAAAAGTTTTGATGATTTTATGTTGACGATGCCGAAGGATTCAATGGCTAGAGAAAAGTCTCCATCAAGATTATCCCTGACTGAAAGTACCGTCACAGACAGAATGGATTATTTACCTCCGACACTGTCACCACGACGAAAGTTTGTACCAGAGAGAACAACGACGGAACCTTATACGACTGTAACCGGTCGCCTAGCATATAGTTCAGCTGTTGCTAACGCTGAAATAAATGCAGCAAAGGCATCGAAGTCCCCTAGTGCTCTATCGAGGGAACGATTTGAATATAGCTCTTCGTATCAAATTAATGAAACCTCACGACAGAATTATTATTCAAGTAAAGGAATGTCTCAACCCATAAATGATATTTATAAATCAGGAACGGAACAACCCTCTCCATTATCTATCCATGAAATATATAATGGGTCGAGTGACAATAGATTAGAATTAAATTATGAAGAGAGCAGATTGCGAAAATCTCCTAGTCCCCCACCACCGGCGCCACCTCATGGGTCTGACTGTTTTCCATCAATTGAAAATAACAATGAACTAACAACTCATCAATCAATGTTGTCAACTGGTAGGTGTAATCCACAAGATAGTATGCGCCTGAGTCCTAGATCTCCAAAGTCTCCAAAGACTTCACCAAAACATGTAAAAAGAGATTCTGCTAATATAGTGGCCGCTAAATCTGATTCTGGTTTATCATCTATGAGTGGATGGTCAAGTCTTGAAAAAAGTCCCGGATCGCCGAAGACGGGGAGGATTTCACATGGAAGTCACGATTCTCATAAGATTAGAGTTCCTTCACCGCAATCAATTCAAAGAATTACTTATGAGGGCGAATCCAAGCCATACTTAGAAACTTTAGTAGACTCTTATATGTTCGAAGATAAAAGTTTGAAAAGTGACTATAACTTAAAAAAAGTTGACCACTTACCAAAAGATGTATGCAATTCAAGAGATTTGAGTAAAATGCAGGGAAAAGCTGAAAGTGAATTTTTAAAGAGTGATTTATCTTATTCCGTTACAGGGCAAAGCACACAGATGAGCAATATGGGAGACTACTATTATGGCAATGAAGCTCCATCAATATATTCTGTTGCGGGAAATAGGCAACCTATATTCACAACTGTGTATAGTACTCCCAGAGGAATATTGTCTGAAGATAGAAGTTTTTCCGAATTATTAGATAGAAATGAAATTTCAGAGTCCGTTGTTAGACCACCTGTAGACTCATATCCACCAGAGCCTAGCTATCATGCGCAAACTGTAGTTATGTCAGCGGCAAATGCAAATAAACGGCCATTGCTTAGAGCTAATACCATGGGTGCAAATGATCCAAATTTTTACCAAAATGGCTACAAAGTAGCAGGACATCGAGCTGGTTATCCACCAGGAAATTTAACAGATGCCCTTTCTTATTACCCGACATCTAGTCGATATGATTCACCAAAACGTACTTCTTTGGAGGATCAATTGTCATGGCAAGGTGGTAGTAGATCGCCCACAAGTTCTATGGAGACTTCAAGCTTAAAGTCACATTCGCTCAGTATAACCGAGAGAAAACAATTCCAAAATCAATTGCAGCAAGAATATTTTAAGCAACAACAATATGATCAACGTAATGGGAATGTGATGTACGAAGAAGAAGAATATGATAAGCAAAAATCGACGGAAAATTCCAAAATAAGAAAAGAACAATATGTTGATTCAAGCGGCATGCTAGTATCAGAGTCAGGGTATTTATCAATATCTACAAATTTAAAAGGTCAACCACAAGATAAACAAGTAAAGAAACCTAAAAGGACGTCTTCATTAAAATCAGCAATGTCTTCCATGAGCCACTGGCTACCAGATTTACATTTACCAAAGAAACATAGATCTCATTCGTTGCCTTCTGGCGTGGATACGGTAGAGCCACCACAACAAGAACGGACATTAAAAGAACGGATATTGTCAGCCCAAAGAAGAAAAAAGAAATATCACTTAGTGGCATCCATGTCTGGTTTATTACAAAAAGCTAGGCGAAAACATCAAGCAAGTCATCAATCATTATCTGATCCTGAAACATCAGAAACAGAATGGTCTGGAGGTCGCTCCAGCGCTCAATCTGAAGATAGTGACAGCGTATTTTCCGACTCTGCCCATGAAAGTAATATGTTTGTTAAAGTAGCTACAAAGCCAAAACAAAGGAAAGTAAATCATCAAGATATAATTGAGCAACAACAATTAATTCAAGAATTGCAAGAGAAAGGATTAGAATATAAAGAGGAAGATTCGGAATGCATAATTGAAGAAACTGAAAAGTTACCAGTCAGCACTGCTTTGCCGAGAGATAAAAGTGACGATATTGACTTTCATTTTGCTCGCGTGAGCCAAATGCAAAAGGATAATAATATTCCAGAGCTGGAGAAGCTAGATATTGATACAGACATTTCAAATGTTGATTTGTTTGATGAAGAAGAAAAAGAGGATAATCAATCCCCCGCGTCATTATTCGCAACTATAGGCGATGTGAAAAAGGCATCAGGTGTATCTGATGAAGGGTCAAATGAAAGTAATAAATCATACAGTGGTAGTTCACAAGAGTTTGCTGTATCTAGGGCCTTAGGAAAGTATAGGCTTCGAAAGTCAACATCAATTTCTGATGAGCAAATGGACGATATATCACCGCCCAAACCGGACACAGATCAACAAGAAGAAGTGAGTGAAGATTTTCCAAATCAGAAAGAAAAACGAGCACGTAAGCCAAGTACGCCAGAAATTATTAACACTACAGTACAAGAAGATGTACACATATATACTGAAAGAAGCCCTTCTATTCAAAGTTCTCGTGGTTTACCAAACAAATTCCAGCCACGTCATCAGCAAAGCTTAGAAATACCAAACAAACATGACGATGATGACAGTAGAAGTACGCATTCATGGAGGAGTGGTTCTCGAGTATCATCTCGGAGACAAAGTACGGAAGACAGTATTGATTCTGAAGACGAATGGTATTGCTATGAACTAAGGAAATTAGAAGAAATGGAACACCAATCACAGGTAGAGGCAGAAAGACAACAAACATTGGCAGAAGAGCCAGAATTTGAAGATCTAGAAGAGGAATCTGGTGAAATTTTGAAAGAGAAAATGTCTTACGTTCTAAGAGAATTAAAACTTAAGACAGCTACTGTCAAAACAAAATACGACGAGTCTCCTGTTAAAGACACATGGAAAGATGTTACAACTTTCCCTGCTATTGAGGAAACTACTGATGATACTTATCCAGAAAAAGACTTTGACGATGACAAATCTTTCGCTGACTCAGGTTCTGGAGAAACTTCAGGACCTGATAGCCCTGTAATGAGCGGTGATGAGCTAGACGATGACTACGATGATATGCCTCAGATTGCTCATCAAGAACCAATGTCAAGATCCCCACAGGAAGCACCTCCTCAACAAGACGCTCCAGTTGGAAGCAAGTGGAAGCTTCTGAAGGCACTGAAAGATAGAAAAGCTGAAGAGAAGACATCGGACACGCCTGTAGCCACCACCCCATCAACAGAAAAGGACAAAGTGAGCGCAGGTGTAAGTTACCTCATGCAAAAATTTCATGAAATTAGAGTTAAGAGCTAAGCGTGAAGCTTAATATGCTATGTAGGAAAATAACCGGCTAAAACCTTTCGTAATATTTTGAAAGTAAAACTAATAGTTAGACTGATATTACTCAATGCCATTGCAAAATTTATATAACCTGCTTTACAATTCAAAAATATAAAGTTATCCGTATTATTAATATTATAGAATAGGTGTAGGATGTGTTATTAATTGTTAATTATAGTCGTCCATTAAAACAACTTCCAATAAGTAATCATTAGCTGATTCTTACCTTGATACAGAATTTTCATCTTTCTTCGACTTTTCTTAGTCAATAATGAGATAGCTACAATTTATTGTCAGAAATAAAAAGTTTGTACCTGATTTGCCCATTAATATTTTATAAAAAAAAATACTATTGTAATCAATTTTGCGGACAGAGACGGTATGTTCTTATTTGATGAACTATATAATATTTTTATGATTTCTGAACTGTATTTACATAATATATTTTAAAACATACCATTTTTTAAGTTAAATAATATATCCATAAGTATGCATCTGCGTTTTTTTTGTTATCTGGTTTTACAAGCAGCATATTACAAGTAGTACAAGCTCTGCTGATTTACAACAGATAATTGTGTCAGAGCCGAGGATATTTCTTTATTAATTTATTGAATTAAAATTACCTCTTACTAGACCTAATTCTTTGAATATATATGCAGAAATATAAATATAAATAAAATCTTAAAATAGACTAGCTCACATATTTGTCTAGTTTTCATATGTACTAACACTAAAACAAGCATTGAAACTTGGCGTAAAAGGGTTGAGGTGACATGCCTAAAATAACGGAACGAGAACCAGGAAAAGAAATCCTTACTGTCAGTATATAAAATATTAATGTGCAAGCCAGCCAGTTTATTTTTACCAATAAATTTTGGCCTTCAAATCACCATAATGACAAGCCATTACCATTAATGTATTGTTATGTCATGGATTTCCCTTTCATGTTTATCCAAGATATCCAAACTCTAATGAAACTAACCGTGGTTGTGACTCTTGAGCCATATTTCAACCAGAATATTCGTTTTACCGAACAGCTGAACGAGACTATTCAGATATATAGCGTAGGGTGCTCGTATAACAATATTATTATATTTACTTACAGTTAATGCTCTTTTAATTGAGGCAATAATTAGGTATAACCAGCGCAATAGTTAAGAACTTTCTATATTATGTATTGTATGTATATTGGATTTTTATATAAAGCTTATGAAAATATTCAACAATACAATGTTTATACAATTTTGAACAAAAGGTTTACTTGCTTATTATATACTTGAAAAATAAACTTTACAATAATACTATATAGAATATTCTCAGTATTATCTGTGTTTGTTGCTTGATATTATTTAATTTGATATAAGTAATCAGTGAAATAGATACTATCGAACATTCAGATAAAATCATGATTAATCGGAGGACTATTTTGTCGTACAAAATCTATTCATCGTCATATCATTTCATATCATGTGAAACATAAAGAAAAAATGTTCCTTATTTTTTTTATTAATATGGCTGAAAGAAACATTGACAGGGAGGTACGTTTATAGGCCTAATTGTATTGTTGGTATTGTTTTGATGTATTAAATTTAATTAAAAAAAAGAAATATATGGGCAAAGGCAATCGGTGCAATGTAGTAGCTGAACAAGTAAAAAGGCCGAAGTGCCCATATCAAAAAAAAAATCCGTCGATGTTTCTTCAGAGTTACCTATATACGATATTCATCTATACACACATACACATAACGTCTTAATCTAGTTAAATCACAGCTTAGAAATATAGCTATTTACACTTACATAAAATATATAGCTGGCACTTTATGTACTAACATATTTAGCGGAATATTTTAGATGTTGAATGATATTATGTAGAATTAAAATTATTATATGGGCAGGCATAGGGCAATATGTTAACCAATTATTATACTCATTTTACTATTTACTTGGCTTGAAAAACTTTAAATAAACATCAAATATATTATATTAAACATTGTTATTCTCATGAATGTTTTTCATTACAAACATCACGGTTAATTTGCCGCAAATTTTCAATTACAACACGAGTCATATAAAATTATTTTTACTATAATAAAATTTGTTCATCCGTTATCTACTGTGCCCACATTTTAATGTTTTGCGAAATAATGTTAATTGTGTTTAAGTAATAAATATACCATATTAATTCTCCATGAGTAAGTAAATAAGTTACGAAAATAATGTTTTCATTGTGATCAAATTTTCATGCGAGCATTTTAAATAATGAGTATTATTCACGAAATGAAAAAAATTAACGAGAAAGGGAAGTACTTACCTACCTATTTCGTAATGATCTTTCAGTATGAAAATTTGATCGAAATGACTTATGCTATTTAGTAATAATTGTTGTTATTTTTAAATAAATGTTAGCTTTTTATTTTGTTTTGTTGTATTATGTTTAATTGTTGTTTTTTTTTTTTTTTAGAATGGCTCCGGAGTCTTCAACGAGCAAGGCGGCAGAGGAAATGGGTATGCTTGTGATTTACCTTCATTTTATTAACAAAATATTTCTTTAATTTACAGCAAACTACATTTTACTTTTCTTTAAAACCTGGATAACAAATACATTTTACACTTGCATTACTTATTGCTTCCGAAATTATTATTTTATATATTTATACTAGCCGTCCCGACAGAGGTTGTCTGTCAAAATAAGTCCATACAAAAGTTCCTTAAAAATGCAGGATCTCGCAGCACCACCGAATCTACTGGAACAAACACAAAAAAAATCATCAAAATAATTCCAGCCGTTTTGGAGGAGTTCACTAACATACACACGGACAGAAGAATTTTTATTAAGATATAAAAATGGGAATCTTTCCTAGAGTAAAACGTTTACACCTCAAAAACCTTTTAGCGAGGCTTTAACTAAAATAGAGTAATTTCCAAGGATCCCAATCCACAAGAGCATACAAGAATTGCTAGGTTTTCATAAAAATATTGCATACAGTTTTATAATAATGTTACATTTCCTAGTATCTCTTGCAAGTGAGTTTAAAATATCTTCCCAATGCACCTCAGTCGTCGTCGAAGGATAGGAACTGTAAATGTTTATTCAACTTTAAACAATGTTTATACAAGTTAGAGGTCGGTGAGTAAGCAATGTGGAAACAAGTTCTGGGAAACGGAGTTTGTGTTCTGCTGTTTGCGTTCAATCACTCGCAAAGCCTTGCCTCTTTTTAATGAAAACGGGGTTCATTTAGAAATAACTATTTGGGTGAAACTAATAAAATTGGTGATGTAAAACGATACCAAGAATGAATCATAACAATTCTGTTCAATCAAATAATAGTAATTATCAAATATTGTAGGACATTTATTTGTTCTCGGTCATCTACCTTAATTGAACAATATAACCCTGTCATTTAATTTTTATGTGTATTTATACTAAAATATGAAACAAAGTGTTTGAGGTGGGAATTTAACCTATTTGAGCACTTATAACTTGTCCAATTTAAGAAGTCCCATGTGACGTATAATAATTTTATAGAGAAATGTACTCTTTTGCTTTGACGCAAGGTTCATTTAGATCATCATACATTTAACCACTGGTTCAATAGATGAACCTTATTACTAAATAAATAAAGTTGCTTTTTCAATGACGTCCTTAAACGTCAAAAGGGACTTCGTATAGTAGACAGACTATAGTCATGGAATCTTACAGTCGTACCAACCTTTGAAAAAGTGGTAATAAATATGATGGTTTTAGACATCCCGGAGACAATCCGTTCTACAGCAACATCGACAGCATGCCTGACATCCGACCGAGAAGAAAATCCATCCCGCTCGTTTCAGAACTCGTAAGTAACATTTTAATTTGACCTATTCAAATAGCCCATATTACTATTACAATTCCGATGGAAGTAAGCTATCTTTCTCTCTGGCCGGTTTCAATTCACTATCTTAATATTTAAATGCAATCTCGGCCTCCTTACATTGCGGATTTGTCCATTCTGGTATATAGAAGGTAGATATTTGAAACTGGTCGTAAATGTTTACAGCTAGCATCGACGTACGCTTCAAGAAGCTTAGTAATATTAGGCGCGTAATAAATGTTTTCTTCTAAACAGAAAATTTCCATATTATGTGTTTTGGAACAATGTATGGGGAGATCATTCTTTAGGATATATTTTTTTTGCTAAGAAAACATCACGTACAAACCTTTTTTGCTAAATCGCCATTAACAATTTAAAAACAAAAATCTAGCTCTTATCTGCTAGTTGTTTTCGCTAAATGAATTCATAAATCACTAGTTGCATTAGTATCTCCCCATGTGTTGTCCAAATTAAATTAATTAAAAAAAAAATGAGGGCCCTCTTATCCCCTTTCTCTCTTTGTCAATGTCTAAATGTTACCTTTATGTGTTATCCTTTCCGACCATACTTAGTTGGCCTTTACCTACTCTTAGATTGTTGTCAATTCCAATATACCCATACCATGTTCGAGATACTTTAGGGGTCACCAGAGCAAAAACTGTAGCTGAACCATAGACACCGATACTCTTACCTGATAAATATTAATAATGTCATTGCATTTTACCCCTTACCACGGACCTGCAGGTTCTCAAGGTATTTCTATCCCAATAAAACTTTCTTCTTCTATGCATGTATTTCGAATTGGCAGTGAAAAGAGAATGACCATCAAAATTTTAATAATTGATTCTTATTTCACTACCTGTACTTAGTTTGCTTGCATTCAATTGTTATGATAAATGTTATTAATAAATTTATTAAGACTGTGCATGTTTCTGCTTTCATCATTGCAAAATGTTCCTTCTCAGATGTTGAAGGTAAAGGTATTTGTATAACAAATGCGATATCCAGCGATTTCTTAACACCATTACATGCATACATATTATACTCATATACGATTCAAATAAATGATAATTGAACTCCAGTTGGAGTTTGCACGTGCTTGTCGATTTCGTTACCATTGTAAAGCTTCAGTAGCACAGAATATATTATTTTACAACTGATAATTATATTTCATCGTAATATCAGTTGAGAGAACATATCAAATGCGAAACATTTAAATGTTGTACTATGTCCACACTCATACACATACACGTGTTTATTTTTAACATCAATCGCACTTGCAGTTACTATTTTCATTTTACTTTGTTCTTATTTCTGTAAATACAAAAGATCAGTACGATTAGATAATATAATAGCTGATTAAAAGTAATAATCATTTGAAACGGTAGAGTTGGTAAATTTGCAGTTTTAATGATAAGCTTAAAGAGCAGCTTTTTGAAAGCATGTGTAGAATTTGGGAAATCAACAAGTTTTGGATTACTAGCAACACTTAATAGTTCATATTCAGCCTAAAGAGATATTCTTTTTGATTAGTAAGTAGTCAGGTAGGCGTTTTATGAAGCTTTTAATTAGAAACAGTCAAAAGACGCTCAGTTGTATACTTCGTACTGAGGCTTGAATTTGTATCTTCAAGCTGATCATTACTTTTGATGACTGTTTAGACTATGGCTGCAACGAAGAGAAACGCAGGCTTGACGTCTGCTGTACACCGAGCCACCTTGAACGATGAAGAACTGGTAAGTCCAAAGTCATCCCAGATAGTGAAAAATAATTTGTTCAATATTATCATAGAGCAGGTACTAAAGCAAAAAGTGTCTTCCAGAAAATGCACGTTTATAAGAAAACCCTACAAGCTCTTATCTACCCAATATCATCGACTACTCCACATAACTTCGTGCTGTGGACAGCTACCTCGCCGACGTATTGCTACGAGTGTGAAGGTTTATTATGGGGCATCGCAAGGCAAGGCGTCAGGTGTACTGAGTGTGGGGTGAAATGTCACGAAAAATGCAAGGACTTGCTCAACGCCGACTGTCTTCAGAGTAAGTGGTGTTTCGTGATTGGGTATGATTATTTTTGTTTAGTGGGAAATTTAAACCGTAATTTTGTCCACGACAAATTCTTAATCTATTTACTATTATACCTAATATCTTCTGTTGCCAAGGAAGAAGTAAGTAGCGAAAAACTACGTTATATCTAATCTGAATATAAAATTCCCACTTAACAAGTTCATGGAATTCGCCCCAATCGATAAAATTGTAAGTAATAGAATAAACTTGGTTATTTCGTAACAATATATTTCCTGAATAACATGAAGGTAACTTCGCAAAATTATATTATTCTATTACTTAAATATAAATGTGATTGTATAGCTAAATATTTTATGTTTTTTAGTCACAAGATATTGTTAAACTTTCAGTGATTTATGTACATTCAAAATATTTTTATAAATAACATGAGAATCTTGTGATTAAAAATGTATGCCCCTTTTATTAAAGGTTGTCACTTCATAAAGAGATTTGTTAATATCGTTGGGATAATGTAATGCTCGGGTTTAGTGTTGGCTGGGAAGCGCAGTTCGCTCCTTATTAAACTGGAGGAGAGTCAAGACCACTTGACGGGTCACTCATTGTAGACAAGATCTTTGGGTACACAATGTTGCCGGGGAAAATCAATATTTAATGCACAGTCTCAAAGGGATTCGTTGCTTACAGCAATTTCTACGTAAACTCAAGATGTTTTGAATAAATTTAATATTTCCTCATCTTTAACATTATACGCATTTCAGTCAAACATTTATTTATCATAAAAATTGATCCTTTTAATACACATAATCCTTCCGAAATTCCTTGGAAAAGTTGTTTCCTGAAGGTTTGATTTTTGAAAGGTTGTTGTCCTAATTTTAAACTTTATTTAAATGAAGATAAAAACAAAGTTACATAAATCGGAGGCCGAAGTAAATTTCCAACTCCTAAACACAAGGAGTTTGAATGGTACTTAATGGAACTTCAGACTTCTGAAGAGTTATGGAGCTATGTCCTTTGTTCTCGTACTTTGACAAAGTCTACGTTAGACATATCTTATAAACGAGATTCATAGATTTACGACTTCAAAGCTTCTAATCTGTTAGGGATCTATTACTACGGCCGACGTTGGACCAAATTGAGTTCAAATAGACTTGTAGTTAGGGTTTGTCTCGTGATTATAATTTATTTCATAGTACTACATAGCATTCAATTGTTAATAATTCTCTGTATATAATATAAAGTGACAATCTTTATCTTTATATACCTTGTGTAAATCTGTATTATAAGACCTTTAGCATATATCCTAATCTGTTAGATTCAACCATCTAGGTGATGTCTATCGAAGGTAAATTTAATTGGTAAAACATAAAAATTGTCGTCGTAGTCAAATTTATTAACATAATTAGCTCGATTTATGTGCATGAGTAAATTATTTGCATGTATCGGTCGCTATACATCAACTGTCAAACATTATTTACGTTTGATGACACAGCCAGGATCATCGATAGACGAATTGTATACACTACCTGCGACATCACCAGGATTCACGCAATTATCGATAACGGAACAAATCATCGATTTCGTATTTTTTTATTTTATTGGTGTGGTTTTTTATTTTACTGTGGTTGTTATTTTATATTATTTATTTCTTCATGTTTACTCTGACCTCATATAATGAAGAGCATGAGATTTTATTCCCTTTCCTTCGACTGGATGATTTAACCATTGCTTTGTCGGTGTGCATGGCTATCGGTTTACGATACACAATTTATTATTATATTCCAAATTTTATTGTTCCCATAATATTCGGTTCTAGATCTACATTTGCACGATCATGTAGGTGGGCAGTCGTTAGGTGATTTCTTCACGAGATAACAATTTTCAATTTAGAATCGACTGCACGCCATCTTCATTTACAGTCTACACTTTGAAATTGTGCAAACATTTATGTTACTGCTATTTTTGCTTCGAAATATATTTTCAATTATTTTAAATTAACTGTGTAATGTGCTACTTTATTATTTGCTATAATATATTTGTTATTGCTATATAAATATATTAATTTTCTTATATATTTTATTTTCTGTTTATTTATTGTTTGTTTCGCTATGATTTTGTTTGTGTCTATTATATGCTGTATATTTATTATTAGAAGTATATTTTGATAATGTTTTCAAAGTGTGGACTTAAGATCACGTAGATAGGGATTGCAATCCTGTCAACCGTCCGTTCCTTTCGGGTCGCCCCGCCCAGCGCCGAATCTTATTAAAGCCCTTGAACTAAATTACTTATGTTTTATACATTTCTATACCCTACTCTACATTCTACACTTTCTTACACACCGCTCTCCTTGAAATCGGTCTAATACTTAGCTTCAGTAACATAAGCGACAAAGACAAATTCGGCAAAATCTCACATATTGTAAAGATGTGCCTGTTAGCAATGTGTGCACGCAATCCAATGTCTGTCCACTTCGATATTATATGTGGTCCTTTAGTTTGTTTCCTTTACATACTTTAATTTATAGTCTTCCACATTTCTGTATTTATTTCACTATCTTTATGTTTTCTTATTACTCCCTTAACGTGTACTTAACGTTAAAATAATAAGAGTCATCGATTGTAAATATCTGATGAGATAGTGCATATAAAGTTCAAATAAATAATGGGTTTTCGTACTTACAAACATTACTATAACATACAAAAACAGAGGGTAAATAATTTTTTTTTGAGAAAAATACAATCCAGACGCTGTTGTGACAGCACAGTGGCTTGTTGATAGATTTAGATATTAACAATCCGCCAGATGCAATTTTGTATTGTGGACATAATGCGTCGGAATGTATTAAATTTACTGAACAGGCGCCGTGCTCAGATTCGCTCCGACTATAGCGCCACTCGAGGTCTACGACCTGATCAGAACTGACAGTAATCGAAAGCATGATATTGAAATGAAACAAGTTGGGGTCTCGTCAGGTTGTGTCTGAGAGTAGTCGTGGCGAAACTGGTCGCGGGGCGGGGGGCCTTCCCGGCGCAACCCGCTAACTCCAAGAACTGTATTGGCACCGCCTGAGCAGTGTGTTTCGCAGGGGCCGCTGAAAAGTCTTCCAAACATGGCGCCGAAGATAAAGCCAACTCCATCATCACAGCAATGAAAGAAAGAATGAAACAAAGGGAAAGAGATAAGCCGGAGATCTTCGAGCTGATTAGGTAATTGAAATTCCTTTTGTGTCTAATATTGTAATTTATTTATTATGTTTTAAGACTTTCTAAGGTTTGGATGATCAGGTATTATGTACTTTTTTACCCATCACATTAACACATCAAATCATATTGATTAATTATCATATTGCACACCCACTAAGGTAAACTTAATGTCACTATAATATGCCTTCTATAAGATTTTTGCACTAGCGACTTTATTGTTCCCACTAAAAAATCTAAAATATTTTGAAATTCATAGAAATGTTATATTGTCCTTAAAATAAATCAAGTGCAATTAGGTGACATTAGCATGTATGTGACAGACTCGTGTTCAGCATCGAAGGCGAGAATCACTCGGCACACATGAGCACCGTGAAGCAATCCGTCCTCGATGGTACATCAAAATGGAGCGCCAAGATCGCCATCACAGGTTCGATGACGTAACAAAACACTAACAGTTTCTCCCACAGGTTCCATCGGCAGTTGCTGCGACCAGGATCGAAGAAAACACTACACACACACAACACTAAATTGTACCCAATCTTTCGTTTCATGTGGCGGCCAGGCGGACTTTTAACGTCGACCCAGACACACACATTGACAGTCTCGAACAGGCTGAACAAATAACTATAGAAGGAACGTCAAAGTGGTCTTGCAAGATCGCCATTACAGGTTTGCCGTGGTCTTTTGCGGCTACGGACCGCACGCTCGCAGTTTTGACTCTATTAGACAGACTCTTCGCCTGAACTCTCTTTTAACTTGTTTTTTGGTATCTGCTTCCAGAGAATAACAAACAATTCTAATACAATCATTATAATATGATATTGTTATCTGGAACCGAATTACGTTTAACTACTTGTTATGCAGATATCAAAAAATATTCTTTGCATATTACTTCAAATACTAACCCAAAATCACGGTCGTTAATGCACCGCCTCTTATCACTTCCATCGAAAAAACGTAGCTTGGTTTATCCATCAACACAATGGAAATTCCACGAATCAAACACTTCACTTGACTTTGTTAGGTATAATAATTACGAATTCATAAATCGAGTCACGCACATGAATTTTGTTCCAACACTGAAATGACACAACTAAATCACTTTAATTAATAATGATTGCAAACCACAACTCAGCAGCATGTCTGCTAAATTAACACTATGAACAATAATGCATGAATTTCACAGATTTATAATACCTTCATGTTTTGATTTTAGGTAAACTATAAAAGCCGGTTAAATGTAATGAAAGTAACATGTTTAATTTTCAGTGCTACACACAAAGACTTAATGTTCCGATAGTAAATATTCTTGTTCTTAAAACTTTAAAAGGAACAAATGCATGCAGAATGCATTATTGATTAACCTATATTTTAAGTTTTTACCCCTCCATTTCGTTACTACCAATAACTTTTCGATTCGTGAAAATTCCAATACCATTAGATTTGATTCCCGCGCATATCTTTACACTTCTTCTTTGAAACTTTCCTCTTGGTCGAAGTTTGCATTAGAAATTGCGATAATGTAGGCGCTATGTTCGAGTTGTTTTAGAAATCGAATTGGGCATAGATAAAAAGTTTGGTAGTTTTGAAGCTAGAGTCTTTTCCTTTGACCCCAGCCCGTTCTAATCACACAATACCCTGTTCATATATATCCAAAAGGTTATATTAGCACTGAATGCTTTTTCGGTAAGTAGAAGGTAATAAAGGTAAGAATTTGTTACTTATAAACGATGACTGCTCCGTTAAAGGTTTTGGTCGTCGAGGGATACATGATAAAAGGCTTGAAATAGTCCGCTAGAAATATCAATAACTAGTCATAAAATAACCATAAATATGAATGTATATTACTTTCGAGAGATTTACCAGAAATAGGTTTATGGGAATTCATCCAAGCGTAACGCTGGGTCATCTTTGAAACTGCCGTGGAACGATTATTATATGTAAGTTATTGGAGTGTAATATTCCTAAGCTACACAATATTTGAGATTCAACAGTTCACTGTTATACAATATCTTTGAAATGCGAAAATATTGTTGATTTTGTTATGTTTAGGTACCTATATAACCTTTGATGATGCTTTAATCTTGGACTAAAGTGGCCTTTTGCGGGCAGTTATCTGTGCTCAAGGGTTGATCGCGAAAGACAAGAGCGGAACTTCAGATCCATACGTCACCGTACAAGTGAGCAAAGTGAAGAAGAGGACGAGAACTATGCCACAAGAGTTGAATCCCGTATGGAACGAAAAATTTTACTTGTAAGTCCTTTGACAAATTATGCGACCATATATTCCTAGTTACTAAATCTAAAGGGTCATATGTCTGAGCCAAGTAGGTACTATATTTTTGTTTAGCACAGCGGTTTCTTTTTTGGCGACTTCGGATTAGGACTGTTGATAAAATATCGATATATCGAAATATCGATATATCGAAATATCGATATATCGAAATATCGATATTTATTACTTATATTTTTTTGGACGATATATCGATAGTTCGATATTGAAATGTCGATATCGGAGGACGATATTTTTTTAAATATTTTTTTTTTATGGACTTGACACTGAAATTTTGGATTGATAGTAGGCATTTTACTCCCGTGCTATCAGAAATAGCTGTTAAATATTTGATTTCTTCTGCTACATCTGTAGTATCTGAACGAATTGCTTCTACAATATTTTTTTTTAGTGCCTAATAATCGTAGTAGCCAAACATATCGATATATCGAAATATTGTTTTTTTTTTTCGATATTTCGAAAACCCGATATTTTTAAAAATATCAACAGACCTACTTCGGATTTGGTCTCTCTCTCTCTCTCTCTGGTAAAAATAATATTTATATCGGTGCAATACTTAATCACCTATATCATTATTATTTTCATTTCACCTGTGATATTTTTTTATTATTTATTTATTACTATATAATAATAATTAGCTTACGGAAATCTGTATATAGGGGTATATAATTTAAAGTAGGTATATAGTTAAATATAAAAGTATAATTCCTGTTTACTTTCTTTGTAGTGAATGCCATAATTCATCTGATCGCATCAAAGTAAGAGTATGGGATGAAGATAACGACTTAAAATCGAAACTTCGACAAAAACTGACGAGAGAATCGGATGACTTCTTAGGTCAAACAATCATCGAGGTAAGTAAATTATACTTTAGTCAAATTCATTTCATTGCTAATTATAAGTAGTTAGGTAGGTTTATTAAATACAAGTATTGCATATACTAACTAGATATACTAGCTACCTATTATAAACTATTATAACTTACACCCAGTATTACAAAGTTAGTGCAATACTTGTATTAAATAAATCTACCAATTATTTTGTAATCACAGATTTAGAGATTTTTTATTCAGAAAAGTACATCCTTTAAGCTAAGTTACTCTTCAAATTAAATTCAAAACCATTTATTCAGTTTAGGCCCGCAGAGAAGATCTTGAAGCTTATGAAGGTCAAATTTTAAGTTACTGAAGATTCATCCGGCAACTCCATTTACTTACTGACTAACGTAATAATTAATATATCTATCTATCCCATTACAAGGTACGAACATTGTCTGGCGAAATGGACGTTTGGTACAATCTAGAGAAGAGAACAGATAAATCAGCTGTTTCCGGTGCCATCAGGCTGCACATCAATGTCGAGATCAAAGGCGAAGAAAAGGTCGCACCTTATCACGTTCAGGTAAGTGATCATTTAGCTTCACTTCAACTTTATTATCGTGTCTAAAAGGACTTGGCTTCATCCGTCTTGTACTTGTTACAAATGTAAGGTTGCTGTGATATTTGATGATAACCTCCAAGGAAAATCACCGTATTTTTATTCAACGAAAGCAATATATAAGAAGAAGATAAGATAAGATAAGACGACACAACACACTTCAATTTACTGGAATACTACAAATAGAATTCTTGTAAAAGATATTATTTTAATTCGTAGTAATTTTATAAAGTGGTTGTTAATAAATATTGGTAATACGATCTTCATACTAGACAGCTTTATTATACCGAGGAGTTGAGTTCAATAAACGATAGAAACGCGTCAAAACATCAGAAGTGAACGACCGGCAATAAAACAAATCTACCTCTATAATGTCTTACCTATTCTTGACTTTTCCCGTGTAATCAACGAATGAACGTTACTATCGAATACTATGGAGAGCCAACAGGTTGCTGTAGAAATTGGCACCATGCCCCTTGGCCTTAAGCCAGCTGCAATTGTAATCATGTGTTGGTTCACGCAATTACTGGACTTGACAAATGTAATTGGCGTTAGATTGTTTGTAACGATTCATAATACAGTTATCATCGGCAAATGTTTGAACAAATATTAGTACAGAGTTTTTTTTTATTTTTTTTTTATTGAGAGTAATGTAATTCTATGTAAAGGTAAGCACTTCATAATTTTATTTAGCTGTGAACCGACCATTTCCTATTCACGAAAGTACCTCATTATTTTCTCACCGAGTCCCCACTCAAATATGTTTACGAGAATAATAAATCCATCAATTCCACAAGAATTTGGAATACCTTAACTCATAAATTCGAGTGGTATAATTAAAACTCGGAGTCCCAAAAGTTTCTTTAACATTTTTCGGCTGAATCGTTCTTTTATGACATCAATTCAAATTACCTTGATCGTTTATTACAGCAGTGTTCAACTTCAATTTTGTCGAACAAACAATTGGATCTAGTTGTAGATCGTTTGGATGGAGGTAGCGTCCGAGCTCAACCGAAGGCGAGTTGAATGGACCAACTTTTCGGAATAAATGTGAAAAGTTTGGTGTGGCGGCTAACTAAGCGAAACTGCTAGCTAATGCAAAAGTATAATTTCTTGGTCACATTCGGCCTCGGGGGAGCGAAGTCTGTGGGCAGTTTTGTGATGCAAATTATTCAAGCTCGGCTGCTTTATGTTTGTTGTGTCGTGTCGTAAAGTTACCTAGAGACGGCAATTTACCTTTCCACTTTTTATATTTATAGACTCAATTTAATTTTATGAAATCCCTTAAAATTTTATTTTAATATTATGTCTGTTAAATTGTCGGTATTGACGGGAGATTGAATGTGATAAAATGGGTTTTTAAAGGGTTCAAATGGTTTTGAATGTCGGTAATTTATACCAATTATTGAGCTTCCATAAATGCGTAGTATCTGATCGATTGACCTAAGCTGTCAAGACTTGATAATGAAGTAGATACTATCAAATGACAATTTAAAAGCCCACGAAATTGTTGTTAAAAGGCTCGTGGAAAATATCTAAATACATAAACAAGGAGCCAGACGGATTCGCTTTCGGTAGACTTGTCTAGACTAATATTTCCAGTGTAAATTATCTATGGAGGTCATAATACTATGTCAGTATTAGCATCTGCTTTTCGTTCCACTGTGTTTGTGGAAAAAGGGTCATGGTCGTTGTACTTTGCGTAGATTTAACGTTACAGTTTCTTACTTCGTCGATTGTAGAATGAAATAAAATATATTTATCAATATTCGCCGACTCAGCTACTTATGATTTGACTCGACAGATTTTAACGCTCTTTTTTGACTTCGATCTATCTCTCATAAGCTTTGGTCTGTGTACTTTAACTATTTTTGATAAAGAACACATAGAGCTAAGATATTTCTATGTTGGAAGCCATATCTCTTGGACTCCGTGATAGTCTTTTTTAATCTTTCTTCCTCATTAGCTCTTCCGGTGATGAATAAAGATATATTTACTCTTTTTCTTTTGATTTGGTAATAAAGAAACAAAATATGTTATGGAAGTAGATTTTCAAAAGAATACTCTGTATAAAAGCACAATGGCGTGTATAAGAGTTTTCTGTCGTACCATTGAGCTTATTTCCTATATCATTGAATATAACAGCAGCACATCCGCCAAATTACGTCCATTCCGAGATTTTACAAGCATCAAACGTTACATAACTCGGAAACTTTGTAGGAAATGAATGCGGAAAGTTCTCCTGTCCTCTCCCACTGTATGAAGGTACCGAGGAAAACCGTATTCTGTGATGTGCTAGTATAATTTAGTAGAGGTGCTCTCAACTGCTATAATTTTCAGAAATGTTGTCCAAGTTTAAATGTTTTAAAACTTAAATGTAAGACAAGCACAAGTGTACATGTACAACTTTTCTTAGTTTAAAGTTTGTGTTTTAATATTAAATTCAACCTCAGGAAGTGCATGCACTTTCCATTATAATAGCATGACATGTTAATAAACAGATTTGTATCAAATTTGGCACGTAGATTGACTAAGTTTTGGATTAGCACATAGTGCACTTTTGCTCCTGGAAGTACATAAGATCCGTGAGTAAAACCGCAGGATAGAAGTAGGTATGTGATACAACTTTGCATTTATCAGGGGAAAAAACTATTCCGCAATATACACGTCGACATTCTTCCATCAAAGTAAATCCAATGTTATTAAAACTTCCGCGCAAGGCTGTCCCCTTGAAGCACCTTATTTTATATTTTACGGCCATTTGCATTCAGAATTTAATAGAAAAATCTTTCTCCGCTATGTGCAGGTCAGGTCCCACGTGATTTGTCTCCGTAATGTTCAACTTATTAAATAAGTTCCTTCTTACATTTTATTAATGTAAATGTAGTTAGCTTACAATTTGGATAGTTGAGGTAATATTTTGTATTTATGCTGTTCATTTATTGTTATCATTATTCTTCAAGAACGCTGATTATGATGCTAATGCAATATAAAGAATCAAGGAAGCAATTTATTATTTGAAAATTATTGTAATCAATAACGATATACTTATACCACATGGGCCGTCATCAAGCGGACGGTCCACCTGATGGTAAGTGGTCACCGTTTGCAACACTAGGGGCATCGCCAATGCGTTGTCGACCCTGAGAGGTGAAGTTGTTAAGTCTCAAGTGCCTGTTATTTCACCGGCCCCCTTACCTTTCCAACCGAAACACAGTAATACAAGTGCACTACTGCTTCACGGCGGAAATGGGTAAGATGGTAGAACTTCCCCGGACGTACTCTGCACTAAGAGCTCTACTACTCAAACATAAATCTCTATTCAAAACAATGAATTCAGCTTTTCAATAGCTCCAAGATAGTTTAAATGGGTGGTAGTACTTCCCCGGATGAACTCTGCACTAAGAGCTCTATAATTTAAAATGACGGTATTACAAGAAAATACGCCATGAAGTCATACTAAATGGCAGAAGTGTTTGAGGAATATAGTAGCAGACATACATGAAAATAATCAAAGTTACAAACAGAAAGACACACAACCTTCAACTCCAACAGCATTTTAGTCTCCGTTCCTTCATAAGTTAAACGAAGATTCTAATTTTGACCTTGAGTCAATTAACTTTTGTAAGATCAAAAATAGGAAGACACTTGGTATAATCATCGGCCTTTGACCCTGGAGGTTACCAAGCAGAAATTCCAATTTAAAAAATAAGTATCCTGAGACATTTTTTTTTAAACAGGGCTATCTGATCCCAAACCAAGCAGAGCTTGTGCTATGGAAACCAGATAACTGATATACTACATATATTACATTTTTATTTTCTAAATACATACTTATATAGATATTTACACCGAGATACAGAACAAACAGATATGTTCATTCACACAAATGTTTGTCCTGGGTGGGAATCGAACCCGTAACCGGCGACAAGCAGTCAGGGTCCTCCACCTTGCCAACTGGCCTGTCAATGCATTATAAATTACAAAATTCAAAATAAAAGTTTCCTAAAGCTTTTAAGGCCCGTGTCCGTTACAGTTGTTTAACCCCATCTGGACTCTGAGCTGAACTAACTACTGCAGGAAAATGAGTTGAAAACTTTGTAATACCCTTGTGGTCGTTGCTAAGGACTTGGTGTGATGAGAAAATTTCTAAAACTACTTACAACGCTGTTACTGTTAAGTTTTACAACCTTTATTTTATTGTACTTCTAATGAATGTTTAACGTTATTATTGTTGTTATTCCTTGCTATTAAACAACAAACATTTGGTGTAATACAACAAATGACAATTCACTAATTACAGTCAGAGTCGCATTGTTTGGTTTAATGCGTAGCCATGCGCATAATGATTGCCTGTCTGGGTTAAATCACAGAGAATACAATTTTGTGATTCACTAGTCAATAAAAGCCTTTAATGGTTATTCAGAATTTAAAGGACCTTGTATGAATGCAGGATGAAATCATAACAGTAAAATATTTGATAAATTATTATTATGTTTAAATGTGAATGTAAGTTTGTTTGTTACGCTTTCACGCGAAAACTACTTAATCGATCATCATGAAACTTTATTCACATATTATTGAAAGTATTAGAAGTAACATAGTATACTTTCTGTGCCGGGAAAATGTTATATCCCTCGAGAACGCGGGTGAAACCGCGGGGGACAGCTAGTATTATAATAAATATATTATAAGTAGTAGTAGAGGTCTTCGTGCAGAGTTCGTTGAGGGAAGTTCTACTACCATACCCCACACGAAACACTTGGTGCACTTGCGTTGCTGTATTTCATAATTCAACAACGCATTGTCGATACCTTTGGTACTGTAAATTTCCATAGCCTGTCCGTCGACCCAGATACAACAAAATAAAAAAGTTACTCTACAATATAAAATATCTAATCCTATAACTTCCGAATAAAGGATTTTTTTCTGACAGAAATAGTAACTATATTTTTATCATTACTAATACAAATCCGGTAAATAATAGTGAAATTGGTAAGTAGAAGGTAATTTCTGTAACTACTCATTCGATTCAAACAAATCTTTCATTGATAGAAAGCTACACTATTCTCAAATGACAAAGCCTATTTCATAATCCCTGTATAAGTTTCATCACACATAAGTTTAGACACAAATACACAACACTTATTACTATTATTACACATTATTCATTTATTTACTATTTATCTAACTACTTACTTGACAATTTGTGACATTAGAGTTTTGGGGGGCCTGGAGTACTAAAATACAGGCCTAGGCTTAGTTTAGACTCCAGATCTCCCACAAATTACAGATCAAATCTGTCATGGTTTTCAGAAATGCTAAAAATAAGTACCTACTACCTAGACCTACCAATTGTAAAACTCTTCTCAATTTTTGTATACCTAGTGTTGTAATTTGTGGAGATGAAATAAACGCATTTTTATTATATTATTTATTTATTATTATTTTATCAGGAACGCGGGTGGAACGGCAAGATGATAGCTAGTTTAATAATATTTCCATTTGTCCCGTTAAGTGATGAATTTCATCAGTTGGTCCGAATGCTATTTTTCTCATTGTACCAACTTACCGATGGAATGGGCTCTTTTTCCTCATCATTGTAGCTCATAAAAATTCCAACCAGCGCTGTGCAGCGGAAAAATTCAAGCAGGCGAGTAAATTACATTTCATAAAGAAATATTAGTGTGATTTGCTTAAACAGGGCTCTTGAATTTAGACATTTTTGAGCATTTTTATAACAGGTACTACAGTAGTTATAGTTCGTACAATATGAGAAACTATTAATGTTTAAGAGTGTCATACAAAAATTAACCTATTCGCTTTACGATTAGGTTCATATTCGTCAACATACAATTAACAATTGATTCATTAAGAACCTTATTTCAAACAGGTACTACAGTAGTTATAGTACATTATGAGAAACTCTTGACGTTTAAGAGTGCCATACAAAATTTAACGTTTTATCTTCACGATTAGGATTATTTTAGTGAACATATAACCAGCTATTAATTCGATATAATATGTACCTTATTTCAAACACAAAAAAGGATATTTTTCTGTGACATTCTTTAACGTAAAAATGTCAAAAAGTTTCTTATATTGAACATGCTATAGGTAAATAGGCTTGCATTACTGAGAAGCCAAATTTAAAAACCTGTAATGTTCACCAATTCGCACTGCATTCCCAATATAGTCTATAGTCTTAATCTCTCATGTTACAAGAGGAGGCTGGTTCCCTTCAGAGCTGTTGATGATGTCGTCACTCCCCTGATCTATAACCAAAGTGCCCGTCAAAGATACATGACGTAAGCATAAATTATTCTATAAGTGCTCTATTTTAGGCTTACACCACACGACACAAGTTTATTATAGTCTTATGATAAATTATTCCTGAATGAGGTCGTGCGTTCACATAATTTATATGTAAAATAGGTACACTGTATTTAAAATATATTAGCTTATAAGGGAGTTGTTTCAACAAGTAACTTTTTTCCGTGACATTATAATGCATGCAACTAGTTGAATATTATCCTATAACGTTAAATTTAAATCGTGTGCATAATTCCGAGGCTTTTGTGATATGTTATATACCTAATGGCGAAGGACTAAGTATATTACGCTGACTCTAACTATTGAGAGCAGGGCAGATAGACGATTGTCGCAATGAGGCGCATATTATCGATACCAGGCAATAGGAAATTAAACCTCAAGAAGTAAAAACAGAAATTCAAAATAAATATTCTGGGATATTCTGTACACACGGCCACCTAGTCCCAAACTAAGCAGAGCTTGTACTATGGAAACCAGATAACTGATATACTACACAAACTATTTTTTTTTGTCTAAATACATACTTATATAGATATTCATACCTAGATACAGAACATACAGACATGTTCATGCACACAAATGTTTGTCCTGGGTGGGAATCGAACCACCAAGCCAACTGGCCTTTTAAAATATTTGATACGTTATTCAAATGTGATATTAAATGTAGACGAAAAAGAAGATATTTTTCTATAAAATGTATCTATGTGAAATGAACTACGTAATCACTCTATTTTGCTCATTGAACCATATATAAGGCTTGACACAATATCAACCGTTTTCAAATAGCAATTAGCTTATTGTAATGAGATATATTATTTGGAATAATAGCATTAACTTGTGGCGATGTTTTTACGATCATTTGAGTAGTAGAGCTCTTATTGCAGAGTTCTTCCGGGGAAGTACTACCACCTTACTCATTTCTGCCGTGAAGCATATGGACATTTGCAACTCTGTGGAATCGCCAATGCGTTGAAGTCCCTAAGACCTTAGGTTGTTAAGTCTCAGTCTGTAATTGCACCAGCCCTTTTATCTGTCTAGCCGAATCACAGTAATACGTAAGTGCAAGTAATACGTGCACTACTGCTTCACAGGGGAAATGGGTAAGGTAGTACTTCCCCGGACAAACTCTGCACTAAGAGCTCTAATACTCTAATATCTAAATGACTCTAACCACGACTCCAAGTAGACCGTAATAAATAACATTCATTTGAGAACAACAAATTTAATTAAATCTCATATTAACATCTTAAAGAGCTTCTATTACATTCAATAAAAATCCTTTTACTGGAATTAATAAGAGGAAATTGCGTTTAATATGTGTGTAATTCGCCCCGCGTAGCAACAAAGTTTCTGACAATACGTACTGATGGAGGTGCCGTTTTTTTCCTTATGCCGCGGAACCCTAAAAAGTGGAAAATTCCCTCCAGTAGGTGGGAAAGTAATGCAATTAAAAGTTATTCGCGTGCGCGCCGTGACCTCTTTCCTGACAATTACGAGGGAGGTGTAATGTCTATCGTATAAGGACTAAAAAGGTCTTAATGGGGGTCATTTTAGTAGATTTATAATGAGCGGTGTAACTTTGTTCAATTTATTATGTTGGGGTTGGTTTTAATTTGTGATATATCTACTATGTTTAGTTGGGAATAAGGTTGAAATTTGTATAACATTTTTGCCACGATGCACACATGTGCACATAAAGATTCCAAATTTAAAATATTGCTTTTTAAATTTCTGAGTAAAAATTATCAAGTTATAATGATAGTATACCTTAAAAGTCATGAACGAAGTAAAAACCATTTCTTAAAATGATTTATGAATTCAATTTCAAATGAGTTCAATAACAATACATTGTAAAGCCAAAGTATTATCCAATAAATATAAATTACCGTACAACAATACAAACATTCACATCCAATAAAACTTTGTCCATCCATTAATCTCAAATTGTATTGCCAGGTAATACTAGATCCCTAATAAATTCCAAAGTGTCCAAGGAAAGACATTGGAATTGTGACCTGTGGTGTAAGTGATATATTGTGACCTCAGTTATACTCTTCGCTAGATTGGTACTTGTAAAATACAACCTTTTACTTTGGAGAATATGGTTTGTTTTACGTTTTATTTTGGTAAAACAAATATTCAAATATGTTGGGGTAGAGGTGCTCTAGAGTGGAGACCACGACTAGGTAAACTTAGTGTAGGGCGCCCTCCAGCTAGATGGAGCGATGATATACGCAAGCTGGCTGGCAGCGGTTTAAACAGAGAGCTGAAGATCGAGCTCAGTGGCGTGCCATAGATGAGGCCTATGTCCAGCAGTCGAGTATGATAGGCTGATGATGATGATGATGAAATATTCAAGACACTAATACTACACTAAAACAAAAGTTACTCACAGAGATTTTTCTTTAGGTAATTCGTGACTTGACACTGTCAATCATAATTTATTTATAACTAGCTGCATGATGCAGTTTCAACCGCATTCCCGAGGGATATAAGCGTACATATGAACCTTTTTTTTTAATCATTCTATCTATTAATGAAAACTGCATCAAAATCCGTTGCGTAGCTTAGCTTAGGTGGAAGCGACTGTGTTGTATACTATGTAAGGATTATTATACTATGTTGATATATCTTCTTCTATCTATACTATAATGAAACTGAACCATCGTGTTTGCACATTGAAAATTTTTACCAAAAACTGATGACGTTGGTTGTATCCAGTGTAAGTGGATAAGACCATTTTTAAAAACTTTGCCCGTCTGTTCAAACACGCTTATCTGCAAAATTACCAGAATTTTTTTAACAGGTATCTGTAACGTAGTTAGCCTGCATGTAAGCTTTGTTACATAAAAAAAAAATCTCAAAAAAAAAAGATATCTTCCTTTATCATTTATCACCCGTACGAAGCTGCAGGTATAGCTATCGCTAGTAGCATTATAATAATTGTATATTTAGAACGCTTTCTTCAAGTTTTAGAAGAGTAAATAATTTGTTATGAGTATGAATATTCTGTTACCTTTATCCTTTTTGAAGTGAAAACTTCTTTTGGCGTACCAAACACAGATTTTTCCGTTGGTAGTAAGATAAGCTGATCCGTCACGCTTTGAGGTGAAAGGATTGATTGGGTGAACTCGGAACCACCGAGAGTGCCCGAGCGAGAAAGGATAATCAAGATCATTTTGATTTTGCCTAAAACAACCTAATTATCTAAATAGTTAGTTTTTTTTATTTAAAGACTTTTGCAATCACAAGCTATAATTATTTGTAATTAAATTTGTATAGTCTAGTTTATCTCCTTAACCTACACACGCCTATGCATAAACCTCCAGTATACGACGTAAACGTTTGCACTATGCAAACACTTCGAGTAAATTAGTCGTTTACTTGCCTCGCGTAAAGCTTACTTAGCGCGTAGCGGTCGCCTACGCTACGATAGCTACGAAACGTAGCTTGCTACGAAACTTAGTACTCTACAAAATGGAATTTGCTTACGGAGTATCTGCTATGCGAAAATCAACCTTAATGTCATAAATATTTTCTAGAGGCCTTATTATAAGTTTCTCTTGTAAAATTCTAATGTTTACCCCATCAAAAATGTAAATCTGTAATATTCACACAAAAAAAAAATAATGAAAGAGTCAGCCAAATATCTGACCGAAAAAGGATTTTTCATTAATAACAGAGGAAAGAGAAATCACAAAGAGAATAACAATAGTGACCGTAATTAACGACCGACTTACATTGCTGCAGCAATTCAATATTTCCCCTCCGAGCTTAATTGGAGGGGATTTAATCATTCATTCATGCGAATTATCCTTATATTATCATGCCTTGTTTCATTGGTCAGATAACATTTTCCAGATCATAAGTATAACACATATGAATGAACTGAGTTTATTGCCAGCTATTCTCAGGAAAAGCAACCTTCCGAACCGGTGTTAGAGTCTGACCATTCATAAGTGCCTGTGAAGGCCTATTTAAATAAATATTTCATTTCATTCAATTTCATTTCATAAACGAAAGTTCGTCACTAACTAAAAGGCTGTTTTATATTTCGTTACTTTAGTCATTGTAAAATCAAACGTATTCCTACGTGATAAGGTTCATCTGCATCATCATTCTTTCAACGATCAATAGATAAACCATCCAAATACAATAAAGTATATTTTTCTATAAAATTCTTAGCTGTGTTAAAATATTGTACTGACAGGCCAGTTGGCTTAGTGGTTAATGACTCTGACTGCCAAGACGAAGGTCGCGGGTTCGATTCCCACCCAGAAAACACATTTGTGTGTATGAACATGTCTGTTTGTGTTGTTCTGTAAATATCTATATAAGTATATATTTAGAATAAAAAAGTTGTAAATGTAGTATATTATCTGGCATCCACGAAACAAGCTCTGCTTAGTTCGGGATCAGATGGCCGTGTATAAAGATTGTCCCAGGATATTTATTTTATTTATTGACACAGAAACAGCATAATTATAGAGTAAATTTACGTCCTTTTGGAAATGAAAATAAAATAACAAAGCAGAAGATGACCTTCATGGTTCAATGTTAAGTGTATATTATATTTTATTATAAACGTCAATTAGCCGAACATTAAGAAACACTCGTGTGTTTTGGATGCTCTGGAAATGGTAGCCATAAAACGTAATAAAGCCTTTGTATCACCGAGTCCTGTTAATTGTCTCCAGTTTCGTAATCTTCTATATTCAGAACAATACAATCCTTTAAGAATTAGAGATCTTCAGGATTATTCAAATTGTAACATCTATTTTGCAAATGCTTTGTTGAAGTGAAAACTTCTTTAGCGGCATTGAGCACTTTTCTTGGGATGGGTATAAAATGTTAAACTCGCGTCAGGACACGTGACCTGATCAATTCGTAAGACGGTAAAAATGCACAACAGGCTGTGGCTGCAACAGTTGGCTTGGTGGTTAGCGACTCTGACTGCCAAGCCGAAGGTCGCGGGTTCGATTCCCACCCAGGACAAACATTTGTGTGCATGAACATATCTGTTTGTTCTATGTCTGGGTGTAAATATGTATATAAGTACATATTTAGAAAAAAAAATGGTATATCTAGTATATCAGCTATCTGGTTTCCATAGTACAAGCTCTGCTTAGTTTGGAATTAGATGGCCGTGTGTAAAGAATGTCCCGGGATATTAATTTATTTATTTTATTTATTTGTTAATGTTAAAGTTTTACACTTCTGCCGGCACTCCCGGAGTGCAACCCATTGTTTTTGGTAGAAAACGCTTAAAACAACCAAACAAAAATCTCAGGAAAGGAATCGAGGATATATATCCAAAAAAATCACCACTTGACATGTTTAGCACGTCTCGAGAACAAGACATACGTAGTAATTGCCAGTGGTCCGTGCAACACAAATTCTCATAAAGGACCGCTCCTAATTTTTTTATGCGACTCCTACCTACCGCAAACGGACGAGGAAAAAGGAAAAGAAATACCGTATTCAGCGTATGTTGTTTGGTGTAACTATGTTTATTTTGTGATATACATTCGTATAGAAAATCTTATAATAAAGTTAGCTGATCTTTCTGATTTGGCCTTGCTTGTTTGGAGTGGGGAAAAGCTATATCAATTGCATGTAATGTATTAAACCTTTTTGTTATGTTTACCTATTTGATTCTTTTTGGAGGAATTTCTTAATTTATGGATGAACCAACATCCTTTAGGCATTGATGCGTCTGTTCAAAAACTGTTCTAAATCTATATATAATACGTGATGCGAAATTCGACGCCTTTTTGGCGAGCTAGATTTGGCACAGTTAAAGTTTATATGAAGAAGGAGTGCAGAAAGCCTAAATTGATAAATATTTATTATTACTAACACATTCAATTATTTAAAATAAACTTTACACACACTACCATACGTTTGACACACACACATAGTTTACAATATAAATAGCTTACGCTCATACAGACAATGTTCCCTCCTCGCAGCAGACAATGTCTAACAGAAAATTAAAAAAAAATCTATGCAAGCATCATAGAGGTTACTCTGACAAAAAACTTCAACAAAGTTCAAACTTAAATTATATAGAGTTACGGTCAAATTTTGATCACTAGGCGACCACTAGTTTAAACATACAGATGCCGCGTATCTCTATCTATCTAGCCACTAAAAAGTCAGACAATTCTAAAACTAAATCGAAACATTTTCACTCTATAGATGCTTTATGAATTATTTACTCATCGTTCAATAAGTTTGATCTACAGAACAAATATGCGTTAAGTCAAGTGCTAACAAGGCCAAGACAGATTTGCAGCTCTCGTCGGTCTAAAAGATTTATCTACCTACCTTAGCTTTCTTAGCTATAAATTGTAGCAAATACTTTACATATTCTCTGAAATGCTTTATAGCTTTATTTACTTTCATCACTTTCTGTCAAGCTTGATAAAGGTGTAACAATTTTTGAAAGAGTTACGAGTTTTGTAGAAAATTTCCTTCTGTCACTTATATAATAAAAAATAAGTGCCTAAAAATTATCATCGTAAAAATCTTTAGTCTTATCTCCACTCGAAGTAAATGTCTTATGGTTCCTCCTATTCTTTGTTGAATGAAACCCCCTTTCCACCGTGAATAGACTTGGAAGAGCCAGCTCTAAAGAAAACAAAAAAGCTACATCGAACAGTTAAAATCTTATTATAACAGAAAGAGATAAAGCAAGGTCCTTGTGTATTTTAAAATCTGGAGAAGTTGAAATTTCTTTATTTATTTTTGGATCTTCAACAAAATATACTCGCTAACATTATATTACTATTCAAAATTCAAAAATTCAAAATTCAAAACCATTTATTCAGTTTAGGCCTTCGGAGGGCACTTATGAAGGTCAAATTTAAAGTTACTGAAGCTACACCGGTTCGGAAGTCAGCCTTCAACTGAGAAGAACCGGCAAGAAACTCAGCAAGGTTACATTCTTTTTTATTTGTTATATATTTTTTTATCTATTCTGACTTTTTGGCTATTTTATAATTTCAATTTTACATAATTTTATATTTAACAATTACAAAATACTTATTATAGGTAACATTAATAAAAACAAAACAAAAAAAAAAAATTAATAAAAATATGACAAGACTACAAAATAGAAAATAACAATAATTAGGTACTTACAACTTAAACAAGAGATTTAGAGGTGCATTGTGCAGAGAGCAGCTATTTCCATACATTTTTATCTTCAATATAATGAACTACCTTGTAATACGCTTTTTCTTTCAAAACTTTCCTAATATCATTTTTAAATTACACAGTAAATGTGAAGTGGCATGTTCCTTTAATTAAAGGAGACCAGAGCACCCAAAAATATAAATAGACGAAAAGTTATAAAATAAAATCAAATACAAAATGAAACATAAAAACACAAAATCGAAATAAGTAAAAGTAGAGAATGAGCGCATACATGTTGGAATTTCTATTGTTAATCTATGTAATAACCTGCTATCACATAAAAGGTCCACAAGGCATCTCTTAAAAATTATTAGTGTTAAAAGAACTCCTCCTAGAATACTTATCAAAAGACTATCTAACTAGGTTTTTTTTAATTATTAAAATTACTAGCCTAGTTATAAGTATCGTGTTCTTGTCACAATTTTTTGTGATGAAATAAATATATTATTATTATTTTGGAAAAACTTGTTCTGTTCCTTAGCGCATTGGCTAGTTTAAGCTACGTTAATGGGCCTTATTAATTATTAACCAAGTCAACGTAGCGAGTGTGTGTGTATGTATGAGTTGTGTGATATAAAATTTTCGTCGATTTGCATGAACTTCCTTACTATTATTATTATAGGTAAGTCCATGTTCGATAATTTATATTTCACCACAATACAATGTGCACATACGTAACAACATAACTTACCACTAGCGTACGTTTTACCATTATCACAACCTTCGTTACGGAAGTAGGAAACAATCAATTCCATTCGTTACGACACATATTCACATCCCCATCCGGATTTACTAACGATCTACGTGAATTTGTGAATTTTCTATCATTAATTCACTTCTAATCGGTGTCAAATCGAATGATAGCTCCGAAATTGATGTGGCTTTAAGCCGTAATTTTGAACAATTTCAATTATTGTGCAAATCCTTTTAATTAATCAATTGTTCGGGTATTGTAAATTGGTGTAATTGAAAAGTACTTGTCTGTTATTGTTCCAGCAGCCTTAAAGCTTTTAGTAGAACAATTGTAGCTTTTTTATTTATTTGTTATCCTTCCTGCTGGGAAATGTTGTTTAATTAATGATTGCTTTCAATTGTGTTCGAAGGGACACATTTTTGTTGTTGCTTTTACTACAAATCCGATTTTTGTTTCTTAAAATATTGTTATGTTGTGTTCTATCATGTTGATTAAGATGTAGATATGTAGGCTTGTTGGTTAGAGACACTGACCGCCATGCCATAGGTAGTAGGTTCAATTTACAATGTATATAGGCTTTTTGTGGTGAAGAATTTAGCTAATATTAACAAGGGCAAAGTTGGAAAGTATAAAATTAGGTCACCGTGTCGCAGTTCACGCATAATTTCGTCGGTTACAAACTCAATTTTCAAGTGTCAAAGTAAACTCTGTGGCGTGTTGTAAGCTGATGTAAAATTTATAGTAATCAATGTTAGACATGTGATGATTTGGAGCCTTTTGCTCACCTTTGCTGTTAGGGTTTAAATTTGATTGGCATGTTTTTTTGTCGTCGTTTGTACTTCCGTCAGTTAACTGTATCGAAATTCGATGTACGTATTCGATTACGAAACAGAATAGGAATCAATTTATTTGAAAATATTTTGACGCCCCATTTATACTCGTATATTACGTTTGTACACAATATCACTTACCACAATAATTTTTAGTCGACTGCTATCTATTCAATGTTATAATAAAACCAGTTCCTCCCAAATCAGAACGACGGGGTGGTTGGTGTGATTTGTTACCGTTTAAGTCATAGGTTCAATTCCCTCCCATTACAAACATTTGTGTGCAATAATATTCCTGATTATGCCACATAAATATATAGTACCTGGATGGCCGAGCATTGCTCGGGATTTCTTTACTAACGTGACTTCTACCGTATTCTCGTGTTTAAAGCACTGTCATATATACCTAGATACGAATTAGATGCGAGAACAAAGGGGTTCCAAAAACAGTATTTCTCACAAAATATGTTACTTGAAAACCTTACCTTCTAATGACATTGTAGCAGTTTTCATTGCCTAAAAACACGGATAAAATGACATTTTCTGAAAATGAATCCTAGTTAGATCGATTCAACGCCCCCAAAACTCCCTGCATACTAAATTTCATGAAAATCGTTGCAGTCGTTTCCGAGATCCTAATTATATATATGTATTTACAAGAATTGCTCGTTAAAGGTATTAATTAGATAGATTAGAGAGATTAAAAAACAAGTAGAAATGTCAGTTATCTGATTTTCATAAGCTATGTTGAGTCAGATACCTGTGTATGAAGAATTTTCATGGAAATTAATTATAAAATTATAAAATATTCAAGTTAACAGGATACTTAACTCAGATTACGGTATGTAATTAAGTTGAAATTTGATTGGCATATCGTTTGTTGGTGTACCTAAGCGAATAATGCGATTGACGTGTATAATTGATCGCGTTGGCGCGTGAATATATTGCCATCAGTCATGGAAATTGCAATGCTAAACACAATCTAGGGTTGTGAAGCAATATATCCGCAAAACAAGGTAATATTTGGATATCCGCAATGAATTTAATATAGTATCTACTAAAACTTTTAAGTATTTCTCTACTAATTATAAGCAACACATAAGATCTCACTTACACTCTAGTCACTGTAATTAAAAAGATTTTATCTGAAATTTCCATGTTTAGTCCTCAATGACATATGCTATTTAATACATCGTCATCTACCTCTATTATTGAGAATTAGAATTCTCAATAATTTCAGGTTGTTTAATGTATGTAATGACAATTTATTACTACAAGACAACTACTTAAAGGAAACACAAGAGAACTCAATATTTGATATTACTTTTAAATTTTAGGTTATTGTTTGAAAATTTGAAAATACTACTAGTAGTACTATTTCTAAAAATACGATTCAATTTTGTAATAATACTCCTAAGAGCCAATTTCAGGACCTGTTATTAAAAAATAGTCACATATTAAAATCCGATCATAACATTTTAGTATGCACATCACTAAATTATATCAAACTAGCTTTTCCTGTCATTTTATTTACGACCTTCAGTCTATGACCATAAGGTTTTATTTCCCAAACTATCTAAAAGTATTATTTACTGACCCAGTAATGGGTAATTGGCTTACCAAAGGAAATAAAACACCAAGTCAAACGGTACTTGAGTTACAAATAAGAGGTTTTTCAAAGTAAATGTCGTATTTGAAAGTAGGATGGATCTTACTTAGACCTCACGTCGGATAAATTAGAACGCACTCAGAAAGGGTTAATCCGTTTGAACATAATGGAAAACAAAATTTGATTACGGTGGCAGCCAAGTATGACACAACGTCACAATCAAGTTTATTAGTGATGGAAGATTGGGATATATTTCTGGCGGATATTTTACCTTTCTACGTGGTACAGCACTATTAATAGTGTTGGTAGAAGTGATAAGCATACATGCCGGTTTGCTCGTAGCGTTTCGCTTGCAAGAAATTAAAATGATCGTTTTAATTCAATTTTATTAAGATTTTAAATTGTTTCTCTTACTTATTCGGTTTGTAAATGTAGTATTGCACAGTTGGTAACAATATATATTTGTCATTGTAAAAATAATACATTGAATTTTAGAGTTTGGTACAAAATAACACAGCTCAACCCTAATTTTAGGTATTTGGTAAATATTAATAAAACGAAATCAGATTTTTATTCAATCATGCTATACTCAAGTAACAGAAACATTTTCATAAAGGTCGCGTTAATTCCAACCCTGTTATACTTTATATCTAAGACAATATCCGTGAAAACGATATTGACCTTTATTCGTGACCTTTATAAGCACTCTTCGGTTCAAAGAACTCCAATCGCTTTACCACTTGTATGTCTCACCAAAAAATTACCTAAAAAACAAAAACATTCAGCACTTTACGTAACATAAGCCCACTAAGCACACACCGTGCGAATTTCTCCCAAGTCGACGTTTATTCTAAGTATATCTAAGTACATAATCCAATTATCGTATCCTCGTACATATCAGTACAAAAGCCTAAGTATTCCTACTCCCCTTTGATGTAGTAACAGGTGCCTTAGGAGGCTCTTGTGCGGGATGAGAATTTTTTTCATTATAAGAACAAGTAGAGCTGATATTGCCTTTCAAATGAAATGCTTGAATTTATACTTTACTCCTGGATATTTTGATATAATAAGCATGTTTGAGATACATGCTTTATGAAAAATGGCTAAAGTATGTCAGAATTAATTAAAATAATCTGTAAAAGGAATAGTAAATGAAATAGAGGCAGTACTAAGTGCATACTGTGCATTTAGTAAGCATTTTACTCTTGCCTGTTTGATTATGCTCTAATTTTAATTAACGGGTCGTGATTAACAGGACAAATATTTTTGCCTATGAACATGTCTGCATGTTCTGTTTCAGAGTGTAAATATCTGGTTTCCATAATAAAAGCTTAAATGAAAAAGAATAAATAAATAAATATTAATATCCAGAGAGATTCTTTACACACGGCCGTCTGGTCCCAAACTAAGCAAAGCTTGTTCTATGGGAACAAGATAACTGATATACTACATATACAATTTCTTCTAAATACATACTCATATAGATATTTACACCCATATTATAGAATATTTACTGTTAGTGTTTAAAAAACAGTCGGTATAAAAACTTCATGGTATTTACAGCGTGTGCTTGTATAGTAGATTTTTTGCTTCCACGAGCGAATCCATTACACAACAATAGACGTTTCTTTGCACAAGTCCATTTGCTGGTGAATTAGTTTTAGTATCTGTCTGGCTATCCACATGAGAGTGAGCGGATAAGTTTTTAGGATACCTTATACGAAACCAAACCCTGCTAATGAGTCAAAAGTAAATCAATAAAATCTTGCCTCTTCAAACGAAACCTTTCAGAACCTTTGTAACTTTCCACCCGATATTCCGAATAATAAAATATGTAAACAGCTTTCGATTCCAATTTGATGTAGCTACAAAATACAGCCTTAAAGCGATTTTCCGTTTGCTTTAAATTATAAATATGTAAAGGAAAAGTAAGAAAATTAACGTCCCAAATGCGTGCTAAGTAATACTTAATGCCAAATGGAGGGTTGTTCAAATATATTTTCGTTGATAGAAAAAAAATCGTTTTTAAGCTACAAAATCCTTTAGGCTGTTTATCAAATCGTAAATTATGTGGCGTGTGAAACTCGCAGGAACGTGTTTACATTGCAGCGTTATTTTTTCGGGTAAATTTCGGTTAATGGACGTGGGTTGTTGTAGAACAGTTAAAGTGAGAGAGGGAGTTTAGCTGCATTAAGTGAGTTTTTCTGCGTCTTGTAAGTGGTACTTAATATAAACGATTATATGTACAATTTAGGTACAACACACAATAAAAATTCAATGGCTGGCTATGAGCTGTGAGTTGAACAATCCCACGCTTAGCGCCACCGGTGTTTCCACAGCTGCACTTAAGAGAGAGTTCCCACATACCTTCATCAGCCATATTATTTTTTTATATAATACAATTGTGGGTAAACAGAATACTAAAAAATAAATATATAATAAAAAAAAATATCGGGACGTTCTCTACACACGACCATGTGGTCTCAAACTAAGCAGAGCTCTGGAGTACTATGGAAACCAGATAACTGATTTACTACATAGGTATACAACTTTTTTTTTTCTAAATGCATACTTATATACATATTTACGCCCAGACACAGAACAAACAGACATGTTCATGCACACAAATGTTTGCCTGGGTGGGAATCAAATCCGCGACCTTCGTCTTGGCAGTCAGAGTCGCTAACCACCAAGCCAACATAATAGGTCGGGGAAAAAGTTCCTTCGCATTTTTTAAGAAAATTCAAAATATTTTTAATATAGTTTATTTACATTTAACTAAAGTATGTAGGTACCATTTTGTTCGATAACTTTTTGCCATCTTGTAGGTAGGGACATGATCCCATTGCTATAGAAATTTTGGGACTGCTGATCAAAATACTGCGACAAGTGGTTTTGACAGTCCTCTCGTGATGTTAACCTGACACTGCCTAAAAAATTCTGAAGAGACCGAAACAGGTGGAAATCTGAAGGTGCAAGGTCAGGACTATACGGCGGATGCATTAATACCTCCCAGCCAAACTCTCTTAATTTTTGCTGAGTGGCTAAAGATGTGTGAGGTCTAGCGTTATCATGATGAAAAACCACACCCCTTCTGTTGATTAATTTCGGCCGCTTTCTCTTAACTTCTTGCTTTTATCTCATCAGTTGTTCGCAGTAGAGTTCAGAATCGATGGTCCTGCCTGGTGGTAACAGCTCATAATGAATAATACCCTTCCAATCCCACCACACACACAGCTTCACCTTGTTGCGAGTTAACCCGGGTTTCACCACAGTCTGTGAAGCCTGACCGGCCTTTGACCACGACCTTTTTCGCACATTCTTGTCCTACGTGATCCACTTTTCATCACCAGTTATCAGCTTCTTCAAAAATGGTTAGGTTTCATGACGTCGTAATAAAGAATCACTAATGAGTACACGGTTCATTAGGTTTCTTTCAGTGAGCTCGTGAGGTACCCAAATATCTAGCTTTTTTGTGTACCCAGTTTTTTTCAAATGCGCCAAAACTGTTTTGTGGTCAATTCCCAGTTCTTCAGCTACGTCGTAACTACTGATATGCCGATCATGCTCCACTTTTTCAAAAATGGCATCCATTTTATCCGTAATGGGGCGACCAGAGCGACGTGCATCTTTGACATCAAAATTTTCGGATTGAAAACGCTTAAACCAAATTTGTGCTACTCTCACAGATACTGCACTAGGTCCATAAACATCGCAAATTTTTTTCGCGGCTTGCGTTGCATTTTTACCTTTTTTGTAGTAAAATTTTAAAATGAATCGAATTTCTTCATTAGATTCACTCATCTTGGCGGTACGAAAAACAAATGCAAATCACACATTTTCCTAATTTGAATTTGGAATTATGTTCTTTAAAATTAAAACTTTCAATGATACCAAAACCAGCCAGATACAAATAGTATAGCCAAAGAGATTTTATTACAAGTTCATACATACTATAATGCGAAAAGACTTTTTCCCCAACCTAATATACATATACAGAGTAAAGAATTATAATAACAACTGAAAGCACTACAAACTATGCTAACGTATAGATAAAGGATCCAAATAAAACGTGGCGGATACCTCGCGAATTCTACATGCCTTATAATTAATCCTACCAACCCAATTCTACCATTTCGCTTGGAATTCGTAAATTAACGATGCTTAATCCTTGCCTTCAGTCCCTTTTCTGAAACAAACGTTTCATCCTTTTCGGTATCTGTACTAATTGATAAAACTCTGAACTGTTAAACAAAAAAAATATTTTATCTGCAATGCTTTGTGACATGAGTATATGTTACTGTAAAAACTAGAATCACTGTAAATTCTAAAATTTTACTGTTAAACCCAAGGCGAAAGCGGTAAGTGTCCGTAAAATAACTACTCTGTAATACTCATAAATTCTGGCCTTTTACTAGAATTTACTCGATAAATCTTAGATTGGGTTAATCAATTCAAACCGTACATTTACTAAATAATTTTGGTAATCAAGTAAAACCTTTATCATTATTCAGGCTTTTTGGTAACAAAATATAGATATATTATAATTTTATTTATGTAATAATATTATATCCAATATCATGGATAAGTGTTTTAGCCAATAGATAATTATATATCCTATTAAAAATATATATTTCCTCTCAACAAAGTCCAAGTTCATAAAACATTTCATAGTACCATACGCTTATCCTTCTGTACCTCCGGCAAGGTGGGAGGGACCCTTTTAAACCAATTTATTTTACCTTTATTTATTAAGGGTCTCCTTAATTAAATGAAGTCCAAAATATTGGTGTCGCCTTAAACGAATTATATAAAAGTAGAAGCACTTTCTTGAAATACGACTTTGTAGGTATGATACTATAGGATAGGTTTTAGGTTGAGGTAATGGCGTGTTAAGAGATAAATTGTTGGCATTAATCTAGACCTCTTCTAAGATAAAGATGCGAACAACTTTATACGTTGGTTTAATGATCCTTTGCCTACATTGTTTAGGGATCTTTTGTGTGCTTAGACTACAAAGTATCAAAACAAAGTAATGCTTAGTATACTCTAGATCATTTCTAGATAGACTGAATAATTTAATTACTTATCTTTCTCAAGACTATTCCAAGAAGTCGCTTTTAAAAATATCATTGAAAAATAAACTTTATTGGTTTTGAAATACAGTTCGTTTATAAATCCAATAGTTAATTGTATTATGATTAAACCTTATTATAAAACAGAAAGGCTTATATTTCCTTGACATATTTTTTTTTTTTAATTTATGTTTATAATAATTTGTATTCTTTAATATTTGGATTTTAGTTATTTAGTAGGATATTCACAAATGTCTCATATAAAGCACCAATTACCGTTTTAGGGTATTTGAATTTGATTCCAGTTACGTATTATTTATTCATAAACGAATAAAAGTTTGCGGGAACCTTTCAGAATATTACTCAGTATAGTTTCTGTATTTGCACCAACGGTGCCCTTTTGCGTGTAGGCTTATATTCTTGGAACTTTGTCGCTCTTTGAAAATATAGGAGCTCCAGCTTCTAGGAACGGTAAAATAGTTTTCGAAAGCATTTAATTAGGTTTGTGCCGTTTGAGATTTTTCAATCTGCACAACCCACACGAAAGTGTGCAAATTTTAGGATTTTATTAAAATTACAACTATGCTGACAAACATACTGTCTATCTGATGGTTTGTGGTCACCACCGCTTTTGGACATTTACAACACCAGGGGTATTAATGCGTTGTCGAGCCTGAGACGTAATATAGTTAAGTCTGATGTGCCTGTAATTTCACCGGCCCCTTTACTTTTGTAACCGAAACACTGTAATATAATTGCACTTCTGCTTCACAGCGGAAATGGCTAAAGTGATAGTACTTCCTCAGAAGAACTCGACATTAAAAGCTCTCCCTCCTCCTTGCTTTGTGTCATGGCTGAGGGTCGTGACCTCCCTTCTGCATCACTTTCTCACGGATGGTCTTTCTCCATCCGACTCTGTCTGTGAGTCTGTCTCCGACTCTGTCTGCGAGTCTGTCTCCGACTCTGTCTCCGGCGGTGTTAAGGGCGTTGTGCACTGACGAGTCAAGAGCGGTGCGGATCTGGTCGCTGGAAAAGCTCTGCTACATCTTAAAATATTCCCATCTAACTATTTTTCATCGACATATTTTATCCATTTCGTGTCGTTAAATTGGTTATTTACAATCACTAGATACCTTTTTTTGTAATTCGTGAGTACGTCAATAAATTCACATGTCACATTGTCTTGTATTCTCCTCCTGTATCAGTTTCAAAGTTGCTGCTTTATTGCTTCGTTATTAAATTAGAACTAAGCTTACTACACCTGTTACCTCTTAGTCGAGTAGTAAATTTATTGTTCTGTTTATAGGTAATTTAATTAGACAGCGCTGGTTGTCTAATAAGTTTAATGTCACAATTAGTGAAATATAGTAATTAATATAATTCAATGCAGCCTTTGGTATCTCGCTTAATTAAAATTACAAGTTTTGTGAGTTTCGTTTCAAGGATTTTGATGATCTAACAGTCAAGCTTTGTTAATGGGAGTGCTTTGTTTAAATACATACTTTTATTTATTAAGGACTTTCCTTGGATTCCTGTTGTGCGATTGTGTAAAACAAACCTTTTCTACAATCCCATTTAGTATTACAGTGATTACGTCAGAAAGAATTACGAATTCGTTTTTAGAGGAGCAAAGGAACAGAAATATTAAAAATCCTTACATCGTATGAAACAAAGACGCTTACGTACTGTACGCTTAGATCTTTTTAACTACCTCATAGGTTTTGATGCAGTTTGCATCAATTGACAGAATGATTCAAGAGGAAGGTTTATCTCTGCTTATATCCCTCAGGAGAGCGGGCGAAACCGCGGGGGAGAGATAGTAAAATATAAATAATGATAAAAGTACTAGTTAGACATAGTCATACTTTGGAAGTTAAGTAATAAAAAATATACAACCTTTTAATATTAACAGTAGTAAAAAAAATAGAAAAAAAAGTAAGTTAGCGTAATGAAAAATAAAATGCTATTACTCAAAACGCTTCTTTATTACACTCTTCACTCCCGTCTGATGAGAGCTTTATAAAATATAATTATTAAAGAAAAAGTTTTGGTAGAAATAGCGGCTGTGTTCAAAAAATATTTCTTAACGAGGGGAGAATGGATTATCTAATTTAGCTAAAACACAGCTCAGCGCGTTATAGCGGAAACATTTTCAGCACTTCTTTTTGCGATGGATTGAAATTATCAAGTAAAAATGTTTAGCCTTGAAGTACTCGTCTCCCTTATTAGTTAGAAATCTGTTCACATTTTATTACAAAATTTTTGTGTTTACTTGTATTATCAAAACAACATCTTTCTACTAAATAGGTTTATGTAAATGCTTATTCGGTAGGTACATATAACTTATATGTACTTAAAAATCTTTTAAAATTTTGGCCTCTGTCTATATTTCTGTCTGCTTGTTACGGCTAATCTCCGAAATAGCTCGACCAATTTGACGTAACTTTCACTGGCAGATAGTTGATGTTATAAGAAGTAACACAGGCTACTTTTTATCCCTTTGGAAAGCGGATGAAACCGCGTGGGACAGCTAGTTTATAACATAACTGAGATGTTCTTTACGTCTATAAGTTTAATGGTGAAAATAGAGTGGCAATATATTTAATTTTAATGACACTTTATAAGAGCTTATGTGGGCGAAGCGTGAGGACTAAAAGCCTTTCGGGATTATGTTAGCCATCGACAGAAATCATAACTTCAGTGTTTATTAAGCCCTTCGTAAGCTGTTTACAGATTTGATTTATAATCCTCTATGGCAACTTAAAGTACCTAAGTTAGACAATAATATAATAATAAGGCCATAAATGTATAGTAACATAGTGAAAATTATTTTGGTCCTTGATTATCAAAACGACCGACATTCTAAATACAAATAACAATAATAACTCACTTTTAGTTTTATTTCACATCATAAAATAAAACGAATATTTTTTTGCTTCCTCATGTGGGATAATCAAATAAATATACCGCTCACGTTTAAAATTGCCCTCTTTATTATCACCCTTTCATGGAGACCGTAATAAAAAGCATAGTCGACTTTAACAGATGGCGTAATTTATCGTGATGCCATATACCTACTTCCCTTTATATCTCAAAGGTCTGTGTGAAAGAAAAATAACGGGCACGTACTTATAAGCAACAACACAGAGAGGTCTCCGATTAAGGTCACTGTTTCGCCTGCCGTGAAGAGATAAGGTATCGACAGATATTCAACGTCATCTCACCCTATTTTCGCCACTCACTAAACATTTCCGTGTAGGCGTTCTTAATGGAATAAATACATTTCCATCAGCGAAATACACATAACATTCTGTCATAAATTAATCACTGCCAGTCAACCGGGTCAGACTCAACTTGAAATTCAATTTGCGTTTCGGTTTGCATTCTGATTTCCCATGTGGATTCGGCTTTGCTTTAGAAACGCCCGAATCGAAAAAATAAACATTGGAATTTGAAATTGAAAGTTTTTAAATTTTTTAACTTTTTTCAGCCTAGTAATTAAATTTATGTTATCGAATTGTGGACCGACCGATTCTCTCGGGTTTTTGCCGACAGAGTTGTTCATTGAGTTTAGGTGTTGGGAGTTTAAATATATTTTTAAGCTTTAAAGGCTAGCGAGATTTTCGATACCTAAGCAATTTGGTTTGGTTTGTTCTATCACAGAAATCCGATATTTTATATTGGTACTATTTCAGAGTTTTCGCTTACAACGCCGGTTGTTATAAACTTTATGTTTTAGAAAGTTGTTTTATTTGACGTCCAAACAAATTTTTTTTTATAGTTTTTCACAAATCTGTTCAATCAAAATGTTTCAAATCTTTTTTACAGTACACATGCCTGCATGAGAACCTGTTCCACTACTTATGTGAAGAGAATGGTGGTGCTGTAACTCTTCCTGCAGCTAGAGGTGATGATGCATGGAAGGTCTACTTCAATGACAACCCTGAAGAGATCGTCGACGAGTTTGCCATGAGATACGGGATTGAAGCTATTTATCAGGCTATGACGTAAGTCTTTTTATTTCTTAATACTTATATACCTTCATACTTATATTTTGTAACTGCTGGACTGTTTATGTAGGTACATGTTTTGTTACCACTCGCTTCGCAACAGCAGACCGTAATTCCACGAAATCGAGCACACAGATTTCAGGCAAAGATAGCTCGGTTGATAGCAGTTTACCGTGACGAGAGTGATGGATTTGAATTCTACAATAAGCTTTCGGTGAAAGAAAATATTGTCAGGAAACCATAGCACCATGGAAGTAGCCTGGCTGATGTTCCAACAAGTTCACTTGAGTCCCCTTCTAAGTTTTTTATTTTTTACTTAATTATGATGGGATTGCGATTGACCTCAATCTTGTTTTGTGTACTTGCCACATTCGGCCACACTATCACTTACCATAGTGAGATTGTGGTCAATGACAAGCCTATATAGCGAAAAATAATAGGATTTACTTAGAAAATCGGACATATTTAGAAAAGGAGAAACGTACCATCGATAAATAAATGTGGGCATAACCAGAATCTTTTTACATAAATCTATAGACAGCATTAAAACAATAAAAAAAACTCATATTCCCTGAAAATATTATCCATTTCATGGTTTTGGCTTTACTACACACATTGGATGGTACAAATAAAAGTTTGTAATTGTTTGACATCTGGTTCTAAAGTTCATGTAGGTGAGGTCACAAAGTTAACCGTTCTTTTTTTTTTACTCAACCAATCCAAAATTTACAGAGAGTTTTAGAATTGTATCCATACTTCTATTACAAAAAGTTAAAGATTGTATGTTTGAATGTAGAAGGTAACTTCCGAAATGAAATGAAAATATTTTTATTCAAATAGGCCTTTACAAGCACTTATAAATAGTCTGACTCTAATACCGGTTCGGAAGGTTGTTTTTTCAGAGAAGAGCCGGCAATAAACTCTGCAATTACACTTTTTAAAAACGAACTTAGATTTATTACATAATATTTATTTAGTCTCACTCAGAAGTGAAGATTTATTAAACAATAATATGTATTATGAATACCTAATTTAATATAGTAAGTGTAATATGTAAGTGTACTAGCTGTCCCCCGCGGTTTTACCCGCGTTCCCATGGAATGTCAAATGTATTATACATAAAAACCTACCTCTTCAATCACTCTATCTATTAAAAAAAAACCACATCAAAATCCGTTGCGTAGTTTTAAAGGTTTAAGCATTCATAGGGATATAGGGACAGAGAAAGCGACTTTGGTTTATACTAATATATGTAGTGATGGGCATATGAAGAATTCCTTTATTTTATCCAGGCATTTCCACTGTCTCTCAACGAAGTATCTATGCGCTGGAGTACCAGCAGTTATGTCGACTCTCCTCGCGAACATCAACGCATACTACGCTCATACCACCGCTTCGTCTGCCGTTTCAGCTTCAGACCGATTCGCCGCTTCCAACTTTGGGGTAAGATCTTATTGATAATCTAATCGTTTACAAGTCATATTAATATAAATTTAAATGTGTTTTTTAATTCTGTTACTGTGGAGGTTTTAAAAACGAATAGTGAAAATTTTTACTAAGTTTCTTGCTGATGTTTTTCAGTTGACCTGTAGTACCTGTAGTAACTTCAGTACTTCTAATTTGACCCTTACAATGGCTTTTTAGGATTTTATCGGTAAATTATTGAAACAAAAAAAATCTGAATAAACACGAGTCAGTGGTAAAATTAACTCGCTTAAACTTCGCCAACAACAAGCAATTGGAATGTTTAGAATCACGTTAGTCTAAGTTAGTAATAGTAAAATATAATAGAAGTACTAAATCAAAATAAATATTTAAAACAAAGGGTCAATTAATTTACAAAGTTGCTGATTCATTTTGTTCCCTTCTAAACACCAACAGAAAGAAAAATTCGTCAAGCTGCTTGACCAGCTACACAATTCGCTCAGAATAGACCTGTCGATGTACCGCAATAACTTTCCCGCTTCAAGCGCTGAAAAGCTTATGGATCTGAAGTCTACAGTCGACCTGCTGACAAGCATCACGTTCTTCAGGATGAAGGTAAAGTAGCTAGAATCTTATGCAATTACCCCAAACAATTACAGCGGTTACAACAATGAACTTCGACTCTTATTGTGATCCAATTGATGCTGTAGTTAATTGTTTCTATGTCAAAAGTCATAATTATGTATGGAAAAAGTCTTGTATGCCAGAAAAGCAAATAAGTTTCGATTACCTGGCTGGTATTTCCAGAACTATATGGGCAATGTAGAACTGATATATAGTCAATATTACTGATATGGCTTCGACACCAGCATGTTGGTTTCCTCACGATGTTTTCCTTTTACAAAACTTAATACAGTTCATCAATTTGTAGGTTACTAGCCTTTGTATTGAAGATCAATGGCCTCTAACCTACCCCTCTGTACCTTTATAATCGTTACTAGGTTGTCTGCCTAGTATTTGGGAACCAGTCAGTATTAAAATAACCCTGGATTACTATACCCGGAATAGCTTTCTTTTTTAAATTTTATTTTTTTTAATCTGTTTTGCAGGTTTTCTCAGATGAGTTGCGACTTTAATACAATGTATTTCAGGTTCAAGAGTTGAGCAGTCCACCCCGCGCCAGCACGGTAGTCAAAGACTGCGTGAAGGCATGCCTTAGATCAACATATCAGTTTCTATTCGAGAATTGTTACGAGCTGTACAACAGAGAATTTCAGGTACATCTGATACCACTACTAAAAAGTCATAAAAGCTTATATTTCTGCTACCTTATACCTAGGCTTTCATAAGTATACTTCCCCTATACCTACCTAAAATTTCTACTATTATTCATAGTTTACCATATTATTCAAATTCTATCAATTAAGAACTTCACAGCGAGCTAAAGCTTTATAAATTGCGAGCTAAAAATATTCTAGGGTATTCTAGTTATAATTGCCTATGTTTCTACAGGTGGATCCAAATGAAGCAAAACGCGACCCATCCGATCACGGGCCTCAGTTGGATTCAGTTGACTTCTGGCACAAACTCATCGCTCTTATTGTATCTGTGATAGAAGAGGACAGGAACAGCTATGCTCCTGTTCTCAACCAGTTTCCGCAGGAGTTGAATATAGGACAGGTACAAATAACAATTTTGTTATGTGTTCAATTAAAAAAACTGGATGAGGTCATGAATTAACGTGGAGAGTGTTCCGTCTGATAATTTTTTATAGGATTTCCCATGCTTAAACTTATTAAAGGTTTTTCTTTAATCTGTATGTAAAGAACTCTCTGTATATTTTTCATCATAATTTTGGGGATAATTGGGAATGGTAAATTTTCTGGTTATTTCTTAAATAACTTAATGCGACGTTCATAATAAATCCTTCATTTGTTATGTCACAGGTCTGCATAACTATTTTTTGGAAGTTTCTAACTACTTTAAGATCATACCAACTAATAAGAGAACACCGTTCGCCAAGTCAGCTGGTAGATAATATTTTTTTCCCTCTAGCTTTCAGCGGCGACAATGTGGTCTCTATTCGCCGTAGATATGAAGTATGCGTTAGAAGAACACGAACAGCATCGCCTCTGCAAGTCTTCCGCTTACATGAACCTGCACTTTAAGGTAAATAACAAACTAACCTGCTTGTGTATTATTTTGTTTTTACATTATAATTAGGATTCATAAATTTTAACCCAAAAACAAATAAAAAATCGCAGTGTGCATTTTTTAAACTAAACTATTGAGTCTGTCCTGTCTGGAGTGCTTTGCACACCACTTGTAAAACTGCTTTACTCTACTCCAGTTTATAGATTCATCTAAGTAAAAGCGTATCTAAGGTTTACCCATCGATTGATAAATCAGACCTAAGCCAGTTGTTACGGTTTTAATAATGTTCCATTTTTAATCAAATGCATTTAAATAATTACAATATCTTTTTCATCACCAGGTGAAATGGCTCCACACGAACTATGTGAAAGACGTGCCGCCATATTGTGGAGCTGTACCAGAATACCCGGCCTGGTTCGAACCGTTTGTGATGCAGTGGCTAAATGAGAACGATGACGTCTCCTTAGAGTATCTCAATGGTGCTTTCAATAGGGATAAGAGAGACGGAGTAAGTTATAATGAATATTTTTTCAAGAAAATATTTTCTACAACTGACCTTCAAATATTCTCAAATATATCATGCGAAAGTCAATGAAAATGCTGTAAAATTTACGATTCAATTTGGGTTGAGACACAATAAAATCCTAGTAGGCTATAAAAAATATTCCTTTTTATAATTTTAGCTGAGGGATATTCATGGTGTTCTTTTCGTCTCTAAATCTCGCTTAAAGTACCTACTTAAACTAGTAAATGCGTTATTGTTCGCGTTTATAAGTAAAACAATATTAGTAATCATGACGAACTTTTATTACTGCTCCTATGTAATTTATTCAAAGGATTTCGTTGCCTAAAGACGATAGCATTTTATGACTTACATTCTTTTGAAACCTATTATTAAACTGATCCTCCTCTACCAGTTCCAAAAATCGAGCGAGCACGCACTCTTCAGTAACTCGGTGGTAGACGTGTTCACACAACTGACTCAGTGTTTCGACGTGGTCTCCAAACTTGAATGCCCTGATCCAGAAATCTGGAAGAGATATATGAAGAGATTCGCCAAGACTATTGTCAAAGTTCTGATGGCTTATGCTGATATTGTAAAGAAGGAGTTTCCTGAGCACCTGAAGGAGGAAAGAGTGGTATGTTATCGGATTATTATAATATTTTAATTTCAAACATTTGTTTGTTGAGCTTAAAGACTGTAATGTGTGTGTTTATTTTTGGATGATAACTTAACTATTAGGATTATTGGTCAGAAAAAGATTACAACATTATCATGACCTTATTACAAAGTGTAATCCACAAGTAAATTTAATACTTATAATATACTATATTGATTTTTAATAATAGGTGTTCTTCTGGGCTGTAACATTAGTCCAGTACTATTCAATAGTTTTGTTTATGTTCTTGCAGGCCTGCATCTTAATGAACAACATCCAGCAATTAAGGGTTCAGTTAGAGAAGATGTTCGAAGCAATGGGTGGTACCAAGTTAGAACTGGATGCTGCTGACATCCTCAATGACCTGCAGCAGAGCCTCAATAGCACACTCGATGAGCTAGCTTCTATGTTTGCTATCAGGTACGGATAGAATAACCTTATATTAGTTAGTATAATTTACCTTTTGTATAACTAATGGGAGCACAACATTTTTAAACTGATCCTCAAATAACTTATTTCAGTCTAGAGACCCGCATAACAGCGAGTGTAAAGGAACTTGGAGAGTTACTGCAGAAAGTTGGCGGCGGCGGAGCACCTGGCGCCCCACAGCCTCCCGCTCATCACGAGGCTGATGAAGTACTGCGACCACTTATGGATATCCTGGTAAGGCAACTGTTTGGTAAAGAGTAAGATTTAGAGCATCAACATAATTTAAGATATTGATTGAGTCCTTTAAAACAAAAGAAGACATGAAAAAAAAAGTGAAAACTAAATACGATGGAGAATATTTCCAAATATTCCGCAAGGTAGCTTAACCTTATATTACAATGAAACATTGCAGTGCTTGTGTTGGATTTGTTCCCCGAAAATAATAATAATAATAATAAATATCCCGGGACATTCTTTTACACACGGCCATCTGATCCCAAACTAAGCGGAGCTTGTACTATGGAAATCAGATAACTGATATACTACATATACTACTTTTTATTTTTGTAAATACATACTTATACAGATATTTACACCCATGGTGTTCTTGTACTTATCAATTTAGTCGTATTCAGTCCTATGCTTCTTTCAGGTCTTTTATTTGTTATACTATAGGTACATTTCTCTTTAAATGCTTATTCCCCCAGTAAAATGTGTTTAATTCTAACAGGATGGCTCCCTAACCATGTATGCCGAGTCCTGCGAAAAGACTGTTCTCAAGCGACTACTAAAGGAATTGTGGAAGATTGTGATGAAGATATTAGAAAAGACTGTTGTGCTTCCTCCAATGACTGATAAAACGGTAATTATATTTAATATACCTGCTCGCGAATAGGTACTTTGAAAATGTTTCTTGTACAATATCAATAATTCATAACCAAATTATATAGGTACAAAATCTTCGGGACCACAGATCTTCGTGTGTCTAATATATCTAAAATTACTGTTATTTCTGTATCACCAGATGATGCTGAAGAATTTAACCAACAATGCCAAGAATTTAGCAGCTAACGCAAAGATTGAAGACATGACCCAACTGTTCAAGAGCACTGTGGGTAAACAAGACGTCAAACATGCTCTCTCTGGTGTTATGGATATTTCAAAGGAGGTAACTTAATTTTTTGGTCTGACTGGTTTTACTTCTGTTAGTTATTTGAATAAACAACGCTGCTTCAACATTGTGCTTTTTAAGACCTAAACTGAATAAAATTGTTTAATCTTGGATTTTTAAACTATTGTACTAGTAATCTAAATGCGATTGTTTGTAAGGATCGTTTGATCACTCATTGGATGACTTTGGATTAAATATGGCAAATACATAGGTAGTTTTATTAGTTATAACTTGAATTTACAGCTAGGATACTTTTTATCTCGGGGAAATACTAAAATCCTTCGGGAACAACAGTGAAACCCTGGGGAACAACTAGTAATAAATAATTTTCTATTCTTTCAAACCATCCTATCCTTTTTACAGCATTTATCAGCAGAAAAGAGTTTAACACCCAAGCAATGCGCAGTCTTGGACGCGGCACTGGACACCATTAAACTGTACTTCCACGCCGGTGGCAATGGCCTAAAGAAGACCTTCCTCGAGAAGAGCCCAGAACTACAGTCGCTAAGATACGCCCTGAGTTTGTACACGCAGACCACTGACACGCTTATCAGAACGTTTGTTACAAGTCAGCAGAATCAGGGTGAGAATTCTTCTTAGCTTTAGTGATTAAAATTGATTTAAGGATTTAAAAATTGATAGATAGAAGTATATTTAAGTGAACTTTTGATACTTTTGCGAAGTAAATTTATAGTTTTATATAGTTTATGACCATGTTTAAAGAAACTTGGTCGTCTTGGTTCGTAAAAATAATATTTTGATCGAATTGTGCGAATTTAAATTGCTGCTGCTTTACATTTACTACAGATTAAAAATTTTAATATATTCCGAAATTATATATTATATTTAAAGTCTCTGGAACACCAACTGTAATTCATTAGATACGCAACTTATTAATTATTTCAAAACAAACGTGTATTCGAATGTTTTAGTAACTTTAAATTCGACCTTCATAAATGCCTTTCGCGGGTCTAAACTGAAGAAATGATTTTAAATTTTGATAGATGCTGCAGTGGCAGAAGAAGGCAGCGTGGGTGAAGTGTCACTTCAAGTAGATCTGTTCACACATCCTGGAACTGGTGAACACAAGATCACTGTAAAAGGTAATGAATATATCAAAATATTTCAACATTTTTAACAGATAATATTTTTTGCCAGCGATATTGTGTTCGAGTCGGTAGTTGAGCCGTATTTAACTTTCTAACCAAGTTCAAGCCGGAAGTTCGATTCGCATGAAAATGATAGACATGTTACGTACAAAAGCAAAAACAGTGTTGTAAACCACTTTTTATAAAAAATAACATTAAATAATATCATCGCATATTGCAAATTCATTCAGATACGTTTAGATTTATTTTGTCGTAGTAACTAATTCAATAAATCTTCCTTTAATTAAATCAATATAAAAGTGAGCAATTTTAGTGGCTATATAAAATGTGAACTTATCATATTCTACCTCCAATTCCAGTGGTAGCAGCTAACGATTTGAAGTGGGTGATAGCGAGTGGCATGTTCCGTCCGTTCATCGAGGTGAACCTCATCGGGCCACATCTCGCTGACAAGAAGAGAAAGTTCGCCACCAAGTCAAAGAGCAACAACTGGAGTCCCAAGTTCAATGAGACTTTCCATTTGTAAGTTATTTACCAACCTCCTGTTCCCAAAATTTATATTGTATTTGTTTTTACAGTTTGTAGTGACAAAATCAATCGTTCAATAATTGCAATAGAAGCATATTATGGAAATATATTTATAAGGAAGTAAACGGCTACAGAACTTCAAATTTCCTGTATCTCATGTGGCGACATCTATGAACGAGTGGAAACACGCGAGAATCCTACATCGCGATATCGAGGATTTCTCAGAATTTGACATATATACAAGCATGCAACATCAATCGTTGGACCGCGATCCCCTAGCATGATCACCTAGCCTGGCGGAAGATCTTCCCTTTTAAATGGAGGAGTCTCACACCTTGCTCCACCATACTCTCTTTAATCAATTCAACCCCCCAAACATTTTATATTAATCCGACTTTTGAGACTCCTTCTTGAGTTTATTCTATCTCATTATCTTTAAAGCATGGTGAGTGCGACGGAACAACTGGAGCTGTTCGAGCTGCATGTGTGCGTGCGAGACTACTGCTTTGCAAGAGAAGACCGTCTTGTGGGAGTCGCTGTTATGCGCCTCGCTGATATTGCAGAACAGGTAAACAATTCTCTTCTATGATAAGAATTTTTGCTGTTTATTCCTTTTAATCCAACAGAATGCAATAGCAAACTTAGACAGCGTATTCGTGAGAAATTGAGGTAAACTGTTTTAAGGATTTAGTATTTACCATCATCTGTTCAAAGTAGCTTAGCATTGTCACCAGACATGATTTCGTTCTTATAAACTATCAAGTAACTTATGCATGTTAAAAATGTTCTTCAGGGCTCATGCGCATGCTGGTTGCCTCTCGGCACACGCGTCAAGATGGACGAAACAGGCTGGACTATTCTTAGGATACTATCCCAGAGGCACAGTGATGAAGTAGCCAGAGAATTTGTCAAGCTGAAGTCAGAGATGAGAGCAGAAGCTCCCACAGGAAGTCAAGGACCTTCGTGAAGCATTTAAGAACATACTACGTGCCACACCGATCAGCAAAACGCTACCAAACCTTCGAGGACTACGACCGACGACGAACCGGTACTAGTCCCTTCGTATTTCGAGTAATGTTTTTGAATATCACGTCCGCTATATCGAGACGGGCTCATGCACAACGTGTGCGAGTGAAAGAAATGACGCTACTGAAACGGAGTATCAGATACGACAATCGGCGCTCCGGCAGTTCCCGGTCAGTGCTCGTTCGTTTAATTTCGTATAATCTCGATGGTGAGATGCGTTTTGTATATAAAATTTACTGTGTTAAGTTACGCGACTAGTAGAAATATTTTGCACAAATTCGTAAACATTAGCAGAAAAGACTGACCGTAGGCGGCCGCGGGCGCCGCGACGTCAACCACTATTTGGTGTTCAGCAAAACATTTATCATCATCTATAAATACCTCATCACCTTCATAATGCATTGTCTGTACTTGTTTATCATGCTCTTTTATCTTCGTAGATTTACTGCCTCTGTTACGATTTTTGGTCACTTTTCAATAATCGAAAATCGTAGTAGATTTTTCTCACTCTGTTAGTCGTTACGAATTGAAGTGTTCTCAAAGTTTGCTGGATACCTAATACTGTTGACGGATCGAAACACATGATTAATGTAATAATATTTATATGGACCAAACTGTCGTAAATACGGATACATTATTCCTTAACCCTTAATATTAAAGCATTATTTATCTAATTAATCATCTACTCGTTATACATACGTGTACAGTAAATAATATATGGCCTTATGTAAATTATTTCCTTCGTTCGTCGTTATCCTTTGCTTCATTCGGAGTCGTAAGTGTCGAGAGTGTGCGTTGTGTGAGAAATAATTGCGATTTAAATTTGCGTTCCTTAAGATAATGCGTGATGTATAGGATTTATGCTCGAAGTACGTAAAGCATGTTCGTTTAGGAGATGAGTGTTCTAAAATGGAATTAATATAGTCCTAGCGATGGTTCATTCTAAAATGTATGGTCTTGTCATCTTTTATAAAAAAGTTGTTTTCGTTTTGAGTGATCTACAATAATGTGGTCCAGAATTGTTTCAATGCAGACATGTAAATAATAAAAAAAATGTTGTAATACATGTATCTATATCACAATCTTTAACTCTTACTTTTAATAAGCTTGGCCTGTTTAAAGTGTAATCTAAAATCTCCAATGTCTTTTTGTATATTATTGAAAATTGTGATATTGTTATGAAAATGAAATCATAACTATCTTAAATATTTACGTGAAATCTGTTTTAGATAATAAAAACATAGGTCAGATGTTAATTGTTAACGTTGGCTTAGAGGTTTTCTTTATTTTTTACACGGCTATGATTCGTTTATATTTTAAAAAGTCGGTTGCCTGAAATGTTCTATTTTTTATGCAAACATTTCTAAACATTTCATTTTTATTGTTTACGAAGACTGTGTTTAATAAGGCTGAGAATATACTCATCTGGAGACAAGCTAAGTGGAGCGAAATTAATTTAAATAAACACCAATTAATGAGAAAAACATATTTCTAACCAAGTTTTACGGTTTCAGTACGGTAAACTGACTACTCGCCCCAGTCGACCTGTCTCTACATAAGTGTATTACCAGCCTTACTGTTATTGCAGATAATCATCCACTCTATTTCCGTAACCTTAAAACTCATTTCACTGTACGGAAATCGGTGGATAACTTTTATAAGCCGTAACTTCATTCCATTGTAAGGCCAAAGTGCTCAAAAATAATTTTTTAAGGCTATATTATGTCATAACAATAACGAATCGTTGATTTTAACAAGATAATAAAAATATAACTTTATAAAAAAATCACAGTCCACATCTCAAAACACAGTGTTTGAAAAATTGTCACATACTTAAATAAATTTTAATGTGCGTACATTTTCAATACCGCAAGAGAAATATTGATATGTAATTTGGTATTGGAGTTAGTTATTTAAATAGTTTTTTAAACATACACCTTAAGTTTTTTTAATTATTCTTTATAAAATCTCTAACTTATACAGAGTGATTTATAAAATCAGAATAACGTCAATAGAATTTCGGTAAGTAATTTTCTGACTAATATAATCACGTGCTACGCTATACAGTTCTAAATATGAATTCTCTTTTTAAAATATAATCCAAGTTTTATAGGACATGTATAATTGTTGTGATCTTGAAAATGTATGCGATGTGTAGTAAAGCACATCACTAAACAACACGGATCTTAGATTTTCTAATATTAGCATTTATCATGGATTACATATCTGTAGATAGCGAATGTGATTTGTCTAGTCCAAATCTCAATATATATTATTAATATATATTTACTCGTCTTATAAACTAAATGGAAACCGTTAATTAATTTTTGTCATTTTATATTTCCGAGTTGACTGAATTTGTAATTATAGCGTAATAGATGAAATAACCACAATAATTAAAAGGTAAAGTAATATTTTTTATTGTTTATCATTCGTCTTCTATTCAATGTATTAATGTATGCAAAAAAAATATTAACATTCGAAAAAAAATAGATATAGTACATTCTGTGTCCACGGTAATGATGTTGAAAGTTGAATATTTGTAATATGTGTGCATTACTGCGTTGAATAGAGCTTTGTTTCGGCAGAGATAGTTACGCTCATAATATTTTTTTTGTTATATAACGATAAAATTGTTCAAATGATAATAATTCATCCTGTATATACGAATCGTACTTCCATTGTATTGTGAAGGGAAGGCTAATAAAGATAGGTTCGTGTGATATCTACATAAACCAAAATATCAGTATTACTTTCTGTCTGTAATTTTATTAAAAAATAATTGGTTTTCATAAAAAAAAATGTTGATACTAAAACCCTACAAAATGTTTATGAAGATATTACGATTCGAGCTAGTATAAAAGAAATGCGCACAGTATCATTATAATCTCATCAAATCAATATAATAATAATAAAACAAAAATTGTATTGACATATAAACTTTTACCATTTGACAATACTTGGTAAATATTATTTTGTAAGTGTAAAATGTGATTGTCACATAACAGTCTGTTACGCTCCAATTTTAGTATTAAATATCACTCAACATTGCATATATCTTTGTATAAATGCATATATGTAAATGTTACATGTTTAAACACATTATTGAATTTAGAATTTTTATGAAAAAAATAAATATCCGTATTTCAAATATAATTCGTTTTGTTTCATTATCTTTCACTGTGACTATAGGCATGAAATGTTATGATGGTCAAAAAAAATATAAAAAAAAATGGTGTGTATACATGTATTCAATTTTATTTTTGTGAATGCAGCTTTGATATCAGCGATAGTCTGACTATTCATTAGTGGCTGAGAAGGCCTTTTGAATAAATATATTTCATTTTATTTGATATTCGACTCCTTCTCTTAAATTGATTTTTTTTTAGATTTTTTTTCTGCCTTCAATTTTATTAACTACCTTCGAAACAGGTGATAGCATTTTAATGAAATTTGGTACTCTAGTGTATAAGCCTGTCCTACGTTGAGTTTTGAAAGGATAGTAGCCTCAGTAATTTGAAATTTGACCTTCATAAGTGCCTTCCGAGGGTCTAATCTGAATAAATGGTTTTGAATTTTTTTGATAGGACATAGGCTACATTTTATTCTGGGATCGCAAGTGAAAACGTGAAGCATATACTAGTATATGCTTCACGTTTTCACAAAATACAATTTATGATAGCATTTAATTATTCTCTTGAACCGTTTCCTGTTTTTAATTAGACATCTGAAAATACTATGAATCAAATACGAAAATAGTATTGAAATCAAAGGAATAATGGTGACTCAATAGTTTATGACGCCAAACTAATTTTAGTAAATAGTTATTGCGCGATTCTTCAAAGAAAAATATTTTTGAGAACATATTTGTTTGGTACCTATCTAGTTATTAGGAAAAGTCATTGATCAGATTTATACTGCACACTTTTATGTCCACTTGATGTTGAGGTTAGAAAATAAAATATCCAAATTCTTATCTTTATGCTTATTATTATTCCCATTGTATAGGTACATACTGAGTACAGGGGCTTGATTCTGTAAGGAAAATGATACTAACTCGAGTATGTTTGGTCGTGGCCTCCGTGCTCAGTCTCTTTCGCTAACTACACTAATACTGCTAATCACGTGAGAGATAAGCTCCGAGGCTTCCGTGAAGCGGCTCGCCGACGAAGTTTGTATTAGTTTAATAAGGGGGCAGGCACACGAACAATGAGGAAATGTAGAAATGCTCCGAGAGACAGTCAGCAACATAAATAACTGAACAGTTCCAAACAACTATCCATAATGTACAAAGATAAAGTTAATAAGTTTTGAATACGTAATTATATTTCTATATGACGCATTAATTTTACTGTACTATTGAAAAATTAATTTTAAAATAAAAAGAAATAAAACCATAATATCGCATTGTAGACAGCAGAAAATATTTTGTACCATACACATATTGGTTGGCACCTTTTAAATAAACCTTTTGTGCTACACTGTCAATTACATTTTCATTTAAACCAGATTACTGGCTTGTTAAACTTGGACAGAAGGTGTAAGTCAGGTATGGGCAACCTTTGACATGTTGAGGGCCAAACTTTAGCGTGCAAATACGTTCGCGGGCCTCGACTAAAAGTACTTAGTGCATTTACTACTGTAGTATTTAATGAGTATAAGTACCTAATGTAATTTTTTTTTATTGGGTTTTTTCAAAATGTCTCGCAGGCCGGATCATATCTTACAGCAGGCCGGATCCGGCCGACGGGCCGGTTGTTGCCCATATATGGTGTAAGTATTAAAACTTTGAATTCGATGCTTAATGAAGGCTTACCTATATCTAACATACAAGATACATTTTTAATAAAATCTCTAGCTTAAATTTACGCTAAGGCAACCAAACTATTCGTATTTGTTTATAATTAATATGCAAATTAAATTTTGCAAGGCGAATAAGACTCGAAGATTGAATCCAGCTGTTAGGGTGTGGTCAACGCCTTCATAAACATTCATCATAACCTCAAAGAGTTTGAGTCAACGGCCTTGGAAATGCAATAACAAGGATGGAAATACGAAGGTTTTTAGATTACGAAGGAGAGTACTATGTACCTGCTTACTTTGCTATACCTATACATACATGTACAGGTATGACCTAAACTATATGACATAATTATGTTAAATACCAATAAAGAGTTATCTGACGAAGAACCTATCTATACAGTATACAAAATAGTTTTAATTGTACCTTGTCAATGTTTTGCAAGTGGTTAAATATTAAGGATAATTTTATATTTTTTCCATTATTTGTCACATCGTCCTATTTATACAAGGTAGTATGATTTAAGAGGTATGCAAAACCGTATTTATATTTTAGAATTTCAAGAAAACTGAATGTTCTTTGGAATTACTGTATTTCGGTTAGAAAGGTAAGGAGGCCGGTGAAATTACAGGCACATGAGACTTAACAACTTCACGTCTCAGGGTCGACCACGCATTGGCGATGCCCTGGTGTTGCAAATTTCCATAGGCGGCGGTGACAGGGGACCGTATGCTTGTTTGTCGGCCCATGTGGTATAAAAAGAAATATAATAGTGGATATATGATATAATAATGGAAAAATGGGGCTATTTTTCAATCTCAAAAATGGTGGTCATATTAAAAATGTATCTATTCCTTATGGTTTTAAACTTTCTCATAAAGACCACTCTAGATGAATCAGGCAGTACACCAATCTTGTAAAATGACGTGACAAATAACGGAAAAATATAGTATTTTCCTTAATATTCAAGGCTTGTTCTATATTTTATGGTAGAAATAAACATCAACATTACCCTTGATGGATTATTGGGTAAAGTTGGAGAAAGAAGATTGGAACTGAAAGCGAACTCTGGTAAAAGTGTAAACGCTTGATAAGGGTCAGGTAAGTATTAGCCTAAAATTCTAGTAAAAAGAAGAACAATGAAAATAATATTTCTAGTATATTACTTACTAGCTGTCCCCCGCGGTTTTACCCGTGTTCCCATGTGATGTCACATGTTTAATACATAGAAACCTTCCTCTTCAATCACTCTATCTATTAAAAAAACCGCATCAAAATCCGTTGCGCAGTTTTAAAGATTTAAGCATACATAGGGATATAGGGACAGAGAAAGCGACTTGGTTTTATACTATGAAGTGATTTGATTACCATAGTGCAAGCGTTGCTATGTTTAGGATCAGATGGCCGTGATAGAAATATTCCAGGTTTATTTTTATTACCAAAAATGTATCTTATGCCTGTATATAATATCCAAGTTTACCCCAAAATTTTTATCAATAACTTACCACAGTGAATAATAGTAAATGACGTCAACTTCCAAGGGATTCGATATCAAGAGGAAAAATACAATAACAACATTATTCCGTCATCAGTTGGATAGCAGTTACAAATAAAAAAACTCTGTTTCCCTCAACAATTAGCCAATAGCTATAACATACTACTGATCACACATCTGGTAGGTAACTGAAACTTTCTGACATTTCCTTTAATTTCCTTGAGTATGTCTTTGGAAACTAAGACATCAAGACTGTCCGAAATTTTCCGACTCAGCTGTTTTACGGTCTATTTAGGTAACAATCCGATTGGAACGCAAGCACTCCTACACAGCCGCGCTTACGCGTTATAACGTCACAATACGAGCTTCAGTATAGAAGCTATTTAAAACGTCATCCATTCATAAAGCGTACAAAACTCAGTTCGTATCTCTGACTAGACTGTGCTCATTTCGTGTTCAACCACCGCCGCGTACGCACGTGATCGACTTTTGGCGCGCTATTTTTAATATATACCCGCTTTAGTACAAAGGGCGCTAGCGTGTTTCGAACTGTGTTTTTAAATTGTGAAGATGAGTGGAAATTTTCTGACGATACCTGGGGACGATGCTATTCAGAGGCGCTCACGAGTAAGGTTCTCTTTGTTGCATGTGTTTATGTAAACAAATGTATTTAATTGTGTTATACTTAGAAATTTTTATCCGATTATACTTTAAAATTGGATAAATCTATAATATTTCCTCTACTAACATAAAGATAATCAGCCTTTCTAACAATATTGTACGTCAATCTGTTCATCGTTATAAACACAAGATCAATGATTTCTATCGAGATCACAGCACACTGATTAATTGAATTAAAATTCTACTGCTTTCTTTATAGGACTTAAATTTGCATACTAATTTTGATTTATTATCAACTATGAGGATTGTGTCTATGGACATCCTCTACAGAATAGGCCTTTTAATAGGCGTATTCAGATAGGCTTGTGTTTTACCACGATGGTCGATTTCATGGTAAATGAACAGGGATAATGTGGCTGAAAGTAGAGGGCATACCAAAAGTTTTATGAGTAGCCTAACTGTGGTACTAAAAAGGTGGGTAAGAAGAAGTATGTAGAAAACTTTGCCTGTAACTAATATAAAAACTTTCCAGCTCTAAAAACACCTTGCATAATTTTCTCACCTTGATTACGCATCCGGCAACACTTCTCGACTAATTCAATGCCATGGTCAAGGGTTCACGATCAACTCTTCGAACTTGATCTCATTCTGCTAATGCTGACGTTTCTTTGTGATCCGCACAATACGTTGAGAGATTAACCTTATAATACTGAAATACTGGAAGGTTATAAACAAGTAGATGCTACTTTTACCAGCCGGTTGTGGGTTCGATCCCCACCCAGGACAATGATTTGTGTTTGTCCTATGTATGGGTGTAAAAATTCATGCAAGTTTGTTTTTAAAAAGTGTATCAGTTATCTGGTTGTATTTTCTGCTTTATTTAAGTTCGGATAACGGGGAATGTCTCAGGATATTAATTTATTTATTATTGTTCAATTATATCATTTAAAACTTGTCAAATGGTAAATTTGTTCTATGTCTGGGTGTAAATATCCTGCAAGTGTGATTTTAAAAAAGTATATCAGTTATCTGGTTGCATCTGTGCCTAATTTGAGATCGGATAAGCGTAGGTGGAATGTCTCAGGATATTTATTTCTTCATTTATTATTTGTAAAATTTAACTTAGTTAAAGCTAAATTAGTATTTTTCAATCGTTAAATAGTAAGGAATATACAAGAATATATTCTTTTTACCAATGTTATGGTTGCAAATATTTTGTGTACTACTCCATTGGTTATTAATCACATTTATAATGGATGATTGGAAAATAATGAAATTTGCCACATGGGTATCATAGCACACCTATCGTATCGTTTATCCCATGGAAGGAAGATACCTCGTGAACACTGGAAAAACCATTGGGTAGATAATAAATAATAATAAATAAATCCCAAGACATTCTTCACACATGGTTACCTGATCCTAAGTTAAGCAGAGTATACTGCTTGTAGTATAGCTACCAGGTAACTGATATACTACATATACTGCTTATCATGATATCAGTAAATCCAAGTATTAAAAATAAGTATAATTGGCATAGGTGGTGTTATGTATAAGTAAGACAATATAAGATAAGACCACTTATTCTATATATCATTATTTCAAGTGGTTAGCAACTCATTGAGCATTCAACGCACGTCAGAACAGCTGTTCTATTACGCCGCAAGTAGATTTACATCAGAGAAATGCATATTGGTTTACAAAAGAATAAACAACGTATTTTAAATTTTAAGGTAATTGTACCACTTATTTACATTATACATATCATCATATTATACATGATGGGCCTGTTGGGTTGGTGGTTAGAGACCCTGACTGCGAAGCCGCAGATCGTAGGTTCGATGCTCACCCAGGACAAACATTTGTTTGCATGAACATGTCTGTTTGTTCCGTGTCTGGGTGTAAATCTATAAAATGATGTATTTATAAAGTAGTATATCTAGTACCTTTTTTGACCTCAATCTCACCTATAAAGATATATACCTAAAAAGTATATCAATTACCTTATAGCCATAGTACAAGCAGTACACTTTGCTTAATTTGGGATCAGGTAACCATGTGTGAAGAATGTCCTGGGGATATTTAAATCCTGGGGACATTTATTTTACCAAATTAAGTAGAGCTTGTATTATGGTAACCAGATAACTGATATACTTTATATCGCACCCTCAGTACGATAAGGGCTTAACTCAAAATTTTGCATTATGGAGTTACGATCATAGAGAGACTAAGCAAAGTTCGCTCTATCCGATGAATAGTAAAACATGGTCAATTTAATGATAGAATAAGCATACCGATACTTCAGCCTCATACCGGGACCCACCCTCCCCGCTTAGTGCAAAAGTGACCCAATCCGAGCTGTGCCAGAAGTGATTTTTTGAGTTAAGCCCCTATCGTTCTGAGGGTGCGATATATATCTTCACGTCCATTATCACCAAAGAGGTGGGCATAGCTCGGTAATGTGACCTATACTCCACAAAAGATATTTAAGTTAACGTGTCATGTGATGAAAATGGTCATCATCTCTCAAGCACATTGCCAATATCGGGCAGTAGCCTGTAGGTAATCATTTCTAAACAAACAACTTGGTAGACCCAGGACTCGAACTTGGAACCATCGGGTCCTTTATACCACTCTACCACCAAGCCGATTAATTATTATAAAATAATTACAACATTTTTAAGCTATATTTAACACTAATCGTATCAACAATTACTAGGTACCTATTTTTACCATAGCGGGTCAAATGTGACTTTATGTTTCCTGCTTGAATGTATGAAATATGGTTGTTAGGAAGGGAAATAAATAGTACAATAACTATTTATTAATTAGTAAGAAAAAGTCATGAAGTCAAATGTGCAAAAGCAATAAGGTGATGCGTGCATTTTAGTGCAAAGTTCAAAATGGGTCATTTGACCCGTCATGGTATCTTTAGTACTAAATAGATATTTTACAGACACTGAATAAAACAGTACACCAAAATTGTGCCTGGGTGGAAATTGAATCGCCTTGTGGCTTAGTCTATCTAACTACAGTGCCATTCGGCTAGTCAATCAAAAGGTACTTACGCCCTTTTAAATTTACACTAGCAAAAAAAATATTTGGAGATGGATCTTTTTTTATTTTGGGGAGATACGAGGCAAATTGCCAGAATTAACTTGCATATTATGAGCGAATTTAGCAAATGTTTAATCTTTAAATAAATCTCTTTGTCCAATGATCTCCAAAATGTACGCTGCTAGACAATGAATAAAATATTGCGACTTCTATAAATCAGGGTCATGAGTGAACACTAAGGCTATGTAGTAATATTATCTTAAGTTATATGCACGGGTCAGTTGGCTTAGTGGTTAGAGACCCTGACTGCCAAACCGAAGGCCGTGGGTTCGATTCTCACCCAGAACAAACATTTGTGTGCATGAACATGTCTGTTTGTTCTGTGTCTGGGTGTAAATATCTATATAAGTATGTATTTATAAAGTAGTATATGTTGTATATCAGTTACCTGGTAGCCATACTACAAGCAGTACACTCTGCTTAACTTGGGATCAGGTAACCATGTGTGAAGAATGTCTTGGGATATTTATTTATTAAAAAGGGGCAGTCACCGAACCACTACACTATTATTCTAAAAACTATTTTACTGATAGAAGGCCACACTTATCCGAGTGACATAGGCTATATTATCGCGGGATACATAAGACCTCTCGGCAATACGAGTGAAACCGCAGGACAGTCCTAAAATATTATTAATCCAAAAGTCTGTGCGGAAGGATAGACGTTTGTTAATATTTCACGCAAAAACAATTGAACATATTTGATTAAAAATTGGCTTGTAATTTATAAAGTATAGTAACTTGTAAAGTATAAAGTAAATAAAATTTTTTTATCACGGTAAAATGTAACCTCCTTGGGAACGCGGGTGAAACCAAGGGGTGGCAGCAAATGTGTAATAAAGGCACTAGAAATATTGTGAAAAGTGCCATCTATCGGTGACGTCCCGCTTCAGGATGAATATTTTATTACATACGAAACCGAGTTTCCAAACCCTACGAAGGCAGACATTGAACTAATAAAAAAGCTCTATAAGGAATGCGAAAGTACCTATAACCTCACTCTTGTACCAAATGAGGACTTAGTCCGAACAAAATCCGCTAGGGGGAGTAACATTTGCATCAAAACTCCGAAATGAAAATCAAACCTGTTGTCAAACATCAACATACATTGAAATTTTTTATTCTTTAAACAATTATTTTACAAAAATAATTTTAGTTCTAAAAATGAGTATGTTTGAGACCCTAAGGGGACTACACGCTTGCCTGGTGGTAAACGGTCACCGCAGCCTATTGATGCTTGCAACACTGGTATCACTTGTAGACTTATAATAATAGTGGACCAAAACTAATCACAAAAACTGAACCTTTCCTGAGTCCATTTTTCGTAATCCATTGTTAGACAAGCCAATTGTTTGTTCTGTGTCTAGGTGTAAATATCTATATACATACTTCCTTTATGTATTTGGAAAAAAAAATATGAAGTATATCAGTTATCTGGTTTCTATAGTACAAACTTTGTTTATACTACCGGCGCGCTATGATGTCCATTTTGACTTTTTAGATTATCCTAGGAAAAGAAACTGTATTGCTTTGGAATTAGGTTAATTTCCAATTAACTGTTGGATCAATAGATGCACCTTATGTCTGAAGGAATACCTAATGGTTATTTTTCTTTGTCATTGTTAAACGTCAAAACGGCCATCATAGCGTGCCGCAAATTAATTTGGAGTCACGTGGCCAGTGGCGTAGCTACCGGAGGGCTCTACTGGGCAGTGTCCCAGTGCCCCCAAGCTCCGGGGGCCCCTCGAACTGTGACTTACAAACAATGGCTTAGCTACCGGAGGGCTAGACGGGGCAGTGTCCCGGGGCCCCCAAGCTTCGGCTGGGGGACAAACAATTTTAGATAGTTCGGGGCGCTACTTAATTTTTTGCCCCCTGGCCTTTGGTTACCTAGCTACGCCACTGCACGTGGCCGTGGCTAAAGAAAGTCCCAGGATATTTATTAACCTGTCTACGGTAAAGCCAAAAGTTATAACATTTGTTGATAGCCATGTTCATTACAAGATTAAAATAGTTTGGTAATTGTATCACAAACATCTCCAGACTACTAGTTAAATGAACTTTGACAAGGTCTATGTCCTACAGTTATTGATAGACGACACATTCTTATATAAATCATATGATATTAATGTCTCGAATGAAAGGGGGAATATATAATGTTGTAATTATAATTTGTATAGAAGATGCCCAATTCAATGGGCTTTTCAGTCATACTTTAAGCCTTTTAGGAACCCAAAGCATCCCATCCTATCTATTCATCATACAAAACTTCGATCTATACAAAGTAATATATTAGGTTGGGGAAAAAGTCTTTTCGCATTATAGTATGTATGAACTTGTAATAAAATCTCTTTGGCTATACTATTTGTATCTGGCTGGTTTTGGTATCATTGAAAGTTTAAATTTTTAAAAACATAATTCCAAATTCAAATTAGGAAAATGTGTGATTTGCATTTGTTTTTCGTACCGCCAAGATGAGTGAATCTAATGAAGAAATTCGATTCATTTTAAAATTTTACTACAAAAAAGGTAAAAATGCAACGCAAGCCGCAAAAAAAATTTGCGATGTTTATGGACCTAGTGCAGTGTCTGTGAGAGTAGCACAAATTTGGTTTAAGCGTGTTAATCCGGAAATTTTGATGTCAAAGATGCACGTCGCTCTGGTCGCCTCATTACGGATAAAATGGATGCCATTTATGAAAAAGTGGAGCACGATCGGCATATATAGTTACGGTTACGACGTAGCTGAAGAACTGGTAATTGACCACAAAACAGTTTTGGCGCATTTGAAAAAAACTGGGTACACAAAAAAGCTAGATATTTGGATACCTCACGAGCTCACTGAAAGAAATCTAATCAACCGTGTACTCATTTGTGATTCTTTATTACGACGTCATGAAACCGAACCATTTTTGAAGAAGCTGATAACTGGATGAAAAGTGGATCACGTACGACAAGAACGTGCGAAAAAGGTCGTGGTCAAAGGCCGGTCAGGCTTCACAGACTGTGGCGAAACCCGGGTTCACTCGCAACAAGGTGATGCTGTGTGTGTGGTGGGATTGGAAGGGAATTATTCATTATGAGCTGTTACCACCAGGCAGGACCATCGATTCTGAACTCTACTGCGAACAACTGATGAGATTGAAGCAACAGAAGGGGTGTGGTTTTTCATCATGATAACGCTAGACCTCACACATCTTTAGCCACTCAGCAAAAATGAAGAGAGTTTGGCTGGGAGGTATTAATGCATCCACCGTATAGTCCTGACCTTGCACCTTCAGATGTTACCTGTTTCGGTCTCTTCAGAATTCTTTAGGCAGTGTCAGGTTAACATCACGAGAGGACTCTCAAAACCACTTGTCGCAGTATTTTGATCAGAAGTCCCAAAATTTCTATAGCAATGGGATCATGTCCCTACCTACAAGATGGCAAAAAGTAATCGAACAAAATGGTACCTACATACTTTAGTTAAATGTAAATAAACTATATTAAAAATGTTTTGAATTTTCTTAAAAAATGAAAGGAACTTTTTCCCCAACCTATTATTACCAATTTGGCTTAAAAATTTTTTTTATGGGTTCAGAAAATATATTTTCAGAGCCTTTAACTATTACTTTTGATCATTACAGTGTCTAGAATAAAATAAGGAACTCAAGGACGTACAAACCGGGTAATTATCACCCCGCAAATTTATTATATTTACATACCAGATAAATGAAATTGGGTGAAAATTGATAATTTAATTAAATTATAACCCAAAATAAATTGGTTAAAACCATTTGGCACATTAAAAAACAATGATTTTACTATGTAACAGTTTATAAAAAAAACAATGTCACTCTACGAAGTGGATGGGTGCCAAGAATCCATTTAAATCAAGAGATGCTATCATTTATTATGTCGCTAATAAAACAAAAAGTGGGACAATGTTATATTTTCATCAACAGATTAAAAACTTTATCAAGATTCCATTACAAAAATTTCGAGGCTACGTATGAACACTTGTTTATAACAAACGAGACGTCCATAATCGGATATAAAATTCGTACCTACTCTAATCTTCTTGAGATTTAAAATCCACTGTTTACAACTTATATCTAGATGGATAATACTAAAAAGAGACAAACATACCGAGTAAGAGAGACCTTATGTAGGTTTAAAGCAGCTTTTCAAATATCGAAGTGTACAAATATATATATAAAAATGTATCCCTATTTCCCTTGGTCCCGGCATCACGCATGGACGGCTGGACCGATTACGCTAATTCTTTTTTTTATAGTATTTGTTATTGTCAGGAGAAGGTTTTTATGAAAAAAAAATAAGAAAGTTGCGTGAAAAATTAGATTTTTTTTTGCGTCAGAAATTATAAAGCTCGGTTCAAACAAAACATACGCCCTGTTCTCTACTAACTACATAGACAAAACCGCTATAAAAGCCTTAAGTAGTGTAATAGTGTAACGAGACATTTACGTGTGGTTATAGGAGAGTGGTCAGACATCTTGGACATTTGTTAATTAATTAGTGAGGAGCTATTCGATAGTAAAGAGCTTATTGATTATGTCTTAACTCGCTACTCGACTATGGTATTCCAATTCTGATCCAATTATGTATAGATGGAGTTTGTAGGCTAGTTACAGCATGGGCACGCTTTTGGTAGCCATTAGAATACCTTTGCTGGCAGCTTCACGACTGATATCGATATATCTTCACTTACCATCAGGTGGTATTTTGAGGTCAATCGCAATACCGTCATAAATAAAAAAATAAGAAAACCTTTAAAATCTTTTTTATACACATACATACTATAATGCGAAAAGACTTTTTCCCCAATATTAAGTACAAATTTGATAATCTCGTGCCAGTTATAAATAATTTATGTTATCAATAAAGTAATTTCGAGATGTAATTTATAAACAGACGTAACAAGTTTTTGCAAAACGAGAACACGATGGGTTCTGTACGTAAAACGCCAAAATAAACATGTTTTTTGTATAAGTATATCCTTCATCTTTTACATTATTTTATTTTTATTATTTGTTGTTATAGTGGCCATAGTATCCTCTGTGATTTTCAACATTTTCGTTCATGAGATACCATTCGCTGATAAACAGGGACAGATGGACAGACTATGGAGCCTTAGTACGGAACCATAAAAAGGTGACAGTTACATATAGTAAATATGTTATGATAGTATTATATTTTTTATAAACGAAAGGGCAATTAAATATTTGATTTTATTCACTGATCCGGAAAATCGATCTCGAAGTCAATAGCAACAAACTCGTACAAAATGAATAGAATGAATAATAAGAAGCCCGCAGACGATTAAATTGTTTAGATTGTATTGATCAAGTATTCTGCTTATGATACTAATAAATAATATAAATACAAAATGTTAAAATTTTGGTTTTTTGTAACTCAGCCTAAACCCGTAACTTAAAAAATATTATGTCCAAAATGTGATAGTAGGTGGTCGTGATATCAAAGACCTTGTAGTTTTATAGATTATAATAGGTTTTAAGTTTGAATCTTAAATCTTTGGTAAAGAAAAATATCTTAAGAAACATATCTATTGCGAAAAAGAAGTAACGAGAAACTTTTCGAGTTCTTTTAAAATGTTGCGCTCTAACAGAATGATATAAAGACATGTCTTTAACAAATTTTACAATTAAAAATATGCATTGATTGTGATTATGTCATGAAACATTTTTTTAAGAGGTGGTCATATATCTCTGATAACCACGCCACAGGTCGTGGAATAGATTCTCACCAAGAAGAATTTTCTATTCTGTGCATGTTTGAATTTAAGGACTAAGTTGTAAGGCCTTTACAAGCAATTATGAATAGACTAATACAGTCTAAATTTCTAGCTCCCAGAGCTTTAAATCAATTAATTGAATTCTTACTTTAGGATCAGATAACCGTGTGAGAAGAACTGATGAAAATAATATATTTTTAAAAGATTTAAGAATTGGATTTACAAAGTAGGAAGATGTGGGAAGATGTTACTTGCAATAATCGATGCTGCGTAATAAACACTCGCAACTGAACCTCAAATAGAAGCAATACTTTAGTACATGGCTTGATTTACATTATATACACGTATTCTACATAAATATCTAGATATCTATGCGACGGCTAGCTGCCACCTGCCCGGATATAATTTGAGTTGCAAATTGCTATGCAACGCCAACTTCGGTGCATTCCGTTAAAATATATTATTCGTTTATTTCAAATACCATATCTAAACTAAATCTAACTATGAAATGTACTTCTTGGGTTATCGAAAAAAATATAAAAATAATAGAATTATGAATAAATAAATATCCTGGGATATTCTTAACACAGATTTTATCTTAGTTAATCAGATATTTGATATACTAACTTTTTAATAATTATAATAATAATAATAAGAAACATTTATTTCAGACCATATCCATATTTTTGTTAGTAACAATATACTTAATGATGTTAATTTTAACAACATACACAGTACATTACACTATTAATTTACAATATAACCTAGATTTATACACTTACACACAGCACAAACATGTTCAAGTAAACAAATATTTGTCCTGTGTGGAAATCGAATCCACGACCTGCGATGCGACTCTCAGTGTGCCTATTAAGTAATTGGCCCGTTTATTAAAATTAATAAATCAATTAATCGGAATATGTATGGATGTAAATGTGAGTATTTGGAGGAGCGAGGTGTGAGCTTCCATTTAAAAGGGAAGATCTTCCGCCAGGCTTGGTGGTTAGAAAGGTAAGGGGGACGGTGAGATTGACACATGAGATTTAAGAAATTCACGTGGTATAAAAAAAAATGTTAATAACCAAAAAAAGGTACTCATATTTTTTATCACTAATACTTATCAATGGCGAAACCAAGAAAAACTTTCAGTTATTTTGTCTTTGCCTATTTATATATTTAAATACAAAACGATTCGTAAACAAATAGAAAATGATACTTAACTATTTTGGCTTTGTCTATTAATACATTTATACCCAGACACATAACATATTCATGCACATAAGTGTTTATTCTGTCTGGAAATTGAACCCACGACCTGTTGAAAAGTCAAAGTATTTGATTGATACACCTACCAGTTCGTCTCAAGTTGATTGGTTACAAAATGTAGTCGCTAGACTTTATAGAATATATTGAAGCCTAAAAAATGGTACTTAGCGTATATCATTGTAATTAAACCAAAATATATGGTGGTGGATATATTCAAAACAGTTGAACGTGAAGAAATACCCATTAAATATCAAAATTACAATCAACCAAGATTTATAGAAATTTTCTATTTAACATCTGTTTCAAATATTAAAACCAATCAGTTTAAAGGAGTGCAAATGTAAACTAGTAATGATAAAAACAAACAATTAAATTCAAAGAAAATATTGTGTAGAAAACTGTCTGTCCGAAACAGCTGTTATCCTGTATTAAAGCTCAACACGTATCTAAATCAGAGGAACCGAATGATATATTTATTTATTTAATACTTTATGTACAGTAGTGTACAAAGGCGGTCTTTATGCCAAAGGCATTCTCTACCAGACAACCTTTGGGTGATGCAGAGATAATTACAGGTAGATGCTCTAAGAAATTATGGGAGAGATCTATAGTATAGAAGACAAATATATATATATATAAACTTACATAAACATACTATTTAATATATTATTTACATATATAAGCTTAATAAATAATTACATACATATATATTTATATTAAACAAAGGAGTAAAATTAGAGCCGAGATGAATCTGCTAACGTTGTAGTGAGTAGGTGTTTCCGTACTTTAATCTTAAAACAACACCGACTGTTAGCCATCCTGATTTCAAGAGGGAGCTCATTCCATAGTAGAATAGACTGAATGAAGAAAGTAGAATGAAGAAAGTCAGAATGATAGGTGGGACATTGAAGAAGGCGATTATGAGAGGAACGAAGATATTTATTATGGTTAGAAGACAGAAACTGAAAGTGAGAGGATAAATAAGACGGAGAACTGGGAGAGAAGAGTATAGAAAACAAGGTAGTCAGTGCTCTCATGTTTCTGCGCTGACGAATGGGCAACCAATTTAACTGTGATCTATACGCAGACACATGATCATATTTCCGTAGGTTGAAGAGGAATCGAATGCAATTGTTGATAATACGGTCTAACTTATTGAGTAGATCTGCATTCAGGTCAAAGTAGCACACATCACCATAGTCAACTATGGGAAAAATTAGGGTTTGCACAAGCATTGCCTTGGTATGAGACGGGAGAAAATTTTTGAGTCGATAGAGAGAGCGCAGGATAACAACTACTTTCTGGCTTACATTTGCGACTTGGGATCGCCAGTTAAGTAACGGGTCAAGATGCAAACCAAGATCCTTGACGTTAGAGCTGAAGGAAATTACTGATCCATTGAAGATTACGGGTGCAACAGTAGTACTGCCCACCTTGCACATATTGCGATGACTCCCCAAAATAATTGCTTGGCACTTACTGGGGTTAACCGCCACGCCAAACTTGTCAGCCCAATTCTTTAATACATCAAGGTCTTGGTTCACAGCATTGACTGCTTCGGCTAAATCCTCAACTTTAGCTTGAGAGTAAAGCTGCAGGTCATCGGCATATAGATGATACGAACACTGAAGGTTTTGGGTAATCATAGTAATGAAGACAGAAAAAAGGAGAGGAGATAGAATTCCGCCTTGTGGAACGCCAGTTTCTAGGTTACACCATCTTGAGCATGATTCCTCAACGTGAACCGCCTGCTGACGTTCCCGAAGATATGATGAGAACCAATCCAACGCTTTAGGAGAGATCATTAAATGGGAAAGGATGGTTAGGAGGATATCGTGACTAACGGTATTAAAGGCATTGGAGAATTCAACCAGAACTAGAACATTAACCATAGTATTCTCCATGCCGGTCTTAATATCGCCAGTCACTTTGAGGAGGGCGGAAACAGTGATGTGACCGGGCCTGAACCCAGACTGTAATGGACTTAAAAGGTTATTGGTGTATATAAATTGGGAGAATTGTTTGTGAACGCAGGCCTCTAGCACTTTTGATAGAAAGGGAAGAATGGAAATAGGACGAAAGTGACTGGGGAGAGTGGGATTAGGAATCTTGGGCAAGGGTAAAACATAAGCTTTACGCCACAAGTATGGATAAATACCAGATTCAAGTGAATAATTTATGGTGTGGGATATTGCGGGAAGGAGATGGTCTAGTATTGGAATGATCATGCTGCGGCTGATGTTATCACAACCAACAGCTTTTGACTTAATGGATAAGATGATCTTCTTAATTTGTCCCGAGTCGACTGGAGAAAATGTAAAAGAATATAGTCTTTATTGTGAGATTTAAAACGTAATCCATAGTCCACAACTTCATATAGCAGTTCGATTTGGACTCAGCTGGAGTATTATAAATATATATTTTAATAATAGTAGAGCTCTTAGTACAGAGTTCACCCGTGGAAGTACCTTTATCCATTTCTGCCGTGTTTTGGTTAGAATATTAAGAGGGGTGGTGAAATTTCAGGCACATGAAACATTACAATTTCAAGTCTTAGAGACGATAACACATAGATTTTGTTTCATCTGTCAGTGCGAGGCAATTATAGCTCAGTGGTGGTGATGTCAAATGCGATACTCCTAAGTTCGAATCCTACTCTATCTGTGAGTTCTTAGTGAAGTTTTTTTGTAGTACCTATCCGTCACCAACACCTGGGCTTGTTCAAAAACAATCTTAACTATACGTAGTTAAAAGAAAAAATAACTGTTACCCTCGTCAGGATATAAAAAGTTAAATCGAGTTTCAGAAGTTTGTCGTGACCAAAGTTACCAGCAAAGCTTAATTTACTCAATTTTATAAAAAGATATTAATTTTTGCTCTACTTCAGAAAATTCTTACTATTCCCGACTGACATATACCCGACAAAATAGTTTGCGTTCATTTCAAAATCTAAAATATTTTGTATAGGTATATCATAAAAAACCTTTCAATTAATTTATCTTTTTTAAATACGTACTATTGGACCTAAAAAAATATTAATATTATTTTGTATTTTTAAAAATAAATTTCCAATATTTTCAGTGTGTGTAGGATCTGTTTGTCCTGAAAAACTTTAGGTCTTTCACGTGGGTGAAACCGCAGGACGGATGCTAGTTAAAAATAAACGGTATTTGTCTCTTCGCGGGTGAATGACAGACGCAAGAGTTACGTGACACCTTGGCCCCGCGCCTGCGACGACCTTGCTTTATTTACTCGTTAGGTTTGAATGATTGCTGTTTCGTTTCGTAGTCATCGCTCATGATTCATACTTCCGCCCTCGTTTGGAATCTTAGGAATGTTAAGGTGATATTTTAATAAATATTAATATTGTGTCTTTTGGAAGGAAGCTTCAATAAATCTAAAGCTTTGAGACAGGGTTTGAGAGGGATCATATTCTAGATCTTGTTTCCCTGAAATACTCGCATATATAATATTAGATCGTGTCTTTAGTGGATTCGTTTAATGTTCGGTTAGTAGCCCGAAGGTTCTAGGTTCGATTACCGGTTCGGGCACGGAAATATTTAAGTTTTAGTTAAATATAATTTAAAAAAAATCTCTCAGCTTATGAGGGTCTGAGAGAGATCTCAGTTCGCTGCCTACTTCTTCGGAGATACTGGGCGTGAAGATAAGTCATATTATGCCTTTTATTAGTAATAATAGTATTAAGGACCTAATACCATACACTCACCCAAAGTTTCCAAGAAATATGATTATTATTGAGGATTTTACCTTATTGAGTTAAGTCATAACGAATTATATAATATTAAAACAAATAACAAATAAACATTTAATTGTACGCAACAATTGTCCAAATAAACATATATTTTTATTACAGTGGTAAAATAAAAATACCTATCTTATGGCGGATTTATTGTGTATTTACTCAAAGTATGTATAATAATAAAAATTGTATGGTAAAAAATAAATAAATAAATATCCTGAGACATTCTTTCCCAACGGCCATCTGATTCCAAACTAAACAGAGCTTGTACTATGAAAACCAAATAGCTGTTATACTAAATATCCTACTTATTTTTTTCGAAATTCATACTTATATAGATATTTACACCCCGACACAGAACAAACAGACATGTCTGACATGTTTGTCCTGAGTGGGAATCGAACCCGCGACCTTCGGCTTGTCAAAGTTGCTAACCACCAAGCCTGTCGAAGTCGAAGTAATATTAACAATTTGTTAGATAAGAGAAAAAAATATTATTTTACCGTATAATTATATCACTACTGATATTAGTTACTATACATATTAAGGTATACTTAGATAGGCTTTAGAAAAACAGCTACAGTAGCAAATTCTCGCCTCTATCACGAATTCATATCTATTTTTCTCTCCTATCTCTCCCAATTGCAAAGATTTCAGCGAGCAATCCCACAAAGCAATCCTTCAATGTCAGAACTAAAACTATAGTCGTTCAAACAGAACAATGTTAAACTATAAAAGTAAGCCGCAACAACTGTTCTCAATAAAACTTGGTCGTTTGAAACAAATTCATTCATACCGGGAATTCCTAGACAAAACATCACAACAGTAAACGCCGCAAACGACATGTTGAAATAACGTTTTTTTTTATACTGTAGCGCTAAAGCTCGCATTTTCAAAGTTTCCTAAACAAACGTAAGATTACACACAGCTGGCGTCTAAACATTATTTGCGAGATAAGTTAGATATCGTTCGGTATAATGAAACTCAAATAGATTTCCGTGTGTTTTTTGGCATTGACGATTGTTATTTTTCTTTGAAATTGTAATTAGTAACGCTTTTGTGTTTTTTCATTTATTTTATTTATTCAAACATGATACGGCTGTGGTGTAGATATGCTAGGGTAGTTATCTACGCAGTGGTCACTCTGCATATTTTAAACTATACTTACCGTATTAATCACACTACTGGTCCATGAAGCAGCTGAGGCTGACTTTTCTCCGTCACTCAAGCGCCAACTCATTCACATGATTATCCTGCCCTTCTTAACCTACGGTGCACAAACCTGGTCTCTAGCGTGTTCTGAAGTTCAGACCAGCGGTGGACTTACCCATTGCGAGGCTCTGGGCGGCAGGTCATTGCGAGGCCTTTTGTCCTTCGTGAAAAGTATGTGATGCGAATAACGTCTGGTTGTTTGGTTGAGGTATTTGTCATCTTTGACAAAAAAAGTTATACAAATAAATAAAATTTGAAATCCATTTGTTTTTTTAATTTGCTTGGGTTGCTTGAGGCTCCTGCAAGAGCGAGGCCCCGGGCGATTGCCCCGTTCGCCACCCCCTAAGCCGCCTCAGGTTCAGACTGAAGGTATATCCGAGAATGACAGAGCGCACCGTACTTCAAGTAAAAAGATGGACCAAGTCCGCAACTACGCTCAAAAACAGCGATGTTGATGATAAGACTGCCAGGCTAAAGATTAGTTGATAAAGTTGGCGGGTCATGTTTGCAGAATGCATTCAAAACGTTGGCCCAAATTTCCCATGCACTGGATGCCAGAAGTCAGGCGGAGTCATGTAGGAAGACCCATAAAGCAATCGTGGGCCGATTAAGACGAATTTCGGAAGGATTGGCTAAAAAAATGTGTTAAAGAGGAACAAACAGACAGAAGGAGACCTTAGCCCAGCAGTGGGATTATATAGGTTCGTAAAATAACAAACGGCTGTGGCACATGTCTGTCCTTACCGCCCTGGCCACCGGTTCGATTATGTATATTAAATAAAACTAGCTCAACGATGTTTCGTCGCGGCCTCTGTGCTCTGTCTCTTTCCCTAACCACAGAATTACATGAGAGGGCCTAACTCCGAATCATTGTTACGCTGGCTCGCCAACGAAGTTGTTACCACAAGCATCTGCTATACATGTGCACCAAATTTAATTTAAATTGTTAATAAATTATTTCCATTAAAATTCCTTACAATTTTGCATAGATTTATATTGAATATTTCATGACATGGAAATTGCAGGATTAACTATTGGACATCAAGTTATTAGAAGTTTGAACAAGGAATTCCGAAATGCATTGCAGGTGGTGTGCTGTATGAACGATGCGGATAAATTTGACTTTAAATCGAGTTTAAACTGCAGAATCCTGTGATAATATTTGATCCTTTCATTATATCACCAAAGCCAGATCGGATGTCAATCAGTTCTGCCTGTAGCTATAAATAAAAATCTATGTGTGAATGAAGCCTATGGACCGATTTTGACGAGATTTTCACTAAGGCTACTTTTTAGCCTAGGTAGATTTAACATCTCTCAGCATAGGTGAAACCGCAGAGGAGAGCTAGCAGCTATATTTTTGAGGGCAAATATAATCGTTTTCGATCGGTTGTAAAACATATCTGCACGGTTGTTAAATCTACCCGTCACACTTTATCACCACAAAGTAAATATGTGTGGTAAAATCAACGAATACTACCACATGTATTCATTTCTATGTTGTCGAGAGACAGAAGAGTTTGAGCCGTTAGCGTCCATTCAACGACACGAACTTAATAGACACCGACAGCTCTTCTTCACTTCTCATAGAGGGTTGGTATCAACTGAAGGTGGCCGTAGAATAACCATTTAACTAAACATAAAATATTTAGGTTTGTCCAAATGTTCTTGTCTAGACATTGAAGTATTAGAGCCTTATCATACTGGCGATTTGCAAGCGAGTCCAAACCGAGACGAGTGTCGCCAAACTTGTACTAATAAGTAAAATAGGTCTAGCGAATAGCTGATAAATATAGGAATTATTAATGATATTTGAAGGTAAGTAAATGTACCTATAGATAGTAAATAATTCCAGCCTGGTTTCCAAAGACTCTTTATATCTAACAACGCAGATGCAGTAGACATCAATTCCTTATTTTATACAGGAATTGATGCATCATATCTCAACTGATAAATAATATGCATGTAGATGATCTGAATGGTGATTGTCTGAGAGCAAACTGTGTTGAGGGTTTATACTCTTCATTCTACTATACTTCTCTACTATTCTTCTTCTGAACAATAGCCTGAGTCAATAGTTTATGGACTATTTTTAAGTCGCCTCCGCCACCCCTTATAGCGACCCCTTTCCACTCATGTCCATCTCAGTTTACCTGAGTAATATGACTGGCTAAGTATCGAGCATGATCCAAAGATCACCTCCTTCTCCATACCAATGTATGTCTAAGCATCGGAGCATAATCCAACGATCATCTCCTTCTCCATACCAACGTATGTCTGAGCATCGAGCATGATCCAACGATCACCTCCTTCTCCATACCAATGTATGTCTAAGCATCGGAGCATAATCCAACGATCATCTCCTTCTCCATACCAACGTATGTCTGAGCATCGAGCATGATCCAACGATCACCTCCTTCTCCATACCAACGTATGTCTGAGCCTCGAGCATGATCCAACGATCATCTCCTTCTCCATACCAACGTATGTCTGAGCCTCGAGCATGATCCAACGATCATCTCCTTCTCCATACCAACGTATGTCTGAGCCTCGAGCATGATCCAACGATCATCTCCTTCTCCATACCAACGTATGTCTGAGCCTCGAGCATGATCCAACGATCATCTCCTTCTCCATACCAACGTATGTCTGAGCCTCGAGCATGATCCAACGATCACCTCCTTCTCCATACCAACGTATGTCTAAGCATCGGAGCATAATCCAACGATCATCTCCTTCTCCATACCAATGTATGTCTAAGTCCTAGCAATACGAATAGCTGAGTCTCTGAGCATCATCCAACGATCACGTCCCTACCAATAACCATCCGAGGCAAGCAGGCACATCCCACTATAGCAAGTAACAACAACCGTAAGTACAATGTTTCTGAACCGCACGCTCGAATGTCAACTAGGTAATTGGTATTACAATCAACTATATCTAAAGCACTCACCTAGGCCTCCCGCAACACGCGCACCCAGGTTGCTACACTCACATCTCTGAATATCTGCCTGGATAGTTAGTTATTTTCTTTGTTCACACTTTATAATTGATTTTCTATTTTATGTGGGTAGCAGTCGCGGTAAAAATGTGTCAATGACGGTGACAGGGCTTTTTGGGTTGCCAGTCCTTAATACTAACAAGGTTTGACGTTTTAGTTATTTACAATTTATGGTACATTTCGCGACGTAGTTCGCGACAACGAGCACGCAGCGAGCTCCCCGCAAGTTCGCAGTGAGCTCGGCGCGAATAGAGCCTTCGAGCCCTTTGTAAACTCGCATTCAACAGCCCTCCTCACCCCATTTCTTCGGGTCGTGTTCGCCGCGCGCTCATTGTGAACTCGCTGCGTAGGTACTCGTTTCGCTTTGGACTCGCTTGCAAATCACCAGTGTGATTAGGCCCTTATGCCGACGCCAAATAATCAGGAATTGGAACAATGACGCTGTTTCCGAAAACATTCTTATAAAACCACAATAATCAAAGCCATGTATTTTTTCGCGTTGTAAAAATGTTTTCAGCCATTCCATTAGCATGCAGTTTAATGTTTGAAGTAAATCAATATGACTTGGCAGGCGAAGACATATTTTAAAATAAATTGTGACGGAAGCCAGAGAGATGTAAAATAGATATAAATTATTGTATTATATGAATGACGTGTTTGTTTATTTACTTTATGCTCGCCAAATGTTACCTACTTACAGCTTTATGTATCCTACTCCAATATTATCTGATTATTTGAACGTATTGGTATAAGTTATTGGGATTCTGACACCTACGCGTTTAGAAGCTTAGATCTAGGAAGAACTTATAGTCTTTTAAATCGTTAAGAATATTTGAACACATGGAAAATAGATACTATAACACTATCATACTAATATAACGCATATTGTAGTATATTTTTCAATATTATAAAGACACTCATTAATATATGTTCTGAATTCGTAGTTTATAAGAATATAATCAAAATTATTAACATTTATTAGCATTAACTATAATAATATAATAATATAATAATATAATAAAGTCATAATCATTCTTCTCATAGGTATATAAAATTATTTGAAATGTAATTAAGAAAGTACAGTCTACAACTTTAGTAGCTAAACAGATGAAAATAGACAAAACAAATAAACACTAGAATTATGTTTAATATGATTAGATATTATTTGACGGGCCAGTTGGCTTGGTGGTTAGAGACCCTGACTGCCAAACCGAAGGTCGCGGGTTCGATTCCCACCCAGGACAAACATTTGTGTGCATGAACATGTCTGTTTGTTCTGTGTCTGGGTGTTAATATCTATATAAGTACGTATTTAAAAAGTAGTATACGTAATATATCAGTTACTTGGTAGACATACTACAAGCAGTACACTCTGATTTATTTGGGATCAGGTAACCATGTGTGAAGAATGTCTTGGGATTATTATTTATATTTTGTTAAATATGTGTCTCCAAAAACTTGCTATACATGGATTTGTTCAGGTACTGTTTTTGAGACCGTACTTGACAGAAAAAGTAAAATGACTAAAATCCAGATTCAGAAATGAGAGATAAAATATTAAAGCACGAAAGTATGACTAGTAGGCTCTTTTGCCCTTACCATCTTCAGTCACAACAACACTTATATTAGGCAATTACCAAAAGCCATAAACAAACGATAAACATTTTTTTTAAGGCAGGCCAGTTGGCTTGGTGGTTAACGCTCTGACTGCCAAACCGAAGGTCGTGGGTTCGATTCCCACCCAGGACAAACATTTGTGTGCATGAACATGTCTGTTTGTTCTGTGTCTGGGTGTAAATATCTATATAAGTATGTATTTAGAAAAATAAAAAGTAATATATGTAGTATGTCAGTTATCTGGTTTCCATAGTACAAGCTCTGCTTAGTTTGGGACCAGATGGCCGTGTGTAAAGAATGTCCCAGGATATTTATTTATTATTTATTTATTTCCAGAGTTCGTCCCTAACAGACCTCATATCTGCTTTTGACACAAAAGCGCAGACACACACGGAATTACAGAAAGTCACCGCCTTCAGTGGATCATTCGACAAAAACCACAAGCCAACATTCTCAAAGGACGAGTATGGCAAGTAAGTTTATTTTTTTATCTATATAAATAAATATAAATACCGTGGGACATTATTTACAAATCAAATAACTAATTTACTACTATTTATATATACTCGTATATATATAACACCTAGACAGGTCAAACAGACATGCTTGCTTATGCTGAGATAGGTGCCTTTTTGGCCTCACACAGTGTATATACTGTATGATTGTATTGTTATTGTTATGTTGTATCTATGTGTAATTTGTAATGTCAATGAAATTGTCTATGTTGATGCTGTGTGAGTCCAAAATAAATGTTTTCTTTCTTTCTTTCTTTCACACCAATTTTTGTCCTGGGTGGGAATGAAACCCTCGACCAGCGTCCTGACGGCGCTATGACAGGGTTTTCAACTTGCTACAAAGGCTTGTTTAAACATTTCTTTGCTCACAGAAATGTTATCCCAAACTATGCATAACCCTATTTTGTGGTATCCACCAGGTATAAAAGTATTCCAAATATTTGTCTTTGATCGGAATATGAGCTTTCAATCGGCCTCTTTATTCTCTAACTAGCTGTGACCCGCGGATATTCCCGCGTTTGTGGGTTAAAAAATAACCTGTGTCCTTCATGGCTAGGCTATGAGTGTGCCAAATTTCAACAAGATCGGTATATTCGTTTAGCCTTGACAGCGTAACAAATAAAAAAAAGATATTCACTTTCCCATCTATACTAATATGTCAAGATGAAGAGCTTATTTTTTTTGGTTCAACGCGCTCAGAAACTACTTGTTCGAATAAAAAAAAATGTTTTTTGTCGAATCGTTTATTTATTGGCTACAGAGTACCCATAAACACGAGAGAAACCGCGGTCACAGCTAGTTTATTATATTCTGAAATCATATCACCATGTACATTAATTTCCTGGATCTCCAGGCCCATCCCAGGATCAATGACCGAGTACCGAGGAGCCGAAGCCCAAGCCAGAGTATGTACAGAGATGAAAGAGCTATGTGAGATCATTAATGAATACGGGAAGCCGCCGTGCAAGAGTTTACTACCCCCGGAACTGAAGGATGCCACAAAAGTTATTCCTTTCGGTGAATTGTTTACGGTGAGTTTTTCTTTTGTTACGGCGATGAATAATCCATTCAAAGATATTACCTTACCAAGGGCAATAGACACGATAAAACGACCATAGATGGTGAACTTACAGACATATCATAAAAAGGCTGACTTCCGTTAGTAGCTTCAGTAACTTTGAATTTAACCTTCATAAGTGCCTTCCGAGAGCCTAAACTGAATAAATGGTTTTGAATTTTGAATTTTTTTCAAAAGTAAGTAAGCTTCTAATATAAGCAAAATAGGGTACTTTGACGCACCATCACTTGTTTACTTGCAACGAAGGTTTTACGCTGATTAATAGGTCTCACGTTATAAACACTAAACACCAGACAAATATTTGAAATTGAGTCTTAACCCCTCAAACTAGGTTACCTTGTGCTATGAGGGGCTAATTCATCTAGTCTGTAATTGCGTATTCCCATAGCTTCCGTTGTCTTCACAACAATTGTCTAAAGAACATTGTGAATAAGTACCTTTATAAGGAAATCGTACAAATACGTACATGTTTTCATTTATTTATTCTAAAACCTTCATAAATATATTTTGTTTTTAACAGAAATGTTAAAGTATCATCTCGTTTTCGTTATCCAAGTGGTAGATGTAGATAAACATCGTAAATAATCCCGAACACAGAGAATTTCGGAGTCACGTAAAATACCCCAAACCCTCTTTAAGCCTTAGTTATTAACGGGAACCTTAACCACTATATTGTGAAGAAAGGCCAGGCCTACCATGCCCTAGGCTCTATAACTGCCAAACAAATTTATCAAGACCCAACAGACTAAAAACACATCAATGGAACCGTTGATATGGAAAGCCCATCGGTAGCGGTACGTATCAACATAGATAGATATGTAAGCAAATAATAACAGACGGTAATTCATTTTTTACAAATTCCTAATGTACTTTTTTACTTCTGGCATTCATAGCAGACCAATATACTCCAGACGCCTACAGGCGTTGATGTTTGTGCGGATTTTAAAGCGTTGAAAACCACACATTTGCGTCTACTCAAAACACCTGCAAATTACAGTCGCATTACGTAAAACTAATTGTTCTCTATTATTATATACAGTTCCCATGTCACAAGGTCGAGGGGTTTGGCAGAAAACAGAAATAAAGTTATGATGACAAAATTATAATGTAGCGTGGTCTAAGCTGTTTGTTGTTGACACAGCCATTAATAACTTTTCTCCATAAATACCTTAGTAATTAGGATATCTATTTTACACCCTACCAGCTAGAAAATTAAGTGTATTTTGCAGTAATAGTAATAAAACATGTGACAGGTCAAATAGCATTTCACAATCATTTGTTTTCTAAATCAATCTTCGTTCTTTTCATTGGAAGAAAATTGTATTGACCTGTGAAAGAAAATTCAGTACAACACAATATTGATTCTTAGACTTATTGATGTGTCATGGTTGCTCTAAATTTTGGACATTTTCAATACTTGTATGGTAAAAATATGTTTGAGCCCGCTCTCGCTTATGATTTACTCCACGGCCTAGATAACATTGCCCGAGACAATAACGAACTTGGCAAAATGACAGTGACCGTATGATACACTCCGAAAATATTTCAGCGTCGCGATCGATTCTGCGAATTCTAATACAAAATTCCTTCACTACATTTAAACAAGTCGCTTCAAAACAGGTGAATGAATAAATTGTATTTTTTCTTTGTTGGCTCCCAATATGCTACGAGCATATGCATCTGACCGTTGGCATAGTGCAAATTTTAATATAGCATTTTAAGCTTTCTATACTATATGTATAGTGGTGATGTGTTCATTAAAATCATCATCGTCAAAGTATTTGTGGAAATTCAAAAAAATCAAAATTCAAAACCATTTATTCAGTTTCGGAGGGCACTTCTGAAGGTCAAATTTAAAGTTACTGAAGCTTCCAATAAAAGATTTATGATCTTACTGTCCGACGCGATTCCGCCCGGATTCCAGAGGGTTGTGACATTTTCCCCGGACAATATCTTATTTGTTAATCCAGGTTATAAACTATTAATGTATCAAATTGAATCCGAGTTTTTAGAGGTTTTTTCGCGAAAGAGTAATGAACATTCATCGATCCATCTATCCACCCTCACAAATGTTCGCATTTATATTATAAGACTACCATTTAGAATTGATAGACTAACGATTTTTTGATGCGAGTTGAAAAATAATTTCCATCAGATTTTATCTTATAGCTTACTAGCTGTCCCCCGCGGTTTTACCCGCGTTCCCGTGTGATGTCACATGTACTATACATAAAAATCTTCCTCTTCAATCACTCTATCTATTTAAAAAAACCGTATCAAAATCCGATGCGTTGTTTTAATATTTAAGTATACATAGGGATATAGGGACAGATAAAGCGACTTTGTTTTATACTATGTAGTGATATCCCTTGGGAATGCGAGTGTAACCGCGGGGGACAGCTAGTATTAATATTTTTTTATCAAAAATGTAGTTTTAGTTGGCGTACAATTTGATTGAGTACAAACATTTGTTCGATGTAACTTATTTAAAAAACCTTCTATTTAATAGCATAACTTTCTAATCAACAACGGGAATGAGTAATATTCGCATTCACTTACATTTGCTGTATATGAGGCCCTTTAAAAGGTTTTCGAGGATTTTAATAAAACTTTAAATTGGACCTAGCCAATCAATTTATTGTTTATTTAGGCCAAGGTTACACCCACCTGTAGACCTCCTAGCAAACTGGCCCGTCTAAATTATCCAAGAGACAATTGTATGATTGACTAGCTGACCCGACAGACGTCGTCCTGTCTTAACTATCAATTGAATTCGATTCTTCCGATTGAATCAACCGTGAAATGTGAACAAAGAAATTATAAATTAATTATTTACCAATATAATTCCGACTATACATACATACATACATACGACATACCCCTGTTTTAAACGATATTGTCAAACGACTGACATCTATGTCAAACACCATAAGGTTATATTATAGGAGTTTATATTGTCAAAAGCGGTAAGGTTACATTAGAAAAGTTAATATGGTAGTTATGTTTTCTTAAATTTCCTAATTTTCCGCGCAACATTCTAATTTTTTCTTTTAACCTTCTCCTAACAATAACAAACACAACAAAAAAGAATTAGCGAAATCGGTCCAGCCGTTCACGCGTGATGCCGTGACCAAGGGAAATAGGGATTCATTTTTATATACATAGATAAACCTTTTTAATAAGCAAAAGGTTTATTTATTCTTATATGAAATTCTTTAACATAAATAATTGATTCAGGCGTGGCACGTAAATTCCTGAAGATGCTTCGTGTAGATGCGAATCACGTGTCGATTTCCTGTTGAGTTTCCTTGTTTGAGACTTGACAGAGATCCAGCTGAATTAATTACTAGATATTTGTTTTGTGTATAAATTATTTAACGCTTGTTATGCAATGTGCATGCCACATGTGCACATTCATAAACAAATGCACTTGGTTAGTTAAAATAGGTACATATTGTTGGCATCTAAATAGCAAGTAGTTAGAAGATGCTATGGAAATGATAGCAATAAGAAAGGAATAGAAATAGAAACATTGCTGACAGTGATTCTGCAGTGTTGTCATACATAATTAAATCTGAAGGGAATGCGTAATAAAATTTAGCCAATGCCATGCGGACGCGTTCGTATAAAAAGAATTGTACATGAAATATAAGGCAAACACAACATGCCAACGTCTCGCCGTTGTTAAATTTGATAAATACAGTTTCTTACGATCTGTTTTTGTAAGAGGCTTTTGTCTGATATCCGACAGGCTCATTAGTTGGTATCAGCTAAATTTGTCTAGAAAAGACGAGAAGCATAGGTATATTTGATAGGAGAATATGGTAGATGTGGGGGCTAAAAATAGTAATAATAAATATCCTGGGACATTCTTTACCCGTCACCCGTTTCAAACAAAACAGAGCTCATACTATGGAAACCAGATCACTTAAATCACATGTTTTTTTTTAACTTTTGTTTTCTAAATACCTACTTATATTGTTATTTACACAATAACATCACGACATTCTATGGTAATATCTTCTATAATATTATAAATGTGATTGTAAGTTTCTTTGTTACGCTTTCATACGAAAACTACATAACCGATCATCATGAAACTTTGTACACATATTCTTGGAAGTATTAGAAGTAACATAGGGTTATTTTTGTGCCGGGAAAATGTTAAATCCCTAGGGAACGCGGGTGATACTTTTTGATAGTTTACTTTTTGTGACGGGAAAATGTTAACGCGGATAAAACCGCGGGGGACAGCTAGTATACATACAGATTTTCAACGTTATGATTATTTGGCAGATCATTTTAACAGCTTTTTATTGACGATTAGGTGCAAGCTGTCTGTGAGGTGTACGACTATAGAGAATAAACGTAAGAGTCACACTGAGGTAGAAAAACCAATAGTACACACCAGTAGTACAAACCATAAGTACACATCTCTGATTGGGTTACTTTCGCACTGAGCGGGGAGGGTGGGTCCCGGTGTTAAAGAGGCTGAAGTATCGGTATGCTTATTCTATCACTTTGTTTAGTCTCTCTATGATCGTAACTCCATTTCGCAAAATTTCAAGTTAAACCCTTATGTACCGTACTGAGGGTGCGAATATAATACTATATAATAAGACCTTTGACGCACCATCACCTCAAACCTACTGAACATATCAGGATGTGAGCAGTCACATACGACTACGTCTACGAAACTACTGCTACCATTTTTTTTTCACAAGGACAAGGACAAGGAATTTTTCGTAGATGGTTATAGCCTATTTGATATCGATAAACGCGGGTGAAACCGCGGGGGAAAGCTAGTAGTAGATATGTTTATGTATGTGCACTAAACATCAAATAATTCTCCATTATGATAGGTACCATATGATTCAAAATTGTGAAACAATGTGATAGTACTTTGGCTATGTTTTCATCAGCTTAGGAACCGAATTAACTCTTCAAAGTAAACATTTAAGATTTTGATTGCAATTAGCGCATTAGTAATAAATTTAATCAATATGAAGAGCCGTTTAATGATTTGGAGAGATTATAGCTAATTAACCTGAAAAGTTTTATTGCTTTTGGATGAATTAAGTGTTGAGCTAAAACGCATTCCATTCAGAGAAGCCGGGTTAACGTATGACTCACAAGGTTGTCCAAACATGTTGAACGGTTGTTCTTGAATGTACATTATCACGAATCCATGAAATATGTCAGGGTCATTGTACTTACATAAAGAAATCGTTCTCATTGATTTACAGTTAAAAGATTGGCATGTTTGCTTTATTTATTTGGTTTTTCTTCCGATAATAGTTTTGAAGTCGTAGTAATTCAGTGAATAGAAGCTACTTTAGTCTTGTAATACAGGGTTCTTATAGTAAACGAGCCAGTGGTTGAATAGTTTATTTGTACTCAAATTTGTATAGGGAGGGTTTTATTTGCTTCTAGAAGCTTCTAGTTCTGAACTACCTATTATTTCTTAAAGTTTTTCTGTTGTACATTATTTATGTAATTTCAAGTAAGTTTTGTGTGTTATTTAGGTAAAAACAAAAACTTGTTTAACCTATAAAATTGATAGTAGTATATAAATTGGACTTCAAAACTAAAACAACAAAATTGATGCTAGATTTCGCTCCGCATTTTTACTCATCGGTTGAAATGTTTTTTTCTAGAATAAAATATTCAATTCCAGAGTACCTATGATATAAATTAGAATGAAATTTTATTGAAATGCTCTATACTTATACATGATTGATACAAACACAACACACAAACATAAGTATTTAGATTACAGCCCCCTTATTCAGCTAATACAAACTTCGTCGGCGAGCCGCTTTACGGAGGCCTCGGAGAGCTTATCTCTCACGTGATTAGCTGTATTAGTGTAGTTAGCGAAAGAGACAGAGCACGGAGGCCGCGACGAAACATCCTCGAGCTAGTGTCATTTTCCTTATAGAATCGAGCCCTTGGAATAGACATTCATAAATTACTGAACAATGTATTATGACTACATATATACTATGTACAAAAAACAAAGTCGCTTTCTCTGTCCCTATATCCCTATGTATGCTTAAATATTTAAAACTACGCAACGTATTTTGATGCGGTTTTTTTAAATAGATAGAGTGGTTAAAGAGGAAAGTTTTTATTTATAATACATGTGACATCCCACGGGAACGCGGGTAAAGCCGCGGGGGACAGCTAGTAGAATTTTAAATATACTTGATACTATTTATGTACATCAAATATGATAGGAATGCATATTCCTCAATCCAAATGACAAATGGCTCTAAAAATTTTATAAGAATTAGTTCACGCAAAAATGAGATATTTACGCAAGTGTTCACAAAAACAGGAGGTAATACATCATAGATTAGACATATGTATGTGATACATCGAACCCATTCGTTTACTAGTGATGTGACTGAAAACCCTCGAATATAGTTGACTGCAGTGGTGGAAAGGTTTCACAGATTATAAACGACTATTAAGATAACTAGTTGACTCTTGCGTGACCCTGCGGAAATCCATTGTAAGAGTATACAAACACAATTATCTAGTAACTAATTTCGCTGGATCTTCTTCTCTGTCAAGTCCCAAATAAGGAAACTCAATGTGAGATCGAAACGTATTTCGCTTCAACACGAAGAATCTTCAGGGGGGTAATTCCACTAACATATTATGCACCAAACCATTACCATAAAACAACCAAACGTCAGATTTTACGTTTAATCGTATTGTACTAAATACACCAACGTTTGAACTGCGGTTGTGTTTCGGTAATCGTTCACATTCGACAGGCCAGTTGGCTTGGTGGTTAGGGCTCTGACTGCCAAACCGAAGGTCGCGGGTTCGATTCCCACCCAGGACAAACATTTGTGTGCATGACTGCTTGTTCTGTGTCTGATAGTAAATATCGATTTATATATGTATTTAGAAAAAAAAATGTAGTATATGTAGTATATCAGTTATTTGGTTTCCATAGTACAAGCTCTGCTTAGTTTGGGATCAGATGGCCGTGTGTTAAGTATTATTGTAGTTTAGTATGTGTCCCGGGTTATTTATTCGTTCGAAAGATTACGTCAAAATGTTAATGTTTATTTCGGTTGTAGTACGTAGGAATACCATATTTATATTAATTTATTATAATTTGACAGTAATCGTAACCATACCATTGCCGAACCAAACGTGCTACTCGAACGTTGCATTTAGTGGAATTGGGCCCCTGGACGTATCAGAGCCGCTGTCACTGAGTCGACGCACTAGCCATACAGACGTGTTGCCTCTCGGACAGGAAGAGGGCAAGCTGAATTTGTTACAAGATAATTGTTTTTGTATAATCTATTACGCTGTTTAAAACTCTGCTTTAACGCTCATTGTTTGTCAGCAAATAAAGTTACATAAATAAACTTACAATGAGGAATATTTAAATGTAGCTAAAATTAACAATATGTATATTTCATTGATAATATTTCGCTGACATACCAGTTGACAGACCCTTGAAATAAACGATTACTGATTGTTAACCGATAAGAGATACAAAAAGGTTCTAGGTTTATTCTGAAAGGCCCTAACTTCGAAGAAGGTAATCGTTTAACAGAATAAGTATACACCTATATCTACGGGTGGATGACGTACATTAGATATTTTCTTATAAGAACATGTTAACTCGAGAAAAAGAACACGTTTCGCATCACTAGCCCAGTCGGATGCAGTGACGTCATGACATTCCGCGTCGCGACCGACTCCGTCACGGCCAAGATTTAAATTTGGAATCGGTTTACAAATGCCGCCCGCCGACCGTTCACTCGAACGTAATTAGCGGTATAAACAAATACAGTAACGGTCGAAACCGAATATGGAATCAGAATCTGTTCACATACAAAAATAAACAGAAGTGCAGAATTCTTGTTTACTTCCAAACTAAATTTATCGACGTATTGACGCGACCGGATGGTGCTAAAATTATTTCTGTCATACATTTTCGTGGTCATTGCTTATCGATGCGCAAGTTTTCACGTCGATAGTGTTTGTGGCGGATATCCATAAATTTAAGTTAGTGCTGCCAGATGGTGGGATTCCTAAATAACACATTTAATAAATAATGTGAGAATTTAATGTTTCCAACAATTTCAATTGTAAATACCTTCTATTTAATGGATCAAATTCGCTCGCTATTTTCCATTTTAATAACAAGACCGCATTATATTATAAAGCGTTGTGACAAAATATCCCAAAGTAGATGTATTTAGTATATGTAGTGCCATAATTCTATCCTACTATCATGTTAATATTATAAAAGCGAATGTTTGTAACGATGGATATCTGTCTCTGTCACGCAAAAATTATCGTACGGATTTGGATGAAACTTACCTCATAGATAGAGCATGCCCTATAACGGGATGACGGGCCAGTTGGCATGGTGGTTAGACATCCAGACAGCCACGCCGCAGGTCGCGGGTTCGATTCCCATCCCGGACAACCATTTGTGTGCATGAACATAAATAATAATAATAATAAATATCCTGGGACATTCTTTACACACGGCCATCTGGTCCCAAACTAAGCAGAGCTTGTACTATGGAAACCAGATAACTGATATACTACATATACTACTTTTTTTCTTTCTAAATACATACTTATATAGATATTTACACCCAGACACAGAACAAACAGACATGTTCATGCACACAAATGTTTGTCCTGGGTGGGAATCGAACCCGCGACCTTCGGTTTGGCAGTCAGAGCGTTAACCACCAAGCCAACTGGCCTGTCAAACATGTCTATTTGTTCTGTGTCTGGATGTAAATATCTATATAAGTATGTATTTAAAAAAGTAGTATATGTAGTAAATCAGTTTTGGTTTCCATAGTACAAGCTCTGCTTAGTTTGGGATAAGATGGCCGTGTGCAGAGAATGTCCCAGGATATTTATTTATTTATTATTATTATTCAATAACATATACTTTTTAACCCGGGAAATATGATATCCCACGGGAACGTGGGTGTAACCGCAGAGGACAGCCTGTTCATAATGATACCTTGTTACAATTATATAGTTAGATCAGGCGATCTGTGATTTTAATTCACAAACAAGGTATACCCAAAGCTGACAAGTGCTCAAACAAAATTAAATCTATTATAGAACCCGCGGTAATAGTCTGGTAATAGTTTCACGGAGTCCCGTTGACTCCATTATAAATTGTTCTTTATAAATAGCACTGACATTTTATTTGTGTTTAAACCACATTCATTTTTCCGTTTTCATCTTCTCAAAGCTAGAAATAATGTTCATTTTTCTATTAATTCTTAACTAACAATTTTGATTAGTTATTTAGTTGGGTGGTTTAATATTCATACTTTGTGAATCTTTTAAGATATAATTCTTCTGTACGCGTGTTGATAGTGAACTCCTCCTAAACGGCTGAACCGATTAGAATTTTTTTTTGTATGCGTTTGGGTGGCGGCCTGAATGGTTTAGATTCACAATTGGTAGGTGGAGCTGGGATCGAATTCCTGCAATTTTGTATGGATTTCTTTCGATGGGACAACGTGCTACTAGCCTTCTCCTGCGGTATCATCCGCGTTCCCGAGGGATGTTGCATTTTCCCGGCGTTAAAAGTAGTCTAAGTTACTCTTTATTTCCTTAGCTATCGGCACGTGAACGTTGCGACACAGTCGATCATGCCGTTTGGAGTACATAGGGATTATGAAGATCAAACACAAAACTTAAGCTTTTTTAGTATCCTTACATAGTGTAAAACAAAATTGCATCCGCCGTTTGTACGCTTGGATCTTTTAAACTAGCAACGGATTTTGATGCGGTTTTCGTCAATAGACAAAATGATTCAAGAGGAAGGTGAAACCGCGGGGGACAGCTAGTAATTAATATTACTATTTCTGTTTGTCTGTTTGTCCGCTTCTATCTTTTAAACTACGCTATCGATTTTTTCACGATTTCTCCATAATTTAGAAAATTTATTTCAGTAGGTTTATGTGTAAATACATTTTGTATTCAACTCAAACATATTGTACTCGAACGAAACCGGGGCGCGTCGCTAGATGAAAACAATTCGATTGTGCGCCATTTCAAATCCATTGACCTTTACCAATATTGTAATTGTTGAATAGGTCCGTTCCATTTCGTCGAACATGCGAACAAAACCTCATACCGATCCATCGTCCAGAATTATTAACAATGCTTAATTAAAAATCCCACGTTTACAAAACCATTAAATGGTTCAGCACATATCTGTCCTCAAAGTTTCTGGAAGTGCAACCAGGGACTCGATTCTGTAAGGAAAATGACACTAACTCGAGGATGTTTCGTCGCGGTCTCTATGCTCTATCTCTGTCGCTTACTAGGTTAATACTAATCACGTGAGAGGTAAGCTCTCCGAGGCGAGCCCTCCGTGTAGCGGCTCGCCGATAAAGTTTGTATTAGCTGAATAAGGGGGCTGAGTACTTAAATTAACTGTCATGCTTAATGCGCTGGTAAATACTGGGTCAAACAAATTGTTGTTTTTTTAGCCGACTGCGGCTAAGGAAGAGGAATATCTGGATCATGGTACACAGTGATGTACTTGCTGTTTTATTTATTTTTAATTAGTCTTAAGGTCAAGTAAATTAAACACAAAATAGCAAATATTAAGTAGATACACATTTACTAAAACTTAAAGAAATTTCTTTATTTACAATTTTTAAATTCATTAATTAGTATTAAAACCTTAAACAATATAATAATAACAATTTAAAAAAAATCTTTAAATAATTTCTAAAAAGATATACTTATTATTAAGTTATTTAATATATTAATTTATATAGTAATATATTATTATTATACATGTAACAGATAATACATACAAAACTATTTAAATCAGTGCAGGCTAAAATACTTTAGTTAAAATATAATTTCTATCTTTTCAGATATACACAGTGATATCTGACAAACTTGTCGGTATCCTTTTACGGACGAGAAAGTATCAATTGACGTACTTCGAGGGAGAAGTTCTGTTCCAAGTAAGTTTATCTATTATTTCATTATGAAATGTTAATTATTCTAACTACTCTAACTCTTACTAGTTAATGTTCTATTAATTATGTAACTTACTAACTTTAAGATTTTGTATTAATCTGCGTCGGTTTTCAAAATGTATAAAAAAAATTATTACTTTTTAGAGCCTCCAAATAAGTTATTTTTAAGCATTACTCGCACAACTTAGTAGCCTATCAATTATTATGGTGGGTTATTGCGCCCACTAATAAAATATACATTAAATTATTCCCTACTGATATTATAAATGTGAATGTAAGTTTGTTTGTTACACTTTCACGCGAAAACTACTTAACCGATCATCAAGAAATTTTGTACACATTATCTTGGGGTTATTTAAAGTAACATAGGATACTTTTTGTGCCGGGAAAATGTTACATCCCTCGGGAACGCGGGTGAAACCGCGGAGGACAGCTAGTAGAATATATTTCTATAAAATTTTAAATTCAAAATTTCGAAGAAAGAACCGTTAATCAATAATATGAGGTAATTACTTTTTCATTAGCACATAATTGGCTCGTATGTCTAGATCATCTATATACTCGTATATATAAATATGAATCCATATTTCCCTTGGTCACGGCATCACGCATGGATGGCTGGGCCGATTTCGCTAACTCTTTTTTTGTTGTGTTTGTTACTGTCAGGAGAAGGTTCTTATGAAAGAAAAAATTAAGAACGTTGCACGAAAAATTAAAGAAATTAAGAGATCTTAATGACCATATTAACTTTTCTAATGTAGCCATGGCGTTTGACTTAACTGTTAAAAGTTTGACAGTTGCAAGATTGACTGATTGCGCGCTACAAATATATTTTATCTGAATGAGTCGGAATTATATTGATAAAATAATTTATTTATAATTTCTTATTGCACACTTAACAGTCGATTCAATCGGAAGATTCGTATTCAATATTCTTTGTTAAGACAGGACAACGTCTGTCGGATCAGCTAGAATGAAATAAAATAAAATCGCCAAGTTCGAGTCGCTTTAACTAAGGGTTCTGTAGCGCTATAAAAAGATGTTATTAAGTTAAAAAAAGTAAAAAATTAAGATAACAATTTTGAATAGGTAAACTTTTTTATGTGTATCATTAGCTGAACATTCCATTTAGAACTTTTTTTATTACATCACTGTATCTGAAATCCGAGGTTTTTCATGTATTTAACGCCCCGGGCGCTGCACTAAGAAGGGCGTATTATTGTAATCACGCTTTTCCAGACCTCTTGTGAGTATCGTAGTTTTTGTTCGCTGGTCGATTTGAGATCATAATCATTATTGAAAATTTGTAGAAAACATATGAATTAGATTTTTTTTTTTAAGTATCTGTTTTAATGTTTTTTGTATTGATTTTTTTAAGCTACAAATAAAACCTATTTGGATAACCTATAAACAAATAGAAAGAAATAATTTTTCATAGAATCTTCTAAGAGTCCGTAGTGTCCGTACATGTACTTAAATGTAATAAGAAATAAATAAAAACAAAAAGAAAAGAATTGGTACTTAACTATATTTTCATTACCTAAATAATTAGGTATATTGATAAGTAAGATTTTATCTGTCTTTACCAAAAAAAATATTATTGTAATCTGCGGTCATTATTATTAACTTTATTTTAAGTCTACCACTAGATAAGTCAGAACTTTTTGTAAAAAAAATTTTTTTAATTATCCTGAGGGGCCGTTCATAAAATACGTTCGCATACAAGGGGAGGGGAGGGGTCTGGCTGAGTGTGACAGGATGTGACAAGGGGGGACGGGGGGTATACGGCAACGTGACGTTTGCCGTTTTTTTTTATATTCCTTGCTGGTGTAGTATTTTTAATTTTTAGAATTTGTGTACTATCATTTAGAATTTATCATACTCAGCAGGGGGGTCTTAGTTTTTGTGACGAAATATTTCTAGGGGGGGTCACAAAAAGTGTGACACAGCGTGACAATGGGGGGGAGGGGGTCAAAAAAAGCTAATTTTAGTGTGACGTATTTTATGAACGGCCCCTGATAGAAATTTTAAAAATGTCCTCTTAATGTTGAAAAATTCGGTGAACAATTAAAGTGTAGATAAAACAACGGTTGTTATATCAACTATTATACTGAAAAAAATGGCAAAATTATAATATTCCCAATGATCCATCTTTGGTCTAAATAAAACTGCATGGTCTGCCAGATCACATCTATTTGTAAAAGTCCTAAAATAACATTTTCTTTACGTCTATCGGGCTTTCCAGTGATTGTTACATTTTAAATAGGCGTATGTTACGACACTGTGGTAGGAAATTAAGCTATTTTATATTTAGAATAAAGTCGGTATTATATTGAATATCTTGTTAAAAATAGACTTTGTGGCCTGTACAGCAATGCTAATAATATTTTAAGTCTTCTACCGCCTTGAAAGTATGTCTTTTGAATGAAAATTGTATGGTTTCCCGGAAACAGATGAATTGAATGATTAGTTTCTTGATTTAAATACAAGAATCCACTAGAAAAAGAAATATTGTTTATTCATGTAAGCCTTCACATGCTCTTATAAATAGAATATTAGAATAACCCATAAATTTATAACATTCATATCTTTACGCTTATGATACTGTAAGTGGTAGGCCTGAGTAGAGGTCTGAGTAATAAGACCCATATTTTCATTAAGAAATTTTAAGTCCAAACGTGGAGTTTCTCGACGACTAATTCCCCCCACAGGTTATCATTTCTTATCAAAGAATAATATTACTCGACTATGTTGCCCGACCTAGGAACCGAACTAAGGACCTCAGATCTTTAGACCCAACTTTATATCACTCGATCAATGATACTTATAAATATATTTATTATAAAGAGTAGGTACTTAATAAATATACTAGTTGATTGCTTCTAAGAAATGGTTTCAAATGTGTATATTGACTTGTATATTGAATTTCAGACATTAGTATGAAGTCATTAGAATTCAGTATTGATTGTTGTAGTGGAGCTATTGTATTGTGTTTGGGGTCAAAAGGTTAAGGTGCCACGCTTTAGAGATGCCTACGGCATTGCGGACATACATAGTAGTGGACTTTTTAGTGCAGAGTTCGTCCGCGGGGAAATATTACCACCACACCCATTTCCGCCATGAAGCAGTAGTGCACTTGTATTACTGTGTTTCGGTTAGAAAGGTAAGGGGGCCGGTGAAATTACAGGCACATGAAACTTAACAATTTCACGTCTCAGTGTCGGCAACCCATTGGCGATGCCTCTAGTGTTGCAAATGTCCATAGGCGGCGGTGACCACTTACCATCATGTGGACCGTCTGCTCGTTGATCGGCCCATGTGGTATAAAAAAAAAGATTTTTTGTAGGCATGTTTGCCAAATTAAATTAAATGTTCGAACCGTGTAAATCAATAGAACGACGCTCAACAAATATAAAGACGTCAACGGAGGCCATGTAATAAAAGATATGGAATTCCAATTCCGGAAACGCATGTCTTTCAAATTATTTGTATTATTGTTTACCCCAACAATATGATGTGCCTTTGTCATGAATTATTTACGATGAATTAGTTATATTAAAATAGTGGCTAATCTATGGCTAAGTTCTTGTCTAGTAGCCATATCTACCACACTAATATTATATTAAAATAGTGGCTAATCTATGGCTAAGTTCTTGTCTAGTAGCCATATCTACCACACTAATATTATATTGATAAAGATTTGATTTTTAGTTATATTAAAATAGTGGCTAATCTATGGCTAAGTTCTTGTCTAGTAGCCATATCTACCACACTAATATTATATTAAAATAGTGGCTAATCTATGGCTAAGTTCTTGTCTAGTAGCCATATCTACCACACTAATATTATATTGATAAAGATTTGATTTTTAGTTATATTAAAATAGTGGCTAATCTATGGCTAAGTTCTTGTCTAGTAGCCATATCTACCACACTAATATTATATTAAAATAGTGGCTAATCTATGGCTAAGTTCTTGTCTAGTAGCCATATCTACCACACTAATATTATATTAAAATAGTGGCTAATCTATGGCTAAGTTCTTGTCTAGTAGCCATATCTACCACACTAATATTATATTGATAAAGATTTGATTTTTAGTTATATTAAAATAGTGGCTAATCTATGGCTAAGTTCTTGTCTAGTAGCCATATCTACCACACTAATATTATATTAAAATAGTGGCTAATCTATGGCTAAGTTCTTGTCTAGTAGCCATATCTACCACACTAATATTATATTGATAAAGATTTGATTTTTAGTTATATTAAAATAGTGGCTAATCTATGGCTAAGTTCTTGTCTAGTAGCCATATCTACCACACTAATATTATATTAAAATAGTGGCTAATCTATGGCTAAGTTCTTGTCTAGTAGCCATATCTACCACACTAATATTATATTGATAAAGATTTGATTTTTAGTTATATTAAAATAGTGGCTAATCTATGGCTAAGTTCTTGTCTAGTAGCCATATCTACCACACTAATATTATATTAAAATAGTGGCTAATCTATGGCTAAGTTCTTGTCTAGTAGCCATATCTACCACACTAATATTATATTGATAAAGATTTGATTTTTAGTTATATTAAAATAGTGGCTAATCTATGGCTAAGTTCTTGTCTAGTAGCCATATCTACCACACTAATATTATATTAAAATAGTGGCTAATCTATGGCTAAGTTCTTGTCTAGTAGCCATATCTACCACACTAATATTATATTGATAAAGATTTGATTTTTAGTTATATTAAAATAGTGGCTAATCTATGGCTAAGTTCTTGTCTAGTAGCCATATCTACCACACTAATATTATATTAAAATAGTGGCTAATCTATGGCTAAGTTCTTGTCTAGTAGCCATATCTACCACACTAATATTATATTGATAAAGATTTGATTTTTAGTTATATTAAAATAGTGGCTAATCTATGGCTAAGTTCTTGTCTAGTAGCCATATCTACCACACTAATATTATATTAAAATAGTGGCTAATCTATGGCTAAGTTCTTGTCTAGTAGCCATATCTACCACACTAATATTATATTAAAATAGTGGCTAATCTATGGCTAAGTTCTTGTCTAGTAGCCATATCTACCACACTAATATTATATTAAAATAGTGGCTAATCTATGGCTAAGTTCTTGTCAAGTAGCCATATCTACCACACTAATATTATATTGATAAAGATTTGATTTTTCATTTCTTTAAACTATATATAATAATAGGTTGGGGAAAAAGTTCCTTCGGATTTTTTTAGAAAATTCAAGACATTTTTAATATAGTTTATTTACATTTAACTAAAGTATGTAGGTACCATTTTGCTCGATAACTTATTTCCATCTTGTAGGTAGGGACATGATCCCATTGCTATAGAAATTTTGGGACTTCTGATCAAAATACTGCGACAAGTGGTTTTGACAGTCCTTTCGTGATGTTAACCTAACATTGCCTAAAGAATTCTGAAGAGACCGAAACAGGTGGAAATCTGAAGGTGCAAGGTCAAGACTATACGGTGAATGTATTAATACCTCCCAGCCAAACTCTCGGAATGTTTGCTGAGTGGCTAAAGATGTGTGTGGTCTAGCGTTATCACGATGAAAAACCACACCCCTTCTGTTGATTAATTCCGGCCGTTTTCTCTCAACTTCCTGCTTTAATCTCATCAGTAGTTCGCAGTAGTGTTCAGAATCGGTGGTCCTGCCTGGTGGTAACAGCTCATAATGAATAATGCCCTTCCAATCCCACCACACAAACAGGATCACCTTGTTGCGAGTTAACCCGGGTTTCGCCACAGTCTGTGAAGCCTGACCGGCCTTTGACCACGACCTTTTTCGCACATTCTTGTCGTACGTGATCCACTTTTCATCACTAGTTATCAGCTTCTTCCAAAATGGTTCGGTTTCATGACATCGTAATAAAGAATCACGCTTTTTTGTGTACCCAGTTTTTTTCAAATGCGCCAAAACTGTTTTGTGGTCAATTTCCAGTTCTTCAGCTACGTCGTAACTACTGATATGCCGATCTTGCTCCACTTTTTCAAAAATGGCATCCATTTTATCCGTAATGGGGCGACCAGAGCGACGTGCTTCTTTGACACCAAAATTTCAGGATTGAAAATGCTTAAACCAAATTTGTGCTACTCTCACAGACACTGCACTAGGTCCATAAACATCAAAAAATTTTTTCGCGGCTTGCGTTGCATTTTTACCTTTTTTGTAGTAAAATTTTAAAATGAATCGAATTTCTTCATTAGATTCACTCATCTTGGCTGTACGAAAAACAAATGCAAATCACACATTTTCCTTATTTGAATTTGGAATTATGTTCTTTAAAATTTAAACTTTCAATGATACCAAAACCAGCTAGATACAAATAGTATAGCCAAAGAGATTTTATTACAAGTTCATACATACTATAATGCGAAAAGACTTTTTCCCCAACCTAATATATATATATATAATATTATATAGCATTTGTAAGTGTTATATGTGTAGTTAAAAAATTTAAAAAACAACTGGACCTGTTTTTGATAAATTATTTCAGTAAATCTAGACTATCTAGAAATAGCGTAGGCTATGTTATTATCCCGGGGTACATTTACTAATACTATACTAGTAATTATCTTCTACTAGCTGTCCCCCGCGGTTTCACCCGCATTACCGAGGAATGTAACATTTTCCCGGCACAGGGTTCTTTTGACGCACCATCACCTTAAAACTACTTAACATATCGTGATGGGACTGCTACCATTCGACGCGGAAATAACTTATATGGTTATAGGCTATATATGATATCGATAAACGCGGGTGTAACCGCGGGGGTAAGCTAGTACTATATAAATTTAATGAGTAGTAGAGCTCTTAATATATAATATAAAAAAATATAGGAATAAATATTAATGGCAATAAACTCAGCCATTTGAGGTTCGCGGACGACCTAGTCCTAATTACCGACAGTGTAAACACACTCCAACAAATGTAACAACAACTGGCAGATGCTAGTAGAGTGGTGGGCCTAACCATGAATAAATCCAAGACAAAGGTAATGACAAATAGGGATGAAATAAATATCAAAGTAGATAATGAAAATATAGAATATGTAAGAAGTTATATCTACTTAGGACAACAAATATCTTTTAAGGACCAAACAGACATAGAAATCGAAAGAAGAGTTGCAAATACATGGAAGAGATATTGGTCACTTAAAGAGATATTTAAAGGCAAACAGTTCCCTATATTCGTCAAGAAGAAGGTGTTTAACTTGTGTATACTTCCATGTCTCTCGTATGGATGTCAAACCTGGGCACTAAACCAAAAACACCTGCACAAACTAAGAACATGTCAGAAGGGCATGGAAAGGAGCATGATAGGTGTAACACTGAGGGATCGCATGAGAGCGGATGATATACGACTCTTAACTAAAGTGAAAGACTTTATAAAAATAGTTAGACAGCTAAAATGGAGGTGGACAGGGCACATGACAAGAGAGAGTAAAACAAAATGGACAAAACTCATAACGGAATGGCAGCCACGTGATGGCAAAAGGAGAAGAGGCAGACAAGCGAAAAGGTGGATGGACGACATCAGGAAAGTCGGCCAAGCTGTCTGGATGAGAAAAGCCACGGACAGAGAAGAATGGAGGCAGCTGGAAGAGGCCTATGTGTCACAGGACACGTTGATGACTAATCCGGGAGAACAGACCAATTACTTAGTTTAAAGATACTTTTTTACCTGCATTTAACAATTTGTAAAAGTGTTTAGTTTTCAGCAATAAAGGCTTATTATTATTATTATTATTAGAGCTCTTAATGCAGAGGTGGACCGTACGCTTCTTTGTCGGCCTATGTGGCATAAAAAAAAAGAGAAAAGATTAATAAGTCTTTTATGTGTAATTAATTGTTATTCAGAAGTAACAAAGGCTATGTATAATCTCAATAATGAATATATACAATCCGCGGTTCTCCAGTATATATCCCTAGATCCTTTATAACTAGCCGAACTAGTTTCTTGCTAGGCTTTATAATAAAACTCTTAATCTCTATTATCAATATCGTTTTTCTGAATTTCTTTAATAACAATCAATGTTATCACATATTCAACAGATATTGTACTATAGGAAACCTTATAACTGATATAACGGTTATATCAATATTTACAACCAGGGGCTCGATTCTGTAAGCAAAATGACTCGGACTCGAGGATGTTTCGTCGCGACTTTCGTGCTCTGTCTCTTTCGCTAACTACGCTCATATTACTTATCACGTGAGAGGTAAGCTCATCGAGGCCTCCGTGAAGCGGCTCGCCGACGATGTTTGTATTAGCTGAATAAAGGGGCAGATACAGAACAAACAAATAAGTTTATGTAAATGGGAAATGTGCCGACGGCTTGTGTACCTACTAATACTACCCTGTCGGTAGTAACTTTAGTAACTTTGACCTTGATAAGGGCCTTAGGGCCTAAACTGTATAAATTGCTTTGAATTTAGTGTTTTTTTTACTTACACAACAACTGGCCTGGTAAAAGCGTTTTACATAAATAGAAATCTTGCCATCGATATTTCAGCAATTTCATTTCTTATTCATAGTTGACATAATAGGTTGGGGAAAAAGTTCCTTCGCATTTTTTAAGAAAATTCAAAACATTTATAATATAGTTTATTTACATTTAACTAAAGTAGGTACCATTTTAAAATATTATTTTACAAAATAGTTAGATAATATATTTAAGTACTTAGGTACCAATAAAAAATTAAAAATAGATAGGTACATACCTAGTTAGGATATTGCAATACAACAGCTTAATATTGTAATATTAACTAATATTATCTTTAGCAATAATATTATTGCCTTTTACTTTAACTTGTGGCGTGTCATTACGAACGCGCCACTAAAATAAGCGTTGAGAAAACGCGACCAATACCTCGATGAGGAGATATATGCCTTATCTCCCTATCTCTCTCTTTTCCGCAGCATGGCTACAGATCAGTCGCGTTTTCGCACGTTCCTGCATAATTCCCATGTATCTACCAATTAGTCTTTGTGATTATATCTCATTGCATAGCACAGTTCATAGTTTTCAATTAAACCCCACGGCACGAGAACCCCACATGGAAAACATCCACAAACTTATGCCGGATTTTTCAATGGCCAGATATATCGCACCCTCAGCACGATAAGGGTTTAACTCAAAATTTTGCGAAATGGAGTTACGATCATGTGAGACTAAACAAAGTACGCTCTATCCAATGAATAGTAAAACATAGTCAATTTAATGATAGAATAAACATACCGATAGTTCAGCCTCTTTTACACCGGGACCCACCCTCCTCGCTCAGTGCAAATGTGACCCAATCAGAGATTTGCCAAAAGTGTTTTTTTAAGTTAAGCCCCTATCGTTCTGAGGGTGCGATATGTATAGTATCTTCCTGTAAATGAATCAATTCCATTGACTTTTATACAAAATTCAAAACCATTAATAACCGGCCTAAACTGATTAGGCCCTCGGAAGGCACTTATGAAGGTCAAATTTAATGTTTCTGAAGGTTAGTTATCCCCCGTGGCTTCACTCGTGTTCCCAAGGGATGTTACATTTTCCCCGGATAAAGCCTAAGTTACCTCTACCACTAAAAGTCCCATCAAAATCACACATGCATACGTCTATTTTTATTTTTTTTGACTTGAAAGAAACACCGTATCCAAGGTTTATCTACCGATTAAGAAATCCCTCATAACTCTATTACAATGTTTGTGTAACATTTCTATCGTTATTTCCAGAAACGTGACGACGACGTGCCAGTTTTCCTAATGCAGCCAATTCAAGACATCAGAGCCTACTGTGATAATAAAGCGCTTCAAGCGAGGAGGTCTGTCTCACCCATGCCGAATTAAGCTTTAAAAAGCTGAGTTAACAATGGAACAACAATTTTGAACTGAATTAAGTGCCATCGAATATAGATTTACTTACGCTTACTTTAAGAACGCAATTCAATTAAAACACTATTACAATGGCCACGTAAGAAAAACACTTTTATTTATAATGGCAGATGACAGAAAATTGATTGATAAATTTGTGACGACTTTAACAGTGTTTTTATTCAATATCGTTCTATGAGTAAGGCTGTAAATGTTTTAAAATTAATGATTAAATTATGATATATTTTTTATTAAAAATAGACAATCAAATATTATTTGCAAAAAAATATTTTTTAGTTGAATATAAATTTGATTATCTCATGCATAGATATATTAATTGTATTGAGTGATATTTTTTAATAATATATCCACACTAAAGTTGTATTGTATCGATAAAGGACCTATATACCTTTTCTCTGACAGGAATAGAAGTACTCGATTATGTTTTATAGATCTTAAATCTTTAATATCAAAAATCATCAGGCTCCAAACATTATTCTGTCGGTAAAAAAATATACTATTATTAAGACTGGCTTGCTTAAGAAATAGAAAAGAAAAACTCAACAGAACAAAGATTGACTGAAAAAGGCTGATGAAGTAGCTCGTAGATTTTGAACACAAACTGTTTATTAGTTTCAACATGTTGTATTGTTGCATTAAACACCTAAAAGTTTACGTTTGATTGGAAAATACGACTTCATGAGTATAAATTGATGCGTCGACTACTACTTTCTTTTTAATAATCTTTCTAAGGTATATTGGTCCTTTATCGAATACATCGATGAGAAATGCAGAATTTGTCTCTCAGTAAAAATAAATTTTATCCAATATTATCGAAATTGTTACCCTGAATTGAATCTATTAAGCGTTAGTCAAAGAGTTCATTGACTTTAGATATTATAACCAAAACATGTAAAGACATTCAAATTATTTTAAGTAACCAACTTTATTGAAAAAGTAAACAAAAAGCCCAAAAGGGTAGATTTAGATTCTCTGTAAATTGTGACCAAATCCGAAATATCTTGTGTTATATTGTCGACAAGTAAGTGAACACCCCAAAAAGAATTTACATAATGTTTTGTATTTACTCTGATAATTTAATTAATTAATTATTATGTAATTAAAAAAATAGAATAGAAGATAGAAAGATATTTGTAAAGAAGGGACCTTTTTGTGTTGCTTTCGTTACTTTTTGTTTGCTTTGTCAAAATTTTACGTAAATTCGCTTTGGTTGATATTATATAAAACAAATAAAAATTTTATATTAATTGTTAAATCATTTATAATATTTGAATTATTATAGTAACTTTAGTGAATAAGTCATAATTAAAAATACTATTATTTATATGTGTACGGTTTTTGTATGTTTAATAAGTAATACTTATTTATGAATAGTACAAAGTATATTCGGTTATGAAGCGTTACTAGTCTTTCTAGTCTCTTTATTATTTATATTAACATGCCTCTAGAAGTGCCGCTAAAATATTAGCGCTCAGACTGGGCTCTGCGCATCTACCTACTCCAAAACATCAAACATACATTTTATATACATACTTTGACGGGCCAGTTGGCTTGGTGGTTAGAGACCCTGACTGCCAAAACGAAGGTCGCGGGTTCGATTCCCAGCCAGGACAAACATTTGTGTGCATGAACATGTCTGTTTGTTCTGTGTCTGGGTGTAAATATCTATATAAGTATGTATTTAAAAAAATAGTATATGTAGTATATCAGTTACCTGGTAGCCATACTAGAAGTAGTACACTCTGGTTAACTTGGGATCAGGTAACCATGTGTGAAGAATGTCTTGGGATATTATATACTATATAGTAGGTATACTTAAAACAAGAGAATCTCACTGTTTCTATACATACGTGGTAGTTACAAAAGGCGTGAACATGATACTTATGCCTTACTAAATAAGTTTCAGAATCGCAGAGCACTTACAATGCACGCACTTTGTGTGTTTTATGATAAGCGTATAATATTGTATTTTTTATAAATGAAAAATAATGACCATTTGATTGTGTAAATAAAAGTTTTTGTGTCAAAGTCAAGTCAATTTTATTACACTCTTTTTCAATTTTTTTGCTCGAATGAATTCGACTTTTAAATCTAATAACACGTGAAGGTAAAATAAGCGATCCAGAAAAGTTCGTTGCACTGAAAAGCAGCAAATAAATTTAGCTATTGAAGACAGCGTTTTTCATTTCACAATGTCAATATTAAAAGTGTGAACTTACTTAAAAAATATGAGCATATAAGGTGAACATATGATGCAATAACTACATAACCAATAATGGTAAGGTAAATAACCTTAGCCAGTTATAATGAAGACACACTAGAAACACTTAAAATCAAAACATTTATTAATAACGTAATAGAGACTATGACGGGCTTGCTCTGAAAAATATTAAATACCTAAAGATGCAGGTGCTCGAATATTAATTAGAAACTGTTATGAAGTCAAAAAGGTCTTCAAAGAAATTTTCTAATTGAACCGACTAAATTTAATTTATGAAATAAAATTGTAGGTATTTTTGGGCACATATTTACAAAACACATGTTGATTTTTTCCTTTCCATTCCTATTATCTTATATAACCTGGAATAGGGTACTATTGATCCCGGGAAAATCTAATATTCCTCGGGAACGCGAGTGATACTGTAGAGGATGTTTTTTTTTATACCCTTGGGCCGACAAACAAGCAGACAGTCCACCTGATGGTAAGTGGTCACCGCCGCCTTGGACATTTGCAGCACTAGGAGGCCAATGCGTTGTCGGCCCTGAGACGTAAAGTTAAGTCTCATGTGCCTGTAATTTCACCGCCCCCCTTATCATTCTAACCGAAACACAGTAATACAAGTGCACTACTGCTTCACGGCAGAAATGGGTAAGGTGGTAGTACTTCCCCGGACGAACTCTGCACTAAGAGCTCTGCTACTCTAGATGTCTTTTCATACTACGAATAGTTGTTAGTATATTCGTGTTTTGTTAATCTAGATTTATTCAACTACCTATTTATGTTCTTGACTATATCCACATATTTTCTCTGAGTTCTTTTTTGTGATTTATCAATAAAATACCCCTTGTACCTTTAGCAGGAAACTTGGAATTTCGTGTTGTATCTTTAAAGACCGTATCAAGATCTTAACCGAATTTATACGGGTCCATTTTGATATTTCATCCTTGTTAGGATAATAAGGAACTAACTAGCTTCTGCCCTGTGGGTTTACCCGTATTTTCGCGAAATCTATATCTTATATAAAAATTGCTGTCATCTTTGAAGTGTGCACAAACGTGTACGCTTCAAAAACTCAAAAAGTTCTGCACCGATCGAGCTGAAATTTTAGCATGATATATAATCAGCATTAAGGATTATTTTTATCTATTTTTTGCAGCAGTCACATATCCGTGACCGTCTTTGTTTTGTTTCTCATTTCTCAACCATTCAATCACAATGTGCCACAGCGAAGCGTGGCAGGGTACATCTAGTATTTATAATTTATCTACACTATTTTCTAGTACTATTTCCGAAGAAGTTTTAAGTGTAAAGAACGTTAAGCCGTTTGTGTGACTGAGTCACAAACATATATACAAGTCAAATTGATTAAAAATATATTTATATTGAACAAGCTGCTGGCCTGCGGTTTGACTTGTGTTGCCGAAGGCGTTTAATATATATCGAGATTATAACAGCCTATGTGAATAGAGAATAGTATAGCTATAGATCAGAAAAAAAAATCAAAAATTGGATGAGACATATTGGACACTACCTTCCACATTCGAAGTTACACACATACACAATTTACCTTTTTATAGTATTAGTATGGATACAAGATATCTATATAACTCAGCTTGTATAAGTAGGCTTACATAATATCTAAAAACTGTACAGCTAAAACGAAAAATTTTATCAAATTCAAAAAGCACAGAAGAGGCAGTTCCATAGTAATCTTGATGACCCTGAATGTCGTCAGCTTATCTTGTTTCCTTTCCGCGTACCGAATAAATTTCTCTATAACTCTTGACTCTGTTAAGGAATCTGAAAAAGTAGATCTTTTTTTTTCATAATCAGCTCAAGAATCTGTAGCTATTGCTGAACATTGGTAATTTATATAGGTAACTACACAAAGAAGTTTTGGGCATTGCGGCATCTAGTTACTGACCAGGTTATATTAGTAGTTTCCGTTATGCTGTATACCTTTTTTTGCAATGACTACAATAATAATTTATTTATTTATCGGACTCGAAATTAATCCGCTAAATGTCGATCCATCTAGTGCTGTAACCCATACAGCACATTCTGGTCCTTAGTGCAGTCCGGGAGTTAATTTTCACCATCTTTATTTTGTGATAATTTATATTTATTACCAACTACCCGTGGCTTCACTCGCGTTACAAATTAACAAATCGAATTCATGGCACCTGTTTAATTATTATTCTTGCTTATTTACTACTAGCCCCCGCGGCGTCACCCGCATTTTAGGGATAGAAAGTAGCCCATGTCTCACTCCATACCATGGGCTATATGTGTACCTAATTTTTGTAAGATCGGTTCAGACGTCTTGCCATGGAAGCGTTACAAACAAACAAATTCACTTTTTCATTTTTATCAAGATTAAAATTTCTACTAATCTGTATTATCATATGATATGATACAATGGGGTACCTTTTTTATCAACAAGCATATTTATCAGTAAAGTCTTTATTTTCCAATCGATTCTGCTGATCATATCACCTTCGTAGCACACCAGGAGTAAGAACAGCAACTCTTTTTGTCTACCGTTAACAAAACTGTATATCACCTTAAGGGTTATATCAGTTACTTTCTGAAAATAGAGGATTTTAATTTAGTCAAACTAATTTGATAAATACCATATGATAATAATAAATAAATAAATAAATATCTTGAGACATTCTTTACACACTGCCATCTGATCCCAAACTAAGCAGAGCTTTTACTATGGAAACCAGATAGCTGATATACTACATACAATAAATACCATCTTATTAGAGATTGTTTATATTTCTTATTTATATCCAGCCAATACCGTACTTCATTTAGGGGCTAGTTGGCTTAGTGGTTAGAGACCCTGACTGCCAAGCCGCAGGTCGTGGGTTCGATTCCCACCTAGGACAAACATTTGTGTGCATGAACATGTCTGTTTGTTCTGTGTCTGGATGTAAATATCTATATGAGAATGTATTTAAAAAGAAGTAAATCTAGTATATCAGTTACCTAGTAGCCATAATAGAAGCAGTACACTCTGCTTAATTTGAGATCAAGTAACTATGTGTGAAGAATGTCCTTGGATATTTATTAACAAAATAGATACAAAAACATACCTGTCTTTTCATTTCCAAAAGTGCATAAAAAATATCGTTTCCCGTTCTGACAAGTGTCATAATTACTGTGAAAATATACTGTAATATAAAATAAACAATTATGAGACACAAATCACTTGATTAAATCTCTTTACTGGAAAAAATAATCCGATAATAGGGCTTTATCATCTACAACCATTGTCTTCTATCTTCTATCTATATATATAAGGAAAATAATGCTCCTTTGACGTACCATCACCTCAAAACTACTGAACATATCGGGATGAGACTGCTACCATTCGACGCGGATTTTTTCCTAGAAGGTTATAGGCTAACCATGATATCGACAAACGCGGGTGAAACCGCGGGGACAGCTAGTTATCAATAAAGGTGTTTTAAATAATATTTTAAATGTTTAACTTACCGCCGGATTCATGATCCACACCATAACTTCCTGAGCCTTAACTAGTTTTTTATAATAAACTAAATGCTCCTGCACGATATGTGTGGAATCAAATTCTACCGAAGAGTTTGAGGACCCATATTTTTTTCTATCACACACATAATTGCTTTTCATTTGTTTGTACAGAGCAGCCAATGTAGTTCTTATTGTGTTAAAAACGTAAAAATACCAAATTGAATCTAAGTTGTAGTAAAATATATATGCAATTACAAGACCCGTCTTCACTGTAATAACTAAATCATGATTATTCAAGTTAGAATACATTTCATTTATCATGAAATATTGTGATAATAAAAATACGCCCATAACAACCAATTTCCACCATTTATATTCTTTTATTTTAGTAGTTAGAGACTTTTCTAAGAAATATAGATTTGTATAAACGATTGAGAGTCTTTTTGTACCTTTAATACAAGCAAATATCCAGTCAAAAACCACAACTGAGCTGAATAAAATGGAATTTATCAAATATTGGGGATTTATAGACGAAAAATGTGAGGTTACTAGGAAGAAGTAGGTGTACAACATCGGAAAAATTGTACAGTATACCAAATATGAATACCGAATGATTTTCGGCTTATTATTAAATAACACAGATCTATTAATTCCTCCGAATGCGAGAATAAAAACTGTAAATTTAATAATTTTACGATTGAAGGAAATATTATATTTGACGAAGTTACTTTTTGATACGAGTCCCTTTAAAAATGTCTTCATTATTTCTTTGAGGGTGTCAAGGCTTCTACACAACCTATATGTGTGGACTCTAACATTGAAGTAATTTATTTCACTGTTTTTATTATTGAGAAACCTTTTAAGGAATGATAAGTTTAATGTAAGTCTATGACTATACTAGTTATTGCCCACGGTTTCTCCCCCATTCTTGGGATAAAAATGCAGCAAATTTCCATACCATAGGCTGTATTTGTGCGAAATTTCAGATTGAGAAAGATTGGATCAATCAATTAACGAAACTTATAAATTGACAAACTACTTATTTTTTTATAAATCATTTGTCGAAAGAATTGTTACAATCTAAAAAACCACGGACGTTTGTCTCGATTGCAAGTATCAACATTCTGCTGCAAAATAGTAATTAAGACCCACATTATATTTATTTAATTAATCACTCTGAAATCCTTCGGCCAGTATACATTAAAATGTTTACATAATAAATAAAATAATAATAATGAATATCCTGGGACATTCTTTACACACGGCCATCTGATCCCAAACTAAGCAGAGCTTGTACTATGGAAACCAGATAACTGATATATTACATAATATACAATATTTTTCTAAATACATGCTTAAATAGGTATACTATATTTATACTGTCAAAATAGTTTCGCATTTATAATATTAGTAAGGAAAAGATGCTATCATTTTTCTGACGGATAAAAGAGACAGATAATCTAAATACCTTCGTAATAAATGGGTATTCCCGCAGTATTCCTAAAAAGCTTTTAGTCCATATACACTTCCACATATCCTCCATATACCACTACACTTTACATAACTATACTATTATTTGATGGCAGTTGAAGCTTGTTCGCTCATGAAGTACTTATCGTGAAGGGAAAACCGGCTTATGTAATTGATTTGGGTTAAAGGTTATGGTTTATGGTTTATGGTTTATTGTGTTGACAATTATCGAAAATACGTTAATATTACTTATATTCGATAAATGTCACCAAAATCAAAAAAATATAAGTATTTTTTTATTTTTTATAAAATTCTATAGTATATAATTATCCTGGGACGTTACATATGACCACCTGATAACAAACTAAGCAGAGCTTGTACTATGGAAACCAGCTTACCGATATACTACATATACTACTTTTTTCTCATAAATATATTTTTAGATATATATTTATTCCCAGACACATCCACACAAATGTTTGTCCTGTGTGCGATTCAAACCACAACATAAAGCTTGGCAGTCCGTGTCACTAAGAGCTCCACTGGCCCATCAAGTATCATAACAGTAAAGTCACATAGCTTAAAAGGCCACTTGTTACAAACCGAACTCATTTATATCACCTTTTTGGATTTTATTTTGTCTTCTAAATTCAAAAAGTAATGACAGATAGTTATATTAGAAAAGTTTACTGGTTTTCTTGTTTTTGCTGTTAATTTAATTTAAATTATAAACTGTGGTTCAATCCAGCGCCCTCTCTTTCATTTCGTATAGTTACGAACAGTAACTTAGTAAATTAGAATATTATTATAATCATCTGTAGAGTAAACAATGATAGATTATCACATGTCTGTTACGTAAATCATGTCCGAAGTTTTGACACCTGTCATTGCGTAACGAGCTTCTAACCGTCCATAAATACCGGTAAAGCCAACTAATGTAGACTACTAATGTATGATTTTCATATACCCTTTAAGTAATTTTTGTGATTACATACTTCTTTTAGATTTTCACGACGATAGAGGTAGAAAGTACTTTGACAAAGTCAAAATACTCAACTGAAACATTTTCAAATAATAAGTTAATAATGTACCTATTTCTTGATAATTATTATTATTTTATTTATTTACGTCACACAATGTCCATATTTGTTAGTATACAATTTATCTTAATCCTAATGTTAGTACAGTATAAAGAACAATAACAAATATTATTTATTGATGTGGATATGCATCCATCGCGCCCACAGTGGCGAGTCCCAGGGCTCTGCAAACACGGTTAGGATGCTATCGGCACTGGCGCGTAGGCGGCGCATCATAGAGGCGGTCCTCTTCATGATAATACCATTGAAGGAATCAACCGTTGCCTCTGCAAGCATTCCAGCGCTGCAGTACCGTGGTAGTCCCAGGAGCATCCTAAACGAGCATCCTAAACGCATCCTCCTTTCGCATTTGTTCAGGTCGTCTTATATAATATTCAATAGATACCTAGTCATTAATTTTATTCGTCAACAAACTTACTTATAACACACATCGTATATTTTAACACGTTTAGTAATATAAAGTATTTAAAGTATCAATTATGCCTAAATACTGAATTTACAAATTTCAAGTAATAATTTGTGCTCACGACCTTTAAGCTTTACACATAAGGTGGAAGGGTAGTTACTAGATTTCACCCTAGACTGAAAATCTGCCGCTAAACACCTAGCTTTGTATTCTGTCAATTGCGCTAAGTTCCAACTGACTCCTGATGTCTATAGATGACGGTGTCCACTTACCATCAGGCTATCCGTCTTTCAAACTTCTGACTTCCTACTAATATTATAATTGTAAAAGTATGTATGGAAGTAAGTATTGGATGGGGCGAAGGTGTAAGCCTCTGGTAGCATTTACACCCTCACATTGACAAGTTCGGCGAGCGCAGAGGGCTATCAGCCGAAGTATTTGTTACTCTTTCACGTAAAAACTTTCAAACGGATTTGGATAAAACTTTGTACATAGACAGAACAGGCTCAAAATGACGTATAAAATACTTTTATCCTAGGAAAAAGTAACAATCCTCGGGAATGCGTGTGAAACCACAGGGAACAGCTCGTAAAGAATAATAATTAAACAACAGTATGTACAAACAATGTTTTTTTTATTAACACTTATCACACGATCGGAAATCAGTTTGTATTGTATGAAGAACGAACACTTCGCAGCTTCTTGAGGGTCTCATGGACTGATCACCGTTATGTTCACACCAAAATGGTACTGGATCAGAGTTGACCGTTGGCTGCACCGATGACACCTCTTCGAAACGAACTGGATAACGACGGCCGCAATTTAAGCGTTTCTGTAACAAAAAATAACATATATTTGTAATTTTCCCCCAATATTTTGTTGGGGAGCTCATGACGTCCAGAGATCCTTTGTTTTACTATACTCGTTTGTGTGCCAAGCTTCATCTATGCAATTAATAATAATAATAAATAATTAATAAACATCCTGAGACATCGTTCTGATCCCAAACTAAGCAGAGCTTGTACTATGGAAACCAGATAACTTATGTGGTTTTCTTAAGCCCATGTTATGCAGGTTTTGAAACAATTACATGCGGTATCTGGTGTGCCGGATTATTGGACGTGTCGGTCTATTGAAGTACCGGATTAGTGAGATTCTACTGTACGTACTTATAATAGATATTTATACTCAGACCCCTAACAAACAGACATGTTCATGCACACAAATGTTTGTCCTGGGTGGGAATCGAACCCGCGACCTGCGACTTGGCAGTCATTAACCACCAAGCCAACTGACCTGTCAATTAAGTCGTATATACGTGTAAATCAGAAACCAATATTTTTAGACTGTTAGGATTTTGGCAGGGCCATGCAACGGTACTTGGGCAATCAGAGTGGGGGCCCATTTATAAAACTAATATTTTTAAGCAGCATCAGAATATCCTGTCATGTATCAAATATATGTTCAATGACTCAATTAGTTGTTATGGTTAAGTTAGCAGTATGTCGTCGAAATTAAGGAAATTTCTCCAAGGCAATTGTTTGTTATGTAAATTATGCTAAACCAGTGGTTTTGTTTAGATGACAAATTCAATAAAAAATCCTTTGTAACCGAGTTTCGGCATTTCGGGGTATCAGCCCGGGGTATGTGCGCCATATGTCCCACAGGTAAAAACGGAACAGGATTTTGAAAATGTGTACATAGGAAGTTGAAATAACAATGAATTTACTTATTTTTTTACAAATCCGAATATTAGGATAGATGGATGTTTGTGACTAAATTACGCTAGAACGGCTGAACGGATTTAGATGAAATTTGGCACAGAGATAGATTATATTCTGGAATAACATATATATTACTTTTTATCCCGAGAAAATGCGAGGGATATAATATATTTATAACCGAGGGGGATATGTCCGCCAATTCTAAATATTCTCACGTCGAGTCCATATAAAAAACCACTATAAAGTGAGCTATCTCCAAGGTATCAGTCTTACACGTGATCAGTAATAATATACAAAACCCTGAGAGTATCCATGTTTGTGGTCAGAAATCTATTTCAAGCGCCCAATTTCGTTTCGAATGAGTGACGTGTAATATCGAACTTGGTCTACGGACCGAGTCACTTCAACTTTGTTGCAATAAGTAACTATTTCACTTTAATTTTATAAAGTTTCAGTACCTCTACCATGAGTTGCTATCGAAACTTACTTTATTCTCACTAGCAAGTAAACTACTATCGATACAGTATTTCTCGATAGCAACTGTCAAATTTGTGACTCATGGTACCGAATTTCTATAGCGAAGGCTAAAAACCGTTACTCGCTAGTGTTTACATTTCGATAGGTTTTTTACCTATCGACTCGTACTATCGATTTTAGTTCTCTAGGTGACCGCTAGTGGCGCTGTGCAGATTTGCCATAGAAATGTTTTACGCCGTCGCTAGCGAGTACGTACGTTAAAAACTCATGGTAAAGGCACAGGTAAGTTATCTTAACTTTCTTACAGTGGATTTCAGTTCATTCAAAATTCAAAACCATTTATTCAGTTTAGGCCCTCAGAAGGCACTTATGAAGGTCAAATTTAAAGTTACTGAAGCTACTACCGGTTCGGAAGTCAGCCTTCAACTGAGAAGAACCGGCAAGAAACTCAGCAAGGTTACATTCTTTTTTATTTTATTAAATTCTTTTTTATCTATTCTGACTTTTTGGCTATTTTATAACATCAATTTTACATATTTTTATATTTAACAATTACAAAATACTTAATAAAGCTAATATTCAAAAACAAAAAACAAAAAAAAAGAAATAACAAGACTACAAAATAGAAAATGACAATAATTACTTACAACTTAAACAAGAAAATTAGAGGTGCACTGTGCAGAGAGCAGCTATTTCCATACATTTTTATCTTCAATATAATGAACCACCTTGTAATACGCTTTTTCTTTCAAAACTTTCCTAATATAATTTTTAAATTTATGATCAGACATTTTGGTTACTGAAAGCGGTATCTTATTATAAAATCGAACACAATTACCAAGAAATGACTTGTTTACTTTAGTTAGTCTAAAATATGGAACAACTAACTTCTCCCTTTGTCTTGTATTAATATTATGGATATCCAATTTTGACTCAAACATTCCTATGTTTCTACGTATAAACATTATATTTTCATAAATATATAATGAAGGCAATGTCATTATATTTATTTCCCTAAATAAATCTCTTAATGATTCACGGGGACCCATACCGTAAATTGCACGAATTGCTCTTTTTTGTATAATAAATATTGATTCTATATCCGCTGCTGCTCCCCAAAATAAAATACCATAGGACAAAAGGCTATGAAAATATGCAAAATAAATTAATTTGGCTGTCTCAACATTCGTCAATTGTTTAATTTTCCTAACAGCAAATGCAGCCGAACTTAACTTAGCAGCTAGAGTATCAACCTGAGGTCCCCACTGCAATTTATTGTCTAATGTAAGACCCAAAAATACCGTTTTATTAACAAGATCAATATGGCTCCCATCTATTATTATTTGGCTATCTACTTGTGCTACATTCGGTAAAGAAAACCTTAAGCATTTAGTTTTCTTTGAATTTAGTAATAGATTATTTGTAGCAAACCACCCACAGACAATTGACATAGTATGATTAACTTTAGTTAGATCTTTGTCTTTTCTATCAACTTTAAAAATTAATGATGTATCATCAGCAAACAAGACAATATCTGTGAGATCATTTACAACATATGGCAAGTCATTTATATAGACTAAAAACAAAAATGGACCTAAAATTGAACCCTGGGGTACCCCCATTTCGACTAAAGAGCCCTTGGATGTTGTGCCAGTAATCCCTACCTTTTGTTGACGATTTGATAAATAAGATAAAACAAGATCATGAGCAGTTCCACGAATTCCGTAGTAGTCAAGTTTTAGAAGTAGCGTACGGTGGTCAACGCAATCGAAAGCCTTGGATAGATCACAAAAAATGCCAATCGCATCCTGAGAATCCTCCCATGCGGCATAAATGTGTCTCAGCAATGCTGCTGCCGCATCGGATGTAGATCTTCCCTTCGTGAAACCGAACTGATGACCATGCAATATCTTATGCTTAGTAAAGTGACCTAACATTTGATTAAGCAGCAGATTTTCAAAAATTTTACTAAGTGCTGGCAGAACGGAAACTGGTCTGTAATCAGAAGGATTCTCCTTACAACCGGACTTAAAAATAGGTACTATTTTACTGTATTTCATCAAATCAGGAAAACAACCCTGATCAATACATTCATTAAAAATATTTGACAAAACCGGTGCAATCACTGTTATTATTGATTTTACGATTGTTACTGATAAGCCCCATAAATCTTCAGTACTTTTCATATTGAGCGAATTAAAAGTATTTAAGATATCGCTAGCATTAATATGCTCAAATTTAAAACTAGGAAATATATTATGAATATGCTGTTTGAGTAAAGATTCCGCTACTATAGGACATGATTTAAGGCTTTTAGTAGTTTTACCAGGTATACTCGTGAAGAAGTTTTCGAAAGCACAGGCTACATCTAAATTATTCGTTAAAATTTTATCATTAATTTTAAGAGTTACCTGTTCATTATTATTTCTAATTTTACCAGTTTCCGTATTAATAACATTCCAGACTGTCTTTATTTTATTATTCGCATTACCTATTTTATTACATATAAAGTGAGATTTAGCTTGATTACACACTAACTTGAATGTTTTTGAAAAGTTTCTAACATATTTATGAAATTCCTCGTTATGAGTTAGAGATTTTAAATGATAAAGTTCATACAACCTATCCCTGCTCTTACGAATACCTTTAGTAGCCCAGTCACTAAATCCCATTTTACTATTTACCTTCACTATTTTAGTAGGACAGGCTCTATTAAAATTATCGCAAATCCCGGACAATAAACCTTCATACAAGACATTGGGCTCATTACTATGATATATTGTATTACAGAGTTTCAGTTCTAAATTATTCTTAAAGTTGTCTAATCTTGCCTTAGTAGTAGGTCTAATTACTTTCGTTACTTTAAATACTTGTCTTTTAAATGGCAATTCTATTAATTGAGCCTTATGATCCGAGCGAACACCACTAATAATCGATTTCCCTAGTATACTACTATTAGTTAATATATTATCAATACAAGTAGCTGAAGTGGCTGTAGATCTTGTTGACTCATTAAATAATATATCTAAGTTGAATGATTTGAATAAGGCAACTAAATTCCGACTTTCAGATGAATTACTAAGAGTATCTACATTAAAGTCGCCACATAGAACTATTGACTTGTTACAATTATTAAATAACTTACGAAGAATCTCTTCTATTATACAGGTAAACAATAAAAAATTTGATGCCGGTGGCCTATAAACACATACAATAATATAGCTCTGCAACTCTGCACAAGACACCTCACAAACACGCTCAACAGAGAGGCTGCAAATATCTTTCCGATCCTTGAATTTAATATTATTATTTATAAGAATTATTGTGCCGCCACCTTCTGCAGATAATCTATTGAATATACTGGCAACTGTAAAGTTTTTAATATTAAAAAGCATAGTGCCCGGTTTCAACCATGTCTCTGTAAAGCATAATATGTCTATAGTTATTTTATCTAACAATAAATGAATATCTAGAATTTTGCCAAAGAAGCGATTAATATTCTGATGTATTACAAAAATCGAACTGTTGAGCTTCTCTGTTGTCAAAAGTTTTTGTTTAAAGAACTATTCTGAATATTAATGTTAAAATTACTTATTTTTACTGAGTTATCCCTTATCCTATTAATATTATATGCTACAAGTGACGCAATCAATTTCTTAAGCTTTTTTGGAATAAACAGTGTATCCTGTTTCAATTTTAACTTACTAACAAACTTGTTAGTATCAAAATATATAAAATTAGCACTATGACATGTAACATTATGCATATGGTTATTTAAATGCCAAATATAATTATTCTCCATATCTGAGTAGTTTGAAGAGTATGGGAAAGCACATAACATTATTTTCATTACCCCTAATTTTGATAATGAGTTGAGACTATTTATCAAATCTTTTTTACTAATATTTAAAGCATTGCCAATTAAAATTATAATTATGGTTTGTTCATCAAACTTTGTATGCAAAATTTTATCTACTATTTGTTTGTATGATGCCCCTGGCATACAATAATTCATGACTGAATCAGTTATTTGGTTACTGATTATTGAGCCAAAGTCAGATCCTATTTTATCCGAAAAAACAATTGTCTTTGTGACTGTAGGATTGGATGGATTAGAATTTAATTGCGTGACCTGAACATCAGTCTGTTTCGTTTGAGATATTGGAAGCGATTCACCTGGCCCAGCTGGTGAATGGTCACAATCACATATATGATTATGGGACAGAGATCTTAATGTGTCCTCATTGTACTTACATAAGTCAACCAGGTGAGTCGCCGCCAATATATGCTCATTTATTTGTTTTTGAGCAATTTCATATCTAGAAACTAAGTCCCTAAGACAGATCTCCTTGTGCTCAAGGTCTGAGAGCAAGCGCTGAGTGTCAGTATCATACAATTTTTGACAATCATTTAATTTATTATTGCATTCTTTTAAATTTCTAATTATTTGGATCCTCTCTTTCCTTAATTGAACATTTTTATAAAAACATTTTTGTTTTTTAACTACTGAGTTTACTTTTCTAATAAATTTATTTAATTTTAAATATTTCTTAATTTTATTATGACTTTTTAATTCAATTTTTGTTTGTTTAAAGTAAACAGAGTGATCACTATCCTTGTTAAAAAATGCTTCAGGATTTGCCGGCTGAGTACACAAATTACTCCCAATCAGCTCATCAAAGAGGCTCAATGTATTGTTGGTTTGGTGACAGCTTGCTTCAGTTTCCAAGCGGTTAATTTTATCCTTCGCCTGACCCAAGCTGCTCTCCAGGCCAGAGATGCGAGCCAGTGCGTTCTCATAGGTGGTACTACACTCATTGAATGTACCCACCACCCTCTCTAAGCGGTCGCGCTGATCAGTGACTTCTGTGTAGTGGTTGTGAAGCTCAGCCAGGTCCTTCTTCAGCTGACTATTTCTGTTGTTCACTTTTCTTACTTCCTCCTCACCTTCTTCACGCTCCTGAATTAGTCGTTCACAGAGAAGTTGAGAGGCCTTAAGGTCTTCTAAAGCCTTTCTGAGCTTGGTCTCGACATCACGGGCACAGGCCTTGCGAGTCATCATGTTAACAGACATGAATCCACAGACCCTGAAGTGCAAAGACAGAAAGCTGAGAAGTGAACAATTTGTTTCCTATCTGCTATCTATTAATGAAGCAGTTTCAATATTAGTTTCTATCTTTTATTTGTAGGTAGGTATGATAAAAAGGGATATTGAACTAAACTAGGGGCTATTACTACTTAAATACAAATATTATACAGTGTTTAGTTATGTATAGTGTACAGTGTTAAACTAAGTATTAAAGTGTCTGAGGCAAGTTATATTATCATCAACTGTGCTTCCACAAATTTGTCAAACAAGGTGAGATTTGAAGGTGCCAAACTGAGTTAAGGACGTCGCTCAGAGAAATGAGCCGTGAGTAGGGTTAATGTATACTGTGTTGTGTGTAAAAATGAACATAAATAAATACAATACTCCCCAGGTTTTAAGTCGTTCAGTTCAAATTTTGTCCGTTTCGAGCCGTTGTTTGGTTGAATTTTTTCCGATGATAGGATTGATAATTTGTCACCAACACTTTAACATGAATTTATTTAGGTTTACAATGATTTTGGCTTTGAATTTCGATCAAATATTGTGTTTAATATAAATTTTTAATTAATTTAAAATACGATTAAAATTTAGACGTCTACTCGACAGGGTTTCCAGCCAGCAAAAAAAAAATGTATATCAGTGCTACGTCAATCACGCTGTCACGGCTCTACCCAATCGATTGATAAAAACTGCCAAAAAGGGTCTCTGGAAAGTTTCATCTAAATTAATTATGAATGTTCTGAGAACGAAAATCCACCTTATTTAATATTCCGGCTGATTTATATTTGTTCGTGTCTTACTAAGACTTCTATCTTGACTTCGATAAGTAATATGGCATGTTTTGCAATGGATTAAAAAAAAATATTTATTTACGAGGTTGGCTTTTATGAGCTTTATCCTTCTGCGTAAAAACACTCCTAGTGACAATAAATCAACGCTTTTTATTAGGTATTTCAATATGAGTATACCTACAAATTAGGTATTTATGTTCAAGGTATTCTCAAATTCTTTAGAGTAAAATTCTCTATATTATAAGTTCAAGGAATCCGTTCAGAATATGGGTTCCAAATACTTATCAGATAAATTTTATGCCAAAATAGAACAAAGGCATTATCAGTTTCTATTAAATAAATATTGGTGAACCACTGGTGACTCAAAATACGGGTATCCACCTAGTTTGAGTCAGAGGCAAATCGATTTTGAACATATAATTTTATAGCCTGTCTCACTGTAACTGTCACATATTATACATTTTATATTTGTATCTGGCTGATTAAATACATTTTTATTATTATTATTATTTGGAATTGAATACTAAACCAGATAAGGTTTCTTCTACCACAGAACAATGGTAAAATATTTATAACAGATTTGTCTAAAACTGTAGGTAATTAATTAATTTTAAGTTTACTAAGTACTTCAAGTGAGTTCAATGTTTTCATGTTTCAAGTATGAAGGCTTAAGTTTTGACTAGTTCAGGGGTCGGCAACCTTATGAGTGAGTCAAAATTACAATTTACAAAATTTCAAGTTTTCAAAGAGCTACAATTTTTTTTCTTTCTAATATTAAATTACAGGGTTAAAAAAAATCAAAGATCAAAACCATTCTTAAAGTTTAGGCCCGTGGAGAGCATTTATGAAGAACTTACTGAAGCTACCACCGGTTCAGAAGTTAGCCTGAGAAGAACGGTACGGGTGGTTTAAATTTTTTGGCGCCCTCGATACGATGTCGCGAGGCTTCCGGCGACTGGGACCACCCAAAAATGAATCGTACAATCAAGTGTTCAAGCCAAATCAGTACAGTCAAACAAAAACATGTTAAAAGTAAGTAATTAAATAATAAAAGTATTTTATTTAAAGATATCATTTACTTATCCTAGACATGAATTTATTCCATGCGCTTAGTAATAGATTAAACCAGCCCATTTTCGCGTAATTCAATTGTGCAGGTAAGTACAGCAATTCCGTCAATTTTAAATAGTAATCGATGGATGTTTTTTTATGTTATATTAATAAGTGATATTTTTGAATCAAAAAGTCTTTTTTCTTTTATTACTTACTATACATTTTTTCGTTTGACTGTACGGTTTTTGGTTTGAACAATAGCTTTTTTTCATTAATTTTTGGGTGGTCCCAGTCGCTGTAAGAAAAATATTTAAATTAAAAGGATCCGGCAAGTGGGACCGCGGTCCCAGTTTATTGCGGTCCCAGTCGCCGGAAGCCTCGATGACGGAGGGATGACGCTACGCTTGTGATAGATGTTCGTGCTTTGGCCTCAGGCCACAGTTGGTTGGCCGAGAAAGCGTAATAGCACAAGCAATAAAAAACTAAAATCACTTTCGCAATTATAATATTAGTTTATTACCCACGTAAAAAACCCACGTCTCCACTTCACTTGGTAATCTTGGTAAAAATGAATCTGAAATTTCAGTCTACGATATTATTTGATAATTTCGTAGGCGTTATTCAAAACGATCATAGCTTAGCGGCAGACATTAATTGCCCTGTTGAAGGTTATGGGCTAGACCCTACATTGAGCTTTTGGCGAAGGATAACTGTAATGGCTCTTCGAGGTGAAAATATGTCTCTAAACCTACCAGTGTTTTCCTGAAGGTGCATTTTGCAGCCAATTGCATTCCAACATTTGTAAACATGGCCAATATTGGCAATCCCTCAGGTTTTACAGACCAGGTATTTCATTCAAATAAAATGTAAATTATAAAACAAATAATGTTACATAAATGCATATAGAACAAATGATTCAGATATTTTACAAACAGAAAAAACTCATAAAATGTTTATTTATATATTTATTATATATATATATATATATTGTGTATATTTGAATTATAATATTGTCCTTCGGCGATATTAATCTCACTTATTTCCTCACTTTACGTCGGAAAATAAAGTATTTTTTCATTGAAATTGACCGGGTGCTGTAAATGTCCATAGACAGTGTTGACCACTTACCATCAGGTGGACAGACAGCCAGTTTGTAGGGTTAATAGCCATATTTATTTTTATTAAATCATATGTCAAGCTATTTAAAAAAACGTAAACTGAGAATAGGAAGCTAATAAACATTTTCAGTACAAAAACTGTAAAATTGTATGTAAATCCGATTTTATCAAAGAGGTAACCTTGAAGATAAAATAAAAACTCCAAGTAATTCTATTTTACATTTTCTTTCCCCAGCGGTTAATGAATTACTCTGAGGCAGATATTAATTCCCTATAATAAATAATGGCGAAAGTCCCTTTACGCCATTCATTCCAGACCCTTTACAGACTAAAAGTAACCTCAGAGCCATAAATTAGTTTAATTAAATTAGGTCAACTCAACACATTTAGAAAAAAAAGAAAAATAAAAAATCTTTTACTGTTACACTAAAAATAGTGTAGGTAAACCTTGGAAACAATCGTTTAATGAGGGTCCTTCCAAAAATATTACAAAGATATAAAATTTTAAAAAACCGTTATAAAAAACATTATTTAAAGAGCTTTATCACATTTTCTACCCGCTCTTGGCCAGTCACGCTCCGACATCAATCACTCATCCAAAAGTTCAATGTGGTGTAAAATGTAAGTGCAAGTGAAAGAGATAGGTGGAGGAAGGAGATGTATTAACATTTAGAATTATTTGAACTCAAATTATTAAATTCCAAATAATGTAAATGTGCTTTTTAATTATTGATTCGTAAAAATAACAATAATTAAGTAAAAAACAGATGCACAAAAATATTGCAATTACTGCCCGTGAGCAACGTCTAAAATTTACAAATGCGAAAGTAGATTTGTCTAACCTAGCCAGATAGTATTTAGAATCTCGTAACTACGATGGTTACCAATATTATAAAGGTATTTACCTGCTATCTATCCACTTATCTGTGATTACCTAGCGCCAGATTAAACGTAAGCTTCTGCCAAGATCCACATAAGCTTCCAAGCTGAACCGTAAGCCTTAACTAGAAACCGGTTTTAGAGGCACAATATATTTACCCCGGAAATACGAGTAAATTTTTAATTACAAGATCTTCATTATTTTTTTTTTACAATTCGAAAGCTTTTATTCAGAAAGTAATATTTTAGTTGACTTTAGTTATGTTAGTTTACACACTACTTATAAAATACACTTCTCTTCAAAAAAATCGAAACACCTTGCAAGTTTATGTTTAGTAACTATTATTAACTTGCAAGGTGATTCGATTTTTCTGATGAGAAGTGTAATTTTGTTTTTCTATAATACAGCTACCAAATACATATATCGTACATACTTATCTAGGTATAATTGAATAAAACTGTTTATTAAAACCTAATTAGTTATTATATAACATAAGCTATCCATAAGCGATATGCAAGATTTTCCCAACTCAAGTATCTCCGGTTTACTGGAAATTACAGGCACATGAGACTTAACAAGTTCACGTCTCAGGGTTGACAACGCATTGGCGATACCCCTAGTGTTGCAAATGTCCATAGGCGGCGGTGACCACTTACCATCAGGTGGACCGTGCGCTTGTTTGTCGACCTATGTGGTTTAAAAAAAAATATTACTTAGTGGGAGGTTTCGGCCATGTATACCATGCTTTATTATTTTCGTTTGAAAATAGAAACGAAAATATTTTATTTTAATAGGCGTTCACAAGCACAAATGTATGGTCCAACTTCAGAGTCCGAGAAAAGTCAGCAATAAGCTCAAAAAGTATTCCGACAGCTCACAAGATTTCACACAAAGCCTTGAAAGCCGGCTAAAGCCCTCTAAAGCCCAGCTTCAAGACCACTTTATAGTAACCTGAGTCCTTACTACATACTATGGCTTCCTAATGAAGTCAATAGTCGTCAATATAAATATTACAAAAAGCTAGAATATTGTAGGATTCAAAAACCGACTTTAACTACGGCATTTGAAGTCACTTATTATTTATTTAACAATTAGAACGGTTTTCATCACACTAATTACATATCTACTAAAAAGGATAACAATAAATGAGTTAAAATTTAAACCTCTCACTCTAGCGTCTCACAATACCGTAATGTCCGTAAACAGATCAAATTCAGGTTTCTTACTCAGTTACAGTCTTTCGTACACACTAGTGTTAAATAATTAATATTTATAACTTACTTTATCATGAAAAGTAGTTTCTATGTCCGGTATCTTGCTCTTCATAGTTTCAGGTCCAATTATACCTGACGGAAAAACATCTTAGCTTATGAATAAAATAAAATATATTCTCACGCCGACTATCCATGAAGTAGTAGGTTACAAAGTTTACAAATTGGTAAAAAAAAATGTGGGCCTTTTGGAAGTGAAAACTTATTTATCGGCGTTGAGCACTATTCTTGAAATTGGTATAAAATGGTAAACTCGCGTCAGGACACGTGACCTGATCGAAAGTTCGTGAGATGGTAAAAATGCACAACGTTAATGTTCAAGTTTTCACTTCTGCCGGCACTCCCGGAGTTTGTTTTGGGATTGATAACACGCCCTTTACACATATTATGGCATTAAGTAGAAACAGTAAATGTGCCGTGTCCAACCAGGGAATCGAAACCTCCAGGACTCCAACAGTTCCATGACCGCGGCGAGAAGTTAAATAAAATATTCTCTCATATGTAATTCATATGGAAACAATGAACGTAATAAATAAAACATAAATAAGTAGGGTACAGGGTACCCGGATATTGTTATGTTAATGTTCTAATATCGCACTTTGGTGTACAGCTTGTGGTTATATGAATGGTATGAATGGAATACTAACTTGGATATCATTATTTTTGTAGGTGATTGTCAATTTGTAAAACGTTTGTATTCCAGCAATTTCTCACTGTGTATTGATGTTGTATATAAACATATAAAATATAATAAAGTCAAGTATTAAATGATTTCATTCGATTTTTTTGGGATGTGTTAATGTTCTCTTTAAGTAAAAAAAAAATATATAAAAAGAACATATGTTGAAAATACCGTTTGGACTGATGCAGCATTATTTGATTTTCGTAAAAGTTTGCATATGGTTTTTAAGGTAAATTCGGGTATTTAAAAAGTGCTTTTTCTGCATAAATTTAGATTTTTGTGTTAATCTCCGAGAAAAGGCATAACAATAATAAATATAAAAAATACAATAATAAACAGACACTGTATTCATGTTATTATTACGCATTGCTACTATTGTGCATCACAGGGAAACGTCACATTTCTGGATATCTCTTTATAACATCCATTTCCGAATCGTATTTTAAGTGTTTCCCTATAGAAAAAACGATTTATAAGCAGAGCATTCATATATTAAGGCGGCAGGAACGTTTGATAAATTACCTTTTGGGTATTAACGTGCAATCCGACCGAATCTAAAATGCAATCTGATATTAGCCTTCGCATTATGGACTCCATACAGAGCTCCTTTTATAAATGGTTGTGCAGCAGTTATGGCGTTATTAAATGAGTTGAGTTTATTAAATACTCAACTACAATGTCACCATGGTAACATGATGTAGCTCAAGGGAACTGGCTCACAGGTGCACCTGCTGATCGATAGAGCGCTGACAGTTTTCCGACTTAAGGCGGAGTATAGTACTTGCTCGACTGAGAAGGGAGAACAGCAGTTGGCTGGCCCGCCACCCAATATATTGAGTGAATTTATTTTTAAAATTAAATTTAGGTACTGTATTATAAAAAATGATATATTTAATAGATAGAGAAATTTTAATTGAAATGCCTTTATTCACAGTCGAATGAAACAGTTTTTCTCTAGTTAATACAATAAAAAATTGATTTTATCGAGCCAATTTTGATCTAACGTTTTTCAGGTGCTATAATTCAATAAACCGTATATTTAGTTTCCATTACCTTAGATATACAGCGCATAATTTAAATAAATTGATTTTACGTGTTGTCAAATCGCCTACTTTCCGTTCAACTTCACCTTAAAGGTAGTCATGCGGAAAGGTTCTACAAAGTGCTGCCGCGCTTTAGTTTCCTCAATGATTTCCTTTTCCGAAAGCATATCATATTGTATTGTACTTGAAGTGCTTTCTCTCGCCATTTGTGATATTGTTTATTCTAGTCCTACGTATATCGTTATATGTCACAACAAAAGCAACAAACAACAAAAGCCAACAATTCAAGACATATTGGGATGAAAAAATCTAAGCACGTAAGAAGTTATACTCAAAAGTATTGGTGAGAAAAACTGCACTAAAAGCATTTCTCTTTACAATTCAATCGTGAAATTGATGTTTGTAAGTATTGGCAAAACTCTGTGCACCGAAACAGCAACGAATAGGCATTTTTGACGTTTTGAGGTTAAGATTGACAATACTAACATTAGTCACTGACAGTTGCGATCTGTTCAATGTTCCGGTGGCACGGTTATCAGCTAACTTCATCCTGTCGCTTTTTGACAGACGGTTGATTTTTATTGATACGTAAGGGAGATATACTCAATTTTACGCAGTTGGTATAACAATCGAGCAATTTACGCCCTGAGTGTTAATTTTGCAAAATAATTCACTGTGTATTCTCGTTGTACCTAATTCCACTTCATAAAGATAGACAATATTAATAACATTATCACACACAGTTGCGATTTGTACGATGTTCTGAAGGGACGTTATCAGCTAACTTCATCATGTCGCTTTTTGGCTTTTTATTGATACTTAAGAGAAAAATATTAGAAATTCTTAATATTACGCAGATGTTACAGCAATCAAGCAATTTACGCTGGAGGGTTAATTTGTCAAAATAATAAACTGTATTTTCTCGGTGTACCTAATTCCATTTCAGTAAATGAATCGCTTCCATGTTAACGTCAGAGTTGACTTAAAGGATGAACATACCAAAATATATTACGTGAATCTGACAGTTTGGTATCGTATAGACTGATCGGAGCTGTAATTTGACTAATTACGGGAATTAGGCTTCTGACATAACTACCTACTTTACTATATGTATTGATATTAAATTACTAGCTGTGCTCGAATCTTCGTACGCGTAATAACTTAAAATCAAGGTTTTTTTATTTTTATCAATTTTTTTTGATCAAATATGTTGATGCTACGTTCAAGTGTCCTGTGAAAACCCCATTAAAAATTGTCTAGTAATTTCGGTTATTAGCGTGTTCAAACAGATATACATACAGACAAAGTTTTCTTAAATTATATTAAACCAAATATTTTCAATGTACACGTCAATTTTACAGTTTTACATAGATTTTTGTATAGATACAAGATATTTGACAGGCCAGTTGGCTTGGTGGTTAATGCTCTGACTGCCAAACCGAAGGTCGCGAGTTCGATTCCCACCCAGGACAAATATTTGTGTGCATGAACATGTCTGTTTGTTCTGTGTCTGGGTGTAAATATCTATATAAGTATGTATTTAGAAAAAAAAAAGTAGTATATGTAGTATATCAGTTATCTGGTTTCCATAGTACAAGCTCTGCTTAGTTTGGGATCAGATGGCCGTGTAAAGAATGTCCCAGGATATTTATATGTCCCAGGATATATATATAAATTATTTTTTTGATGAAAATACTGCTATTAAATTAACTACTGAAGTTTTCTTAAGCATCAATAGAACCTAATAAATTTATTTGTCACTATTCTTTTTTTTATATTATATTTTTTATGTACAGTAGTTCATCTACGTAATGGAAAGCTATTGATTTACCATAGACGAAGCGTACTATTGTACTTTATATATTATTTTCTGACCTTAGAATGACAGATAAAACGGAAGAACACATTATTACAGTATTGAGCACACATATCGATAATGATTTTTGTCAGCTGTCTTTTTGGTATGAATGTCATACTTTGACAAAGGATATCAAATACATCTGTTACCTGAAGAGTACTTAGGAGTATTACTATAATATCGCACAGTATATAGTATATAAATAATAAAATATATGTCAAGTAATGTTAGTGTTAAATGTCGTATGTTAGGGTAATGTGATAAATAAATGGATATGAAAAAATATTGGTATAAATCTATTGATTAACATAAAACTTTTTAGTAAAGATTTTATTAATTTTTATTTCTTAATATTAAAGACAAATTATTATAAATAAAATATCTAAAAATCTTCAAATCAAATTTCTAGATTTATCAGTCTAGACTAAATTATTTCTGATACGGCAGGAAAGAAGGAATTTAAAATTCATTACCATTTTTCACTGAATACTGAATGAAAATATTTTTTTTACATTTTTAGTGGAATACACTATTTGTTATGGTGCACCACTATTTTCCCATGTAAATCGATTAAAACGACAGAGTATAATTTAGTATTTTATTGTATTGTATTAATATTAAAATTATTAATATAAAAAATAACCTCTTGTAATACCAAGCTACAATTGGAAAGTTTCATGGCTTCTAAGCTAATATTAAATATGTTTTAAAAAGTAGTTTATGTAGAGAATTAGCCACCTAGTTTCTAGAATACCAACTCTGCTTAATTTTGGATCTGAGAACTTTGTATAATAGTACATTATGATACAAGTGTGTAATTCGTCCGTCCTTGGCTCTCTTATGACCCTCACCTAACGGCTCGGGTCTCAATGGCGCTTCAGCGGTAATCACCAACAAACACGTGTATCATACGATGTTTTTCAATACACTTGTGAAGAAAATTATATATATAAAATACTAAATAAATAACAATAATTTCAACATTGAAAACGAGTTGTGAATTTTTTTTCGCAATGGCGGGAAAAATTTATCAGTTTTCCTATGCACGCGCATCTAGAAATGGTCATCGGCCATAGACTAAAAGAATGAGGTTTCTTTTTTTTTCGCTTTTCGCGGATAGCGTTTTAGCCACGTACAAAATGGGAAATTCAAAGTTTTCTTTATTACAGAGAAAACACAAGTTATATTTGAGTGAAAAATGTATTTATTAAAAACGTACAAGTTGAAATTATCTATTTAAATACGAAGTTGCATGAAATGAGCAAGCAATAGGTAGGGACATTAATTTATTTGTACTATTGAACACGATCTTTTTGTATCGAAACTTTTTTAAGAACAAAGCAACTCAAACAATAAATTAAAAAAAAACCCTATAACACTTGTGAATAATAGCAATGAAAAAGTCACAGTTTGATTACAGGTGTCATTATGTGCCTAATTACGGTGAAATTAGAGCCATTTTATGAGCAAGTGTGTTGAAAAGAATGTTCCAGGATTTTCATTTAATTGTATATGAAGCAATAGAAGTAAACAACATTGAATTGTATAATAAAATTTCTTACCTGGAATCTCTGAACACGGCGTGTGAATACAAAAAACCTTTCTAAAGGTCCTTGTAAAGATCCTCGGGTCCAAAGTGTACGATCCATAAACCAATGGGTTCATGCAGGAGTTGGAGACAGCCATGATAAAAAACAGGTCTTGGACTCTCTTGGATACGTGCTCAGCTGATTTACGGTCTAACATGTACCTGTTGGCAAATAAATAAATAAATATCTTGGGACATTCTTTACACGCGGCCATCTGGTCCCAAACTAAGCAGAGCTTGTATTATGGAAACCATATAACTGATATACTACATAAACTACTTTAGTTTTTTCTAAATACATATGTATATAGATATTTACACCCAGACACAGAACAAACAGACATGTTCATGCACACAAATGTTAGTCCTGTTGTCAGATGTGTCCAAACCCGCGACCTTCGGTTTGGCAGTCAGAGTCACTAACCACAAGGCCAACTGGCCTGTCAAGAATACGAGAACAGACAAAAGAGAAGAATTCGGAGTTATTGAAATTATAATGTAATTTATTTGTAGGTCACAATCTTAGTTTCTGATCTAATTTGGATCCTATTTCATATATATGGTAATGACACTCGCGGAATATAGGTAAATAGGTTGATTAAAACATCCAAGAGGTTTCACATTATGAATCAAAATTGAATGTAATAGTTTTGTAACCAAATCTAAACCGAAAAGCGCCGAGCTCTGAAATGAAATTTTTAAGCATCAGACTATTTAAACTTTCATTCATTAAAATAATATTTTGTACATCAATGGAAGTGCAAAACTAACGAGATTGCATTATTAAAAAACTTTTCTTTTTATCATATACATAAAATATGTTAAGTTGTCTAAGTGACGCAAACTTTTTTTGTTCTGTGTAAACAAAGTTTTTCAATTCAAAAAATTTCTATGTATTTCAGCGAGCAATGTTCTCGGAAGTCCTTAGAATATACCTGATTTCCCAGAAACAGCTAGCGCAAATTCGTTATGAACAAAGAGTTCAATTGTCCAATTAACAACCATTTATCGACCATTACATTTCAAAGTCGATCGAAAAAGTAGTTCAAGGAGGATTCCAGTGCATTTTTTTATCAAAGCTTTATCCGTATTGCTTTCCTGTATTTTATTTTAAATAAAACTTTTCTGTACAGAAATACGGTCGTGGAAATGGACATTTGAAGCCGTACTTCAAAACTAACGGCTTTATACTCGGTGTAGATTGAACGCTGAAGTATTAACGAGTTTCCTTTTCGTGATTTTAACGAAGGAATCGAGTTGTTTTTCCTGAAAAGTTGAAATTTGAATCTAGCTTTGCGGTATATCTTGGAACGATTCAAAATTTCAAATTCAAATTCAAAATTCAAAACCATTTATTCAGTTTAGGCCCTCAGAAGGCACTTATGAAGGTCAAATTTAAAGTTACTGAAGTTACTACCGGTTCGGAAGTCAGCCTTCAACTGAGAAGAACCGGCAAGAAACTCAGCAAGGTTACATTCTTTTTTATTAAATTCATTTTTATCAATTCTAACTTTTTGGCTATTTCATAATATCAATTTTACATATTTTTATATTTAACAATTACAAAATACTTAATAAAGCTAACATTCAAAAACAAAAAAAAGAAATAACAAGACTAGAAAATAGAAAATGACAATAATTACTTACAACTTAAACAAGAAAATTAGAGGTGCACTGTGCAGAGAGCAGCTATTTTCATACATTTTTATCTTCAATATAATGAACCACCTTGTAATACGCTTTTTCTTTCAAAACTTTCCTAATATAATTTTTAAATTTATGATCAGACATTTTGATTACTGAAAGCGGTATCTTATTATAAAATCGAACACAATTACCAAGAAATGACTTGTTTACTTTAGTTAGTCTAAAGTATGGAACAACTAACTTTTCCCTTTGTCTTGTATTAATATTATGGATATCCACTTTTGACTCAAACATTCCTATGTTTCTACGTATAAACATTATATTTTCATAAATATATAATGAAGGCAATGTCATTATATTTATTACCCTAAATAAATCTGTTAATGATTCACGGGGACCCATACTGAAATTGCACGAATTGCTCTTTTTTGTATAATAAATATTGATTCTATATCCGCTGCTGCTCCCCAAAATAAAATACCATAGGACAAGAGGCTATGAAAATATGCAAAATAAACTAATTTGGCTGTCTCAACATTCGTCAATTGTTTAATTTTCCTAACAGCAAATGCAGCCGAACTTAACTTAGCAGCTAGAGTATCAACCTGAGGTCCCCACTGCAATTTATTGTCTAATGTAAGACCCAAAAATAACGTTTTATTAACAAGATCAATATGGCTCCCATCTATTATTATTTGGCTATCTACTTGTGCTACATTCGGTAAAGAAAACCTTAAGCATTTAGTTTTCTTTGGATTTAGTAATAGATTATTTGTAGCAAACCACCCACAGACAATTGACATAGTATGATTAACTTTAGTTAGATCTTTGTATTTTCTATCAACTTTAAAAATTAATGATGTATCTTCAGCAAACAAGACAATATCTGTGAGATCATTTACAACATATGGCAAGTCATTTAACTAAAACTAAAAACAAAAATGGACCTAAAATTTAACTCTGGGGTACCCCCATTTCGACTAAAGAGCCCTTGGATGTTGTGCCAGTAATCCCTACCTTTTGTTGGCGATTTGATAAATAAGATAAAACAAGATCATGAGCAGTTCCACGAATTCCGTAGTAGTCAAGTTTTAGAAGTAGTGTACGGTGGTCAATGCAATCGAAAGCCTTGGATAGATCACAAAAAATGCCAATCGCATCCTGAGAAGCCTCCCATGCGCCATAAATGTGTCTCAGCAATGTTGCTGCCGCATTGGATGTAGATCTTCCCTTCGTGAAACCGAACTGATGACCATGCAATACCTTATGCTTAGTAAAGTGACCTAACATTTGATTAAGCAGCAGTTTTTCAAAAATTTTACTAAGTGCTGGCAGAACGGAAACATAAAAATAAGTACTATTTTACTGTATTTCATTAAATCAGGAAAACAACCCTGATCAATACATTCATTAAAAATATTTGGCAAAACCGGTGCAATCACTATTATTATTGATTTTACGATTGTAACTGATAAGCCCCATAAATCTTCAGTACTTTTCATATTGAGAGAATTAAAAGTATTTAAGATATCGCTAGCATTAATATGCTCAAATTTAATACTAGGAAATATATTATGAATATGCTGTTTGAGTAAAGATTCCGCTTCTATAGGACATGATTTAAGGCTTTTAGTAGTTTTACCAGGTATACTCGTGAAGAAGTTTTCTATCTAAATATCTAAATCTAAATTATTCGTTAAAATTTTATCATTAATTTTAAGAGTTACCTGTTCATTATTATTTCTAATTTTACCAGTTTTCGTATTGATAACATTCCAGACTGTCTTTATTTTATTATTCGCATTACCTATTTTATTACATATAAAGTAAGATTTAGCTTGATTACACACTAACTTGAACGTTTTTGAAAAGTTTCTAACATATTTATGAAATTCCTCGTTATGAGTTAGAGATTTTAAATGATAAAGTTCATACAACCTATCCCTGCTCTTACGAATACCTTTTGTAGCCCAGTCACTAAATCCCATTTTACTATTTACCTTCACTATTTTAGTAGGACAGGCTCTATTAAAATTATCGCAAATCCCAGACAATAAACCTTTATACAAGACATTGGGCTCATCACTATGATATATTGTATTACAGAGTTTCAGCTCTAAATTATTCTTAAAGGTTACTTTAAATACTTGTCTTTTAAATGGCAATTCTATTAATTGAGCCTTATGATCCGAGCGAACACCACTAATAATCGATTTCCCCAGTATACTACTATTAGTTAATATATTATCAATACAAGTAGCCGAAGTGGTTGTAGATCTTGTTGACTCACTAAATAATAAATCTAAGTTGAATGATTTGAATAAGGCAACTAAATTCCGACTTTCAGATGAATTACTAAGAGTATCTACATTAAATTCGCCACATAGAACTATTGACTTGTTACAATTATCAAATAACTTACGAAGAATCTCTTCTATTATAGAGGTAAACAATAAAAAAATTGATGCCGGTGGCCTATAAACACATACAATAATATAGCTCTGCAACTCTGCACAAGACACCTCACAAACACGCTCAACAGAGAGGCTGCAAATATCTCGCGGAAGTAGGGACTCGCTTGAAACGAAGGCTTTTAGTGCGGTTACACCTTTATATTGAAACTTCTTTTGAAATGATTTATATTACCCATGGAGGTTAAATTATTATTAAAAGAAATACATCACACATTTTCTTCTTTAAGCTATTTAAGGTACCGACAAAATTTTATAAGTTGAGTGATAGTATTAAGTCTCCTAGGAAAACGACTAGATTTACTACCTAAGAAAACTTTACAGTTCGTATTTTTTACTGATAAAATAACCGAAAAAAAGTACGAATTTTAAAAGGCAAGAAGTTAATCAATACATGAGAACATACTTTTTAGGGATCAAATAAAGTGGCTTTGTGGATCTCAATCCGGAGAGCATATTTGTGAAAATATACAAAGGTACCCAAATAAATTCAAATCAAAGTCAACATCAAAGCCTTTTCACTTACATTTTTGTAACAAGGTTTTCAAATTATTTGGTTTCTTAGTCGTTTACTTTATATTGCGAAATGCTGTAGATTATTTTTGTTCATAAATAAACAGATGCTCTAATATTATAATTTATATTTTAATATCTCCTCCCCTATGATAAGATTCGTATTCCAATACCTCAAAAATCTCATTCAAACTTATCTAAATTTACCTACCATTTAATGTTGGACTAGTTCGGTGCGTCATTAGTATGCAACCGCGTACCTCGTAAAGGTGGAACTCATCTAGTGCGCCATACACCGCACGCATTTGAATTCGCACACGCAACACGGCTGAACGACATTTACAATGAAGTAATTGTGTAGCTCTACACCAATGTCGCCGGGCATTTAGGGAGAAATTCTGGACACATGACATGAATTCTTGCTCCTTCTAGTTATTGGATCCTCCGGCAATTTATAAGCCTTGATGTAGAATACGTAATTGAAGTCGACATTTCTGGGCTGTAGTGTGTATTTTTGAAGTAAAACTTCTTTAGCCGCGACTTGAAAGTAAGCTAGATCTTTTTTCGGACATAAATAACGGTTTTCAAACGGCAGTGACGCTCACTAAAATAATCTATTGTACTAACTAACAAAATAAATTGTAATATATATATTTACTCTACCTGCACTTATATATTAGTTTTTTTTTATTCAGTAACTTACCATAAGGTCATGGTAGCATAAGGTAGCCAGCAGCAGGCGAACACGGTTACTATGGTAACCGTCATCCTGAGAGTCCTCCGCCTAGCTCTTGCTAAGGGTCGCCGATCAGATCGCCTCAGCATCACTCTGCTGTGGTCGGATTGATGATATTTCTCTGTAAAGAGGACTAACATTTTAATTACAAGCTTTGAATAGTCGGTAATAACTTCTGTTTTTGACGTGACAACGTCTAATAAATCGATGAATGCTGGCTGCATGGACAAAAAAGGATGACTCATTGACCAGTTACGCTTGTTGTCCCGTTACGTTTTTATTATTGATTTTTACAAAAACAATTTCGGCAATAAAGGTTAATTATTCTTGCATTTTAAAAATCTGATTACTAGTATAATTTCAAGTATTTATTCTTTAATTATTAAAAAGTATTAGTATTAATTTATTCGAGTAGTAGAGCTCTTAGTGCAGAGTTCGTCCGGGGAAGTACTACCACCTTACCCATTTCTGCCGTGAAGCAGTAGTGCACTTGTGTTACTGTGTTTCGGTGCTAATGGTAAGGGGGCCGGTGAAATTACAGGCACATGAGACTTAACAACTTCACGTCTCAGGGTCGACAACGCATTGGCGATGCCCTTAGTGTTGCAAATGTCCATAGGCGGCGGTGATCACTTACCATCAGGTGGACCGTCCGCTTGTTTGTCGGCACTTGTGGTATAAAAAAAAATAAAAAAAAAGCAGAGGTATCGCCAATGCATTTTTTTTTAGATTTACAGTCACGAGCATAAATATATATATAACCATGAACAGTTCGAAAATATTATCTGAAACCCTTCACATAATAGGAATGTGTACTGACATGTCAAATCAGCAACTCTTTATGAAATGTCAAAACGATATAATGTATGGAGTTTTGTATGAAATAGCAAGACGTGACGTCATAATTGTGAAACATCAAATAAAATACTCTTTGTGATTAAATAGGTACCTCAAAAAATATATTAATTATATAATTTTGATTATATTTTTGTTTCCATGTATTTTTGACTGTTCAATACGCTGGTTAGCGTTTGATAATTTATCTTTAATACAGGATAGTTCCCAATTCAACAGCACTGTTACTAGCTACTCTCTGCACAGTTCACCTCTAATTAGCTTGTTTAAGTTGTAAGTAATTATTGTTATTTTCTATTTTGTAGTCTTGTAATTTGCTTTTTGTTTTTGAATTTTACCTATATTAAGTATTTTGTAATTGTTAAATATATAAAATTTAATATTTTAAAATAGCCGAAAAGTCAGAATAGATAAAATTTATATTTATATAAAAAAAAAACAATGTTGCTGAGTTTCTTCCAAGCCTATAGAGGCAAAGTCCACTTTATACAGGCTGTTACAAAACTACCCGTAAAACCGGAGGTTAAATGGGGTCTTATAACGAGTCCATTCACAATATTTAAGAACCGTAGTAACGCTAAATAAAAAGCACAGCTAAAGTAACACATACCCCAAAAACTGATTTTTATGAATGAAAAATAGAAAAACTATTAAAGTAGACAATCATTAAGTAGAATAGGTACGTAGGCCTTTCTGTTCAATAATCTGGTTCCCTGACATGACAACTTACTAGGGTTGTTGGCTTTGATAATTAGTTATATTTTAACGGGGTATTTTGTAACACGTTGTATACTCATGTAAAAAGATTTTAATCAATAGGCACATTTATAAATATAATCATAATTACAAAAGAACAATACATGGTCCGAGAAGGTCATATAATAGGCACAGTCGACAATATAAGTTCCTGAACAAAACACCCGAATACCGAAATAAATATCCTGGAACATTTTTTACACGCGGCCATCTGATCCCAAACTAAGTAGAGCTTGTACTATGGAAACCAGATAACTGATATACTACATATAATTTTTAAATACATACTTATATAGATATTTACATCCAGACACAGAATAAACAAACATGTTCAAGCACACAAATGTTTGTCCTTTTTTTTATTGAAATTTAAATATACGACTCAGTGAACTATGCGGTTCGAAATACGATTAATTTAACTTGGCTTGGTAGAAAACATCACAAAGTAGTCCAAAAATATTACCCTTTAGTACGTCCCAATAGTCCCAGTAGTATGATCATTAGTATCATTCGATTGTTAATAAAGACATTTTAATAAAAAATCTCAAAAAATATCCTTAAAATAATTTTTGTAATTTATATTTATAAAACAAAGTCGTTTTAGTTCCACCGTTTATAACTCAAGACCCTACACTTCAATGGTCTTTGATTTATAAAACAAAGTCGTTTTAGTTCCACCGTTTATAACTCAAGACCCTACACTTCAATGGTCTTTGATTTATAAAACAAAGTCGTTTTAGTTCCACCGTTTATAACTCAAGACCCTACACTTCAATGGTCTTTGATTTATAAAACAAAGTCGTTTTAGTTCCACCGTTTATAACTCAAGACCCTACACTTCAATGGTCTTTGATTTATAAAACAAAGTCGTTTTAGTTCCACCGTTTATAACTCAAGACCCTACACTTCAATGGTCTTTGATTTATAAAACAAAGTCGTTTTAGTTCCACCGTTTATAACTCAAGACCCTACACTTCAATGGTCTTTGATTTATAAAACAAAGTCGTTTTAGTTCCACCGTTTATAACTCAAGACCCTACACTTCAATGGTCTTTGATTTCTTGGATTTATCTCCGTCCCGAATAAGTAATAGATAATTTAATTTTTACTAAAATTGGTTTTCTCAAACATTTTTCGTTATCAAATCTATCTCTGAGGATAGAAACTACAATCTTCCGGAACGCGGGTGAAACTGCGGGGCACAGCATGTAAAGTGTAGTTTATTGTCAATAGAAATAGTCACATTAAAAAAATATTTTATTTATTATCTTGTAGAGACATATTTACAAAAGCCCATACACAAAAAATATTTAAAGTTTAAGGAACCACCCTTAAGAAGTAAAAAATAATTGTACTTTATCAGTCGTTAGAAACCAAATAAACAAATGTTTATCGAAATGTGTATTGAAAAATATTTAACAAGCCGTGTCTTAACATTATATTTTCTGATGCAACTTAACAATAAACTATATTCTCAATTTAACGGTATTTGTTTTTAAACATTCTTAAATAACAACCTAGATTTTTTTATTGTGATTTAAAGCCGCGGCGGGGTATCGCTAACAAACTTTAAATATCGAATCTTCTTCTATCGCATCGGTGGCATATCTGTTGTCAAATTGGTCCAGTAAGTTGCCACCTTCATTGCGTTCTCAGAGGCACTCATGAGCTCCTCTGGTGTACATGTTTGTGGATAAGCAGCAATATCGATTCGGAATTAGCGCTGGGGTATCGCCGCGACTTTAAATCACTACAAAAAATCTAGGTATATTTCGGAACGTTGTAAAACAAATATCGTTAAATTGAGTAAATAGTTTATTGTTATGTTTCATCAGAAAATATATTATGATGTTTAAAGACGGCTGGCTTATTAAATATATTTCAATAGACTTTCCGAAAAAAAATATGTTTATTTGGCTTCTAACGACTGAAAAGGATAATATTTTTTTACGTTTTAAGGGTTGTACCTTAAACTATAAGTATTTTTGTGAGGGGGCTTTTTAAATTTTATTTTATTTTTAGTTATTTAAATGAGCTGACTATAGGGAAATCGGTCCATCCGTTTGAGAGCTACAATGCCACAGACAGACACACACACACAGAGACAAATATCGACGTCAAACTTATAACAACCCTGTTTTGCGTCGTGGGTTAAAAATACCAGTTTACTATATCATAAACATTTTGACGAAACTCAACCGCGCTGTTCGATCGTTGGAGTGTTGGGTATAATACGATTAGACGTCAAAGTTGAAGTTTGGTTGTGATTTGGTTAAGTTTTGGTGCGTAACATGTTAGTGGAATTGCCCCCCACGTGTAGTAAACTTGAATTATACTGATGCTGGTGACTGTACATCGAAAACATTTAAGCTCCAACTAATAAACAATTCCAATATCGAACACAGTATTCAATAATTGGTATACTAATTTGAATATAACTAGAGTACTGTCACCACAAGTATTTGATTAATAATTTCGGTAATTATGTTTTATTTTATTCGGAAATTTAATATATGATTAAGATTTTTTTTTATAGTAATGCGATTTTTTTTTTAAATACAAGCTGTCTGCCGCGGATGACCTGCGTTCCCCAGGGATGTGACATTTTCCTTGGGTAAAAAGTATCATATATAATTCTTAGGTAGTTTTTGCGAGAAAGAGTAACAAATATCCATCCGAAAAACTTTCGCATTTATAATATTCGTAAGATAGAATAGGATTAAAAAAAATTTTCGCAACATCACAATTCTTTATAGGCTAAGAGCTTACATTGTATTTTACACAAAAATTATCTATTCAGCGTTCTACAAAGTACTCTACCACCATACTATTGTTTCCTCACGATTTCCTGAACTAAAAGCCCTAGCTCATTGCAGGATTCGAACCCACGACCCTCGTCACGGCACTACCAACAGCCTTCATCCGTTTCGGATTTTTTTTCCTTAAGTAGCATAAGACTTTGTGAAAGGGACTCAGTAATGTGGATTGTCATTGTTGCAGCAAAAATTAACTAATGCGCACTAAAAAGAAAAAAATAATTGCATTATTAGACACTTAAAAGTCAATCAAATTATTACAATAAATTTAATGTAGTTACAATTATTGTTTTTTTTGGAGTCGGTGTCAGCCAACGTAGGCTTGTTATAGTTATAGGTGGGATGTGCTTGTGTCGCACGCGCGACTTTACCAAGCGAGAGGCGAGAGCGGGGCCGCGGCGGGAGGGGAGCTGTAAAATGCGTTTAATAATTAAAGTATTCTCGTATTATTATTGCTAGGTATATTGTAGTGTTTCCTTGGCAGACACCGCCTCCAAAAATAACAATAATTGTAACTAAATTATATTATCGTAATAATTTGATTGACATTTGAGTGTCTAATAATGCAATTATTTTTTTCTTTTTAGTGCGCATTAGTTTTGTAATACTTTCCTTTTGGGAAGTCGGTTTTATTTTTGTCAAAATTGTTGTTTATTTTTGGATTATATTATAGGATAATGAATCTGAAGTACACTAACATTTTTTCTGAATATGGGTAGACCTACTAAACGTGATTACTTAAGGTGTATTATGTATGCCTCCCCATTTAAGGATTTTCCTCAATTTTCTCAGGATTCCATCATCAGCTCTTGTTGTATCTTCTCTATCTTGTTGTTGATCATGGAACCATCTATGAAGTCTACCCATTTATAAATTAATAAATCGAAATCGGTTGGCGTGATATTGCGTTACTCGTTCATTTGTCGCACACATACTTAATGCTAATTTTAGACTTATATGGTTTTCTCATGGATGCCATTGTCAGAACTGGACCAAATGGGAAGCACCAGCTTACAAATAAAAAAAGAATCATTAAAATCGCTTCTCCTAGTCGAAAGTTATGAGGTAACAAACATAAAAAAAAACAGACGAATTGAGAACCTCCTCCTTTTTTTTGAAGTCGGTTAAAAAAGAGGTTTTATTATAATAGATTTTTTTGTGTACAAAAAGAAGTGTCTGTTGAATTTCTTGTAATAATTAGATGTGATTTTGTTTTGTTGTAATAAAGGAAAATAAAATGTTTAATACTTATGAGGAGACAAGTCATTATTAAACTTCATCAGTTATAAACAATACTAAATGAAACCTCGAAAACAACCTTGAATGTTTGGTGAAATGATTGAAATATATTGCGAGCGAAAACAAGCTCGATTATTGTTTTACAAACAAAGAAACAAAACATATTTATTTGTAATAGCTGTTTCAGGCATTTCAGGCGACTTTTGTTTTGTGACGGGAACTTTTGCAAGGGTACATAGAACAACTCACAAAAATTCAAAAAGCCACCAATTGAGCTTTTCAATACATTTTCCATTATGCAAACTTGTTTTTTGCTTTTCAAGGGCTCGATACTGAAAGGAAAGTGACACTAGCTCGAGGATGTTTCGTCACGGCCTCCGTGCTCTGTCTCTTTCGCTAACTACGCTAAATCACGTGAGAGATAAGCTCTCTGAGGCCTTCGTGAAGGGGCTCGCCGACTAAGTTTGTATTAGCTGAATAAGGGAGCAGTTAGTATTTTTAAGCGCAGTCCAGCATTTTGTTTATTTATTCCAGCGTCAATGACGCGAGGTCAATTTGACCCGTGCCCCTAGCACGAGCGTCTATCGCAAGCGTAACGTCATCGTATCGAGTCCGCCAAAAAGCTGCGCGAAACGTTGCGCAATGTAAACAAACAGTAAATACATTTAACTCATTCTTTGCTTCCATCGGTGAAAATAGCACACAGCCCAGCAACGTACCTCGTGGCCTGCCTGTTGTCCACCCCTCTGAAAATACATTCTTTCTTAGACCTACAGACGTCCGCGAAATACACAAAATCATCAAAAATCTTAAAAATAAGAAAAGTCACGGAATCGATGACTTACCCCCTTCCTTGATAAAACAGTGTGCAGATGAACTCGCACTCCCTTTTACCTCATTAGTCAACCAATCGTTTGAAGAAGGAGAATTCCCTAACCTATTAAAAAAAGCCCTAATAAAACCACTATTTAAAAAAAACATAAAAACAGACCCTGGAAACTACCGGCCTATCGCCCTATTACCAACTGCTTCAAAAATTTTTGAAAAAGCTATGTATGACCGGGTCTATAACTTTTGTGAAAAATTTAAAATCTTCGATGAGGGACAAAACGGCTTTCGTAAACAACATTCCACAGCCTTGGCTGTTTACAAATATATGCAAGAGGTCATAAATATATTAAATAATAAGGAATATGCGGTTGGAATACTACTCGATATGACCAAAGCGTACGACAGAGTGCAATTTAATATATTATTAGATAAACTATATGGAATAGGAATTCGTGGAGTTGCCCATAAATGGTTTACGTCATACCTAAAAGATAGGGAACAGTACGTAGAAATAGAGCACGTCAACTATGAAAACAATGAAATAATAAATATCAGATCAGACAAAAAAGTCACAAATGCTTCAATTCCCCAAGGTAGTGTTATCGGATGTTTATTGTTCCTCATTTATATCAACGATCTTCCGAAGATCATGGAAGAGCCTTGCGTCCTATTTGCTGACGATATATCCCTTCTCACCTCTTACCAAAATAACCTAAATATAAACGAACACCTTCACTCCTTGCTTACTAAAATAATAAAATGGCTGGAGGCGCATAACTTAGAAATTAACTATAAGAAAACAAAACTCATGACATTTCATCCATATCAAAAATCACCACTAAAAATTAACTTTGCTATCAACAACACTGTATTAGAAACAGTAAACAACTTCACATTATTAGGACTCACAATTGATACCCATATAAACTGGAAGACGCACATCCAAAACATCAAAGCAAAAATATCAAAATTTACATATGCTTTACGCGAAATTAAAAAAACCACCGACTTACCAACCGCACTAATCACATACTATGCGTATGCGCACTCATGGCTCAGCTACGGCGTCATCATGTGGGGAAATAGTGTCGATGCGCCTTCGCTATTCATTCAACAGAAGAAACTAGTCCGAATATTAACAAATATAGACCAAACAACAAGCTGCAAACCCTTCTTTCAAAAGCACAAAATTTTAACATTACCGTGTCTCTTCATCTTGGAATCATGCAAATTTGTCAGGAAATATATAAGTCTCTTCACAAAACGTGAAAAAAAAAACACAAACCGTTCGCTAAGACATAAGAATATGTTAATGCTACCCACTTCCCGCTTAACGCTACACTCAAATAGTCCCTATGTAATGTGTATAAAAATTTATAATAAATTACCTGATTTATTAAAAGACGAAACAGATACAACATTTTTGAAAAAATTTAAACAAATACTAGTAAAAAAAGCATACTACACAGTTGATGATTACATGAATGATAGAAATCTTACATAAATAATTTTTAACTAATAAATAAATATAGTCAAAACAAAAATAACCGATAGAATAATTAAATTGCGATATATCCATGATCTCCTCTCTCCTACATGTTACTTACTATGTATTTTGCTGTGCCCGGCAGGGTCCCAATGTTAATTAGATATTACTTACCACCTAAGATTTAATTTTAATATTGTGGAATGCAAATAAATAATATGAATATGAATATGAATATGAATATGTTCAAATTTCCATTGCATTGTTTTTTGGCGTACTCGATACGCTGACGCTAAGCTTGCGATAGTAATTCGTGCTTAGGCCTCCGATGTAATTTTAATTAAAAAAAATATTCCACACTTTTTAGTTTTTATTCATAAAATAAAATAGCTATGAAGAAGGGTTGGAATTTAGCTTTTATTTGATACTGATGTTATCATATTTTTTATTACACACTATTTTAATATACCCAAGTGATATATCACTCCAACAACTGAGACGAGTCTAATGTCACCTCATATGTTGAAATACGTCAAACAGTTTAGCCTTTAATAATAAAATAATAATAAATCTACTTTATTGTACAAGGAAGTAGGGTACAGAAGTTGATTCTTAAATAAAGGTACAATTGGCAGTCTTATCGCTAAAAGCAATTTCTTCTAGACAACCATTGGATGGAAAGAATTACATATTTTTTAGTGTAAAATAATTATAGTGTGCCATAGAGTTAGATATAAACACATACATACATATATTCAAAATCAATACCCTCCGGCACTTCGGGTAAAACTAATCAAAAATAATGACAACGTAATATAAGATTCCTTTTGGGTCGAAATTATTCCTAATCCAATTGATACTGTAAATGCGAATGTTTGTATGTGTGGATGTTTGTTCAAAAAAATCAAAATTCAAAACCATTTATTCAGTTTAGGCCCTCGGAGGGCACTTATTAAGGTCAAATTTAAAGTTACTGAAGCTACAACCGGTTTGGAAGTCAGCCTTCAACTGAGAAGAACCGGCAAGAAACTCAGCAAGGTTACATTCTTTTTTATTTTTTATTAAGTATTTTTTTATATAAATTTTATCTATTCTGACTTTTTGGCTATTTTATAATTTCAATTTTACATAATTTTATATTTAACAATTACAAAATATTTATTATAGGTAACAAGACTACAAAATAGAAAATAACAATAATTAGGTACTTACAACTTAAACAAGGTAATTAGAGATGCATTGTGCAGAGAGTAGCTATTTCCATACATTTTTATCCTCAATATAATGAATTACCTTGTAAATAAGCTTTTTCTTCCAAAACTTTCCTAATATAATTTTTAAATTTATGATCATTTGATACATTTTGGTAACTGAGAGCGGTATTTTATTATAAAATCGAACACAATTACCAAGAAATGACTTGTTAACTTTAGTTAGTCTAAAGTATGGAACAACTAACTTCTCCCTTTGTCTTGTATTTATACTATGAATATCCAATTTTGACTCAAACATTCCTATTTTTCTACGAATAAACATTATATTTTCATAAATATATAGTTACTCTTTCACGCAAAAACTTCCAAACAGATTTGGATGAAACTTAGCATATAGATAGACCATATCCTGGAATGACATATAGATTACTTTTTATCCCTGGAAAATGTGACATCCCTCGGGAACGCGGGGAAAACCGCGAGGGACAGATAGTAATACATATTATAAATGCGAAACGTTGTGTAGACATATGGATATTTATTATACTTTGATATAAAATCTACTTTACGATTTGGATGAAACTTTGTACATAGATAGTTTATTAACTGGATTAACACATAGAATACCTTTTATCTTCGGAAAATGTAACATCCTTCCGGGATACCGGTGTAACCGTAGGAGACGGCTAGTATTAATATAATCAAGGCTATATAACAGATTTTTCTATATTTTACTGTTATTGTTGTACAACCGAAATTCAACTCTTAGTTTAGTTTAACAAAAACGAAATTATGTCATTCCCATATTATTATAAATGTTATAAATTATGAACTTAAAAGAAAGTCAATATTTGTATTCAAGCATTGTGTTATGGTCATTGCCAACAGGCAAAATGCCAGAAGTAAAGCTGGCAAGACTTGTAAGTTTAACTTCACCATAATTCTTATTTTTTTAATCACAATAACAGTGGTCATGTCTTTTTTTTAATGAAAAAATATTTAATTTAATATCCTGGGACATTTTTTACTCAAGGCCATCTGATCCCAAATAAAGCAGAGCTTGTACCATGGAAACCGGATAACTAATATACAAAAATACAAAAATTTTATTTGATACTTAGGTTTTCTTTCTAAATACATACTTACATCCTACTAATTAAATGCGAATGTTTGTATGTATGGATGTTTGTAACTCTTTCACGCAAAAACTACCAGACAGATTTGGATGAAACTTAGCAAATAGATAGAGCATATCCTGGAATAACATATAGGTTTTTTATCCCGGGAAAATGTGGCATCACTCGGGAACGCGGGTAAAACCGCGGGGGACAGCTAGTAAACCTATATTTATATCCAGACACAGAATAAATACACATGTTCATGCACAACACAAATGTTTGTCCTGGTTAGAAATTCAATAAACGACCTTTAGACAATTACTAGATTATCGTAGTAATCCTCGTGGACATCCACACTCCATAGTGGAGGTCAAGGTTCTAATCCCATAATAAACCTGAGCATTCTTGGAAATTTATCAACAAACACAAACTAATGGATTCCGCTTAAATTTGTGATTCTAGGATAACGTACTAACAACCTCCCTACTCATGACCATGAAATTATTGTCAAATGATAGCTTACTCAAACGATGATAAGAATATATATTTTTATTTAATGCCAGAGTAACCCGACAAATAGGCTGGTGGTCCATCTGATGGTAAGTGGTCACAACCGCCCATAGTCATTTGTAACACAGGGACATTGCCAATGCGTTGTCGACCCTGAGACGTGAAGTTCTTCAGTCTCATGTGCCTGTTATTTGACCGGCCCCCTTACCTAACCGAAACACAGTAAGTGTAGTACTACTTTAGGGCAGAAAGGGTAAGGTGGTAGTACTTCCCTGAATGAACTCTGTACAAAGAGCTTCACTACTTATATGCATATTCGAATAGCGTACTTTATACCTAATGGAACCTGATCTATGTTGTTTTTGTAGATTTTTTAATGGTCTTATATTTATGAAGTTAAGGCATCGCTCAAATTTTGGTTCTGAATTGTTCTTGTTCAGCCATTTTTTAAATGCAAAAAATAATATCAGTGTACTTTAGTTGGTTGTCAAAAAAATTGTAGAGATGGTTACTGGATATTGGCGAAGTTTTATTTTACTAGCAGTTTTATTAGCAAAAAAGAAAAGAATGTCTTACCTGAATTTTCCTTAGAGTTTTTGGAGATTTCATAAAATATACAGGCGTAACACACCGATATAATGGTCAGAGGCAAAAAATACATGGCGCATAAACAGAATACGTTATATGCCAACTCTTCATGTTGGTTATTAAATGCTTCGAAAGAGACACACTGTTCAAAGTCCGGAATGTCTGGGTGAGTCATCACACGGAAAACTAGACTCTGAAACAAATCAAATAAAGTTGGTTTAGGATCAAAGGACAACATTTCATAACCAACATTAATTTTAACATTTTATACAATAAGTTTATTTTCAAAGCGAATCCCATCATGAGTTGTGGGTTCGAATCTCACGCTAATATTAAATGTTTAGTACAATGGGGTTCTTCAAAAGCGGCGCTAAATGAGCTCTTCAAGGTTAGCAACACATTCGCAATATTCCTGGTCTTGCAAATATTCAGAGGCAGTGACCACTTACCATCACCGCCTGCCTGTTAGTTAATCTAGTGAGATAACGAAAAACAAACATCGTGAGAAAACCATGGCATGATGGAAGGGTACTATGTAGTACCCGCCTGACTGACTACCAGACTCATGTAGAAAATCTCTGCCAACAGATGTACTTGAGAGTCAGTTCCCTTCGTGTGATTATCACCTTTAGTCACATCATCACCTTTTTTATTTTGATTTATACATCATTTCAACAGTACACGTAAATTCCTTTAAGTAACTCAAATAAAACCTACTAAGGTTTGTACGTCTAGTGCTATTGTTAGTATAAAACCCACTAAGGTTTGTACGTCTAGTGCTATTGTTAGTATAAAACCCACTAAGGTTTGTACGTCTAGTGCTATTGTTAGTATAAAACCCACTAAGGTTTGTACGTCTAGTGCTATTGCTAGTATAAAACCCACTAAGGTTTGTACGTCTAGTGCTATTGTTAGTATAAAACCCACTAAGGTTTGTACGTCTAGTGCTATTGTTAGTATAAAACTATTGACTAACCTTAATAATTACTATACGTATACAATTATAGGCAGTATACCTTCTTGTGGTAATACATTGTAAATATTAAATAAAAAAAATTGGGAGTTAGGCACTGGTTAGTTTTGAATGGTAAAATTGTGGTTAAATACAAATCTATACAACGTGTTACGAAATACCCTGTAAAAATATAATTAATTATCAAAGCCAACAACCCTAGTAAGCTGTATGACAGGGAATCAGATTATTTAACAGAAAGGCCTACGTACATATGTTACCTAATAATTGTCTACTTTAATAGTTCAAGTATGTTAAATTCGATTCTGTGAGGAAAATAACACTAACTCGAGGATGTTTCGTCGCGACCTGCGTGCTCTGTCTCTTTCGCTAACTACGCTAATACTACTAATCACGTGAGAGGTAAGCTCTCCGAGGCCTCGGTGAAGCGGCTCGCCGACGAAGTTTGTATTAGTTGAATAAGGGGGCTGAACCCGTAAATTAAATTCAAATATTTTTAAATTTTATTGTAGTGTAGGGCGCCCTCTAGCTAGATGGAGCGATGATATACGCAAGCTGGCTGGCAGCGGTTGGAAACAAAGAGCTGAAGATCAAGCTCAGTGGCGTGCCATAGGTGAGGCCTATGTCCAGCAGTGGACGGAGATAGGCTGATGATGATGATGATTTTTAAATTCTTTGATCCTCGATTCCCTAAACTGTGAAAAAAGTAGATGTGCCAATATATTACTAGGTGGGCGATATAATAACAATACGGAACACCGTAACAAGAAATAATACGAAGAAACTTATAATAATAATAAATAACCTAACCTAAGTAAAGACATTTTACATGCTTAAGAGACCCAACACAACTAAAACCCAAGCCTTAAACACATTACCATAAAAAACGTATTTATTCCCTAACGAGCTATTCCAAACCGTATATTTATTTGCAAAACCACTACATACTCGTATACCAATTTACTGTATCTGATATGTACGGGGTAATTCCTAGAGGAATGCTTGAAACAATTGAACTTTCACTCTGGTGATATTTTAGTAATTGAAAACCTACGCTATTAATCTTAAATAAGTCTACTACACAAGTTATATTATACTAGCTGTCCCCCGCAGTTTCACCCGCGAGGGATGTCATATTTTTCTGGCACAAAAAGTATCCTAAGTTACTTCTAATATCTCCAAGTAGCGTTGCCAGGCGTCCGGATAAAGCCGGACATAGTTAGGCTTTTTTATTGCGTGTCCGGCCAAAATAAACGGTGGTAACTTTTGTTAGGCTTTTTACATTTCGCAAACGAGCTGGTAATAATCAAAGAAGTAGAATACTAAGGCACAAAACCCTCAATAATGTAGGGTGTCCGCAGTGTCTGGTCTGTCCGGCTATTAGGTTTGGCGACCTGGCAACTAATATGTGTACAATGTTTGATCAATGATGATCGGTTTAGTAGTCTTCGCGTGAAAGCGTAACAAACAAACTTACATTCACATTTATAATATTAGTAGGGATTTTTTACCAAGTAATCCTAAAGCGTTCTCTTGGAAACCCTCGAAATAACTATTATAATTGTTTCGGTAGAATGTTACAATAAAGCTTAGATTTCTTGGTATCATAAGTGTGGGTGCCAAAGGTCGTCACCTTTTTAAATAAAATTCTAGTTTATTTCTTACTAGCTGTCCCCCGTCAATGTTGAATATAATTGTTAACAGTAAAATAAGTATTTCTCAAATCTTACAAAGGAACTCTGAGAAATAATTGTTTATTTTCGATGTATTCTACATCTAAGTGTATGTGAATATATACATCTTACTTATGTATCTTCTATATATATATATATATATAAGCAAAATAGGAATCCTTTGACGCGCCATCACCTCAAAACTACAGAACATATCGGGATGGAACTGGTAACATTCGGGGCGGACTTTATCCTAGAAGTTTATAGGCTATATATGATATCGATAAACGCTGCTAAACCGCGGGGACAGCTAGTCTATATACATAAGGAAAATAGGAATCCTTTGACGCGCCAACACCTCAAAACTACTGAACATATCAGGATGGGACTGCTACCATTCGACGCGGTGTATTCCTAGATGGTTATAGACTATATATGATATCTTTAAACGGGGGTGAAACCGCGGGGACAGTATATAGCATATATAGCATATATAGTGTATGTAGTATACTAGCTGTCTATGGACTAAGTTTGGGTGGATTGATGGATCTGACTGAAATTTGTCACAGAGATAAACCATAGTCTGGAATAGCGCATAGCTTATTTTATCCTCGAAAACCGCGGGGTACAACTAGTGTATTTATATACGATGGAGGTTACTTAAGTACGACAGGAATGGATCTCACAAAAACCACTTAAGGCAATTTTTCGCCCGCAGAGAGATCAAACAAAAATTCTCTAGAATAGAACATGGCTTGGACTAAGATAAAATTATGAAAGAAAATAACTTATTTCGTGTTCGTTCCTTGAAATGGTTTACTTTATTTCCTGAAATGGCTAAAAGTAAAAACATACCAATAAATAATTTACAAAATATTTCTGAACTAGAAATTTACCTGTATTTTTTTAATTCCAACTATTACTATTTTAGGCAGCTTTCACATCATTCCGATACTAAGAAGTTCTGTAGACAAATTAGTTTCAGATCCGTCTGTTTTTTTTCACCTATGATCACTTTATTTATACCTATCTTACTTATAAATGGGAAAGTTTGTGAGTTGTTGATGGACGTTTGTTACTCTTTCAAGCATAAACTACCATATAAGCTTGGCATATAGATAGAGTATGCCCTGGAATAACATATAGGCTATTTATCCCGGGAAAACCTAATATCCCTCGGGAACGCGGGTGAAACCGCGGGGGACAGCTCAGCCACAAAATAGTTTTGGCGCATTTGAAAAAAACTGGGTACACAAAAAAGCTCGATATTTGGGTACCTCACGAGCTCACTGAAAGAAACCTAATAAACCGTGTACTCATTTGTGATTCTTTATTACGACGTAATGAAACCGAACCATTTTTGAAGAAGCTGATAATTGGTGATAAAAAGTGGATCACGTACGACAAGAACGTGCGAAAAAGGTCGTGGTCAAAGGCCGGTCAGGCTTCACAGACTGTGGCGAAACGCGGGTTAACTCGCAACAAAGTGATGCTGTGTGTGTGGTGGGATTGGAAGGGCATTATTGATTATTAGCTGTTACCACCAGACAGGACCATCAATTCTGAACTCTACTGCGAACAACTGATGAGATTAAAGCAAGAAGTTGAGAGAAAGCGGCCGGAATTAATCAACAGAAGGGGTGTGGTTCATCATGACAACGCTAAACTTCACACATCTTTAGCCACTCAGCAAATATTAATTGAGTTTGGCTGGGAGGTATTAATGCATCCGCCGTATAGTCCTGACCTTGCACCTGTTTCGGTCTCTTCAGAATTCTTTAGGCAGTGTCAGGTTAACATCACGAGAGGACTGCCAAAACCACTTGTCGAGGTATTTTGATCAGAAGTCCCAAATTTTCTAAAGCAACGGGATCATATACCTACAAGATGGCAAAAGTTATCGAAAAAATGGTACCTACATACTTTAGTTAAATGTAAATAAACTATATTAAAAACTGATTTGAATTTTCTTAAAAAATGCGAAGAAACTTTTTCCCCAACCTATTATTTGATTTAAAACCATATAATTTTCACCTGAGCCTGTGCTTAGGCAGCACGAACAACTATCGTAAGCGTATCGTCATCGTATCGTCATCGTATCGAGTGCTCCAAAAAGCTAGTATGTATGTAAAATTAAACATCGCGCATACCGTGACGTTGCGCGATGTTTAATTTCACATTGCATTGGTTTTTGGCGCACTGGATACGATGACGATACGCTTACGATTGCTGTTCATACTCAGGGCACTGAAGGCATTGTTCTTAGTAAAACCCACATTCCTTCAAAAATATTTTAAATTCAAACGTGTCATGTAATGAACAATGTCGCCCTTCCTCAGGCAGAAATTTTAATCTCAGGCTTCAGGTTATCATTCTGAACAAAGAAACCTTAATGTTACCTTTCCAACCTGGGAATTGAACCCAGAAACTCTGGGTCTTTAGCTGATATCACGATGCGAACGACGCGAAATATAATCATTCATTTTAAATGTATACTATTCCATTTCTCTCACACATTTTAAGTATGTTGTACCTACTACATTAAGACGGGTAACCAAATCCCATTTTATATTGAGAATCAGTATAGTAAATATCTTGTTATATTTAACAAAGAAAGGTTTATGTTACCTTGCGAACCTGGGAATCGAGAATCTCTGGGTCTTGAACTGATATCACGAGGCAAACGACGCGACATATATTCATTCATTTTGTACCTACTACATTAAGTAGGTTAACCAAAAACTCATTTTATATTGACAGTATAGTAAATATTTTGTTATATTAAATACATTTAACCTTCGACAATATAGTTTTCTAGGCTTAGTTTATATTGTGAGACTCTGTTATTGTCCTAATTTTCCCATAACAAAAAACCTTCATTTTCCTACAGGCCTTTTGTTTTATATATATGGTATAAAACTATATACTAGTATAAAAGCAAGATCATCACTATATTTTGTTAGACACGCTCGGTATCGAGCGGTATACGATCCGGACCTCAGTTAAACGGATTCCTGGTTATCCGGAATCTTATTCCTTATGTATGAAAATGAATGTCTAATCTCTTTACAAACATTGATTTTGTTGATAAATAAAATTTGTTTAGGCATTATGTTTACTCGGGTGAAGTAAGTTATTTAATATGTACAAAAATTGCCGTTATTCATACATTCCTTACGAATTACCTGAGAACAACAATTCCTCTGGAAAATCGAGTCTCCACTGTATTACCAATTTTAATCTTCCAAATTGAAGTCGATATCAGTTTTGATTCAATGTAAAATTAGCTAAATCTTTTTGCAGAAACCCACGCGTGCAACAAATCATTTACTTTTCGCTTAACCACAAATAGAACATAAATTATGAGTAACTACGTCATCATATATCCATTTTGTGGAACATAAAATTCGGGAAAGCGGTACTTTTTGTCATCAAACTCAACCCTACCCGGCGGCACAGGCGTTATCAGACAGGTTTTTATCTTTTCCATTTCGAAATTACCCTTTTTTGGGTTGGCTTAAGTTTGCAGGGTATTTGAAATAAAAGTTAGGTACTTACTTTCAATTCGACGAAAAATGTTCGAATGTTTCGTGTATTCACGTTACCATAGTTACGATTTTATTGATTTCCACGGAACGAAACAATTGCATACTCTACCTACTGATGTACACAACTACTGATTACAAAATGTATTAATAATTGGAAACATCTATACATAACTAGCTACGCCCTGCGGCTTTGCTTTCAATCCTGGTTATAAACCTTCCTCTTGAATTACTCTATCTATTGCTGAAAACTGTATTAAAATCCATTGCATAGTTAACGATTCTATAAAGAACATACAGACAAACATTCATTTTTTATATTTATAGATTCACCTGTAATTAAAAATAGCATAACACATAAGTTTGGCATTTAAAATATTTCCAAACCGCGTTTTAGTTTACCGTAAATATTAAATAGGTATATATTAAATGGTCGAGGAAATAATATCCTTTAATTACAATATAATTATCTTCCTGCGCAACGTTTTCGCTCAGACGTATTTAATAAATGCGACAACGAATCTGTATCTATCTTCTATCCTTTTCTATATACATAAGCAAAATAGGGATCCTTTGACACACCATCACCTTAAAACTTGTGAAAATATCGGGACTGGACTGCTCGGCGCGAATTTTTTTGCATATGAATATAGGTATATTATATCGATACACACATGAAACTGCAGGGGATAGCTAGTATATATATATAAGGAAACAAGGTTCCATTTGACGCACCATCATCTCAAAACTACTGAACATATTGAGATGGAACTGCTATCATTCGATGCGGAATTTTTCCTAGATGGTTATAGGCTATATATGATATTGAAAAACACGGGTAAAACCGCGAGGAACAGCTTGTAATAAATAATAATAAATATCCTGGGACATTCTTTCACACACGGCCATCTGATCCCAAACTAAGCAGAGCTTGTACTATGGAAACCAGATAACCGATATACTACATATACTATTTTTTTTCTAAATACATACATATATAGATTTTTACACCCAGACACAGAACAAACAGACATATTCATGAACACAAATGTTTGTCCTGGGTGGGAATCGAACCCACGTCCTTCGATTTGGCAGTCAGGGTCGCTAACCACCAAGCCAATTGGCCTGTAATTTAATAAAATAACAATTCATCTAGCGACCAAAAAAAGCCCAGTCACTGAATAAGGAAAAGAAGCAAATTTGAACTAAAATTAAGCTAATTATCAACGGCCTTGACCCATGTGATGGTGATGTCAAGATTAATTAATGAGATTAATTAGTTTCAAAGCCTTCCGCGCCATCCCGAAAGATCAAAGGCTTATCCCGAATAAAAAGTATCCAATGTTCGGTTCGTTTGGTTTTGTGGTAAGAGACCCTGACCGCCACGCCATAGGTCCTGGGTTTAATTCCCACCACACATGTATGTTGTTCTGTATCTAGGTGTAATAGATTTTGGATTTAAAAAAAGTTAATGTATAATACTTTTCAGTTATCTGGTTTCCATAGTGATCTGCTAATTTTTAGGTCAAGCGGCCTTATATAGAGAATGTACCGGGGTATTATTATTAAATAAAAAATAAAAAAGTACGTAACCTTGTTGAGTTTCATGCCGGTTCTTCTCAGTTGAAGGCTGACTTCCGAACTGGTTGTAGCTTCAGTAACTTTAAATTTGACCTTCATAAGTGCCTTCCGAGGGCCTAAACTGAATTTTGAATTTATAATGTGTTCTTCCAGTACATAATATGCTATCTGTTTACAAAGTTTCAGTCTAAATCAGTTCAGACTCATTTCAGTTCAAATTATTTATGCGTGATTGAGTTACAACATCTAAACACTGACATCTATATATATATATATATATATTATATATACGAGTATGTGTATACATCCATATATATAAGGAAAATAGGGTTCCTTTGACGCACCATCACCTCAAAACTACTGAACACATCTGGATGGGACTGCTACCATTCGACGCGGAATTTTTCGTAGATGTATAGGCTATATATGGTATCGATAAACGCGGGTGAAACCGTGGGAGACAGCTAGCTTATAATATGAGTCTGATAGTATATGCACGTAGGTTAGGGGGCATCCATTAATTACGTGAGGAGATTTAGGCGACTTTTCGACCCCTTGGTGAGATGTCGTGAGTTTTTGCTCGACCCCCTCCCCCCGCCCCGTGTCACACGTGACATTTGCTACTGCTACCGCGATGAATTTTATCATAAGTGTTGGAAGTGCTCAGTCACAGCCGTAGAGCTTGTTCCAATCTTTGATAACAACGCTGTTCTTGCAAATAAAACTCGATTCAGTTTGTGGAATGGGTAACTTTATTGCCAAAATTCACTTTTAATATGCAATAACTAAGTATACACAAAACATACGTTTGCGCGAGCTAAACTTTATTTATATGTAGGAAAGGTAGGTGGCGCTGTTAAACGTCGGCGGCGCGGCGACTGTCTCGCTCTAGACTCGCGCATGCGTGTTACTGTGATGCGTCCGTAGGTATCTACAGTGCTCCCCCTCAAGCGAAGCGTACAGGTAATCTGACGACTCGTCCGCTTTGAGTGGTTTTCTGTTGCTTCGAGGAGGATGAGGTTGTTGTGGTACACGGTGTCCTGCTGTATTGCTGGTTGGAGATCTCGCTCTTAAATGAAATGAAATGAAATGAAAATATTTTTATTCAAATAGGCCTTTACAAGCACTTATGAATAGTCTGACTCTAATACCGGTTCGGAAGGTTGTTTTTTACTGAGAAGAGCCGGCAATAAACTCAGCAATTACTCTTTTAAAAAAAAAAACAAACTTAGATTTATTACATAAAATATTATTTAGTCTCATTGACAATACCTGTGTGTTATGGCAATATTGCAGAATTATTTAACAATAATATAATATTATAAATATGTAATGAAAAAAAAAAAATACAAACAAACTAAAGCCGACCAGCCCCCACAAGCAGCACCTGTTCACAAGTATGACGCATGTGGCAGCCATCGCCCTCCTCGCCATATTGTAGGGAAGTGAGCGACCCGCCACACGACGCCGCCACAAGCAAAGGCATTAAAGCGAGCATGACTAACTTAAGTTTGAAGCACATCAAAAAAAAAAAAAAATTATGAATTTTAGAATACACACAAAGTGTTATCACTGTGACCATAACATGTTCAAAGTTATAGATAAATTTAAATTGCATTCAAATAAAAAAATAAATCATACCATACAACAATACATTTACAACCAGGCACTATTATCATTTAAATATTCATTTATGTTGTAATAAGCCTTTTTTACCAATACAGCTTTAATATGATCCTTAAATTTTTTCAAGGACAAATCTAAAGTCGATGCAGGGATTTTGTTATAGAAGCGCGCACCTAGTCCCAGAAATGAACCTTGTACTTTTTGCAGTCGATAAGCAGAGGTCACGAGTTTGTGCTTATTTCTAGTATTTATTGAGTGCATATCACATTTTTTAGCAAAATGACTAATGTTTCGATGGACAAATAATATGTTTGCATAAATGTACTGTGATGCAACTGTAAGTATTCCTATTTCTGCAAACTTATCTCTAAGGGAAGTTCGAGAACCCCAATTATACATAGCTCGCACCGCCCGCTTTTGCAAAATAAATATAGTTTCTATATCAGCAGCTTTGCCCCAGAGCAAAATGCCATAGGACATAACACTATGAAAATAACTAAAATATACTAATCGTGCTGTATCTACATCTGTTAGTTGTCTAATTTTTCTCACTGCGTAAGCTGCCGAACTGAGTTTTCCCGCAAGGGATGATATTTGGGTACCCCACTGAAGTTTTGAGTCTAAAGTAATTCCTAAAAATACTGTAGATTCAACTAGATTGAGAGCTTCATTATTTATCATTAAATTACAGCCTACTTTTCTCACATTGGGTAACGCAAATTTAATACATTTAGTCTTCTTTGCATTCAAAACTAGATTATTTACTGTAAACCAATTTAATACCTGGGCCAATGCAACGTTTACATCGTCATAGTTTGATTTCAGTCTATCAACACTAAAAATCAGTGAGGTGTCATCAGCAAACAGTACAATTCCACAGGTATTTTTAACATAAAATGGAAGGTCATTAATGTAAATTAAAAATAAAAATGGACCTAGGATTGAGCCCTGCGGTACACCCATATGCACGGAAGAACCAGACGATTTGACCCTATTTACATCAACACTTTGAATTCTCTTCCCAAGGTACGATTTCATCATGTCAAGTGCCATACCCTTTACCCCATAATGACGTAACTTACGGATTAGTGTGTCATGATCGACACAATCAAAAGCCTTAGATAAGTCACAGAAAACACCAATGACATTTTGTGACTTCTCCCAAGCTTTAAAAATATTTCTTAAAAGCGCCACGCCAGCGTCAACCGTAGAACGACCTTTCGTAAAACCATACTGCTGACTATGTAAAAGTTTGTTTAAATTAAAGTGAGTAAGCAATTGGGATAAAATAATCTTTTCAAATACTTTACTAAGGGCTGGCAAAATGGAGACGGGCCGATAATTAGAGGGGTCACTAGGATCTCCAGTTTTGAATAGCGGTATAACTTTACTATATTTCATCAAATCCGGAAATTTACCTGAATCAACGCATCTATTGAAAATCAGAGCTAAATGGGGAGCGATAGTATCTACAATCCCCTGTAAGACCGTAACAGACATATCCCATAAATCGCCAGTGCGTTTAACTTTTAAACTTTTAAAAGCTTTAAGTATGTCGTGAGGTGTTATATGCTTAAATTTAAAACACTCATCACATACAGATACATTGCTTTTCAAGATTAATTCCGCGTCTGTTGGTGAGGAATTTAAGGAGCTCGTTGTAGCTATAGGTATATCACTAAAGAAGTTATTAAATGCACGTGCTATTTCACTATCGTCACTTATAACTTTATTATTAATGTTTAATTCAATGCGTTTATTATGGTGTTTAGACTTTCCACTTTCAGAGTTAATAATGTTCCAAGTAGTTTTTACTTTATTGGTTGATTGATTTATTTTATTTCTTAAGTAAATAGATTTAGCAGAAGCACAAACTTTTTTAAAAAGTTTAGAGTAATTTTTTATATATAGTATGAAATTTTGATTTTGATTATATTTTTTCATACCATACAGCTCATACAACATAGCTCTACTTTTATAAATCCCAACGGTTGCCCAATCGTTAAACTTAATAAAATGTTTATTTTCACTAAAGGTTCTTGGCTTAAAATTATTATCATATTCTTTTCTTATAAGATCGAATAGTTCATTATAAAGACTATCTGGTTCTTCATGTGACATATCAATGGAAACAATATTTCTACTTACAGCGTTTTTGAAACGGGCCATGCGACTTGAGGTAATAGGCCTACATGTTATATTACGACGGCTAATGTAATTGTCATCTAATAAAACTACCTTTTGACCACAATGATCTGAAGTCAACTCACTGATTACAGATTTTTCAAGTACATCACAGCTGCAGAACACATTATCGAGGCAAGTGGCAGATGTTGCCGTGATTCTAGTTGGTTCACAGAATAAATTATTGAGATTAAATGATTTAAACAAATTAATTAATCTAACTGTTGTAGGCGAATCTACTAACAAATTTACATTAAAATCACCACATACTATTGTGGTCTTATTACAGGTTTGAGCTTTCTTAAGAGCATCTTCCACAACTAATTCAAACAAACTAAAGTCACCAAGAGGGGGACGGTACACGCAAACTATAACAAATCGTTCAAGTTCCACACATGACATAGTAATAGAAGTATCAGATTGGATTCCGATGTCGTCTATTGTGTAGGCTGGTTTTAGGCGGTCGATCGAAATTGTTGTTTGTCTGTCTGGTAGTTGTAGGGTGAAAACTTTATCGTTTCTTTTCAATACTGGAAAAGGTCCATCGTAGGGTGGCTGCAGACATTTCTTAATGGCATCAACCCTTACAAAGACCGACTTACATGTACAAAGGTCTCGATGCACGAAGATAGGTCGATTGTTGCTATGTGTTTTGTTTGCATCTTGTGGTTTCAAACTGTTGATGGTGTTCCGTAGGTCGGTTACGTAGGCATAGTCCGTACTGTAGTCTTGAGCAGTTGTTGTAAAGAAATCTCCCGGTAGTCTCAGGCTGTACCCGAAGGTGAGTTCAGCTGCGCTTACTTCGGTGTCGGAGCGCAGAGCGGCGCGGAGTCCGAGCAATACAGTCGGGAGTTCCTTGACCCATGTCGAGCCATTATTTAGTCGAGTCTTGAGAGCAGCTTTGAGGCATCGGTGCCAGCGTTCAACTATTCCATTGGCTTGTGGATGATAGGGCGTAGTTCTTGTTTTGTTGATACCCATTGTAACCATTAATTTCGCGAACAGCTGACTTTCAAACTGGCGACCTTGATCCGTAGTAAGTATCACCGGGCATCCGAAGCGAGTTATCCAATTTTCATAGATGATTTTCGCGACATCTTCTGCTGTAATATTTTCTGTGGGTATTGCTTCTGGCCATCGCGTTGCTCGGTCAATCATCGTAACCAGGTATCGATGACCTTGGGGTGATGTAGGTAGCGGTCCGACGATGTCTACGTGTAAGTGTTGAAATCGGTCGCTGCGTGGGAACGTTGATATCTTGCTTGTGGTATGTCGATGGGTTTTACATTTTTGACATTGGATGCACGTTTTTGCCCAGTTACCGACATCAATATTCATTGAAGGCCAAAAGTACTTCTGTGACATTATCTTCCGTGTTGACTTGACTCCGGGGTGGCTAATGTTATGGACGGCTTCAAATGCTTGTTTTCTATAGTCTTTAGGTATGTATGGACGTATGTATGGTGTCGATGTTTCACAGTAGATAGCGATGTTGGAGTTGGGTAGAGTAACTTTTTTAAATATTAAGTTACTTTGTTGACTCAGCTGTTGTATACTGCTATCTCTCTCTTGAGCAGTAGCGACATCTTTGTAGTTCAGTGAGGTTGGACAGGAGATAGTTTCCACTCGACTGAGAGCGTCTGCAACGATGTTGTCTTGTCCACTGATGTGTCGAATGTCCGATGTGAATTCGGAGATAAATAGTAGCTGTCGGGTTTTTCTTGGGGTGTCGGTTGGTGATGGTGGCTTCGTGAGTACATAGGTGAGTGGTTTGTGGTCGGTATATATAGTTATTTCTCTTCCTTCGAATAGCTTTCTGAAATGCTTGACTGCCATATATACTGCCAGGAGTTCACGGTCGAAAGTGCTGTATTTTTGCTGCGTCTCGGTGAATTTTTTTGAGAAATAACCAATTGGTGTCCATTTTCCGTCTTTATATTGTTGCAGTGCGGAACCGGCTGACTTGTCTGAAGCGTCGCAGAATATTGCCAGTTTTGCATTGATGGATGGGTGTGCAAGTAGGGCTGCGTTTTGTATGCTGACCTTACATGCTTCGAAGGCTTTTGAGGCTGCTGTTGTCCATTCGATAACCGTTTTGTCCTTTTTTTTGGTGTTATGTAGATAACTGTTTAAAGGTGCTTGTATGGCTGCTGCGTTAGGTATGCTTTCTCGGTAATAATTTAGCATTCCGAGAAAACGTCTTAGCTCTTCAATAGTTTTGGGTTTCAAGTAGTCGATGATGGCTTGGATCTTTTCAAGTGGGGGCTGAATACCATCTGGAGAGACGTGATAACCCAGGAAAATCACTTCACGTTGCCCGAAGTTGCATTTTGATGGGTTAATGGTGATGCCGTATTCATCCAGACGTTGGAGGACGGTTCGGAGGTGCTGGCGATGCTCCTTTTCTGATTTAGATGCCAGAAGCAGGTCATCGACGAATGGGAAAACAAAATCCATGTCTCTGAGTACTTCGTGGATAAACCGCTGGAAAGTCTGTCCGGCGTTTTTAAGACCTGGGCACATGCGTGGAAATTCAAAGAGGCCGAAAGGTGTAATAATGGCAGTCTTCTCTATATCGCTTTCAAGGACTGGAAGCTGCTGGTATGCTCTGTTCAGATCTATGGTGGAGAAGTACTGCATGCCTTCGAGGTGGTATGTGAAGTCTTTGATCCTGGGTATCGGGTATCGGTCGGGTTTTGTGACAGCATTGAGACGACGATAGTCACCACATATTCGTAAGTCTCCATTTTTCTTTGGGACTATGTGGAGTGCTGATGACCATGGGCTTTTACTTGGTCTGCAGAGTCCCTGCTGGATCATATTCTGGAATTCTTTTTTCACTTGTTCGTAGCGGTGTGGTGGTATCGGCCGAGCACGACAATGGATAGGTTGCCCAGTTGTTTCGATATGATGTTCCACGTTGTGTTTGGGAGACAACTTCATTGATGTAAGTCGCGTAGTCCCAGGAAATTCAGCCAAAAGGTCATGGAATGGTTGCTGCAGATTGATACTATGTACAGTAGGAGTATTGTCGAGTTGTGTTGAAGCGTTGACCGCGATATTTGTAACTGTGTCGATTAGGCGCTTGTTTTTCAAGTCTACAGTGAGCTGGTGACTGTTGAGGAAGTCTGCTCCAAGTATAGGCTTGCTGACGTCGGCGACTATGAATTTCCATCTGTATGGTCTGCGTAACTTAAAGTTGAGTTCTAGTGTTTTTTCTCCAAAGGTAGGTATAACTGTGTTATTCGCTGCATATAGGTTGAATGGAAGCGGCTTCGGTGAAGATCCTTTTACCTTTGGTATTACCGAAATATTGGCGCCGGTATCTACCAAGAAGGTAATGTTAGAGTTCTGGTCCGTGATGAAAAGGCGGTAGCACTTGCCGGGGACGCCAGATTCCGCCGCAGCTAGCGTCTTGTTTAGTTTCCCGATTCGGTCTCAGTTTTGTAATCACAGGGTAGTAAGCATCGCCTTGCATCTGCTCCAAAACGACGGTGATAATAGCACGTAGTATCGTAGCGAGAGCGAGAAGGCGCACCGATGCGGGAACGAGACGGTGAATGAGATGGAGAGTACCGGTTGAAACGAGACGGCGATATTCTGTTTCGCGAGCTCTGGCGGGCGTTGTAGTGGCTATGTTGATAACGGCTTCGTCTCTCGTACTGATAAGGATTTTGATGTGTTGATTTTAACTCGGCGACTTCTAGGGATAATTTTTTGATTTCCTCAATTAGGTATTTTGTGTCACTGTCTGATGTTTGCTGCGCGTAAGAAGTAGTAGGTCGGGAAATCGCCGCGACTTCCTGTGTCTGCTCCAACATTTTGTCTGCCAATAGGGCGAGCTCGTCGAGTGATGCTGTCTTACTGATCGAGTCGCTGACTACAAGGACTGAACGTACGTGGACTGGCAGGTGATTCATCCACATCAGTTGTAGCGTATTATCAGGAACTTTATCACGAGCGAGCTCTCGCATTCGGCGTAGAAGTTGTGAAGGACGCTGATCCCCAAGCTCCATTTCGGAAATCAGCTTCTGGAACTGTCTGCTTCTAGACTCCTCGTATACGGAAATCAGACGTTCTTTCAGCAATTTGTAGGAATTCGAGTTCGAGAGGTCGTAAAGCAAGTCGCTGATTTGTTCAATGTCTTGCTTCTCCAGATGTGATACTACCAATTGTGCCAACTCAGTGCTGCCTTTTTTCAGATGATTTGTTGCTGCTTCAAAACTGAAGAACCAAAGTTGTGGCCTGTCACGCCAAAATCGTGGTATTCTCATAGAGAGCGCGATCCCGGCGATTTCCGAGTATGTTGCTGCGTTGTCTGTTGATGCTTCCATTGTATTTTGCTCCGTTATTTGCAGTTGCTTCTTTGCTATTGGTTGTAGGCTGCGTTGCTCAATAGGGGTCACCACTGTTGGAAGTGCTCAGTCACAGCCGTAGAGCTTGTTCCAATCTTTGATAACAACGCTGTTCTTGCAAATAAAACTCGATTCAGTTTGTGGAATGGGTAACTTTATTGCCAAAATTCACTTTTAATATGCAATAACTAAGTATACACAAAACATACGTTTGCGCGAGCTAAACTTTATTTATATGTAGGAAAGGTAGGTGGCGCTGTTAAACGTCGGCGGCGCGGCGACTGTCTCGCTCTAGACTCGCGCATGCGTGTTACTGTGATGCGTCCGTAGGTATCTACAATAAGTATAAATGATTTAGCCACATTTTTTTGGAAAACATTAATCGCACAACACCTTTCTCGAAATTTTACACTGTTTAAAAAGTTACGTGATATTCACCCCCACGTGAGATTTGGTAAGATTCAGCTCGACCTCCTCCCTCCCCTAATGGACATAATGGACTCCCCCTTAGTATAAATTGTAAGGAGCAGATAATATTCGGGTCAGATTTTATTTGATTTTGATTTAAATTTGTATAAAATAATTGTTTGATAATAATATTGATGATTTTTATGTAAATCTTAACGGTGCATGTCTCGTAGCGTTATAGTTATTTGTTACACTCAAAAATAATGTTTATATCTGAAACAGTAAAGGTATTTTTTGTGTAAATTATTGTTGGCTGACCTAATCATACTATATTATAAATGCGTAAGTTAGGATGGATGGAAGTTTGTTACTCATTCACGCTAAAACGTCTGAACGTCTGTCTCTGTGTATGTCCTTTTATATCTCATTAACGATTGACCGATCTTGATGAAAATTATATATAGTCAGGACATGTGATCGTGAGAACGATAGGCTATTATATTATATATATAGTAGTATATATAGAGGGTAGATGAACACTGCCACAGTAAACACTGGCTCCGTATTTATTTTTGAATTAAAATTAAATAAATCAGTTATTACGTGCTAAAACAATATTAACGTGCTAACGCAGTCGTGACTTAATCAAGAAATTGTTAGTGACTACAAAAGTTCATGATTATTGAAAATATCTACACAGTCTACTCAGTGAACTATCCCAGTGAAATAACTTTCAAAAAACCCTAATTGTCAAAATTGTTAAAAGTTTGTGTCTAAATTAAAAATAGTGTTCAAACATTACAACTATTATTTCAAAATCAAAGTAAGAACAATAACCATTTGGAAAATTAACAAGTGAACGAATTCCTTCATTTTTTTTACGAATAGTGGAATTTCGACCTTTGGACTCTCAACGAACTGTAACAACGTCAACCGTTTGACGTTGAACCAACTTTGAATCCATTAAATAATTTCATCACTATTTAATGTCGCCGGGACAACACGACACAAATCCTACCAAAATTATGTGTGATTTAAGTATAGCTTTAAATTCCCTAAAAAATAATTTAGTTTTGGTACTTGAAATTGGATATAATAGATATTTGAATACAATGGAATTGAATAATTTAATTAAGCTAACATGTAACAATTTTTCAAACTGTAAATTTATAAAGTGGAATTATGAGAATGAATATTACTGTACGGACAAAATGTGTAAAGTATTGAATACTGGAATTGATCAATATAACTATGATACTACATTTTTAAACTTAAAAAATCTTAGAAACCTGATGAAACCATCTGCGGGGCATGTAGGTGCAAGATATCGGCCTAACAGTAGAGGAAATGTTTCAGTAGTTTCTGCTAACGAATCAAAACGAATAAGGAAAGGGACTATACCATTTTATTTTAAACCAACACCAAAATCAGATAACTTAATTCAACACATAAACGATAATTCAGGAACCCAAAACTTAACAAGCAACAAAAAATTTTTTCGTGAAGCAGAATCAATTCATTAAAATTCTACACCAAAATATTGCTAGTCTTTTGGCAAAAAAAGACATGGTTAGCATCTCGCTAGATGATTTGAAAAGTAAAGACCTAGAGCCTGACATACTATGTTTTACGGAGACATTTGTGAAATTGGGTGAGGAAAAAAATATTGCCATTGATGGCTACGAATTAGCTTCACAATTTTGTAGACAAAACATTAAAAGAGGTGGTGTATGTATATTAGCAAAAAGAGGTACAGACTTCAAAATAATACCATCGCTCAAAAACATTTCTAAGTCTATGGAATTTGAATGCTGCGGTATAATTATTCCAGATGTTAATTTATATATAGTTTGCTTGTATAGAACACCAAATTCGAACATAGATACGTTTTTTAGCAAATTGCAGGAACTTCTATACAATCTTTGTAGAAAAAACAGAATAAATTTAGTTCTTACAGGCGACTTTAACATAGACACACAAAAAAAAAGTAAAATAGTTCAAAATTTTAAAGATATTTTATATAATTTTAATCTTACTATGCATATCGATAAGCCAACAAGGCAGGGTGCATGCTTGGACCATATTATTAGTAATATTTCTAATGTAAACAGTACTCTGCTACCTTTGGGCTTGTCAGATCATGAGACTGCACAAATGGGTTTAATACCAATACAGAAGAAACAAAAGCTTGCAGAGAAAATTCATATATTTAAAAGAGATTATAATAAAGACAACATAGAGAAATTCAAAAAATATTTACAAAAATTAACGTTTAGTGATGTCTATAATTCTGACAATTTGGATAGGGCTTTTAGTATTTTTTACGAGGACTTTAAATTACTGTACAAACTTTGTTTTCCTAAAATAAAAATCACAATAAGTAATAACCGAAAAATAACTTGGCTGACTAAGGGTATTAAAACTAGTTCAAAAATCAAACGTAACTTACGCTTTCAATATTACAAACATAAAAGTAGCATTAATAAAAATAAATTTATTTCTTATTCTAAAATATTGAAGAATTGTATAGATGTTTCTCGAAAAATAAATAATCACAAAATACTTATGAATAGTAGTAATAAAGGTAAAGTTTCATGGAATATAATAAAAAAAGAATCTGGAAATACTATACCTAGCTCGTATATACCACAGATAAAAACAAAAAATGAAGTTATTACCGATCCACTTTCGATAGCGCAAGAATTTAATAAACATTTTATAGATTTCACTGAAAATGGTAAGGAATATGAATGGTTTAGGGATGATTATTGTGTGAATTTTTCCCGGCATAGCTCAAGTATTTTCCTAGCACCCGTTGATGAAAAAGAAGTAAAAAGCTTAATTCATCTTCTAAAAAACAGTAAGGCTGAGGGCTATGATGGCATATGCACAAAAGTTCTAAAGGCTTGTTCAAGTGAATTAGCACCATTATTGTCATATTTGATCAATCTCTCATTTGAGGAAGGTAAATTTCCAAATGTTTTAAAAAAATCAATTGTAAAACCTTTATATAAGCGAAAGGGAAATAAATTGGAAATACTTAATTACCGCCCTATAACCTTAATTCCTGTTATATCTAAGGTGTTTGAAAAGTCTATGCACAATAGGATAACTAGCTTTTTTCATAAAAACTGTATACTTACAGAAGAACAATACGGCTTTCAGAAAAATAAATCCACAACGTCTGCAATATTTGACTTAGTCACAAAAATTGTTAACTCTCTCGATTGTAAACAACTGGTAACAACTGTATACTTCGATATGACCAAGGCATTCGATTTTGTTGTGCATAAAATACTATTGCATAAACTGGAATTAGCTGGCATACGGGGCCCAGCACTGGACTGGATTAAGAGCTACTTATCAGAGAGATGGCAATGTGTCGAGATTACAAACCTAAATAATAACGGTATAACTAAATCGTATAAGTCGGATTACCAGCAAAACAGAAGGGGAGTACCTCAAGGAAGTGTACTTGGGCCACTTTTATTTATTATATATATTAATGACCTTCCAAAGGTAACAAAACGTCCATGTATTTTGTTCGCTGATGACATATCTTTAATAATAAGTACTAATAAAAATGACATAAATAAACATGAATTTGACATTAATGAATCAGTGAATCGTATTATAGATTGGTTGGACAAAAATGGGTTGAAAATTAATTTAAATAAAACTAGTTACATGAATTTTTCTATTAAAAATGAGAAAAGTCACAATTTAAATATAAATTATAAGGGTCAAACAATTAATGAAGCTGATGAAGTGAAATTCCTAGGCCTAAATCTTGACAAATCCCTAAACTGGAAACCACATATTGACAAAGTAAATATTGGTATAAATAGATTTGTTTATGTCTTAAACAGGTTAAGACGAACTGCAGCTACGGAAACAATACTAGCTGCGTATCATGGGTATGTTTCCTCTCTCTTAAAATATGGATTACCAATTTTCGGAAACAGCGTAGATATAAATAAAGCATTTATAACCCAAAAAAAATGTGTCCGGGCAATCTGCGGCGTAGCTCCTTGGATTTCGTGTAGACCATTATTTAAAAGACTTAATATAATGCCGTTAGCTTGCATGTACATTGCTGAAGTATGTAAATTTGTGAAAGGTAACATGCATTTATTTAGTATGGCAAAGGATGTTTATCCTAGAAATACCAGAAATGCACACAGATTGGTCTTGCCGCGTAAAGCTTCAACAGTATTTTTGCAAAGGAACTGCTATGCAATGTCTATTAGGATTTATAATGATCTTCCGGATTTCATCAAAGAATTGCCTATGACGAAGTTTAACGTTCAACTTCGGAAGTGGCTTCAGTTCCACAATTTTTATTCCATTACTGAATACTTTACACATTGCAAAAAAAATCCTACTAGTCACAATTTTTTATAGTAGTGCGCTAAATATTGACACACTGACATATTTAATGACATACTTCTAATTAATTTATTAACATTTTATTTGACAATCTAAACATTGTAAATTTTGCATGCCCTTATTCTGGCTTGTGTGACCACTCTTAATTATTTTTGTAACATCTATCTGTACACATTACTGCAAATAAAATTATTATTATTATTATTATTATATAGGATAAATTGTATCGATGATCGCGTGTGAAACCGCGGGGAACAGCTAGTAATCTATAAATAAAAGTCACACGATTGGCAAAAAGTGCTGATCTGTATCAGGCGTCATTAATAAGCCTTATTTTTCGACAGTCAGGCTCAGAGAATTTTTAATTAGTCCAAAGCCCCAACGAATTTAGGTTAAGCGAGAAATAAAGATTACAACCAAATGTACGGTGACCGTTTACCATCGGTTTTTGTCAATTATAAAAATGAACTTGACAAGTTACTCGCATCAAAGAGCACTCCGACTTCAACTAGGTATGTTCAGTCAAGCGTTATTTTTTGAGACTGAAAACTTAAGCCAAGCTCTACCTTTTTGGTCTTGAACGAAGTATGCTACTGTTATGTATGCCTTTTATGCAATTACCAAGTAGCGTTCAAAGATGAAAAATATTTTTTTATTACATATACACACATTTAAGATCCCTGGCCAAATATAATAATAAATGAAATAAAAACTTTTTAACAAAAATAAAACCGACTTCAAAACTAAAAAGTGCCAAAAAATTTTTTGTGTCTCTAGGTAGGTACTTTGGATTTGGGTGCTGAGATATTTTAAACACTCGTATAGCACCCGACTTCAACTTCACTTTTTAGTTTTGAAGTCGGTTTTATTTTTGTTAACAAGCTTATTTCATTTATGTCTTTTTTAGTGTCCGATTCAACCAGATACTCAAAGTCGGCTATGTATACCATACTTTTAAAAATTAAAAAAGCAGCACTTATCTAATCTTGATAAAATTTATATGGGACCTCTGAAGTACAACCTACCAAACGAAAAAAAAAATCATTAGAATCAATTCATAATTAGCAGAGTAATCGCTAAACAAACATATAAAAAACATACAGTCGAATTGAGAACCTCCTCCATTTTTTTAAATCGGTTAGAAATATATGTATCTTTTACTCGTGTTTTACCAGTAGAAGGTTTATTTGAGCATATATTTTGTGGAATAAAGAATAAAAAATATTAATAAAGTAAACCAAAAATGTATTCATAATAATTTCATAAACCATTACAACTTATTATAATAATAACTAGGATATATAATAACTCGGTTTTCTAAAGGACGACAAACGTTTCTAAAGGAAAATGTATGTAGCAAATACAGCCCGAGTATACTGGCACGAAAATAACCATTATTATCTGCCGCCTTTATTATAATTAGTTTAACTTAATTTAGGAGTGTTACTAATTTTACGACATTGTCGTGAAAGGAATTTGCATGGCTTAGCTGTGTAACGAGAAATAAACAGACAGTGCTTTTACAGTGTTTTTCTATTAAAGTGCTTCTTTGAGACGAATCTTATCTTGTCATAACATTGACTAGCATTATCTGTACCTTTGACTTTCTTCGCTTTGGTATATCCATGAATATTTAAAATAACTAATAAAAATAAATACTAAATTGAGACGTGAAGGAAGGATAAACAAACTAACTAATTTCTATATACAGGAAGAAATGTACTCGAACAGGAACCAGTAATCGCGTCCAGCCCCCTTATTCAGCTAATACAAGCATCGTCGGTGAGCCGCTTCACGGAGGTCTCGGAGACCTTATCTCTCACGTGATTATACTACCGGCACGCTATGATGGCCGTTTTGACGTTTCAGATTGTCATAGGAAATGAAACTGTATCGCTTTGAAATAAGGTTGATTTCCATAATCATACAATTAGCTGTTGGATCAATAGATACACCTTATGCTTGAAGAAATAAAGGTTATTTTTCTTTGTCATTGTTAAACGTGAAAACGCCATCATAGCGTGCCGCAAGATTAATAGTATTAGCGTAGTTAGGTATCCTCGAGTTAGTGTCATTTTCCTTACAGAATCAAACCCCTGACAATCACTAAGCGTGCCTTCCTATAACCTGCACCCGAATTATGTAACTCTCTACAATTCAAACTTGGAATCCATTTTTAAATAGGTTGATGGTTCAGCGCGCGCACAGAGAGATGTTGAAATCGGGGCACCGGCAATGTAATAAACAGTAAGCTTAAAGTACTATTTCATGAGCATTACCAAATGCTATTTTTTTTTTTATAGATAGCCACTTTTAGTACTAGTCTCTAGAATGAAGAACAAAGAAGGTTAAAATACATGGTATACACCATGTAATATAGTACAAATTCGTAAATATCCTGAAACATTATTTACGCACGCCCATCCGGTTCTAAACTAAACATAGCTAGCAATAGTACCAACCCGGATAACTGAGGTTATTACCTTTACTATTATCATTTCCTTCTTTCATGCATACAAATGTATCGAACTAGAAATCGAACTAACAACCTATGGCATTATGTGCCTCTTACCACCAAGACAACAGGTCCCTTAACAGAGGGAAAAACAATTCTTACATCAATAGAAACATACCCTAACAATACCCTGTAATATAGTATAATACGGTACACACACAATAAAGCCTAATTAAGGCTAATTACAACAATAATGTTCTTACCTGTGGCAAGCTACACAAAAGAGCAATCAGCCAAGCGAGGCTTAGCATCATCTTGCTTCTCTTTCTGGCTATAGGTAACCTTAAAGGATAGAGTATCGCAAAGAACCTGAAACAAAAAAGGTAAGTTAATTACATGAACTTTTAATTGAAGATAAAAAGTAAGTCGTATCATTTAAAATTTGGAAACGTAGAGAAGTTCAAAAGTTTATTCTAAAATTGAATATTTTGAAATGAAATACGTTTATTTTTTTAAATATTTCTTTTACTTTTAAGTCAAAAGTTTCGAACTCATTTGTTCATTGACCCATTTATCCCAGGTATTGTATTGGACCTTAATTAATGATAGCTATTCAACCCAACGTCTCAATTCAAAGACTTCTCTGGTTGATATTGAAATTCAATCTGGATAAACGGATTCAAACACAAATATTCAATGTCCCGGTCTAAATCTAAGTTGCTAGGTACAGAAGACTATTTTCATTTCAAAGTTAAACAATGATTTGTTAAATTGAAGCAATTATTATAAAACAGATACCGTCCTTCGGTTTCATCCACATCCCCGAAACATTGAATGTATCCCGAGATACAAAAATAACTCAAGGGATAACATCTCATTTCACACAGGAATACTGTAGCTTTCTCTCAGTAAAACAATCTTTGAAATAGGTTAGCAGTTTCGTCGATTACCTATATCCAATCATACAAGCGTTACTTCTTTATCAAATTAGTTAGTATAGAAGAAGTTCATGAATTGCTCTATATCTTCTATCTATATGTATAACGAAAAACGCCATCCTTTGACGCACCATCGCCTCAAAACTACAGAAGATATCGGGATGAGGCTGCTACTATTCGACGCGGAATTTTTCCTAAATAGTTATAGGCTATGATATCGACAAAAGCAGGTAAAACCGCGGGGGACAGCTGGTTATATACATATAAGGAAAATAGGGTTCATTTGATGCACCATCACCTCAAAACTACTGAACATATCGGTATGGCTATGGTACCATTCGACGCGGAGTTTTCGTAGATGGTTCTAGGCATATTGATAAACGCAGGTAAAACCGCGGGGATCAGCTTATATAATAATAATAATAAATATCCTGGGACATTCTTTTACACACGGCCATCTGATCTGACAGACATGTTCATGCACACAAATGTTTTTCCCGGGTGGGAATCGAACCGGCGACCTGGGTCTCTAACCACCAAGCCAACTGGCCCGTCAAATAAAAATATAGATTCCTGTTTTTTTCTTACTTAACGAACATAATTAAATAAAACAACAGTACACGTAAAGCACTGTTAACTTTCTCTCTTCATCATATCATGTTTATACAGGGTGCGCCAGAGAAACTTACTTATTTGAAAGGTCAATAAAAAAAAAGTACTTCAGTTATTGTTTTAAAAAATTTTTTATTTGAGAATACAATATCCCAATTTTTTTTTATGCAGTCTTAAAAATGACATCGGATAAATGGCGACCCCCATTGCGCATAATGTGGAAAAATACTATATTATTTACGAGCGACCCTCCCCGGCTTTGCTCAAGTGCAATGTAGATACTAATACATATAAACCTTCCTCTTTAATCATTCTATCTATTAAATAAAATTGCATCAAAATGCGTTGCGTAGTTTTAAAGATTTAAGCATACATAGGGATATAGGGACAGATAAAGTGACTTTGTTTTATACTATGTGTGATAAGAGATCTTCTCGATACGGTGATACGAAAATACACTTTTAAGGTCATGCAATCAAATTTGTAAAAGACACGTCTATTAAAAAGAAAGAGATTTACTTGGTGGCGGGTCTTGTAATACAAAAACTAGCTTCCATGCTTCTTTTACATACGATTCTGAGAAATCTAATTCTCCCCCAATATCAAATCATACCATACCAGTTATAGTGCCTATTAATAGGAGTTCCGAGAACACCCCAAAAAAGCTACATATAAACTATGAAGCCAACATTTAACCTCTTTGTAATATTGGTGTAGATAAATATAATATTAACGTATGTCAATTGTTCACACCTGTCTGCACCAGACTGTGTAATAGTTACCAAACAAGGTGACGTCTATATTATATAGTATTTGACGGCCCAGTTGGTTTGGTGCTTAGAGACCCTGACTGACAAGCCGCAGGTCGTGGGTTCGATTCCCACCCAGGACAAATATTTGTGTGCATGAACATGTCTGTTTGTTTTGCGTCTGGATGTAAATATCTAAATAAGTATGTATTTTAAAAAGTAGTGTATCAGTTACCTGCCCCCTTATTCAGCTAATACAAACTTCGTTGGCAAGCTGTTTCACGGAGGCCTAAGAGAGCTTATCTCTCATGTGATTAGTATTATTGGCGTAGTTAGCGAAAGAGTCAGAGCACGGAGGCCGCGACGAAATATCCTCGAGTTAGTGTCATTTTACTTACAGAATCGAGCCATAGTACAGGAGTACACTCTGCTTAATTTGGGATCAGGTAACCATGTAAAGAATATCTTGGGATATTCTTTTTGAGTTTTACTAACATTAATTACTGTCATAACATTAAATAATGACTGTGCCCTACAACACTTAAAGGGCTTTTCTCTCCCTTTACAACTCACAAAAGTACTTATTTACTTAAAATCAACAACAATAGACAATGTCAAACTGAGTATGCATTGAACATAAATTTAGGGCTCTGTAACAATACCAAAGTTAATTAACGAACTGGAAGCTGGACTGACATTTTGAATAAAATTTATACGGGTAGGGAACCTTGGCAAAACATTGTTTTATAACTTTGTTACGTTGATCGCCAAATATTAATTATGTCTCGGAAATTCAAATTATAAAGTTACTAGCTTCCGCCACACGTGGTTCTAAAGTCAATATAATATATTTATTTCAGCATATTATTCTATTTGTTAATCTGCATGAGAAGTTTCATCAGAACCCTTACAACCGTTTATTGATTTTTATTTTGGAGGCAACATCAACAAAAAAAGATATTGTATCGTAAATTCTAAACAAATAACTTAAACTACAGTATTTACTGACTACTGACTGGACTAGATTGCAAAATTAAAATATAACTCACCTATCAAGAGATATGCACACTAAAACATTGGATGATAAGTAGAGTCCAAACGCTCGTAGAACTAAGAAGAATTTACAGGCTAAGTTGCCGGCCAACCACGCGTTTGTAGTTCGCCAGCCAATCTGTGAACAAAACACATCAAAATGAAAATAGTTGAAGTGCCAGCTACGAATACTATCACCCTAACTCATGGACTTTATACCTTGCACCAAATGGGCATTGGTCAACTAAAGTATTGCCTTAGGGGTTCGGCATTAAGTTGGCGACCGGCCGTAAATAATATACGAAATCTCCGATAATGCAGCAAATGGACAGAAAGCACATATATGGCTCTGACCTCAAGTATTGGGGAACAGGGTAGATGATATATATTTTTGTTGGTATATTACAATACTAATTTACACATTTGTGTCAAAGATTAATTTATGAAAGCATTTGCTCACACATATTCATAGTAATGACAATTGAACCCACTTTTCTGGTCTGTATTTCTAATATGAGCTCAACCCTAAAGTTCCTTATTTATTTCAAATCATAAGCCTGTGAGAGCTAGCCTAAATATAAGTTTTGATTTGTGAATATATGAGTGATAGCATTCGTTTTTCGGTCGCAAAATATGTCGAGTCGTGATTAGGTTAATATACGAAAATACAAAAATCACGATTTTAAAAAGGGGGGGTTAGGGTTAGGTGGGTGAAAAATACTTTATGACAACAATAATCATAAATCATAGCTACCAAATATACAAAAAAATATCATTAAAATCGATCGAGCCGTTTCGGAGGAGTGCGACCACATACAACGTTACACGAGATTTTTTATATTAGAAGATTAGACGTAAACATTTAAGTCCAGTACATAAAATATGTACCTTATTTAGAAAACCACATAAGAAATAATAGGTTGGGGAAAAAGTTCCTTCGCATTTTTTAAGAAAATTCAATACATTTTTAATATAGTTTATTTACATTTAACTAAAGTATGTAGGTACCATTTTGTTCGATAGCTTTTTGCCATCTTGTAGGTAGGGACATGATTATTTATTTATTGCTATAGAAATTTTGGGACTTCTGATCAAAATACTGCGACAAGTGGTTTTGACAGTCCTCTCGTGACGTTAACCTGACACTGCCTAAAGAATTCTGAAGAGACCGAAGCAGGTGGAAATCTGAAGGTGAAAGGTCAGGACTATACGGCGGATGCATTAATACCTACCAGCCAAACTCTCTTAATTTTTGCTGAGTGGCTAAAGATGTGTGAGGTCTAGCGTTATCATGATGAAAAACTACACCCCTTCTGTTGATTAATTCCGGCCGCTTTCTCTCAACTTCTTGCTTTAATCTCATCAATTGTTCGCAGTAGAGTTCAGAATCGATGGTCCTGCCTGGTGGTAACAGCTCATAATGAATAATGCCCTTCCAATCCCACCACACACACAGCATCACCTTGTTGCGAGTTAACCCGGGTTTCGCCACAGTCTGTGAAGCCTGACCGGCCTTTGACCACGACCTTTTTTGCACGTTCTTGTCGTACGTGATCCACTTTTCATCACCAGTTATCAGCTTCTTCAAAAATGGTTCGGTTTCATGACGTCGTAATAAAGAATCACAAATGAGTACACGGTTCATTAGGTTTCGTTCAGTGAGCTCGTGAGGTACCCAAATATCTAGCTTTTTTGTGTACCCAGTTTTTTCAAATGCGCCAAAACTGTTTTGTGGTCAATTCCCAGTTCTTCAGCTACGTCGTAACTACTGATATGCCGATCTTGCTCCACTTTTTCGACGTGCATCTTTGACACCAAAATTTCCCGATTGAAAACGCTTAAACCAAACTTGTGCTACTCTCACAGACACTGCACTAGGTCCATAAACATCGCAAATTTTTACCTTTTTTGTAGTAAAATTTTAAAATGAATCGAATTTCTTCATTAGATTCACTCATCATGGCGGTACGAAAAACAAATGCAAATCACACATTTTCCTAATTTGAATTTGGAATTATTGTGCTTTAAAATTTAAACTTTCAATGATACCAAAACCAGCCAGATACAAAAAGTATAGCCAAAGAAATTTTATTACAAGTTCATACATACTAGAATGCGAAAAGACTTTTCCCCAACCTAACATGATTCGATAAATAAGAATACCTAACGTATTTTCTCTTATTGCAATTTGCGTCTCGTGTAGCATATAAATATCACTATACTTGGAAATTGTAATAAAGTAATAACATTATACAAATGTCAAAGATATCATTACATTAAATAATAATAAACATGGTTATAACTTTTTGGGCGTCATAGAAAGTTTCGAAATGGCGTCAACAATTTACTTTGAAACTGATTATTTTTTGTCGAATTCGACCTTTTATTAAATCACTTCTAGTTATGTACATACATATCTTATAACGACTAAAAATATATGATATATTTTTAGTTATATAATTAATTAAACATAAAGTCTATTAGGAACCATTTATTCAGTTTAGGCCCGCGGAGGGCACTTATGAAGATCAAATTTAAAGTTAAAACCGGTAGTAGCTACTACTGTTTCGGAACTTCGACTGAGAAGAACCGGCAAGAAACTCAGTAAGATTACTTTTTGTTTATAATAAATTTTATCTAATTTGTCTTTTTGGCTATTTTATTATTTTAATTTATTTGGCAGTATAATGAAAACTTAATAATGCCTAGCATCTGTAATCACTATTTCATTTGCTTGTTGTCCCTTTTTATCATAAATTATTGTCTCGCTCGGACAAAGCTTTTAGCGACATACAAAACCACAATAAATATATTTTACGAGAGTAGGTAAAATTCGACGCTGATAGAACTAGGTAGGTAGGTATGAAAACTATTTAATTTACTCAACCACACTTTAATGAATAAAGTGATAAAAGCACCAACTTCCGTACCTCTCAAACACATTGCACGTGCATACCAGCTTTCAACGAAAGTGAATTAAGCAAGTAACTTCAACTGAGTTTACTCTCGTTATTTTCAGAAAAGGGAGTAGGTACAAGCAATGTCTAATATTTCATAACTTGTTTATTTGTTAACGTTCCATTTTCCGACAATATTTAACGAGAAAATTGCTTGAATATATCCTGGGACATTCTTTTACACGCGGCCATCTGATACCAAACTAAGCACAGCTTGTACTATGTAAATCAGATGACTGCTTATTTTTTATTTAAACTACTAAAACATAGTATATATAGATATTTACAACCAGACACAGAACAAACAGACACACAAATGTTTGTCCAGGGTGGGTATCGAACCTGCGACATGCGAATTGGCAGTCAGGGTCACTAACCACCAAGCCAACTGGCCTGTCAATGATTAGACTGAGCTATATGCTGAAGACTGTTTTTTAATGAAATGCTGTTTTCTTTATAACAATTGATATTTAATTTTAGTGACATGCTAAACTTTATCACTCTTGAAGTGAGTATAAGTCATTATTAATGGGGGTCGGTCGGCCCCAACCCGAGCCCCTTATCCCCGCACCGCCATCTCCAGTCTTAACAGTGCTTATATAACTAGGTTAAATAATTATACAGAACACTCGGCAAGCGATAGAATAACTGGATTTGAAATAAATGTCTTTCTGTCTAGGTTCCGAACCTAGGGCCATCGTAAACACTAAAAGCTAGCGACATGGGCAGGCCACAACGGTGTAAGTACTATTAACCGAACGGCCTAAAGCCTTAAATCATTACATACCAATGTACATCAATCTATATCGGGGCCTATCCTTCCCCACCTTCTTTTTATTTTTACCTCATGGAACGTCAAACAAGCGGTCGGTCCACTTTATAAAGAGGCATCCCATTCACGTTTCTAACGGTCATGATTATATATTGAGCCATCAATAACTCGTTGCCAACTTAAGCAAACCGACATGTTTCAAAAGACAGTGTTACTGAGGTGATTATATTAAGATATACACGACGATAAATCACTGCGGTCTTTATGCTCTGTCTCTCTCGTTTAGTTAGCAATCACGTAAGAGAACCGCGCTCCGACACCACGTTGCTCGCCGTCGAGGCTTGTATTAGAGAACACAGGGGCTGTCATATATTCCATGTCAGGAAGTTTGTTCGGGTAACAGTTGTTGCCACGTACACATACGCATGTGTGCGTTAGTTTCATTACAAATACGCACACCAAACCAATGGTGTACGCGTGACAATATTCATAATTGATACTGTCCCCTTATTCATTTAATACAAATTTCGTCGGCGAGTCGGCACTACGTGTACGTATTGTGCTACGTGATTTCTCCGAGAGCGGACCTCTCGCATAATTGCGTAGTTAAAGAAAGAAACAAAGCATGGCCGTGACAAACTATCCTAGAGTTACATTTTACCTTACAGAATGGCACCTCTGATCACGTTAAATTCAGTATCTATCCTTAGCTAGAGATTTACTTATTTAGCAGTTGTATGTCTAAACTTGCGGCACGCTATGATGGCCGTTTTGACGTTTAACAATGACAAAGAAAAATAACCTTTTATCCTTCAGACATAAGGTGCATCTATTGAGCCAACAGCTAATTGTATGATGATGGAAATCAACCTTATTCCAAAGCAATACAGTTACTTTTCCTATGACAATCTGAAACGTCAAAACGGTCATCATAGCGTTCCGGTAGTATAAGGATAGAATTCCGGTAAGTAATTAACAAAGTATCATTTTGACGACGTTTTACGTTGCTAATTAGAGTACTATTTACGACATTGAACATACCGAATCTTATCGGGAATTATTATACGAATATTTATTATTACGGAAATCGCTTCAGATTTTCATATCGTAATGTGTCATAGTTATTCATTCACCAGCCTACCTGTCACATCTAAATGTAGGCCGGAAGAACCTTTATGAACGAAAATGTATGAGGAAAATGATGGGAAAAGTAAAAGGTATTTTAGAAATAGGAACGCAAAACATCCAAAAATATACCAACAATGCTACACAACAGATGATTTTTTCCAATTACATTACCATTCGAGCTTATTAATACTCAATTCGTAGTTAATTATAAATCTTGTAAATTAATTACTTTATTAAGAATCAGTAAATGGAAGGAAATTGAGAAACGTGATAGAGTTACTTTTTTTTTGGCTTCAAACTTTTGACGTGTTATGGATTTTAATTACTGGAAGCTAAAACCGAAGAAAGTAATGGAACAGCTTTCTACGAAGCTTAAAAGCCTTTCAGAAATTCACATAAAAACCTCAGATTTCCAGTATGGAGTGAAGAGGGAAGAGGTATTATTTATATGGTAGGTAATGAAAATGGTAAATCCTAAAGCATTATTCGAGATTAATCTCGCACTTTCTACTATAGCAAGTAAAATATGGCTGTAGAGTTTTTTAAGTATAATTGACAGGCTTGGTGGTTAGCGACCCTGGCTGCCAAGTCGCAGGTCGTGGATTCGATTCCCAGCCAGGACAAAGATTTGTATGCATGAACATGTCTGTTTGTTCTGTGTCTGAGTGTAAATCTATGTATGTATTTAGTAAAATAAAAGTAGTACATCGCTTATCTGGTTTCCATAGTACGAGTTCTGCTTAGTTTGGGATCAGATGGCCGAGTGTAAAAGAATGTCCTATACTAATATTGTAAAGAGGAAAGATTTATATGTAACTATGTTTGTTACTCTTTCACGCAAAAACTACTAAACGGATATGGATGAAACTTGGCACATAGATAGAACATATCCTGGAATAACACATTGGCTACTTTTTATCCCGGGAAATTGTGATATCCCTCGGGAACGCGGGTAAAACCGCGGGGGACAGCTATTTTATTATAATTTATTAGTAACTTTCTCTCGTGACTGCGCTCTCGACCATTATTATTTTATGTGAACCGTTTTTCAAGACAAAATGTTGGCATTTTAATCTAGACTGTAGTCGTTATAAAAAGTCTTTCCACAATTACTCAGGCGAGAAATATAGAACAACATTAATGTTTTATGAACATGCCACAGATTTCTACATCTCACTAATATTATAATGCGAAAGTTTGTGATTATAGACGTTTGTTACTCTTTCAAGCAAAAACTACCAAATGGATTTAGATGGAGCTTGGCATATAGATGGAGTATGCCCTGGAATAACATATAGGCAATTTTTTATCTCGGGAAAATGTGACATTCCTCGGAAACGCGGATGAACCGCGGGGAACAGCTAGTGTTATAAAACGGTCGAGTATAAATATGTATGAACATAATGAATTGACTTTCGATGTCTCATGTATAAGTATTATTTCAAATATATATTTTTATATTTATTATAAACTAGCTGTCCCCTCGGTTTATCCCGCATTCCCGAGGGATGTAACATTTTCCCGGCACAAAAAGTATCTCATGTGTTATTCTAGGGCATTTTCTATATATGTGCCAAGTTTTATCTAAATATGTTAGGTAGTTTTTGCGTGAAAGAGTAACAAGTATCCAAACATACAAACTTCCACATTTATAACTTTAGTATGATTAATAAGTAGAATTTATGTACGAATTTTGACTATATGTAATACGATTTTTCTTTCAAAAATAATTACAATCATTTTTATTTCTAAACTAGCTTCACCCTGCGGCCTTGCCCGCTTTCAATGCAAACCTTCCTTTTGAATTACTCTATCTATTGCTGAAAACTGCATTAAAATCCGTTGCATAGTTTACGATTCTATAAAGGACATACAGACAAACATTCATTTTTATTTATATAGATTATAGTCATAAAACAAATATTATAGTTTTTAATTGGAGTCTTATGAAACAAATATATAACTTGCTGTATATATAAAAGTAATACAATTCCCAACCGCTATATTATCTAAAACGACCAAAAAGTATTTTTTCTATATTCCTGTAGTAAAAAACCTTGTTACAAAGTATTTATGAAGAAAAAGAATTTTCGTTTCGGCGATAAGTGGAATCGCCTGTATGGTAAAAGTACTAACTCCATTTTGTTATTGAGTTTTTAGAAATTATACTTTCATTCCTACTTACTAAGTTCTAATTTTAAACGTTCGTTGAAATGTACGAGCATCGATTCTCGCGATGACGATTTGATATTAATACTACATGCAAGGTCTGTTACTGTTATCTATAACTGAATGTACTGTATATATACATGTATCTACGTGCGTGTGTTCAAGTATTCTGTTACAGCTAATCCCTCAGACCTATAAAAAAAAGGTTATAATACGGATTTTTGAGGACCAATTTAATACTTTGATTCTGGAAAATCTATTCATTTTGTTGGAAAACACGGGCTTAAGCTCGATTTCTACTGAAATTTTAATTGCCAATTTAATATACGTTAATAAAGTTATTACAGAATATCGAGAAGCGCTTAATGAAATAATTTGATATGATTTTTGAAGCTGGTAATTAATTGTTTCGCGTGAAACGTGGCTTCATGCTTTTTTTTTATAACGAAATATTTATTTAGGAAAATATATATAGCGCTGATCTCAAATGATTAAGAGTAAGATGATGAAGAGCATCTGCAGGGTAAGTAAGATCCCAGGACATTCTTCACACATGGTTACCTGATCCCTTAACAAACAGACATGTTCATCCACTCAAATGTTTGTTCTGGTGGGAATCGAACCCACGACCTGCGGCTTGGCAGTCAGGGTCTCTAACCACCAAGCCAACTGGCCCGTCAAAGTAAGTAAAACGAAACTTTGTATACGAGATTCATAATCTTTTATTTTAAGTTACTTGTTAGATAGCTAGCTATCAGCTATCGGACTGTGGTTATAATAAATATACCAAGATTTAAGAAACTGCAATGTGAGTTCACCATTGTCCTCCATTTGATTAATGATTTTATTTAATTTTGTCTTAACCTAGTTTGAAATATAGCCAACTACTGTTTACAAATTTATTTTGACCCAACTTTTGCTAGCAATTATTTAAAAAAAGTAACATGTTATTTGTTGCCAGAAATAAAGAAGTTCTTTCCTTCTTTATATCCGAAGTTTGCGTGATGAAAAGTCTGAAATAATTTTGATTAATTAAAGCTATTTATAATTCAAATTATGTGTAGGTATACATGTAAGTATGCAAGGCAACAGCAGGTAGTGCAAGGTACGTGTCGTACTGATCGTAACTATACGAAATGAAAGAGGGCGCTGGATTGAAGCCACACTTTATTTTAAATCAATTTGGGTGGTAGCAATAAAAAAAAAATACAAATTTTACGACACAATGTTAAGAAACCAGCGAACTTTTCTAGTGTAAGTGACTGTCAGTACTTTTTGAATTTAGAAGACAAAATTAAATCCAAAAAGGATATGTAAATGAGTTCGGTTGGTAACAGGCGTACTGTTAATTTTGAGTATGTGTGAACGGAAAGTATGCACGGCTGACAGTATTCACACGTACCACGTTAGTATATTAACCCTGTATCTTAGTAAACAAGACTAAAATACCATCTTGAGTCTCATTATACTCGTTGCCAAAGATTGGGAAAGTTGTCATCACGGGCTGAACCAATATATCAGTTAAATTTATGCTAAAATAACGCGCCTTTAACACTAAACATACCATAACCGGGTCAATTGACCCATTTTAAACTTTGCATTGAAGATGCACGTATCATCTTATTGCTTTTGCACATTTGACTTCATAACTTTTTTTTACTAATTAATATACAGTTATACTATTTATTTCCCTTCCTATCAACCATATTTCATACATGCAAGCAGGAAACATAAAGTCATATTTGACCCGCTATGGTAGAAAAAGCACCTAGTAAGTGTTGGTATGATTAGTGTTAAATCTGTGAATAATTAATAAAAACCTAAAAATTGCAATTATGTTGATTTTATTATTATTGTACGGAATACTGCGTGCACACGTCCGATAACTCTCACTTGCCACAGTTCCGTCATTCATATTAAAATGGTTATCAGATAATATAGCACCAACTACACTGTTTACTGACCTATAAACGAAAATCCGATTATATTGGTATCTCAGAGCTGAAATATGATTTATAACTATGTTATATAGCACCTGATTCTGATGATATATAAGGAAAATAGGATTCCTGTGACCAACCACCACCTCAAAACTATTGAACATATCAGGATGGGACTGCTACCATTCGACGCGGAATATTTCGTAGATGGTTATAGGCTACTAGCTGTACCCCGCGGTTTCATCCGCGTTTAGTTTGAAGTTGCTTAGACCAACAAAACACAAACTTTGCACCCCCGTTTTACCCCCTTAAGGGGTGAATTTTCAAAAATCCTTTCTTAGAAAATGTCAAGTTTGTAACCCTTATAGTTTTGGGCCTGCGATGATATATCAGTTAGTCAGCTTCTCCTTTTATATATATAGATTATATATATATATATTATGATATGGATAAACGCAGGTGAAACCGCGGGGGACAGCTAGTAATGTATATAACCTCTTCAGATTCCCTTTTTTCTAATTATTCCGCCGTTCCTTCCGCAATTCGCATTAAGATAATCCTGAGAGATTATCAAGCTGACAGTATTTGAGCTTTTACGTTGTATATTTTTTGCAAGCGACCGAAAGGAGGTAGCGTTGTTATTACCGTGAACAAATTTACACTTTGCAGTTTTACCCGCATTCCCGAGGGATTCAACCTTTTCCCGGAATGAAAGTATCCTTTGTTGATTCTTAGTAGGCTGCTTAGTATAAATGTATAAGTATAAATGCCGTTGTTGTAAAAATGTTTCTGACTCATTCATGCAAAAACTACCGAACGGATTTAGATGAAACTTGGCACATAAATAGGGTAGGCCTTGGAATAACATACATATCACGGGAAAAGGTCCCTCAAGAACACGGGTGAAACCGCGTGGGACAGTTAGTATTATATATATTCCCTATATTTTATACAAACTCGTTTTGCGGTGTATGCTTGATTGGTTCGGAAACATCTAAAATTTCTCATCTAATATATAAAAGTGAAAGGTCACATATTCTGACTAAACTAAGGGTTCAATTTTAGGTCCATTTTTGTTTTTAGTATATATAAATGATTTGCCATATGTTGTAAATGACCTCACAGATATTGTCTTGTTTGCTGATGATACATCATTAATTTTTAAAGTTAATAGAAAAGACAAAGATCTAACTAAAGTTAATCATACTATGTCAATTGTCTGTGGGTGGTTTGCTACAAATAATCTATTACTAAATTCAAAGAAAACTAAATGCTTAAGGTTTTCTTTACCAAATGTAGCACAAGTAGATAGCCAAATAATAATAGATGGGAGCCATATTGATCTTGTAAATAAAACGGTATTTTTGGGTCTTACATTAGACAATAAATTGCAATGGGGACCTCAGGTTGATACTCTAGCTGCTAAATTAAGTTCGGCTGCTTTTGCTGTTAGGAAAATTAAACAATTGACGAATGTTGAGACGGCCAAATTAGTTTATTTTGCATATTTTCATAGCCTCTTGTCCTATGGTATTTTGTTTTGGGGAGCAGCAGCGGATATAGAATCAATATTTATTATACAAAAAAGAGCAATTCGTGCAATTTACAGTATGGGTCCCCGTGAATCATTAAGAGATTTATTTAGGGAAATAAATATAATGACATTACCTTCACTATATATTTATGAAAATATAATGTTTATACGTAGAAACATAGGAATGTTTGAGGCAAAATTAGATATTCATAGTATAAATACAAGACAAAGGGAGAAGTTAGTTGTTCCATACTTTAGACTAACTAAAGTTAACAAGTCATTTCTTGGTAATTGTGTTCGATTTTATAATAAGATACCGCTTTCAATAACCAAAATGTCTGATCATAAATTTAAAAATTATATTAGGAAAGTTTTGAAAGAAAAAGCGTATTACAAGGTAGTTCATTATATTGAAGATAAAAATGTATGGAAATAGCTGCTCTCTGCACAGTGCACCTCTAAATCTCTTGTTTAAGTTGTAAGTACCTAATTATTGTTATTTTCTATTTTGTAGTCTTGTCATATTTTTTTTTGTTTTGTTTTTATTAATGTTACCTATAATAAGTATCTTGTAATTGTTAAATATAAAATTATGTAAAATTGAAATTATAAAATAGCCAAAAAGTCAGAATAGATAAAAATTTATATAACAAATAAAAAAAAAAAATGTAACCTTGCTGAGTTTCTTGCCGGTTCTTCTCAGTTGAAGGCTGACTTCCGAACCGGTTGTAGCTTCAGTAACTTTAAATTTGACCTTCATAAGTGCCCTCCGAAGGCCTAAACTGAATAAATGGTTTTGAATTTTGAATTTTGAATTTTGAATTTTTGAAACCCAAAATCTCAGAACTACATGACGTATGAAATGAAATTTGGCGGGTAGGTAGTTTATATATCGGAGACGTCATCTGAGAACTGATTTTTGCGACAGGGCGGTGTGAAAGGGGTCTAAATATAAATCCATCGTAGGTATCGTTTGTTTAGAAAGTTTTATTTATGCTGCTAGAGACATTTGTAAAGATGGGCTCATTCTAGTTAATTATAGACTTTTTACTTAAATTTTATCTTGCATTCGTTCATCTTCTACGTGATTTTGAAATAGACACTAGCTGACTGGTAAACGTTGTTTTGCCATATTTACATTATTACAAACTATACATGGAAATTGATCGTACTACAATTATTATACTTGATCTTGCAATTTTCCCTTGCAGATTTGATATAAGATTGCAGATCGGTGGATGGAACAAAATAATAAAAAATCGCGATAAAAAAACAGGGGATGATCGTAAAATTTTTAGTGCAAAATCATAATAAAATAAAAAAGTATTGTCCAAAAAATTAAAAATAAATGTTAGGGGTGGACAACCCTTATCACTTAGGGGTATGAAAAATAGACAGTAGCCGATCTCAGATCTCCTAATATGCATATAAAATTTCATAAAAATCGGTCAAGCCGTTTCGGAGGAGTATGGTAACTAACAATGTGACACGAGAATTTTATATATACGATATTTTATAGTGCAATAAATAACATCAACTTTAGACGGGATAAAACATGGGTGGAATTGCGGGGAACTACTAGTTTATTCAAAAATATTACTTATTTATACTAGCTGTAACACCGCTGCTTTACCCGCGTTCCCGAGGGATATAACATTTTCCTGGCAAAAAAACTTGTGTGTTATTCCAGGGCATTTTCTATATAAGTGCCAAGTTTCATTCAAATCCGTTTGGCAGCTTTTGCGTGAAAGAGTAACAAACATCCATACATATTTATATCTATATCTAAAATATCTATATAAGTAGGGTATATAATACTTATGAGACTATTAATTTACCTCAAGTGGTATAACTATGAAGGTGACGATCATATCAGCTACCACAAGATGCGTCATCAGCAAATTGACTCTTGATTTCCTCCGCCTTGATCGCACTAAGGACGTGAACACACCAACATTTCCAACTGCACCAGCAACCAATAAAGCACTGTACACACCGATGACAAAGCTTTGCTCTGGTGCAGCTATAGTGACGTTATTGTCTGTCGTGTTTGATAGATCTTCAACTGACTCCATGTTGAAGTAGTCCCAGAATGTCTCGTGCTCTACAGGAGGTGATGGGTCTATATTGTGCAGCATTTTAAATACACATAGTTTTGTTTATCACCATTATGAAAAAAAAAATATTTTGTCCTTGAATGTTTAATAAGTTAAGTAAAGATAGTTTTCACTTTCATTTTAACACTTAAATATAAAATATCTTAATTTTTACACTAAAACTGCACTAAAATACAATTTAACACTTGAGTAAGTATATTTTTTGGGTTTCTATTTTATTAATAATTCACAACTCACGTACCTTTTTTATAGATAATTTTAAAATGATATTTCTTGCAATTATAAAATTTAAACAACTATTTAATTTTTTATTATTTGTAATACTTGTTTATTTAAACACAACACGTTATATTTATGTAACACGCCTATATATTAACTTCACAGACAATTTTAGCACTAATTAGCTTCCATATTGTTCACAACTTTATTTCGACCTCGTAGCAGTCTACGAGAGCTCATGTTGGCTACGACACGTGTAGCCGCCGTAGCGTCGTAGCACATTATGACGTTCGAGAGTATGGATGCTGCGTATCAATGGTGATTCAACTTTCTCTCGATGGATAATAAGAAACAAATTTGTTTGCGTTGGAGTGAAATACAACTATTCAACTAATATAATTGTGAAAGTTTGTTGAATAAATGGATTTATGTTTGTTACTCTCTCACGCAATTAACACTAAATGGATTTGGTTGAAACTTAGGCAAATAGATATTTTATAACCTGGATTAATTTAGAATACTTTTTATCCCGGGAAAATGACCATCTATCGGGAAAATGAGTGAAAGGCCAGGGGAAAACTAGTAATCTAATACCTTTAAACGAGCAATGGTCTCGGAAACGGCTTCCACGATTTTCATGAAATTTTGTATGCAGGGGTTTTTGGGGGCGATAAATCAATCTAGCTAGGTTTCATTTTTAGAAAACATCGTTTCATCCGTGGTTGTAGGCAATGAAAACTGCTACAATACCATAAGAATACGAAGGTAAAAGCACTTACACTTAAGGGTACGCCCTTTATGATTGCATAAAATTCATATCTAGGTATATATGAGAGTGCTTTAAAAAAGAGAATACGGCAGTAGTCACATTAGTAAAGAAAACCCGAGCAAAGATCGGCCATCCAGGTACAGTTATAAATGTGAATGTTAGTGAGTATGGATGTTTGGTACTCTTTCACGCCAAAAACACTAAATGGATTTGCATGAAACTTTGGCACATCGATAGTTTATAACCTTGATTAACACATAGGATACTTCTTATCCCGGGAAAACGACCATTCCTCGGGAACGCGAGAAAAACCACGCGGGAGAGTTAGTGGAAAATACAGCAAAACCCAAAATGTTTAATGATAACAGCATCGAAGTATTATCTTTGTTAGTTAACTAATAGGTTGGGGAAAAAGTTACTTCGCATTTTTTGACTGCCAAACCGAAGGCCGCGGGTTCGATTCCCACCCAGGACAGACATTTGTGTGCATGAACATGTCTGTTTGTTCTTTGTCTGGGTGTAAATATCTATATAGGTATGTATTTAGAAAAAAAAAGTGGTATATGTAGTATATCAGTTATCTGGTTGCCATAGTACAAGCTCTGCTTAGTTTGGGACCAGATGGCCATGTGTAAAAGAATGTCCCAGGATATTTTTTTTTTTTTTTATGAAAATTCAGACCATTTTTAATATAGTTTATTTACATTTAACTAAAGTATGTAGGTTTGTTCGATAACTTTTTGCCATCTTGTAGGTAGGGACATGATCCCATTGCTATAGAAATTTTGGGACTTCTGATTAAAATAAGTGACAAGTGGTTTTGACAGTCCTCTCGTGATGTTAACCTGACACTGCCTAAAGAATTCTGAAGAGATCGAAACAGGTGGAAATCTCACATTTCATCACCAGTTATCAGCTTCTTCAAAAATGGTTCGGTTTCATGACGTCGTAATAAAGAATCACAAATGAGTACACGGTTCATTAGATTTCATTCAGTGAGCTCGTGAGGTACCAAAATATCTAGCATTTTAATCGAATTTCTTCATTAGATTCACTCATCTTGGCGGTACGAAAAACAAATGCAAATCACACATTTTCCTAATTTGAATTTGGAATTATGTTCTTTAAAATTTAAACTTTCAATGATACCAAAACCAGCCAGATACAAATAGTATAGCCAAAGAGATTTTATTACAAGTTCATACATACTATAATGCGAAAAGACTTTTTCCCCAACCTAATATGATTAGAAATAAACGGCTTAATTTTAGTCCGATTAGTAACTATTATTTAACACTAATCATACCAACGCTTACTAGGTACCTATTTCTACTATAACGGGTGAAATGTGACTTTATGTTTCCTGCTTGAATGTATGAAATATGGATGTTAAGAAGGGAAAGAAATAGTATAATAACTGTATATTAATTAGTAAGAAAAGGTCATGATGTCAAATGTGCAAATGGAATTAGATGATACGTGCATTTTCAATGCAAAGTTCAAAATGGGTCATTTGACCCGGTTATAGTATGTTTAGTGTTAAGGGGAGGTTCTAGTCCAGAGGCCCGAAAATGTGCGTAATTTCATGATTTTTCTTTGAGAGTACATACGTATTTTTATTAAAAAACTTTTGTGGCATTTATTTGTCTATATTTTAAAAAGTTTACAAAATTTTTTCCTGTAAAAATAATACAAAATGGCAGCTCCAGCCCTCACTGACGGCGGTAGTGCGCGGGGCACTCTACAGCCCTGCCAAGTGATCTGAAACGAAAAAACCAAAAAAAATCTTAAAGTAGATGAAATTTGGGGGGCCTTATGATTTTCCAATTTTTAAAAAACCCTTTTTAAAATAAATGGGGACCCTTTTTAGGAAAAACACCTTTATTGAATTGTTTTATTTGTTTTCACGTTAAAAAAAACTATACTAAATTTTTTTTTTATAAAAAACGCTTCCTGAAGGCCCCCTAAATTGAATAAGCTTTAATTTAAGCTTCATTTAACATGCCGGAAGCTATATACGCTGCTATTCTGATTGTTTGTTCGCCACAATGAAGATGTTTCGGGGCCAGTTTCCAAATGCACGCGTTGAAACTTTCGTTATCATTTTGTGTGTTTACTGTCACATTTTTTACACTTTGGACATTCGGATAAAAAGTTGAAAACAGTCAGAAAATTGATAATGACATTACTATGGCCAACGTCAATTTCAATATCATCGTAACTCGCGTCTTTCATTTTTTTGGCTGAAGTACTGGCATATTCTGTTTCTCCTTCAATTTGATCTGGATTGTAATAAAATGTCTTCTTTCGCGGCCGATTCGGACGAATATGTCCCACTGATTTTCGCGTGTTCGGCATTTTCGATCATTGTTACGTGCCAGAAGTTCGAAACGCAACTGAAATACGTTACTCTGAATAGAGCGCTCGTTCGACCGAGGGAACGCAGGTATACGATCACACAATAGAGTGGAATTTACAAGAACTTGTTGTGAGAGGTACAAACTTACTACCTGTAGTACAAATAACCCGCTTAGGCGGTGAAAACTGGCGTTCGGAGCGCCTTACCTCGAAGCGGCTCCGAGCGCGCGCTTCTACCTGTTTTTCGGCCGACGCACTCTCTCGTATATACGCTATAACTCGTAAAATCAATTAGATAGGGAAATATCCTTTTGCCTACACATTTTTAAGACCGTAAGGATGAAAATAAAGCAATAAAAAAAAATTTTTGATCGATTTTGACTAGAACCCCCTACATACATTTGGACTTTCTAGTCTATTTTGTATAGTTACGAAATGGGTACAATTTAAATGCTTTACTGCTTTATTTATTTTTTTACTAAAATCATTATCTCTCTTTACGCACATCATCAGCTTTGTACTAATACAATTTCGCACGATGTTACTAAAGAAATTATCTTTCGGATAATGAGCATATTCGTCAACTAGTTAATTATGAATTCTAATTAAAGTATCAAATTTTAAATTATGATATTAATTTGTTCTTCAAGAAATAAATAAAATTACAGTAAAAGTAAAAGTAAAAGTTTTGGTTTAAATTTAAATTCGTTTTTTTTTAAAAGATTGACTGCTGGCTTAAAAAAAACAACCTTCCAAACCGGTTTAAAAATTCAAAAACAAAACCATTCAGTTTAGGCCCGTGGAGGGCACTTATGAAGGTCAAATTTAAAGTTACTAAAGTACCCTTCAACTGAGCAGAACCGGCAAGATTTTAGAGTCAGACTATTCATAAGTCCTTTAAAACGCCTATTAGAATAAAATATTTTCTTCTCATTTCATTTAACATAGAATATAGAACAGAAAACACGTACGTAACAAATTTTTATTACATTTGTTTGCTGTTCTAGTTCTGTCTAATTACTTACAGAGCTTAGTAAGCTAAATTGGAGAGTGGAGTTCGACAATTAAATATTTTGCAAGCTACAACTCTAATAAGATAAGGTAAGAAAGCTTTCTATTGCCGTGAGAGATTTACATGTAATATCAGGCACGGTAGACATTTTTCAAGTTTTTAGTATTATTTCCAAAATGGCTCTTTTTATGTAATTTCGTGGATGGTAAATGTTATTAAAAGAATATATTAAAAGAAAATTGACTGTTATTATTCAAGAGCTTTACAACACCTCATTTGGACCCAACCTAGAAAGATTAGGTATATAAAAAATATAAAATATATAATTCTGCTGGATCTCCTTCTCTGTCAAGACTAGAAGGAGATCCAGCGGAATAATTTACTAGATATTTGTTTTTTGTAAAATTTTACTATGGATTTCCTCAAGGCCACGCCTTATCAATTGAGTCAATAAGTTACCCAACCTAGAAGTAAAAAAAATCGATTTATACTAAGGAATTTTCTTTCAGTTGTGGATAAATTAAAGTTACACAAAAAAAATGGTGTATTTATTATTGATATACTATTCGGAACATTGTTTCTTCACACCCTGTTGTGTGATTTATGATAGCTGTCCCCCGCGGTTGCACCCGCGTTCCCGAGGGATATCACATTTTCCCGGGATAAAAAGTAGTAGTGTTACTGTGTTCCGGTTAGGAAGGTAAGGGGGCCGGTGAAATTACAGGCACATGAGACTTAACAACTTCACGTCCCAGGGTCTACAACACATTGGCCATGCCCCTAGTGTTGCAAATGTCCATAGGCGGCGATGACCACTTACCATCAGGTGGACCGCCTGCTTGTTTGTCGGCCCAAGTGGAATAAAAACAAAAAAATTTAAATGTTATTCCAGGATATGCTCTATCTATGTGCCAGTTTCATCCATATCTAGTTTTTGCGTGAAAGAGTAACAAACATACTTACATACAAATCTTTCCTCTTTTTATTTTATAATATAAATATATAGATTTATTATTTATTTACAGCTAAATAAGTACCAAATTTTCATTGACATCAATCAAAACCAAAAAAAAAGAAACGATATGAACACGATCGAATAACATAATTATGACGATTCTATTCCTAACTCAATAACATTTCTTGCTTATCTTGAACCCTGAGGGTACAAGAGGGTAAGGTATTAAAATAATATACAAACATCTCCTATACAACTATAGGGTTGGCACAAAAAACAAAGATTGAAAAGCAATGTTATTTCAGGATTACGTGATATTATCTTTCTAACAGGCGCTTTATCGTAGTAATATTTCGGTAGTGCGTAGGAGATGTATGTATAACCTATTCAATGTAAATACTTTGAAAGGTTAAGTTGAAAATTATTGTAGATTATTGTTTATTATTGTACTTTCATACTAAAATTACAATACTTTGAGAATCAAGTATTTAAGTTAGTGTAAAGTGGGTCTAGGTTGAGTGCGCTGAACTGACAACGTTTTTCAACACGGTCATTGTATTTTGAGTATTGGTATGGGACCTTAACTGTGCGTGGGCTATTTAATCTTGGTAATCTCTCATCGTACCTATAATAGAAAAAATGCCAACATTGATTTGCCCAAACACACATCCTCTCACCCCAAACGCATATACCGTCTCCGTTCCGTCATGGGTAAAAGAAACCCTTATCGGATCACTTCATTGTCTGTATGTATTTCTGTTTTTTTTTTTTTTTTTATTTGTCCAAAATTTGTTAAACACTAAAATTATACATGAAATCTGCCAAACTTCATAGCTGTTAATACCCTTTATATCTGGATGCGTTGTAAAAATACGGACATTTCCATTTAAAAAAATCGAAAATTGTCACTTTGTTGTTATGTCACTTAAAAAACAAATTACGATGACAATCTCAATAATCTACAAGATTGGAGAGGAATCCTTGATGCGCGAGTCAGACTCACACTTCAGTGTATTATCGTTCAACTTGTAATGCAGATATCTCTATTCCAACGTGACCACATACAGACGCCCCTTTTTTTTTCTTTTTTTTTTTATACCACTTGTGCCGACAAACAAGCAGACGGTCCACCTGATGGTAAGTGGTCACCGCCGCCTATGGACATTTGCAACACTAGGAGCATCGCCAATGCGTTGTCGACCCTGAGACGTGAAGTTGTTAAGTCTCATGTGCCTGTAATTTCACCGGCCCCCTTAAATTTTGGCCCCTACACTGCAACTATAAAAGAAAATTAATTAATGTATATGTAATATGCATCAAAGCAGTATTACTGGAAATTACTCATCCCTTAAATTTCTCATCCCTTAAATCAGCATATCCAGTTCAATTACCATCTGGAGAAAATGTTTTGAACTATACAGGAAATGTGTCGGTGGATATTATGAAAATTTGTGACAAACAAATACCTATTGTGTATATCGTTATCACTTACCCATATTAAATTATCACTAATCAGTTCAATTATCAATCTAACTTGATATTGACTCAGTAGGTACATTGCCATTCGTCATAACAGCAAACAATTTATGTATTTATTGAACAAAGTGTTTTTGATATTTTAATAGTGTTGCGATAAAGTGTGCAATTTTGGAACGAAAATATTTGGGAGATACTGAAGTGCATTTTTAATTATGGTATTTTAGGTAAGTGATAGAAATCGAAATCGATTGGGATCAGTAGAAAGATTGAGTAGAAAGTGTTTTCTCAAGTAGATAATCGTTTCACCTTATAAAAATGATTTAAATTCCAAATAAACATAATTTGGTAATAGTATCGATGGATTAACAGGTATTGTACACGTGGCTTTAGGAATATAGTACAAAAATTCAGAGACATTTCGAGATCATAATCTTAACTACCAATCTCTGCGGATCCATTCTGACAACGTTTTAAACCTATTTTTATAATCACTACATAGTATAAAACAAAGTCGCTTTCTCTGTCCCTATATCCCTATGTATACTGAAATCTTTAAAACTACGCAACGGATTTCATTGCGGTTTTTTTAATAGATATAGTGATTGAAGATGAAGGTTTATAATATAGTAGAGAAACTGATAATTATAGAGGTTTCAAATGTGATATCGTAAATAAACACATTTTTGCGCTTTCGTTGCAAACGCTGGCTGAACTCTACGAGATAGATCAAAATAATGTAGTACAGTATTGTCCATCTTAAAAAGGTTTATAAAAAAGTCCGCATTCAAATATTCTGTTGTATATTTACCCGACTACGGCGAAGCCAAAGGAGGGTTATGATTTTGACCGGTATGTATGTGTGTATGTATGTTCATCTGTTCCCTCATAACTTTTAAACTACTTATCGTAATTTGGCAAACGAGGTATCGTTCGAAGCGTCTTGATCGTCTGCTGGTTATAGGATATGTGACGTCACAATACATTAGATATGGCGCTCTCTACAGGACATAAAGGCATTAACTATAAAAATTCTTATAAGTGACACGATAATGTTTATTTATTGTTAAAATCTAAATAAAAAAATGTAAACCGAATCTGCAAATACTTTATTACGAAATTATAACCCCAAAATAATTGAAATAAAAAAAATAAGTTCAAAAACTAAAACCCGACTACGAAAAATTACGCTTTAAAAAGTATGAAACAAGATGTGTTTATCATTTATTTATTTTTCGTCACACAAAAATGTTGCGGAACACAATTTCAAAACATTGCATAACAATAAAATAGTGTCATCATACACTATACAAATTATTTGGAATAAGGAAACAGATGTTGAATAACATCACCCCTTATTAATATTACTTGTAATGAAATGAAATGAAATATTTTATTCAAATAGGCCTTCACAGGCACTTATGAATGGTCAGACTCTACCAGTTCCAAATCCAACGAATAGGAATCCATTGAAAATACCGTTCTGCCCAGGCTCCTCATTATTCCCATAGTTATTTTATAACACAATTCAATATGTATGTACTGGTACTCATAATACAATAAATAATATGAAGTGCTTTCAGGCGTATAACAAGTTTTCTTTTCGGAAATTCAATTTTATTTATGTATGTACTTCACAACAATATTTTTGTTTGCTTCTTATCTGTAATTTGAATAATGTTTATAAACACAAAAGTTATTATAATTTAAGCTTTATTTCATGGTGGGGTTCACAGAACAAAGAGCTTATACGGCAGTTGGCTTGGTGGTTCGGGGTCGTCCATTAATCACGATGTTTTAGCAACTTTTAACCCCCTCACCCCCTGGTGATATGTGGTAAGGTTCAAGACTCAAAATCACGTGTTTTTTTTATTAAAATGGTACAAAGAGTAATTAAATAATGAATTTATTTAATTATCTGAATATTTGCTATTATATAATCTGATAAAATTTTGTAAAATGATGCCATTGATCGTACGTTCCACGAAAAATAAACACACGTGATATCTTATTAACAACCCTTGTAAAAAGTCGCATGGTAACGCATGCCGGATATAACTATTAAATCAATATAGGTAACTTCTGATAAATATTGATGGATAACCTATTTTTGACAGGCCAGTTGGCTTGGTGGTTAGAGACTCTGACTGCCACGCCGCAGGTCGTGGGTTCGATTCCCACTGGGGACAAACATTCGTATGCTTGAACATGTCTGTGTGTCCTGGGTGTAAATATTACATACCTAACGATGTATAAAATTAAAATAAATAATATGTAGTATATCAGTTATCTGGTTTTCATAGTACAAGCTCTGCTTAGTTTGGAATCAGAGGCTCGATTCTGTAAGGAAAATGACAGCTCGAGGATGTTTTGTCGCGGCCTCCTTGCTCTGTCTCTTTCGCTAACTACGCCAATACTACTAATCACGTGAGAGGTAAGCTCTCCGAGGCCTCCGTGAAGCGGCTCGCCGACGAAGTTTGTATTAGCTGAATAAGGGGGCAGGGCCGTGTGTAAAGAATGTCCCAGGATATTTAATAGTATTTATTATATTTATCTTACAATTATATGGTACAAAGTTAACAATATATTTTTAGGTAAATAAAGAAAATGATACCGCACGTTACAGAACCTACTAGTAAAGAAAAAAATCCCGTCCCAAATGAAGACTATGGCACGTTACAAAGTAAGTACCTACCTTATTTAGCTACAGAAGAAATTAATTAACCGTAATAAGCTCACTATATAAATCAGGAATTCATTAATTTTTTATAATTATGTAATAACAAAAGAAGTCACCGCCAGGCACCTATTGGGTATACCAAATTTTAAAATTACGTACTTCAGATACCTTGTAATGTAATTATATTATTAAAGATTACTTAATTGAGGCGAATTATATTAACTAAGGTTCCACTGGTCAAAATTCAACCATAATCATTAAAAATAAATACATAAAAAAAACTATTTCCATTTTATTTTTATTGGTCACACTAAAGCTCGTCAATATCCATTTATCAATAATAAATATTTACAAAAAAAGAGGAGATAATAATAATAATAACTTTATTATTAAAAAAAAGGAATTTTACAAAGGAAATAAAGCCCTGCATCCTGTGCTAGCTATACAATAGCTGTTTTACAGGCTACAGTGTCTTCCCCCTTAAATATTTAACAACATGAACAATTGGAAACGAAAAGGAGGAGATGCTACTTAACTATTTTGTCTTTGCCCATTTATAACATATCTTCTTCACGCCCATTATTCTCCAAGGGTTAAGTAAAGCCCCAACGTAACGCGTTGGAAACAGCAACCCGATCTCTTAGACATATTATCAATCTCGGATTAGACTTAATAATTTCTAAAAAAAGAAACATTCCAATTATTTTGCCCGACCTGGGAATCGAACCCAGGTCCTCCAGATTTCTAGACGAGCTTTATACCACTCAACAACTGAGGTGATATGGAATTATGCCAAGGTATATGTATAATTAAGTCATTAATATGATATCCTTATGTCCCACAATTAATAAGAACCCGACTTCAATGCAGTATTGGTTCTTGTTGTAATAAATTGATCTAATAATTGTGACAAGCCTCTTCTATATGAAAGATTCAAACTTAATATAATTCATAACCAAATAAGTAGAAGTAAAATTACCATATATATTTTGTTTTATTGCAGATGCAAAATGGTACGATCAGCTACTTCTAAACAGACCGCTAAAAGTCGTACTTGCCTTACTAGCAACGGCTGTAGTAGCACCTATCCTCATCTACCAGTACCTCTTCTATGCAAGTCTAGACTTACCACCAGCTGATGGCTTCTCTTTTGGATCATGTCTCGTACCCAGAGCTTCCAGGCTTTTGTGTGGAAACAGGAATATAACAGCAAGCGAATGCCACACACAATGTTGCTATGACCTGGATAACAACATATGTTTCCACAGATTTCCATCCAGGTTCTCATACATAATGGACTTCCACTGGGCTGAGGAAATAAACTTGAAGCCAAGAGTAGCAACAGTGCCTTTTGCCTTCCAAAACAGTTTTACAAGCCTCCGATTATCGGTTGACGAAATATCATCGACTCATCTGAGTATCGAATTTTATAATCCAGCAGAAAAATCTGTATTAGGGAGAAGACTTGAAAGTAAAGAGTACTCATACGAAGTGACGTCTCCAGAATTGACTATACTTATCGCTGGAATGCAAGGTCAAATATTTAACACCATCAGAGGGCCATTGATAGCTTCAAACGACATATGGGAAATGGCGTTCAGACTAACAAACGAATCGATGTATGGTTTAGGCGAGATACCTATCAAAGCGGAAACTTTGAAGGTAATTTATAATCATGATGGAGGTTTGAGTGGTATACCGTTAATATTTGCGAAGTCGAATGGTTCGTACCACGGTCTGCTAATAGATGTAGTGGAACCAACAGAATTAATATTTGGGCAAGAGAATCAAGTGAGTTTGCGTAGTATCACTCGTTCAGGATTGAAATTGCATGTGTTCATTGGACCGAGCCCTGCTGACGTTATGAGAGATGTAATGAAGTTACTGGAGCCTAATAAACAGCTGCATTATTGGATGCTGGGAGCCCATGTTTGCAGGTCAGTGAATGGTTTATTAATTTTATTTGCTTACGTGATCCCCTATGATCTGTGTTGAAGGATTTTATGTATTTATGGTTCTCGCATTTGGACTACAGATCTACTTTACATTAGGTAGACTGCAGTCATCTGCTTTCTCAAATATAAAAAAAAAAGAAAAACAGAGTGAATCGTAAAGACACACGATAGAAATGAAACTTTTGTATTACAAGGAAATATTTAAGTTATTCATCAATCACTCGCATTTCTTCTTATTTATAATAGTAGTAGGATAAGTTTATAATAAGTCAATTCCCCATTCATGGACAGAACATATATTTCACTCTTTTAGTTGCTGAGGCTCGAATTAAAATGAATGAAGCAATTACCCTTTATAAAACAAACTTAGATTTATTACATAATTATTTGTTTTTGTTAGGTTTGTCTTTCTGAATAACTTTTACTCAAGGTTCAACTCTGAACCATTGACGTATTGTAGTATAGACGCGTCATTCTCCAACATCACATCTCTCAAAAACAGAGTAAATACAGGCCAGTTGGCTTAGTGGTTAGCGACTCTGACTGCCAAGCCGAAGGTGGCGGGTTCGATACCCACCCAGGACAAACATTTGTGTGCATTAATATGTCTGTTTGTTCTGTCTGGGTGTAAATATCTATATATGTACAAGCTGTGCTTAGTATGGGACCAGATCGCCGTGAGTAAAGAATGTTCCAGGATATTTATAATTTTACTAGATAGCTGGTTAAACGTGCGAAAAAAGGGAAAGAAAATAAATTCCACCTTACGTTTGGTGTACCTGTTGTTAAAGATAAATATAGATCGTTAGATACGTTAAAAAATCTTACTAATATTATAAATACGAAAGTTTGTATGTATGGATATTTCTTACTCTTTCACGCAAAAACTACCGAATCGATTTGGATGAAACTTGGCATATATACCGAAAATACCCTGGAATAACATATAGGATACTTTCTGCGTCAGGAAAATGCTACATCCTTCGGGAACGCGGGAAAATTACGCCACGTACGGTCACGTGACCAAATGGAGTTTAAATATTTTATTTATTTATTTAGATCACCAACAAGACACACACTTTAAAAAATACAGGTAACCATAAATGGTGACGACCGCAAAAACAACAGAACCAAAAATATCTTAAAGTTAGAGTTAGGTCTCAGAGTTAAGACATTAGATTATTACCAGCATTTTATATTGCCATTTCAGAGCGCGGTCAACGCATTTATAATTTATATATCATTCCACAAAAAAAAATATTTTCATTATTGAAAAGAACAATCTTTAACGCAATAATAAAACCTTCGTTTCTCAATTAATTATTTTAAGAAATAATTTATCTTGTTAAAACATCTTACGAGCATCTTCTAAAGTTACAGTTCATCAAACTCGATTTATATTAAAAACATGATATTAAATTACAAAAAATACGTAGAACATGTTGTGTCTGGGTGCAAGTACATGATGGAAGCCTATATGAATTATTATGTATTATAAACCTCTGTGGCTTTTTGTGAATGATATGTTATATTTTCCCTAAGCATTTATCTTTGTTCAAAAATAAAAAAAAATTAATAAATAAAAGTATCGTAAGCTACTTGTAGTGTAGGGCGCCCTCCAGCTAGATGGAGCGATGATATACGCAAGCTGGCTGGCAGCGGTTGGAAACAAAGAGCTGAAGATCGAGCTCAGTGGCGTGCCATAGGTGAGGCCTATGTCCAGCAGTGGACGGAGATAGGCTGATGATGATGATGAAGCTACATGCAATCGAGACAAATATCCGTCGTTTTTTTAGATTCTAATGATAATAACAACAATAGAATACTTTCTATTCTTAGATGATTTTTTAAACCACATGGGCAGACAAACAACGTGCGATCCAACCGATGGTAAGTGGACATTTGGAACACCATGGGCACCGCCAATGCGTTGTCGTCCCTGTGGCGTGAAGTTGTTAAATCTCATGTGCCTATAATTTTTTTGGCCCCCTTACCTTTCTAACCGAAACACAGAAATACAAGTACACTACTGCTTCACGGCGGAATGGTTTTTTAATAATAATAAAAAAAATTATAACAACATGTTGTTTAGAAATAAATGAATTTAAATTAACATATATATAGGTATTACATATACATATATATTCATTATATAATAATATGTTGAAAATATATTACATTATAAAATTTTCTACATTTTTAACCTATATACGTGAATATAAATATGTATTATATACTAATATATAATGAGTCGCTGGTTTTTATAAATATCAAATAAATATCAAGGGACATTCTTTACACACGGCCATCTGATCCCAAACTAAGCAGAGCTTGTACTATGGAAACCAGACAACTGATATACTACATATACTACTTTTTTTTTTCTAAATATATACTTATATAGATATTGACACCCAGACACAGAACAAACAGACATGTTCATGCACACAAATGTTTGTCCTGGGTGGGAATCGAACCCGCGACCTTCGGTTTGGCAGTCAGAGTCGCTAACCACCAAGCCAACTGGCCTGTCTTTTATACCACAATCTTTGCTTAGTTTGGGTAAAAACAGCACATGCCATATTCCAGGATATATATACTTTGAAAATTTTCATTTAACTTTATCCTCAAGGCGAAAACACTTACTGGAAAAACAACTCAGTCACGTAAAGTTGAGGAATAAGTTGTAAATGAAGTTCTTATTATGCAAAATAGTCATAATATTGTTTCAGTGAAACGTCTGAAACGCCCGCAGAAGCTCTGGGCAACGTAACCACCTTTATAAATACCGCAAGCGCTCAGGGAGTGCCTTTTGAGAGCCATTGCGGTGTACCGGTAGTTTTTGAGAATGACTGCAGCACAGAGCAAGAAACGCATGTACAGGATGGAGCAAGCGTTATAAAGAATGCCGGAAAACGATTTATACCTCACGTTTCACCTTATGTAAGTAATCTAAAAATTCATATCTTCACACCCTTTATCCTTAAAGGGGGTGGCAGATGTCTCTATATAGAACAAATACATTAGCTCTCATAAGCGCCAATGGCAAAAATTTGTTGGTAAAAAATGTTTATACTATTTTTTATCACACCACGAAAAAAATAGAACATCTCGATCCGCAATATTGCATCACTAGTTATCCCCCGCGCTTTCACCCGTGTTCCTGAGCGAATTTACATTTTCGCGGAATAAAAAGTAGCATACAATATTAATATTATTTAAGGGCATGCCAGCTTCTTTCAAATTCGTTCGGAAGTTTTTGAATTAAAGAGTAACAAACATCAATCCTCCGTCATAGAAAGATAATATTCCAATCTATTGATTATAGATTTATATTAAACTAGCTGTCCCCGCGGTTTTACCTGCATTCCCGTGGGATGTCACATGTATTATACATAAAAACCTTCCTCTTCAATCACTCTATTAAAAAAAAGCCGCATCAAAATCCGTAGCGTAGTTTTAATGATTTAAGCATACATAGGGATATAGGGACAGAGAAAGCGACTTTGTTTTATACTATGTAGTAATAACGTTAAATTATATCTTGGCAACCTCGTTCTGTACCCAAGCTTTATACAACTCAACTATACCGAATTAATAAAGGCAAGACATAAGTTGGATGAACAATACGTTTCCGCACAAAAAAACCAGTGCCGTCTAGGGACGCTCGACAGAAACGATGCTTAATTTATAGCGTAGGGACTAAGCGTTAAAAATACAGAGTGACAGCTGCGGCGCGCGCCAATACGTTTATTTTTCTTTATTTGGGACAGCAACAGTCTTAAACTATAAAAATTTACATGGCTTGAACTTATAATTATGAGACCAATTACAGCTATCCACGTACTAAAATGGAATTTTTACCAATATCATACATAACACTAGTTTGAAGCAAACAACAAATATAAGTATGAGTATTATACAAAAAGAAAGAAAATATGACAGTAATAACAACAATATGCTATATATTTATTATACATCTATATATATAAAAGGAGAAGCTGACTGACTGACGTAGCAATGCAAGGCCTTAACTATAAGGGTTGGAAACCTGAAACTTTGCACAGGGGTTCCTTTTTTAACGTAGGGGAGCACAAAAAAAGGATTTTTGCAATGCCAAAATTTTGTATGAAACAATGTGTTTTCTTGATCAAACTAAACGCGGGTGAAACCACGGGGGACAGCTGATATATATATATATATCGTGTAACGCTACTGAATCTGCCGTCTGACGCTTAGTACGGATAGAGTAGCGGCGAGGAGAGCGCCCCGAACGTCCGTATACAAGCTTCACTTCAATAATATTGTGGCGACATCTATGAACACGCTTACAATCCTACACCGCCCACACTACAGTGATGTGGCGACATCTATATACGAGTAGAAATACGCGAGAATCCTATATCCGCGATATCAGAATTCTCTCAGGATTTTACATAATATATATACAAGCATCCAACATCAACAGTTGGACCGCGGTCCCCAGGCATGATCACCAAGCCTGGCGGAAGATCTTCCCTTTTAAATGGAGGAGTCTCATACCTCGCTCCTTCATATTATTCGTAACACTAAACATACCATAACTGGGTCAAATGACCCATTTTGAACTATGCATTGAAAATGCACGTATCATCTTATTGCTTTTGCACATTTGACTTCATGACTTTTTCTTACTAATTAATATACAGTTATACTATTTATTTACCTTCCTAACAACCATATTTTATACATACAAGCAGGAAATATAAAGCCACATTTGACCCGGTATGATAGAAATTGGTACCTAGTAAGTGTTGGTAAAATTAGTGTTAATCACGCCTCAAAACATACAAAAATAAACAGACTTCATAAGATAAAATATATGTACCAACTTAGTTATAATTCAAAAGAATTCTTATAACTAGAAGGGCCACTAACTTGGGTATGTATGTAATGTAAATATTTAAAACTTGTGTGTTCAAAATCAATCTTTTGAAACTCAAGCAATAACTAAAATAGCAATGAATTTTACATTTACTCTACTACACATATATATCTTCATGCCTATTATGACCGAAGAGGTAGGGAGGGATCCATCGTGACATGTGGCGAGTTTACATACAAAACTTAATATTCAAACGTTATTATGACTCACACTAAAATTGTTATTATTTCAGATATTCTACAAAAGTGCCAACGATTCAATTGAAGACACAAATGTAACTGATGCAAAATCAAAACGAGATGCCGCAACATGTTTTAATTTCGTGGAAAATTACAAAGAACACATGCTTCATGATTCTCAAAACGATGGACTTTACGCTGGTTGTATAAACAACCAAAGCGTCGTGTACCCCGATTATGAAAACGTTACAGTTGAATTTATGGAAAAGTTATGGCGATTTGAAACTGATGGCTTGGTATTAGAAAATAATTGGCCGCTAGACGAATCATGGACGCATGTCAACGAAACACGAAATTATTTGCCGTATTTTAATGAGGTGATTATTTTAAACTATTTATATACCACACACCCCGACATACAAGCAGACGATTCATCATGGTAAGTGGCCACCGCCGCCTATGGACATTTGCAACACCAGGGACATCGCTAAAGCCTTGCCGACCCTGAGAAGACTATACAGAAACACGCGATTTTCTGTTGTTTCCTTGTTTGGGACTTGAGAGAGAAGGAGATCCAGTGAAATTAGTTACTAGATATTTGTTTTTAGTATAAACTTATAATAGATTTCCGCAAGGCCATGTCTGAGTAAATTAGTTATCTTAGACCCTGAGGAGTGAAGTTGTTAAGTATCAGGTGACTGTAATATTTCAGAGACTGCCAATACATCAAACCATTCTTGTCCTGTTCCCCATAATTTAAGGTCAACACAATATGCATAGTCTCTGTCGATTCCATTTTTACTACAATAGATTTTGCAGAACTTTCACTGCCGGCCTGGCGCCAATCCTCTTTAAAATGTTTTTGTTGACTGCGCAGTGCAAGATGTTAAGTGCATCGGTGCTCTTACGTAACCATAGAGATGAGTTGAAGCGGTGGGATTCGAGCTATCCACCGTTATATTTGACTGTTTATTTATAGCTATAATATTGTAAAGATAGTGTGAATTTTGTGAGTTTGTATGATTGGTGGGTAGTCTCTGGAAATACGACATACATACATTTTTGGAAATTTCATATACTCGTATAAATTTAAATATTCAACATTTGAATGGCACATTATTCCGGATGGATATGGGGAATCCCGTGATACATTAGATCGGGAAAAATTAAAAATATAAAATTATATTAAATTTAGATAATAAAATAGCCGAAAAGTCAAATAAAATGTGTATAAAAAATTATTAAAAACATATAGTAGCAGCTTCAGTAACTTTATATTTGACCTTCATGAGTGCCCTCTGTGGGCCATAACTGAATAAATGGTTTTGAATTTTGTATTTTGGTACGCTGTTTAGTACAGAAAGCTATTACGAAAATAAATTTAAAATTATATTTTTACGAGAATATCAATGAATATCGGTCTCAAATCAAATTATATCAACTTCAAATATTTGCTGAGAATAGATTTAAGTAGACTCATTAAAACAGGCAATTATTTGTGATGGAATTATCATAATAAGTTACTAACATTACCATATTTTATGTATTTTTTACCAATTTTTGCCAAAATAATAGTTCGTTTTTAGGGTTCCGTGCCCAAAGTATCCCAACCCTGTAGCTCCGCTGGCCGTTTGTCCATCCGCGTATCTGTCAGGGGACTGTATCTCATGAACTGTATTAGGTAGACTGTTAAAATGAGTGTCAGAGTGACTACTACATATGCTACTAAGGCCGATATAACAAAAAAAACAAAACAATGTTTGAATCTTAAGGGGGTCCACAAGAAACGTGTTTTCTTCGGCGCTTCACTACATAGTATAACGATTGGTATTTCATTTTACCTGTCAGTAAAATAAGGGGCCGTTCATAAAATACGTTCGCATACAAGGGGAGGGGAGGGGTCTGGCTGAGTGTGACAAGATGTGACAAGGGGGGACGGGGGGTATACGGCAACGTGACGTTCGCCGTTTTTTTTTTTATATATTCCTTGCTGGTATAGTCCAGCTGGCCTCTATGAATATCATGTACAGCCAATGTTTGTGCGGCAATGAGCCGAGTTCTCACAGTCGAAGATAATCGAAAATTAACCTGGCGCATAGCGAAAATTATCCAACCATGGGGGACTCGAACCCATGCCTGGCCAGTACCCGTAGTTCGAAGTTAAGCACGTTCGCCGCTCGGTTACAAGTACTGGTTACGTTCGCCGTTTATTATTTTTTGACATGAGCGCTAGCTCTGTGGCGCGAGTCTAGCGGCGCACAGTGTTTCATCCTGAACATGCTAGATAGCTAGACAAAATGATTTATTGATGTTTTTTGTCATATACGGCTTTGGGGGGGGGGGTCTTAGTTTTTGTGACGAAATATTTCTAGGGGGGGTCACAAAAAGTGTGACACAGCGTGACAATGGGGGGGGAGGGGGCCAAAAAAGCTAATTTTAGTGTGACGTATTTTATGAACGGCCCCTAACTTAAATAAAAAATAAATAAATATCCTTGGACTTTCTTTTACTCACGGCCTTCTGGTCCCAAATTAAGCAGAGCTTGTACTATGGAAGCCAGATAACTGATATACTACATATACTACTTTATTTTTTCTAAATACATACTTATATAGACATTTATAGAGGGATTAAACATTAATTGTATAAATTATTCCACTCATTCATAATCATAACTATTGTTTTATAACCAAACATGATTAACTTTCATTTGTAAACTGATTAAGCCACATAAACTAAGCACTAAAACAAACTTCAGATAACATTAAAGCCAACCGCCGTAAGTGTATAGACTAAAATTATCTATAGCTAATAAATACAATACATCAGCTTTTTAAACTTAAATTTTGTCGGGTTTTAAAACAAATTTTAAATCCATATTATATTTCAGAACTTCGAGACAGCTTTCAACCACACACCACGATGGAATGCAACGAGACCAAATGGCCAAAGATATCTTTATAACCACAATGAATATGGAAATCAATTCGCCAAAGCCTTTAGCAAAGTTACTGATATCCCAAAATGGACCACTAGCCAATGGATGAATACCGCCGTAGTCATAAACCGTCAGAAAATAAAAACATCATGGACAAATCTGCAAAGAGAATTAACTGAAGCTGCTTTAGGAGGAGTATCAGGACATTGGCTTTGGTCCTCACCAATTTGTGGTGACACAGACAATTACAATAACGAGACTCAAAGCAGTCTTTGCATCAAATGGTATTTGGCAGCAACATACATGCCAATGATAAAGATTCACTCTAGAAACGTTTCAAGAGAACCTCAATCATTTGTTGGCACAAACAGGCAACTCGTCATAGGAGCCCTGAATACCAGACTGAGCTTGCTACCCTACTTCTATACTACACTTCAAGATGGGCCGCTCCTAAGACCAATGTTCTTCCAATATCCATCATCGGAAGCATTGCAGAATTTAACAAGTCAATATAACGTGGGGGAGGATTTGCTGATAGTACCAAATCTGCAGCCAAGTCAAACGCACGTCCACATTTGGATGCCACCAGGGACGTGGTATGAATTCTGGAGTGGATTAAAGATAGCTGGTGATGAAGGAGAAGCAATTACAATGACGACAACAGAGGCAGACCTGTTGACTTTGATTCGTGGTGGTTCCATTATTGCAATGCAGAAGGTGAGATTTAAATATTTGAGCTATAGAATACTTACTTCAAGATTGTCAAAATATATTTTCACTCTAATTTCAGGATGTAAAGCTCACGGCTGAAGCAACTCGTCTTCAATCAGTTTATTCTCTAACAATCGCCCTTGATTGTAAAATTGTTAATGTAACTGATGAAGCTGGATTAAGAAATGAAACCCAATGTCATTCCGAAGGTCGTATCTACATGTCACCAAACATGTCTATTGTCTTTGAAGCGAATTCAGAAGAATTAAAAATATACGCTATTGGAACTGATTTCGATGGTATGTGTGATGCAAGTAAAGCCGAATGGGCACATATAGTTAAAGAAATAAACGTGTTCGGTCTTGATGATAAACAAAACAATTATGATCATCACAAATATATCAATGCAGAAATAGATTTCTGTCAATTGGATTCCAAAGGAGAAATTGTTCATGTGTTCGGTGATTGAATGAATTTACCAAGGATAAAATATTTGTGAATAGATCTATAAGGAAGTTTACTTAATAAACTAGCTATTATATTACGATTTCCTAATTTTGAGTACAACAGTATAAATAGGTATATTACAATGAAAGGCTTACTTCCGCATCGCTGGTAACTTTTGTGACTTTGACCTTATGAAAGCCTTCAAAATTTAAAACCATTTATTCAGTTTAGGCCCTCGGAAGGCACTTATGAAGGTCAAATTTAAAGTTACTGAAGCTATCTTCTGTCTTCTACAAACCTAAGCCGAATAAATGGTTTTAAATGATGTAATTTGCAAAATGCTCTTTCAGAAAAGAGTGAATAGGCTACTAACGGGAAAGCGAGCTCCATCTTCGGCCTCATCTTCACTTACTATTAGGTGTGATTGAGGTCAATCGCAATCTCATCCGAAAAAAAAAAAATTTGATCTCCTCTTGTTACAATGACATCAAGAGACAACAAAATGACACAAATCATCATTTACTCTGTTGATGTTATATAAACAGAGTCTTGAACTCAAATGTCACAGATATTCATATATAATTAGATAAGAAACTATGTATTAAGGCTCATACATATTTTTGTATTGATTTATAAATAAATAAATATCCTGGGACATTCTTTACATATGGCCATCTGATCCCAACCTAAGCAGAGAATAAGTACTATGGAAACCAGATAACTGATATACTACATAAACTACTTTTTATTTTTCAAAATAAATTAAACAGATATTTACACCCAGACACAGAACAAACAGACATGTTCATGCACACAAATGTTTGTCCTAGGTGGGAATCGAACGCGAAACCTTCGACTTGGCAGTCAGGGTCGCTAATCACTAAGCTAACTGGTCTGTCAGATGCGGGAATGTGACCATTGATATAAATAAACATATAAAAAAAAAATAAACACCAGATTCCAAAATAAAAAAAATTGTGAGCGTGTTCTGACGCAAGGAGTCCGTATCGTCGTCTAATTATCATGTGACAGCAATGCAAACTTTACCGGTTATTTAAAATTTGTTTGCAATCCCTTACGTTTTTTTTCACTTAACCATTACGTTCCTAATATCATATAATGCTTAGTGCCAGACGATCTCCTTAGTAAATGGCAGTAATATACGGACAGACGGACAGAACCCATTAGTAATTTTGCTATGGAACCGTAAAAATATTATATAATCATTTATGAAATATAAATTTTGGATAAAAAATATTATTTTCAACCAGTAGCTTATCGTTATCAAAATATCTTAATTATCATAATGATGATTCTGTCATTTCAGCCTTAGGTAGGCAACTAACTTACATACATAATCAATGATAAACACACCTGGACTGAAAACATAACAATGGTAATGACATAATACATCTATCTCTCTCAACGATGGCAATGAATAGGCGAGTACAAATATCTATTTATAAATTTTATCGACAATGATGCAATTACAGCTACATAGATCACCGTACATCTTATCATCGCACATTAACATGCCTACCTATCTACTGTCACATTAGTAATGTCTGTGATTATTTCGTAATTTTTATTTATAATCAACACAAAGTGCTTCATAATGATCGTTAAGTAAATATTTAATTCGTAATATACAGTTACGTCAATTAAAATAAATATAGATAAGTAATACAGTTCCATTGCGGGGGACACAAACAGATCTCATGTTAATTTGACCTCATACTGAACTGAGATAAATCTGTTTGTAATAAACAACAACTTATTTCATTGCCTATCGCCAGTCAGTAAAGAGCGTCTCCAGTATCGACATAACGCTAATGAAACCGGACGATAATAACGAGAAACCGACAGAGGATAAACAAGTAAAGAATTTCCTACACCCAAGTCCAAGAATGCCGAACATTAAAGTGTTTACGGGAAGTTCTCATCCAGAAATCGCGAAGAGGATCGCTTCACGCCTCGGCCTAAGCTTGGGAAGAGCAACAACGAAGAAGTTTAGCAATAAAGAAACAAATGTTGAAATTGGAGAATCGGTCAGAGGTGAAGATGTCTACATCATACAAAGTGGCTGCGGAGAGATCAATGATAACTTAATGGAACTGTTCATCATGATCAACGCTTGCAAAATTGCGTCAGCATCAAGAGTAACAGCAGTTATACCCTGTTTCCCTTACTCCAGACAAGACAAAAAGGAAAAAAGCCGTGCACCAATCACAGCGAAGTTACTCGCGAATCTCGTGTCTGTAGCTGGCGCTGATCATGTGATCACAATAGACTTACACGCTTTCCAAATTCAAGGATTCTTCAATATTCCCGTCGACAATTTGTACGCTGAGCCAGCAATAACGAAATGGATAAAGGAGAACATATCAGAATGGAAGACCAGCGTAATGGTTTCGCCTGACGCAGGAGGAGTTAAGAGAATGACGGCTATCGCTGACAGACTCGATATTGACTTCGCTATCATTCACAAAGAGAGACAGAGAGCGAACGAGGGAGACTCGACTGTCCTTGTGGGTGACGTATTGAATAGAACGGCTATTATGGTAGACGATCTGGCAGACACGTGTGACACTATTGTCAAAGGAGCACAAGCACTGCGTGAAGCAGGAGCGAGTAAAATCTACGCAATTTCAACACACGGAGTGTTTGCTGGAAACGCAATTGAAAAGATAAATAACTCGTGTTTGGAAGCGTTGGTTGTAACAAATACGATACCGCAAGATAAGAACCTGAGATTGTGTCCTAAACTCCAAACTATTGATATATCTGTGATGTTGGCTGAAGCAATCAGACGTACGCATTACGCGGAATCTGTTTCATATCTATTTACAAATGTTCCGTATTAATATAAGTAACCTAGGCAGAAACACAGTACGGAAAAGAGTTACAGAAATTAGATTTATGAGTTACAAGTTTCTTATTGTTTATATCTTAATAATTATACTCAGAAAGTTATGACAGCGTTCCAAACTTTAGTAATATAATGCCAGTCGGTGCCGTTCTGCGATCGACATATTGCTTCGTAGTAATGTTCTTAAAAGGTACCTCCATTTTGAGGCAAAGTATTTAATTAACTATCTACTCTGTAAAAGAACATTGGTTGTAAAATAAACACAAATAAAGTAGGTTATACAATCGACTTCCAAATACAAGGATTTTTAATATAAATTTTATAATTTAATTTGTCTTTAATATAATAATTTTATAATTAGATAATTCTACAATACCTACATGTAAAAGAAAATTGGTTGTTAAATAAATACAATTATAAATATAAAAAAGTACTTAATTACTTTCTTATTTCAATTATTCCTCCGCAATTAGAGTTACATATTAATGTACAGAAGGCGGAAACAATATCGCCTCTAGCAATGTCTCAGGAATGTTGCTACGCAGAAGTAGGGATCCGTTAGTATCCGTAAATCGTTACCTGAACAAACGATATAAGCATTTTAGAAGATGGAAATATGAATGTTTGTTACTCTTTCACGGAAAATCACTCAGCAGATTTGGATAAAACTTGGCAAATATATAGTTTATAACCTGGATTAACACTTTTTGTCCCGGGAAATATCCCACCTAATTAACAAGACGGACAGAGAGCTAATTCTTTGCAAGCTGAGCTAATATTTTGTTACGCTACACGGTATCGCCCTAGAAGGCAAGTAATGTGTTACTAGGCAGGTCCGTAATTACTAGGGCTGCCGCACCGGACAAAAACTTAAAAACCCTGGCCATTTTGGTGAAATTGGATTATTTCCCGGACACGCCTAAATATATTTCTACAATTGTAGTTTACATTTTAATTGGATGCGATTCACGATTTTAACTGCTAATCTACTAATTAATTGGAATTCCCCTGACACAAAAAATGTCCGAACTCTTTTTGAAAACCCCATCCGGGCGCTCCCGGACACCCTCTAAATTAGGACAAATCCGAGGAAACCCGGACGTATGACAGCCCTAGTAATAACACACTTTTCTATTGAAGGCTACCAATCACCCGATCTTAAGTTATCAATATTTGAATAAGATATGTAAGCTATTACACAATAAATTGAGGAGGATCTATAGAAGTTTCGGTTGAATCAGGTCATCTGCGAGTACCTACATAATATGCTTAATATCGCATAATGATAGGTATATGTACCATAATTTAATAATATCTCTTCTATCTAGATATTTTTCTGTTTTTATGTAGGCAGGTAAATAATATTTATCAATGCCTATTGCCTTGCTAAAGAATAATAAGTTTTTCTCCAATACCTTTCGGCTTTAAAAAGGAACACGTATATTGTAGGTAATTATATTTATTAAATGAAAGACTTAGCTATAGAAATAAAAACAAAGCCAAGGCTAATCAAGGCCTATTCTTATTATAAGCATTGTTTGCTGGCGCTGTGGGTAACGAAAACCAATACTGGTAATACGCGCTATGCGGTTCAAGCCTGATATCGCTCTCGGTATGTTATGTTATTGTAGCCGCTTACCTGGGGCTTGATTCTGTTAGGAAAATGACACTGTCTCAAGGATGTTTCGTCGCGGTCTCTATGCTCTATCTCTTCCGCTAACTACGCAATCACGTGAGAGATAAGCTCTCCGAGGCCTCCGTGCGGCGGCTCGTCGACGAAGTTTGTATTAGCCGAATAAGGGGGCTGAATGGTAGGCGAAAGATTGGTGGAAAGCCCGCTCGGTATTTTGGTACCCCCAACGCGAACCCCCAGAAGCGAATATCGCTTATATGTGGATGACTTAACATAGAAATAGATATCTATGTATATATATTGGTTACTAACTTCCGCCCAGTTTTACCCACGTTTCCGAGACCCATGTTTTCTCAGAATACAATAAAATATCATCCACAATTCTCTGTGTCAAATTACATTCCAATCCGTTCAACGTCAATATTTTTGACGTTAATAGTACCCCGGATATCGGGATTCAGAAAAGAATATGTATTATTACTTGCCGAAAGGAAAAATGTTTTATCTCTATTAAATTACCGCCTTACAAGTAGGTAAAACCGTTATCGTACTACATGAAAGCGAACGTGCTGCCATCTCTTAACTAGCGAAGACATTAACAACCTCAAATAAATTAATACAGGTTTGTGTTGTGACATGCATGAGTGATAAACAAATACTTTTATTTTTTAATAATGCCTTATTCTGGTTTCAAATACATTAAAGACTAGTTCCTAATCGTTTGTGTGAGGTAACAAGTATTCCTAGATGTAATTCTCATTCAAATTAAAAGTTAACTAAATCTACTGTCAATTAACTATGAAAAGTTAGGTTATGCTTGTTAATAACATCAATCTTACTACTTCGGACTTCCATCTTCGACGAGTAAGTACCTACACAAAACTTAGTTTGAACTAGACTTATAAAGTGTCTTAGGTTACTTTCCAACAATAGAAAATAATTAGAATATAAAATGTAAACTATCATCACATCACTAAAATCAATATTATAGTATTTTTTTAATTGTTTCAATAGATTTATTATTGTACAATGAGTTTACCTTCTGTAGACCTTGGACTTTGGAATTTCTGAGTCCATTGACCTGTTTAAAAAAAACTGTCAGATAAGTCAGTCCAGTCAATTTAATTGACTGTCAGTAAATGAATCAGTCGACCTTAAAAAAAAAGGAGGTGCCTACCTACTTACCTACACTTTCATAAAATAGCCATTTTGTAACATTATCTGTTACAATTTTAAAAATAGGTATTCAATCGAACAACTTGACCAACATGTCATTGATATTATATAAAATGGACCCTAGTCCCCCTGCTAGAGCTGTCATGATGGTTATCGATATTCTTGGCATAGAGGTCGATGAACGGGATCTCAATCCCGTGTTGCGGGAACAGGATACACCGGAATTTAGAAAGGTTAGTATAATGGACAAAAGATATTATATATATTTTACCAATAACAACTTACTATCTATCTTTTAAATGTACGTTTTAGAGAAACCCAATGAGAACAATTCCTATACTCAAGGATGGAGAATACTGGCTTTCTGACAGGTACGTCTAATTATCTTATCTGTAGTTGTTAAGGTTCCGTATCCAAAGGGTGCCAAGTGCCAACAGATAATTGCCAAGGTTCCGCTGTCCGTCCGTTCATCTATCACAGGGCTGTATAACCACATTAGCCGATAAACAACCCGGCGGTCCACCTAATGGTAAGTGATCACCGCCGTCTATAGACATTTGGAACACTAGGGGCATCGCCAATGCGATGGCAACCCTGTGACGTGAAGTTGTTACGTAACACGTACCAGCCCCCTTACCTTTCTCAACCAAAAATTAGTAATACAAGGGCACTACAGCTTCATGGTGGAAATGCATAAGGTGGTAGGACGAACTTTTCTCTAAAAGCTCTACTACTTAATACAATCAATAATAGATGTCATGACATCATCTTGCATTTTCCACCTTGAGATTGAAAATCAGGCGGCAAACAATCAACAGTGTTTTTCAGCTTCATTATTTAAAAGCCGTTTAACAATGATAGGTAGCTAATTTCTATTATACCTAATGTCAGTCCCTATGTTATTTTTTTAGTCACGCTATAATGTTATATCTCTTCGACAAGTACGCACAACCAGAGCATTCGCATCTCTACCCGCCTGACACAGAAAAGCGAGCGATCATCAATCAACGACTATTCTTTGACTGCGGCGTTTTATTTCCAAGATTGAGAGCAGTTATGGTGAGCATTGTTTCCACTATTCGTCTTTCCAGTCCATTGGGTCGTAAAGAGAAATCAATTTAACCTTGTTACTTGTCATGTTGACGTAACATTCGGGGCTCTATAGACATGTACCTTCATTATTTTACCTTGTGATACCTAGGTACCACATGGTATGGAACTAGAGCAGGCAATTCGTAGGTATGTGATTGTACATACCACCAAAGGTAAATTGAAAGCATAAATCTAAATATTCACAGATTGTTTGGATATTTAGGATTTTTTTTTTTGCCGAACGTGACTTTTATTATTTCTGAGGATTTATTTTCAAAGAATACCGCCCCCTATACATAAATCTGTTCTACGATCTATAGTGACTAAAAGAAAATATGCAAATACTTACCTTTCTTCGACATCGATGATAAATGGGTTATGTAGGTGGGTACAAAATTGCTTTTGCATCTCCTTCATGTGTGCCTAACCTATACAGCGTTTGTTAAATGTTTTTATCTAACAAGGACAATATTCTATACCTTTATTTAGCATTTTCAAAATGTCGCCCAGGCGTAGGTTAGGTATTTAAAAATAAAATTATTTCCAAGATAAATAACATTTTCGGGAAAACAGTTCGAGCGCGTAATTGATTAAAAACTAACTTCTTAACTTATGAATAAAACCGCCTATTGAATTTAGAAGAAGAAAACGGCTGAGCCTTTCCTTTGTAAATAAACGCTATAGCCTGTTTTATTTAACTTTTACATGAATATGGACGATGTTCCGTCAATCAAGACAGTCGTGCCTTTCGTAAAAACATTGCATTTTATTTAGTATTATTGATACCAAAAACATTATAAAATATTATCGTAAAAAAGCAACGGCCCCAAGGATTTCTTCTTAGTTTAGCTCTTAGCTCCCACTATATTATTTATAAAAAAAAGATATATTTAACACAAATGACCTATATTTTGTCAAGTGTTAATGCATCTTTAGTGTAGCTTTGATGATCTAAAGGCCTTTGGCCAAACCCCATAAAACCTAAACTGAATGTTGATTTTAGATTGAATACAATTTAAAATTCCTATGCAGTTTTAACAAATTCCAGGCTCCAACATATGCAGGAAGACTGGCAGGACTATCAAAATACATGATCAGAAACATAGATGACGCTTACACAATCCTGGAAGAATATCTTTCAGAAGCGTTATACTTAGCTGATGATGTGGTGACGCTTGCTGATATAAGTATTATCACCACTTTGTCTTCGTTGCATGGTCTGGTACCAGTTGATGAGACCAAGTAAGTCTTCTCCAAACATTTTACGAATATGACAATATGAATTTAGGACCTAATTAATTAGTCCTTACAATGCAAAATCCACAATTGTCTAAATAAATTAATAACAATTGATTCAATAACTCCTTTTTTAACTGACTTAAACAAAGGAGATTCTCAATTTGAATGTACTTTTTAAATTTTTAGATATTTAAAATTAACCAGATGGTTAAAAAACATGAACGAAAAAGACTATTGCAAGAGAATTAATCTGCCAGGCAGCCAAGTACATGTAGACGGACTGAAGGCGTTGATGGAGAACACCAAAAATAACCAGCAATCCAAACTATGATGAATACTTACAAAGTATACCTAAAGTATACGGTGAAAATAGATAATGCCAAATATTCATCAAATTACGAATTAATATACGGCTATCTGATCAAACTAGGCTGAGGTATGGAAATAAACTATTTGATATTACCAATACCTACTTCTTTTCATTATATATTTATTAATAAATTTTAAGGGTAATCCGAAAAAAAAAATATTAAAAAGTGCAGGGTAAATAAAAACCGACCAAATGACGTTTGCCATTAGAAATTTTATTATATTTATAATTTACAAGCGGTTTCACCCGCGTTCCCGAGGGATGTAACATATTCCCTATAGCCTATGTGCTATTCCACACTATAATCTATCTCTGTGCCAAATTACATCCAGATCCGTTCTGCCGCTCGGGTGTGATGAAGTAACAACATTAATCAATTTAAACTCGTATTTATAACAGTGGTAAGATTATTAGTTTTTGTTTGAATTCGGGACTAAATAATAACATAAGTAAATAATATGATCATCAATTGGAAGTGGTTAGTTAGCCACAATAACGGTCCATCTTGGGCCAGCTATTGGTACAAAATATCTCATGCACTTCAAGAAATGAGAATGAGTGTTTTATTTTAACAACAATTTGGGACATATAAAACACTTTTAACCTCAATTTAATAAGATAAATTTTCTTATTTAATTAAATTAAATCTAATGGATAATTAACTACTATAACTAAAACTTTCAAATTATTTTAACGTTTATTTGATCTTTATAGAGATAATAATAATGTACTGGAAGTCTTTTCAGCATAACTGTGCCGTATAAGGACAGTATAAGTGACAACGTAAATGTACTACATTAATTAAACTAACTAGAAATTATAATTTACAACAGCATATATATCCTTTGTAGTGTACTAGAATGGCGCATATTGTTTGCAATGTACTAACACAAGTTAATAAATTTAACTATAGATTAGTAAAAGCGTTCAATTTAATTTGCAAAAATAGTATGTAAAGTCTAGTCTATGTACATCTAGATCAAAATATGTATCGCAATTTATAACATTTTGATAGATGTGTTTATTCTATAAGGGAAGACAAAAAGACAAAAAATAAGAATCACAGTTTTTCATTTATTTCGATAACTAAAAAAGAAATGCAAAGAATTTTCCACCTTTACACTCCAGTAACGTCTAGGGCTACCATATGGATAACTTTTTTTATGAGAAATTAATGATTACAAAAAACGTTACACATTTAAACATTTCCTATAAGTCTTGTAAAGTCTCTCGTGAACGCCCGCACTTATATCAGAACATTAATAGCACTTAACAATTAGAGTACACGTACATTGCATGAGACAGCAACATAATGTCCGCTCTTTCATGCACACATACATGATTGTATACTGCTTCGCGTAATCAAACAAACTTGGAATATAATAAACTAAGACATCCACGCAAACTCAATGAGTCACTTGTCGAATCTGGGTGTAGTTTGTTTGTTTGTCGGGCGTTACCGTCAGTGTTGCACGTTAGTCTTAAATGTTACGGCAGCTTTTGTGCCCGCATTAGCCGTCTTCTTTCGGTGGTGTGAACCAGCCTGAAATGTAACACATATTTTAATACATAATAATTTAGTAATACAAAATACTTTTAAAATACATTGAATTATTAATTCAAATAACGCCTATTTGAATTAAAATCATGGTCAGACTAGCAATAACAAGCTTTTCTGCTGTAATATAACATCCTAGCATTAATTTATTTATTCATCCTGAATCTGAGTATGATCACTGCTCGAGTCCAGTACTGTCAGTTACGACAATATTAATAAATTGTCTCTGGATATTACAATGAAATAACGGCAAAGTCTAGACTGTAGCATATAGTAAATTTCATGGTTTGTAAGTTAGTACTAAAGTCAAGATTACCATATCATAGAGGATTTGTGATCACTTAAAGCAATTTAGATTGGTAACTACAGATTTTTTATGCAAGCCTATATTGAGATTATAAATGGCAGCATCTTATGAGAATATTTGAACTACACTAGTCAAAAGCACAACACTAAATGAAAAAGCATCTACTGACCATTTTTCTCATGTATCTGAACAAGGCATTTGAAGCTTTGTTGTGCGCGTGCCAGGCTGTACTGTGACTGTGAGACCACTTTTGTGGCTCCGAACTGGATGCGCGCCTTGCCTTTAACTAGGGTCGCGGCGATCTGCATTATCACCGCCTCTACTGTATATGCTGATGACCAGCCCTGCTTCGTGAGGAGTTCCATGCATATTGCGCCGCCTACTAATACGTAGCCGCCTGGAAAATTTAGAAACACAAAATGAATAGGTACAAGATTTACTATGTAGTTATATAATTTACTTTTTTCAAGCTGGCTGCTTAATTTGACCTGTTTGGAACACTTGGTTATTGACAGAGAGAATGGTACATTTTTTCTATAGTCCAGAAGGTATTCCGATTCCGAAGGTAGTCCGACCAGTTATTGGCAAAAGAAAATGCAGAAATGAAATCCACACACACTAAAAGTGCATACAACACACATACCAATGACCAGTTCACAAATTTGAATTAGGTTTTAATGTTTCGCTCAAAGCTAATCTCCCTGTTATAATTGTTAGGACCTGGATAAGAGATAAACAAAGATTGGAGCTATTAAACATATATAATGAATTTAACTTACCTGATATAATAGGGTATACAACACGTACAAAGGGAGGTTCAAACGGGTATGTTTCTTTGAACATAATGTTTAATAGTATAGAGTCTTTGCCCTCTTTTTCCTTAAGCAGTAGCAGATCATTGTGTAGTGGACTGTCAGGGTCCACCGAGCGAAGTCTGATGTTCCATTCGTAAAGCGAATCGTTTACTAACTCTGTTGGAAAATATAGAAATAAATTGAAGTGAAATTAATCTATTAGTAATATGGTAGAGATGCCATTTTGATAAAAGTATTTTTACATAGACTTTATTGTGACTTCTTCGCTTTCGCAGCGATGTTTGCTGAGGCCCACACAGATACTTTAACTGCAATCAGATTAAAAAATGTCTCTCTGCTGCAGAGGTAGCCGTAACTCTATCACAAATATTGTCTGAAGTTCACAAGCTCCCAATTTTAATATTCTATACTAACTCTTAGTAATAAGTTATACTCCATTAACAAAAATTTATGAATTAATCTGAATAAATATAATAAAGCCATGGTCATCCAAAAAACTATTTTTTTTTATATTCCAGGCAAGCAGTGTGTAGCAAAAATCATTCAGTAATATCATAAATACAATAAGTAAACCATGGTACGAAATAATTGACTGAAGTTATATGATTTAACTAACCTATGGTTTCACCGCTGGGTTTTAGAGAAAGAAATTGTGGCAGAAGAACTAGCGTACAAGTGTCAAAAGCAAATATTACATACCAATAGAGTACATATTATTTTTGAAAGAACACGAGCGGTATATATCCCGGAGCTCCTTCATGAGTCTGTCGGTCGCCTGTAGGCTCCCTGATACGCTGCCGGATAGGTAGTCCTGCCGCTGATTTTGTCGCAACCGTTCTAATGTCGCTAAGTGTTCTGTTTCCATGTCATCCTGGAAATACACAAATGAAAATATAAATAGGAAATTGGCACAAAGTAACAGTAGAACAATGTAGCATCCCTCGGGAACGAGGGTGAAACCGAGGGGGACAGGAAGTATTATATACTACAGGAACTCTTTATTATATCTTGTTCAACATTTTTGTAAGGTAATATAAAAATTACAAATATGCTCATCAAAATCACCAAAGCCTACCTTATCACTGGATCATGTCTATCCACAATCTGACGGTTACAACATCAGCAACTAAATGGATGCCAGCAACAAATAGTTCTAGTTTGAGTAGTTTGTTACCTTATTGCTTCGTCCTGCATCATCTACCATTTCAAGTGGCAAGTCATCCTCTCCTTCGGAGTCATCCTCCTCAGCAGCCATCTCCTCATCCTCTTCAGTGCCGGATTCTGCTCCATTTGATGTAACACTTGGAACTCTGAAAAAAAGTGTATTTGTCAATATATTTACAAGATCACAATGTTGTTTTCTCAGTCCTGGCAAAATTTGGAAATCACCTAAAGAAGATTAATAATAATAATATTTATTATGTCACAAGTATTGTACAAAAACACCTTTTACATCTACATTATAATAGAGTTAAATTGAAACAAAAGAAATATTGTGTTTAGTTGAACTCTGGTACCCAAAATAAGATCAAACTTGTGTTATGGATACCAGCGCTCTCACATTATAGGTACGTGACTTAAAAATTATTAAATTTATTTGTCACCAGGAGGTGGTGTGAACTAGATTAAGATGAATGAATATTAATCTAGTTACTAATACAGTAATGATTAAAAAGTAGTCTATCTAATTGTATTTAGTAATACAGTTTTGAAAAAAGTGAAATTAAGAAACGAGTGTTAAGTCAACTTGAAAATTAATTGGTTTAATAAAACAAAATTCCAAAGACATTCTTCATACATCTATATGCGTCAAACATAAAAGGCTATATGATCCTAAATGTATTTTATACGTAATAACACCCTGACGACCCAGAGCAAATAGAAATATTCATGCACACAATTGTGTGCCCTGGGTGAAAATTAGGCTCGGAAAATTAGGAAGAGCGCTCCTTTAGGTGAACTATGCGAACTAGTTCATCGATGATCTCGCTCTTAGTTCTTTTTATATTTTTGAGCGTCCGCTTTACTAGATAGTGGCGCTATGTGACCAACCGAGTTATTTACTTTTACTGTGCTCAGCTTGATATTTCGATATCGATACTAAACAACTTCACATCCACATCTAATGTTTTGAAAACAGAACTTGCAATCATCATAAATATATTTTTTTTCTTTATTTAGTTTTCACTAAATTATTTCAAAAAAAGAACTGATTGAGCGAACTAGTTCGCCATTGGATTACATCAGTGGAGGATCTCAGTGGTGACCGACTAGGCCCAAGACTAACTCAGGGTCGGGATATCGATCCACAGCCCCAACTGGCCTCTCAATATTGTACCGTTAGTCTCCATCAATTTTAATATTATTTTCATTTATTACACTTGCTCGGCTAAATGACAATCGATCTATAGTGAAATTTGGGACATAGTATACTTTTCATCTCAAAAAAGCGAGTAAAACCGTGGAGGACACAGCCAGCTTCATAAATTTTAATGTATCTCAGGCTTTGTTTATTATCTCACAGCTATCTATGTCCATTTCACAGCTAAACTGCTAAAAGGATCTTCATGAAATTTGGTAACGTGATAGACTGTATCTTAGACAAGGATGTAAGCTGCCGTTTGTCTTAAAAAATATATCTTTATATATTATATTTAAATATAGCAAGTCACATACAAAGTTGATAATATTGACTATGGAATAACATTAATTGGTTATTCAACCGTCTACAAAGTCCTGTATAAATTATCGGTCGTAATGAAAAGATAAATTTTGGGCTCTAAATTAAGTAACGTACTTAGTTAGGCAATGAGTAACACCAAGCGGAGCCACTAGCATGTATTCACTGAACCACGACATAACTGTAACCATTTGACGCATGCAAAAATGATTGCAAAAATAAAAAAATATTGGCTATTATCTATCATCATAGTCAGATATTATATTTTTTGCCTCAGCACAAAATTACACACATTCAAGCATTGGGTATTACATTTAACTATAATAATATAATAATAGGTAAAAAAGAGTACTAAGGAATAGGATATTATTCTATATTGTTATTTTTCGCTTTTTGCATAAGTATCATGAAATCTTAAGGTTTAAAATTAAATACAGATATTTCTAGAGATTTCTGGCTAAAACAATGGACTCACCTTTGCTGTGGTGCCGGATGCACTGGCAGTGATAAAGAATCTAAGTCTGGTGGCTCTGGCACGCCATGTAACTTGCATAGCTCTCTCAGAAGTATACCAACCTGGAAACAATTAAGTCAATTGAATCAGAACTATTGAATACTACCTTGTTTCCAACCACATTTCTGATGGTTTCTAATTAAATGATAAAAGAAACCTTGTATTAAATATTAATAAATTATAAAAATAATTGTAGCTCTGATTACTACTGTATGATATAATAATTTCTACAAAATAAACAGTTTCATTGGTTGACTAGGTATTTTGAATGTCAAATTCACTGTTCATACATAGTACTTGTAGGTTATCCCGAAGCTACTTCATAAGTTATGTTTAATTTTCCTCTATGTGCTCTAAAATTGTAAAATTATAACATTTATTTGAATCACATTCCATCCCTCTAAAAAAGGTTACCAAAAAGCTTATTTTCATAACTCCACATTTAATTATGTAACTTTAAACCATATAATTATACTTTGGAATAAAATACAACATGAACTCTGCTGCCAATCATGTCATAACTATACAGTGATTAAACAATTAATAAGTAAACAAAATTGGCTATATAAAAGCATTACAATGCTCAGGGTGTCTCATCGCGACAGACGGTATTATATCGTGACTGGTGACGTCATTGCCTCATGGGGAACAACAATAAATTATTGTAACAAAGGACAATTGAGAATGTAAAATAATTACAGTTCTCATTGTTTACCTAAATTAAGTCTATAGACAGAGATGGCATGGTTTTTTTTTAAATTGATGTTTAGACTAAATAATTCCTTTGAACTCAATACAGGTTCAGATGACAATCCATACTAATATTATATTCTAGTTGACCTGACAGACGTTGTCCTGTCTTAACTATGAATATTGAATTCGAATTTTCCGATTGAAGGAACTGTGAAATGTGCACTTAATTATATACATATTATAATTAATTATTTTATTAATATAATTCTGACCCATGCCTCTGTTTTGAACATTATTGTCAAACGACTGACAGTTAAGTCAGACGCCATATGGTTACATTAGAAAAGTTTATATTGTCAAAAGCGCTAAGGTTACATTACAAAAGTTAATATGGTCAGTAAGATTTCTTAAATTTTCTTATTTTCACACGAAAACTACTTAATCGATCATCATGAAACTTTGTACACATATTCTGAGGTATTTAAAGATACCTTTTGTGCCTGAAAAATGTTACATGCCTCAGTAACGCGGTATAATCTATAAGTTAATAAATCTATATTGTTTTTTGATGCACCATCACCTCAAAATTACGAAACATATTGGGATGATACTGCTCCCATTAGACGTGATTTTTTTTCTAGATATTTATAGGCTATAATATGATATCGATAAACGCGGGTGAAACCGTGGGTGACAGCAGTAATACATAAAACAAACATAAAAACTAGTTACTCCATTTTTTTAAACAAAAAAAATCCCCTGCCCTTATTTTATCAAATCTATTTTGATGCAAGTTAATAACTGTATAATTTACAATAGAAGTTTGAAGTAGCGGTAGTAGACACACTGGGAGCCGGCAGCTGGTAAATGGGTGGTTGATATAGAAAAAGAAATTACCTGGTTTATGACATGATTATCCCTCCCCTGCGTATATGTTAGTATTTGGACGGCATTCGTCACAATTGGGTCTTCACTGTCAGCGAACCATACTGGTGGTGTGTTCGGATACGTCTCCTGAAGATGTTGTACAACTTTAGTTCATGACCATTTGAAATTGGACAGTCATGTGAAATCTCAAGTCATGGATGTGGACTTCGAAATTATATTTTATCAGTACTGTGTATGAGAATATCAATTCCCTTCTAAAGAACCTAGTAACCTCTCCTTATATGTAAGTTAACAAAACATTTTTTCCATTACTAAAGAGAAAAAGAAAAAAAATACTGGAGAGGGAGTCAAGGAGAGTATAGGATGTGCACTATGCAGATAATTATCTGTAATCTTTTTCTAATTATAATAAGAAAAAAAAAATACTTTTTATAAAACAACTACTAATAACTATGAAAAGACTTTGATTATTATTTATTAATTTAATAACATAATTTGTAAATAAATACAGTTTAACTGCAACAAAAGATTAACTGATGTGTCAATAAAAACTTTAGCAGTTTTCTTAATCAAAAATAATTAAATTCATTCCACATTTTAGCAAAGTTACAAAGCAGTATTAATACTTGAATACTTGAGGAGTATTTTCATATTTCTTCATACTTCAATGTGATAATATTTCATTTTATAATGTAGGAGATAGTAAGATGTGGATGAAAGTCCTTAGTAAACCACAAATTGAAGATAACAGTTTAATAAATATAGATAATACATATAAATACCTACATTCTTGTAATAATTATACATGTGTACATTAGAAACAAAACCAAATGTTTATGTGGTATAACAGTATTACATTGCTGATAACTAAACTTGTGTGTTATATCATTCATAGTTACATTTCATTATGCACATTACAATACTGCATACTTGTTTACAATGAATAGTAATGATTGTTAACTTTAAATATGTACATTGAATTGTAAACTTGTGACAAGCCTAAATTTTAAAGAGTGTGTCATTGGTTCAAACTGCTTTAAATTGTCACTTGAGCAAACAAAAAACGCATTATTTAGACCAACAAAATCCGTACATGACAAAAAGCAGGTAGATAGAATGACTAAACAGCTTTTGTCCCAAAAACGCGCCCGAATACCGTTATCCAAACAAAACAGATGTTACTCTCTCTATAAAATAGCTGCAATGATTCACGACCAATGAGTTCCAACGTTCTGAAACAGAAATGATCGATAGGACAATTCGTCACGAGCGAGCCTCTCCGACCGAAACAGATGATCCTAATACGCACGGCGTTCGCGCAACCCAATGTTTCATGTAGAACGTGCTAAACATACGATTGTTTTGTAAATAATCTACAGAGAAACGTGACAATCGTTCACTTGCAACAGGGAAATGTAAATTCACTTCCGTAAAGCTTTTGTTGACAGCCCTGCCCCCATAAACAACGACCCTTTGTCCCAAGTAAGATAATCAATATGCGCAACCCTAAGCTGAATAACTATTTTTAATGAATCTAATGTAAATGTAACATTGTACTTACGGTAATATTTGCATGTATTTCGTATTTCTTTCCATTTTTGCCAACGAATCTGCAGGTCAGTTCGTCGACACTAGCTGACATTATCTGAAACCGTTCATGGTTTTTGGGAAACACTTGTTCTAAGGTTTTGATTTCTAACTTAAGGGTATTTAAGCAAGCCATTAGTGTGTTGATAAACTAATTCTAAACTAAATAATTACAATCCTCGATAAAATACATGAGAATAAAATTTACGTTCACTCCGCAACTAAGCAAAATGGCGGAGCGCAATGGCGGAAATTATTATAAAAACTACGAAGTATCCACGACAGAGGGCGCCCAAAAACATAACTTAATAGATATTTATTGTCTGTGGATTTATTGTTTGACATACCAAGGTAACTATGGCTATGTATACAATCGGTATCAATTATTATTATAATAATACAAAATTGTATCTAACAATAAAATAATTACATATAAACCTCACTTAATACAAATTTATCCAAAAATAAACTGTCAACAAAATCTACTCATATTACAAATCAACTATTAAATTATATTTATTTACAAAAAAATAAACATACAACTGAATTAAGCACCTCCACCTTTTTTGGAAGTCGGTAAAAAAAGTAAAGCACACATATGAAGGTAGTAATTAACTATCGGCCTTTTACTACAACTTACATAATGTGAATATAAACCTACTTTACCTATTAAAATAAAATTATCGTGATGATAATACCAAAAAGTAATAAACAAGAACAAAAATTTTCCTAACAGTAGGTAGATAGGTACTACTATGAAATACATATGTGGAATAATACTACTTTATAAATTTACAAAAACCACTGTGACTGTAATATTTACATTTCTGAGGGACATCATATAACAACTACGGCCCGCATGATGAGAAAACAGTAAACAGTTTGAAAGCTTGAATATTACTTAATATTTACTTTCGTAAGCATTAAAATTTTAATGAACCAGACACTGAATGTATCGATAGCTTATTTTCGTTTGTTTGAACCATAAATATAATAAATGTATTGTAAAAAATAATGTTATTTTTATGGTTTTATACTTTATGGGAGGGACTATTGGCATGGGACTTGATATAGAAAGCGCCCCAGGCGCGTGGCCAAGGGACTGTGAAGATTTTTTTAAATGTTTACGGTTTAAATATTAAACAAACAAAAATAATCTATCTATTTTTGCATTCAGTGTCTGCCTGATAATTTTTTTAAATTCTTTTTAAAGAATTCAATTTATTAAAATCTCACAACATAAATATGACAATACTGAAATAATCATGAACTGTATCTGTGGTTCATTATTTTTGATTGATTGAAGTATTTGAAGTATTCTACAATGTTAATATTCAAAACTACGAGAATTATTTGTCGTGTTTGTAAATAGTTTGTTAAAGAACAGAGTTTAATCTGAGAGTCCAAGTTAATAATGGGTCGAAGCCAAAGCCCATTAAGACATTACAGATCTAAAAGAAAACGTTCGCGTTCTCGTGATAGAGACAGACAAAAACTAAGAAAAAATAATCCATCCCCAACTCCGAGTACTTCCCAAAATAATGAAACTGATTTCAGTTTTTGTAACTATAAAAGAGATTTGAATAAAATTTTAGTATACAGTAGTGAGAGTAACACTGTGGTTAATAGTATGGATGACTTTTGGGTATTTCTAAAGAAGTACGAAGCGACTCTGAGGAAGGCTGGTAAACCTATAGTTGATTTTCAAAATGTGGAAGAAAATAAGGATATAACATTCTCGAAGTTAGACTGCATTAATTTTACAACTGCTATAAAATTTGTTGACACAGTATGTGATGATAGAGACCGAAGGAAGTTAGATCAGAGACTCTTTGAAGCTTTCCTTAATATAGTATCTATTTATATAGATTTTAAAAATAAAGAAAAGTTTGAGAAGCTGAGGAAATTGAGACAAGCCCAAAAAGATTTACCAGTAGCAAAGTATAGGTAATAATTAATTTGTCAATGGTAAAAATACCCATAACATTTTTTAACCTTATCTGTGCTCTGTACAACATGCCTAGAATATATGCATTCATTAATATAATTCTCTCACAAATCAAATTATTACAATGGAACAATAAGTCATTTATCCTTCCCTCCGATCCCGCCTGTGTGACTTATTTGCATATATTCAACCTTAATTAGTGCTTTTGTGGTATCCATTGCAGATCTCAGGTGGTAACTTCAGAAACTTTAATTTCATAAGTGCTTGTGGGCTCAATTGAATTAAATAATATTTGAAATTGGTTTTGAATAAAAAAATATTTATCCCATTGCAATGACTTCAAAGATTTAGTTATTTAATATTGCATAACATTTTAATGCATACTAGGTAAGGCATTTAAAATTTTTGATGGGTATTAGTGATGAAAACACCCACATTTCACTCATGATCTAGGTCCCATCCCTAACCCTATTACCCTAATTCACCTGCACATATTTGAAATTTTCAGGAATGAAATTGTGTCAGCTGTCCAAAATGAAAGAGTGGTGGTGGTTGCAGGTGATACTGGTTGTGGAAAGTCTACACAGGTACCTCAATATCTACATGAAGCTGGGTTTCAAAATATAGGTTAGTGATTGGTGCTGTAAGCTATGAAACTGATACTAAATTTATAATATGATGAGAATATGACACTTGAAAATTATGGAATAGTAAATCTTCATAATTTTAATCTTAAATTACATTAAATTACAATACAATACAAATTAAGACAAATTTCAAATTCTTTATACTATTTTTGTCTTCAATTAATATTATTTTAATTTATACAGCATGTACCCAACCAAGAAGGATTGCCTGTATATCATTATCAAAAAGAGTAGCATTTGAAACCCTCACACAGTTTGACACCAAAGTAGGTTATCAAATCAGATTTGAAAAGAACAAGACTGCTGATACCAAAATATGTTTCATCACTGAGGGTTTACTATTGAGACAGGTTAGTGGTCATTATTTTGAAAATAAATAAATCATGAAAAAGTTTTTAATTAAACTAAATTAATCTAATTTTTTTTAAGTTCTTAACTTTTTGACAAACACTCAACCTCTTTATTATCTAACTAATCGTCATAATCATAACAGTTGATTATCTGAACAATTAAAAATTCGTTTTCCATACTATAAAATACAAATGAAGCATTGGAAAATACTTTACATGTTATTACTTAAAAATAAAATCCCTACAAATATGGCAGGTCTGCTTACCTAAGTCGCCAAGTATCATTTTTGTAGGGGTCTACCTCAACCAGCCATCTACACTAGGGTCTGCAGAGTCACTGTGGAACCTCATGATATCCACTATATTGTGAATATGGCCCATATATCATAGAGCACATGTGACCCAAAACCAACAAACTAGTAACTTAGCATCTGATTCTAGACAATTTTCACTTTTGTTAAGTTGAAAAGAAAAAGGTCGGGTGGAATAAATCAACTATGTATTGAATTTTCAGATGTCATCAGAAAACCTGCCAAACTACGACGTCATAATCTTAGACGAAATACATGAGCGTCATCTCATGGGAGACTTCTTGCTGGGTGTTCTCAAATGTTTAATACACGGTTGGAATGATATCAAACTGGTTTTGATGTCGGCTACAATTAACATAAAGTTGTTTCAAGATTACTTCTCAGCTGAATCTGCTGTTGTTATTGAGGTAAATATACAATACTACCTCAGTAACTAGGTAACATAGGATACGTGGCGTGTGCCACAACGCTAAAAAAAATTAATAGGTACATTTTGTTTATTTGTTGAAAAAAAATGGAAATTTTGATTTATTAACTTATATCCTTAAAGGATAAACTATAATGTGTGACTTTGTATTAGTGTGATATTGGTAGGTTTGTAAATATATAGATTTTTCGACATTCCAGACTATGCTATAGCTAAGTAGTGCAATTTTATTTTTCGATTGAATTTCAACAGGTATTCAGCAAAAGTATTTATTTATGTTTTCTACAACCATCTTCGCATTATTGCGGTATGGGTCACATCAGTTGGATGGTTTTAAAGTCTATAACTATAAATTTTAATATTTTCAGGTACCTGGCAGATTACATCCAATAGATTTAAATTATAAGCCAATATTTATTGACGAGAAGCCAACTCGCAACGACAGGCTCGACCCGCAGCCATATGTCCAATTAATGCAGCTAATAGACAGCAAATATCCAAGTATGTGGGTTTATTCTGTAAACTTTTAAGAGTAGTAGAGCTCTTGGTGTAGCGTTCCTCCGGGAAATACTACCAACTTACCCATTTCTGCCTTGAAGCAGTAGTGCACAAGTATTACTGTGTTTTGGTTAGAAAGGTAAGGGGTCGGTGAAATTACAGGCACATGAGACTTAACAACTTCACATGTCAGGTTCGAGAACCCATTGGCGATGCCCCTGGTCTTGCAAAGATCCATAGGAGGCGGTGACCACTTACCATCAGGTGGACGGCCTGTCTGTTTGTCAGCCCAAGTGGCATAAAAATAAAACTTATAACCTGACGAATGATTGAATCTCTAAAAATAATTTTTGACAAACTTTTAGGCGATGAAAGAGGTGATATGCTGATTTTCATGTCTGGAGTACAAGAGATAACGGCTATATGTGATGCGGCATTGCAATACGCTGAGAAAGCCAAGAGTTGGATTGTGCTGCCACTGCATAGTGGACTGTCACTGACTGAACAAGATAAAGTAAGTACGTAGATACTATGTACGAACGTTATACTCTGTAATAAAAAGATCTCCCTGATTCTTGTTTTTGAACCACATGTATACAGTCGTATTTCTTTATTAATAAAAACATATATAAAAATCATTATATAATATTGAAATAGATAGGTAAATATGCAAAATAAAAGCGATTTGATTCATTATACTATCCATCCACTTCTTGTCAATATCGCTCACCTACTTAACTACAAATTGAGGTGAATAAGCAATTGACGGACCTCTCATCTGTTTTCAAAGTTCATGAGGAGTTTCGAGTTTGATTGTAGACCAGTTGGTGGTTAACGGCACTGACTGCCAAGCCGAAGGTCGCGGGTTCGATTTCCACCCAGGACAAACATTTGTGTACATGAACATGGCTGTTTGTTCTGTGTCTGGGTGTAAATATCTATATAAGTATGTATTAAGAAAAAGAAAGTAGTATATGTAGTGTTAAGAATTATCTTAACGATTTACGCACGGGAGGAGACGCGCGGGCAGGGGACACCACTCCGTCTACCATTGCGCGTACCCCCACCAGCGCCGGGGGCCCGGCGACGCCGCGTCAGCCGCCAGCGCATCACTTGCGTTATCGGAACCCGTCAGCGACGCACAATTTTTGATATTTTTGGCTGGCAATAAAACCACCCTATTTTAATACAGTCCGCTTTTCTTTTAACGTCCACAAGACCCTTACATGTAGTAAATCAGTTATCTAGTTTCCATAGTACAAGTGCTGCTTAGTTTGGTATCAGATGGCCGTGTGTAAAGAATGTCCCAGGATATTTATTTAGAATAACATGGCAACTCTGAATAACCCACCGATTAGATTGTTAGGCGGGCAATAATCGTTGTTATAAACCTCTTCTATCTTTTTCAGGTATTCGACTATCCTCCAGAGGGCGTCAGAAAATGTATAGTCTCAACTAACATTGCTGAGACATCCGTTACTATTGATGGTATCAGATTTGTCGTTGATTCTGGAAAGGTAAAATACCCTTATTATATAGTTATGCATATCTGTGACGCAGGTCCTGACTTCAAACCCTACAATGAACTGTAGCTTTCGGTGGAGGAAAACATTATAGGGAAACCGGAGTTATTTGTAATAACTGCCTGAGCCGTTTTCAATTTAAGGGTGGTAATCACTGGATGATGTTGGAATTAAGGTTAAACGTAATAAATCATTAAAATATATATACTTTACCCCCAAATATAGTGTGAATAGCCTGTGAAAGACTGCAGTTCCTCTCCTCTTTATGTTTTTGGAGTAAATAATTTATTTATGTGTTATGTAGTTCCCTTTTAGTCTACTAATCCTTTAATACTTTTACTATTAGGTCAAAGAAATGAGTTATGACTCGACATCGAAAATGCAGAGACTCAAAGAGTTTTGGATATCTAAAGCGAGCGCTGATCAAAGAAAGGGTCGTGCTGGTAGAACAGGTATGCCCGAAGAATACGTGTACATTCTAAATTCTTCATAGGTACTACTTTTTTTTACACTCTTACGTGAAGAGATTCCGATTTTCTTAGTTATTAGTTAACTTACCTACAAGATTTTACATATCCTATAGTTTTTCGCTAACCTTTAATAAAGTACTTACTATTAATGTCTTCCAAACTTACAAATTCAATGATATGATGTATGATGTGTAGGACTGACGGAAGATTGTTCTAAACTGAAAAGAGCCGGCAATAAACTCAGAAATTACTCTTTTAAAAAACGAATTTAGATTTAACATCATATTTAATTAGTCTCACTAACAATACCTGTGTGCTATCGCAGAAGTGAATATTTATCAAACAATATTATTATTTTGACGGGCCAGTTGGCTTGGTGGTTCGAGACCCTGACTGCCAAACCGAAGGTCGCGGGTTCGATTCCCGCTCAGGACAAACATGTCTGTTCGTTCTGTGTCTGAGTAGTATATGTAGTATATCAGTTACCTGGTAGCCATACTACAAGCAGTACACTCTGCCTAACTTGGGATCAGGTAACCTTGTGAGAAGAATGTCTTGGGATATTTATTTATTATTATTTATATTATTCTAAATACAATAATATATGTTAAATATCTACTTATATCAGGTCCGGGCGTCTGCTACCGCATATATTCGGAACAACAATACACAGACATGGAGTCCTTTAGTACGCCTGAAGTATCGAGAGTGCCTCTCGCATCTCTGTTACTCTTGATGAGTTCTCTCGGAGTGAATGACGTCAGGAGGTTTCCTTTTGTCGATAAACCTCCGGATGAAGCTGTTGAGAACGCTTTATTGGAGTTGAAGCAACATGTAAGTTAGTAGTTATTGAGTTATTTTAATATTACGTAGGTTTTCGGTTTGCTACAATCTTTACATTAGCTGCTGCCCTCTACTCGTTTCGTTTGGGTAATGTTATTCTGTCAAATATATATTCATACACTTATTATTTACGCTCTATCTTTCGTGAACTAATTAACTATTAAAGATTAAGGCGTGCAGACAACTTCTCACCAATGTTTCATCGTTTTAGGACTAATTATGTGTGAACACATTTGGAACAAGTAAAGAAATATTTATTTCTATTTAAATCTTTAATTTTATACTAATAATATAAATGCCAAAGGTTGTATGTTTCTGTGCTTTACCCATTCAGATCCGTAACACATCGGGTTGGATTAAAATTACATACAGACAACAAAAAAAGCATGTGTTCACTTAAAAACACTGTAAAATATTATACTAAGTTTTCCATAGTTTAAAAATACAAAATCATTATTTAGATCAAATGGTGCGTCTTAAATATGATATCATGATTAAAAATCTTAAGCTATATATTTTAACTCTATTCTAAAATATCTTCAGTTTTCCAAGTGAACCCAAACAATTTTTGTTTGGTGTACTTTTTGTCCCAGAGGAAAATAATGCTCCTCGAGACAGCTCTAAGATCGTATCTTCTATTCTAGGGAGCGTTAACGTCAAACGAGAAGCTGACGTCCCTGGGACGTGCCGTGTCCAGCCTGCCGGTGGAGGTGTCGCTGGCCAAGGCGCTGGTGCTGGGCGGCGCCACGCTGCCGCCGCACAAGCGGGACTCCGCGCTGGCGCTGGCCGCCGCGCTCGGCATCCGCTCCATATACACCACGAGGGCCCATCGGGACTTCGAGTGCGAGGTTACTACTCGCTGTATATAATCTTCGACATACATAAACCTTCCTTAGTGTTCACACAAACACACACATATACTTTCACATACATACGCGCACACACACTAAACTACATTGATGCAATAAATATTCTATTCTATTTTTTATACTTGAGAAAACAGATGACTGCAGTCTACCTGATGTGAAGTAGAACTGTAGTCCAAGTGCGAGAACCGCTAGTGCCAGTACAGGAGTGTACATCACGAGCCGCCCTCACCTTGCCGGCCCGCAAATTATAATAATTTATCCGTAACAATCATTTATATAAATACTAGCTATATCTCGCGGTTTCCAACACGCAGGAACAAATAATAACATTCAATTTTTATCCCATTTGATGTTCATGCAGAACTCGCGCAAACCTGAGGAGTCAGACCACGGTGATCCTTTGACCCTGCTGTCTTTGTACTGCGCATGGCTCCGCGAGAAAGCCCGGAGCCGCGGCGGCCGCGCGTGGTGCACCCGGAGGGGCATCGAGGAGCAGCGACTCTACGAGCTGACTAAGCTGGCTGCGCAGTTAAGGAACTTGTTGCAGGTACAGTCAGCAATTTGAGTAGCAGAACACCTATACATATTCTCCGTGAAAGGTGTAAAAGGCATCAGACGCTAACACCTGCTCAACAATATATTTTAGAAGTAAACAAGTTTTTTGAATATGGGTTAACCAAAACTCCATTATATTTGCACATTAGGGATTAGTTCTGTTGTATTATTATTTTGTTAAACTCTGTACAGGCTCTTGTTTGACTTAATCTTCTCATGGTAATGTCCGTGTGGTGGTGACCGAAATAATGATTATTAATGTTTTCAGGATAACAATTTAACAGAAACACCAGAACCAGAAAACATGTCATCGGCAGAGCGGGCTTTACGGCACGGGCAACTGAAACAGTTGAAAGACATGAGACGGTAAGCATTTAAGGCTCTATCAACGCAAACGATTCATGATAATATTTTATACTCATAATTTTCACATTTCGAAACATATTATTATATATGTTGAGGACCCTGTTGGACACTGCAAATACTGTCTCGGTTTACTTTTTATAGAGTAACGATTAACTCCAAAAAACTGGATATTTAATAATTTATTTGTTAAGTATACTTTATTTCATAGATATTATGATATTTACATCCTCGTATGATAATTTCGATCAGCCTGAATTGATTGTTGTTTTGAGGTTCATAGCCCCTTTAATGTCTGTGACGTACGGGCTCTGCCCAGGTCACACTGGGTCAATTACACGGGGATGTTCAATAGTAATCGCCAAGTAGTCAGTGTAAAGCACACGGGAATTTCTCCAAGTAACAATAGAATGCGTACGTACCTGGGAAACCAACTGCTGATCACCTCAAGCTTTCGGTTCTGCCGACGGTTTGAATATCTACTCCTGGACTGGGTGGAAGCGCGCACTCACCGGCCGGTGGACGATCGTAGTTTTTTTTTTATAAAATATACACTTCAAAACTGCTAAAACTGGCACTATGTTAGGGCTTATAGTTTGCTTTATTCGATCCGATTTCGTTGAAGTGGAAGCTGGCGATGTTGATGGTTCCGTGTCGCAATAGGATCTGCTCGAAGATCAATTCGTTCGGCGCTGCCTGATTTCTTAGTTAGTTGGAGGGTCATTGGATATTAGTTTTTATACAAATACCGTACGCATTGGGCGAAACAAATGTTGCCCGTGCTTCATGGAAAATACCCAGCCTCAATACACTAAAGCTACTTTGGCGAGGACTATGCGAACGAAACAATGTCTGTGTTGAGTAATAGTAATCAATAATTAAATCCACAAACATATGTGACCATGAGCATGTTCTGTATCATGCATTTAGAAGATAAAAGTATAGCATGGAAGATTTTCCGAGAATAATTATAAAAAAATAAAAGTTCTGGACAATAGCTCTCTGATTAAGATTATCCATTTATCAGTTGGAGCAAAAATACTGCAGTTTTTTTTTACTGAAGCGACGATTCTAAAGTGTTATTTAACCTTACTTACCATACAATTATTTTAAGGCAATACAAACAGAAAGCAGCCGAAGAGTCAAAGCGCAAGAAGCGTCTCAAAGTAGACTCCTGGGAGATTGTGAATGAAAAGGCGGATGAAGATGACATGTTAGACATTCGGGATATAGAATTCCGCATGACCAACGATGCTCAGAGGATACAATCTTTGATATCTGGTTCCAATCCGTCCAGTGGACGTGATCTTATAATGTTGAAGGTAATATTTATTTTGAAATGGTTTGGATAACTCATTGTGGCATCACTGGTCTGGTTAAAATTGCTATTTATCTAAGTGACTGAAAACAACGGAAGGTTTTTATGTATAATACATGTGACATCCCACGGGAACGCGGGTAAAACCGCAGGGGACAGCTAGTTGATATAATAAAAATCATCTTTGAAAAGTTTGTTTAGGAAGTAATTGCCGGATCGTCTATTGATTTATCCGGTCCGGTATCAGAATATCTTAATATATATATTTCTTGTGTGCGTGTGTATGTGACTGAACTCCTCCTAAACGACTGGACCGATTTTGATGAAATTTTTTGTGTGTGTTCGTGGAGATTCGAGAATGGTTTAGATTTACAATTGGACCCGGTAGGGGGCGCTGCGATCGAAACCCTGAATTTTTGTATGGACTTATTTTGGCAGGACAACGTCTGTCCGGACAGCTAGTATCATATATATATAGTTTTTGTTAAGGCCTTTGGGATACTATATCATGTATGGGTAATGTTTTTATTCTTACCACATTTGACCGCCAAACAGGCAGATAGTCCAGCTGACGGTAATTTGTCATCACCGAGTGTGGACATTTGCGTTCAATACGTTATCGACCCTGTGACATGAAGTGGTTAAGTCTCATGTACCTGTAATTTCCCGGTACATTTCTAACCGAAACACTAGCACTACTGCTTCACGGCGGAAATTGGTATGGTAGCAGTACTTCGGACGAACTACGCAATAGGAGCTCTACTAATTCTGTAAATAACCTTGCTCTTCATATTTATGGGATGGTATAATTTTAAACGATTTTATTTGACTTTTCAGATCGTTTTGTGCAGAGCATTATACCCACAAATGGCAGTGGCTGACGAATTCAATTACTGCAAGGTAAATTTTAAAACATAATAATAATAATTAAGACAAGGGAAGTGCCTGATTACTTCAGTTTATATCGCACCCTCAGAACGACAGGGGCTTAACTCAAAAAATCACTTTTGGCACATCTCTGATTGGGTCACTCTCACACTGAGCGGGGAGGGTGGGTCCCGGTGTTAAAGAGGCTGAAATATCGGTATGCTTATTCTATCATTAAATTGACTATGTTTTACTATTCATCGGATAGAGCCTCTCTCTATGATCGTCACTCCATTTCGCAAAATTTTGAGTTAAGTCTAAGGGAATACGTACGATAAGCCGTACTGAGGGTGCATACATGTCGGGCATGACTGCCAAGCATCAGATTGTGTTCGATTCCCAACTAGGACAAATATTTGTTTGCATGTAATTTTTATTTGTATCTGGGTGTCAATATATAATTTATTTAAGACAATATGTATATTAAAAAAAATGTAGAATATCAGTTACCTGATTACTATACAACAAACTTTATTTAGTTTGGGATAAGGTGGCCGTGTGTTAAGAATGGGCCAGTTTATAAATTTTTTAACGGCTTGGAAACGTGTTAAAATCTTGTTAATTTCCAGTCACCAGCAGAACAGCTATACCACACATGGAGTAAACCGTTCGTATATTTACACCCCACGTCGTACTTCGGGAAACAGCCGAAGGTTTTGCAGCTGACGGAAGCAGATATACAGAATGAAGTACCGGCTGGTTATAAGAGCAAATCACCACTGTCTTCGAAGCACCAGATTTTGTGCTATTTGTGAGTGTTATCGCATTTTATTTTTAAATTTGTTCTGTGAAGGTTGGTTTAAAACCTCTAAACTATCACAGACTGTTTCCAAAATGATCGTGACAGATGCGGTATAAAGGCTGTTGGCACTATTTAAACGATTCACAAAAAGGTTCTCATTTACAGCCACTAGATCGCCATCTAGATCAGACTACTTGAAACATCTTCAGTGGTAACCACCACTACTCATTACTGAATACATTTCTTCAGGAATAATGGGCGTGAAGATATCAGATGACCTACATTGTATTATATTATTATCATATATATGATGAGAAATTAATTGTTTCTTGTTTCAGATCGTTGTTAGAGACGACTAAACCCTACATAGTGAATTCAATGCGAATGCCGGCCGCACAAACACTGTTGCTGTTGGCACATTCTATTGATACCAACATTGGATTTACAAGGTAATTTAAGTCTCTAGGGCGAAGGCTGAAATCAGCAAAATGTCTTACTACAACTAAGTGACTCAGATGTGACCGCAAGACATCCATTATAAGATTATAAAAAAAAGAAAGCGGAATTAGTTACTAGATATTTGTTTTTTCTATAATCTTGAGTCCTATTTAATATTATTAGCTGCCCCCCGCGGTTTCTCCCACTTTTTCGGGATAAAAAGTATAAACTTTCACATCACTACATAGTATAAAACAATCCCTATATACGCTTAAATCTTTAAAACTACGCAACGGATTTTGATGCGGTTTTTTTAATAGATAGGTTGATTGAAGAGGAAGGTTTTTATGTATAATACACGTGACATCACACGGGAACGCGGGTAAAATTTGTAATAAAAGTAAGTTGGGTAATTGCGTAATTTTGCGAGGATGGGTAAATAGATGTATGGAAGATTGTTACTCTTTTATGCAAAAACTACTAAACTGATATGGTTGAAGTTTGGCCCATAGGTACTTTAGGAGAGCCTGGATTGCATTGGATAGATTTATCACTGGAAAACGTTACATCTTTCTCAAACGCGAGTGAAACCCGTGGGGAACAGCTAGTCTAAAATAAAAACATAAGGAAACGACTTAACACTAAACATACCATAACCGGGTCAATTGACCCATTTTGAACTTTGCATTGAAGATGCACGTATCATCTTATTGCTTTTGCACATTTGACTTCATGACTTTTTCTTACTAATTAATATACAGTTATACTATTTATTTCCCTTCCTATCAACCATATTTCATACATGCAAGCAAGAAACATAAACTCACATTTGACTCGCTATGGTAGAAAAAGGTACCTAGTAAGTGTTGGTATGATTAGTGTTAATGCAATTTAAAACATACAATGTATAAAGGTTCTAACGTTGTGTGTGACACTGGAAACGTATTATGATCATTCGGTAAATATCATTATTTCAGAAAGAAATGGGATATGATTTATTTGACAGCTTCTGTCATCGCGCCACCTGTCAAACTCGTTGCTTGCCAGACCTAAATACGGAGGGTATTTAGGTCCGTATTAGTACCGTAATTGACTGGATTTCAGCTTGTAATCAGGGGTTTAAGTCTGTAAGGTAAATAACACTAGGTCAACAGTTCCACCCGCGAGGAACGTTACATTTTACCAGAATAAAAGTATCATACAAGTCCGTTTAGTAGTTCTTCCGCTTAAGAGTAACAAACATCCATAACACCCCACAAACTTTCGCATTTATAATATTAGTAGGATGTCAAATATTAACATTTATTGTTATTTTCAGAATTGTATGCGATTCGTGGTTGCTATTGGAGTTCCCGTATCCTGAGACTGGATTAAATTTATTAATGAAAGCAACAAAATTGCGACAAAGGTGGGATGCTCTTATCAACAGAAGGTTGGCTGGTATGTACCACATTATACACATCTTTATACTAGTTTGTTTAATGTTTGTTTATTAGGGTGGTCCTTATTTCTAAGAAAATAAACGTTTTTCTTTAATTTCGCGGGGCACCACGTAATTTGATTATAAGAAAGTATTTAAGTAATTTCTTTGTATTTTATAACTGTAATTTAGAGGTTGCTACTAAGGTTTGAATTTTAAATAAAAGCTAGAAATCAGTTAATTATTAGATTATTTTATTTTTATAAATAAGACAAAAAATATTACAAAATTACTGTTGTTGTTATAAATTATTATGTAGATATTTGAATCATACATTACATACAAGGGTTGACTTGTTAGTATTAGAGTACTTTTTCCTATACTATTTTACCAACAAAAGCAAATATTGCTTTTGTTCTTCATTACTTGTAATTCATTTATTATATTTTTCCATTACAATTTAAGCGAGTTTTACTTGCACGGAAAATGTGATATAAACACGTAAATGAAACGTTAATGAAACCATCATTTAAGATGTTTTGTAAAAATTTTGACAGCTGGTAGCGACCTCTAAACCTTAACAAAAAATATTTAGAGGTATATAATCAAATGAGAAAGTGCCCCGGGGACAATTTAAAAGTCGAAAAATAAGGACCACCCTATTGTTTAAGCATTTGCATTAGTTAAGCATTTGTTTCGGTAAATGGAATGTCTGTAGGTAAGCTTGTTTAAAACTCGAGAATCTCAACTACTTAGAAGGTTTCTTGGTAAAGATTTTATGTTAAATTAGGCTGAGATTTTAAAAGAGTTAGCAATTTCAAATAAATAAGTTCAGGACATTCATACAAACGTTCAATCTTCCAGTTTGCTGACAGTCGCTCCTATAAAACACATTTTAAATAAAATATTATTAGACCAAAATCAATACTATACTTACAATTAATCTTTACAGATGCAAATCCGAAGAAATCAGTAGAAAATGAGTTAGAGAAACAGAAACATAGCATCAAGAACTACGAAGAATCCCAATACGACCTGTCATGCGATATTAGCTCTTATATGACTTGCGAAGTTTATTATACTATAAAGAGACTGTTGCCTGGTGATTTGAAAGTGTTATACATTGGCGCTGATGAAGCCCATCCGATTATAGATCCTAATCCGTTTGGCGAAGGATTTGAATGCCGTGCGCATGAGAAGAAGGGTGGAGTCTATGTGACTGATAATATTGTTTTTAACAGGTAAGATAGAAATTAGTTATGTTACTTTAATCGCAGTGAACTAAATGCAGATACTTGATCGTTAACTGAATGAACTTTGGTGAAGGAAAAGCCACCTCTTTGCAGAGTCTATTGCCGACTCTTTTTAGTAAAATATTTCCTACGAATCGAACGTTAGGCTGACCATTCATAAATACCTGTGAAAGCCTATTCGATGAAATATGTTTCATTTAATTATTTTATATTTCATTTCATTCATATTTGATTTAATTATGAGGATACCAAAACATGGTGGTGAGGTTGGGTTATAACTTGGGCCTCTTTAAGAAAAGAGTGAATTGGCTACTAACGGGAAAGAGAGCTCCATCTTCGGCCTCATCTTCACTCACCATCAGGTGTGATTGAGGTCAATCGCAATCTCGTCCGAAAAAATAAAATAGGGTTACAGTAGCTCTAGTTCTAGATCGATCTAAAGACATAATTATAACTTTGCTCACGCTACCCTACACACTGAAGAGTTGTTCTGTAATAGATTAATAAGTGCGAGGGACTGGTACCCATAACACAAGTTGAATCTTACTTCGGGTTCAACAAAATTTTGCATTTAAAGTTGTCTTCTGTCCACTGTGTTTTCTCCAGAGTGTATTTTATAGCAAACTAGCTTACCCGGCAGACGTTGTCCTGTCTTCAATGAATATCGAATTCGAATTGATATCATTAATAAAAATAAAAAACCAAGATCATTGTGTATTATTCTTGACAATGCAATTCTAATATTAGGCGTGATGGCACTCTGAACTAATCGTGATGAACAAACACTTCTTAAAAATCTCACTCAACATTACAATACAAATTTCCGATTGATAAATGTGCCATATTAATAAGTAATTAGTGATAAATTAATTATTTTATCAGTAATAATTCCGACGCATGCCTCTGTTTTTAAACGATATTGCCAAACGAGTGACATTTATGTCAAACCCCATAAGGTTACATTTTAAGAGTTTATATTGTCAAAAGCGGTAAGGTACATTAGAAAAGTTAAAATGGCCATTAAGATTTCTTAAATTTTCTAATTTTTCGCGCAACTTTCTTAATTTTTTCTTTCATAAGAACCTTCTCCTGACAATAAGAAACACATGAAAAAAGAATTAGAGAAATCGGGCCAGCCGTCCATGCGTGATGCCGTGACCAAGGGAAATAGGGATTCATTTTTATATATAAGTATAGATAAATATATTATTATCCGTCGCCAAGCAGCTTAATTAAGTAAGCCAGTTGTTTTCTAAACTGTGGGGTTACCATCTTCAGCGACATAAATCCTTTGTGAGACTGTGCCTTGACGGTCCAGTAGGCTTAGTGATTAGAGACCCTGACTACGACACGCCACAAGCCGTGGGTTCAATTCCCACGCAGAACAAAAATTTCTGTGCATGAGCATGTCTGTTATGTTCTGTGTCTGGGTGTGAATCATCTATATATATATAAAAATAAATCCCTATTTTCCTTGATCGTTCGCGGTTCGTGGTCAGAATTATATTGATAAAATAATTAATTTATCATTAGGACATTTCACAGTCGATTAAATCGGCATATTTATGAAAATGTTTACAGTTTAGTTTTTGAAAAGTGTGTGTTGATCACAGTTAGTTCAGAGCAATCACGCCTCATATTAAAAGTTCAATTATTGTGTATCTTAAAGCATTAGATTCATAAATACAATGTTTTTGAATTTTTTGTTATTAATCATAGCACCTCCAATTCAATATTTATAGTTAAAACAGGACGACGGCTGTCGGGTCAGCTAGTATCTATATAAGTACGTATTAGTGTACCTGTTATTTGTTTTCCATAATATAAGAAATTAGTTTGGAATCCGACGTGTGTAAAAGAAAGTCCCAGGATAATTTATTTTAGTGTAATTATACTGAATATGTCACGATAATTAGAGTCAAATTATATTTTAGTCATCTTTGAGTACCTGAGTACCGTGAAGTTTTAAACGAGCATAAGTGTATGATAATAATTTAAAATTTTCAATATGTATAATGCAATGTATAATTATTTTCATTTCCACATTTAAGTAAATATGTTGATTAATTATAATTATTTGTATCCTATAACTTAAAAAAAAAAAGAAAAAAAATGTCATAGTTAATTATGTGATGTGATGTGGTGTGTGGTAAAATAACATCTATTTCAGTGTCGCCGACACAGAGTGGAGCTACAATAACTATCAAGAAACCTTAAATCTTCCATGGAAATGCGAAAACTGTCACATCACCCTATGTCTATCGCCATTAGAACGATTGCAACACAAACATTTCACGTGTTCATCCAAAACAGAACAGAAGGAAGCAGAGCCATCAAGACCGACGAGGGAAATTAAACCTAATGCAAAAGATTATAAGTGCGACATTTGCAATGAAAACTTGTATTTAACTCCAGTTGAAATTTTGAAACATAAGAAGAGATGCAAAATTAAATAAAGTTTGTGGAAATGGTCTTTTTAGTTTTTATTGATACTGCAGTAGGTATTCTTATTGTTCTTAAAGTTAGGTTCTTTTTGCCAAATAGGTTCGCGGGCTACAAGAGCGGACCTCTCAGATGCTGCGTGTTGTTGCGTAGTTAGCGAAAGAGACAGAGCATAGAGGCCGAGACGAAACTTCCTCGAGCTAGTGTAATTTTACCTCACAGAATGACACTCTTCAGCTCCGCACAGCATACTGACCTTTACTACAAGGACCAGGGGCTCGATTCTGTAAGAAAAATGACACTAACTCGAGGATGTTTCGCCGCGGCCTCTGTCATCGGTGTCTGGATGTTGTAAATATCTATTTACAACATCCAGACATTCGTATAAGTATATATTCAGAAAAAGATGTAGTGTATCAGTTATCTGGTTTCCATAGAACAAGCTCTGCTTAGTTTGGGATCAGATGGCCGTGTGTAAAGAATGTGCCAGGATATTTATTTATTTATTAATTAACACGGTCTCACTGTACACTTCTTTTGCCTACAACAGAAAGAAAATCCCTTCAAATCACACTAATTCTTCTTACCCACACAACGTTAAATAGAGTATATGAACGAGGCAAGAAGTATGTGGTACAGACGGACTATTTTATAAAGTAGACAGCTAAACAACTAAACTGATATTCCTGAAATTTAAATTCAATTAACAAGAAACTAGTGTACGTAGGTGTCTATGTAAAGATACACGTAGGTACATGGATTTGCTTTGTATTCATTTTAACTTAAGTAAAACCGTGGGGCGGAACCTTGTTTAACATATTGCAAAGACTTCCAATCTGGAGAATCTTCAGTGCCTGAGCTAGTATACATACACATTTTACAAGGAGACAGCGTTGTAACTTATAGTGTCTCTACAACGCCAAAAAAGGAATCAGGCTAATACATCGTAATCTCTCATCCACAAAAGAAAAATAATTGCGACTTAGCAGGTTTGCGTCCCTTAAAACCTATTTTGTAGCATATTGATAAATTAAATCTTATGTCTAAAGTTAATTTTATGCGCTATCGTAACAAGTGCAAGCGAGCACTAACTCATTGTTTAATTTTGTAAGGTAAATTTAATTCTGCCCGTTGCCGCGAGTCTACAACTGCGTCCCTTAAAGATTAGCTCCCCCTTGCTATGACTAGTTACGACGGCAGAAGTGAACTTTCTGTGTAGGTATGTATTTGGTACAAGGTATGTCATTAAGCGCGCACACACTCGCGACTCGTGACCCGCCCGCCGGCTAGCGGCCGCGCGGCGCTGATGGCAGCGATTGCCATTCCCATTTTAATTCGCACAATAACGCACCGTGCGTCTTGCTCGAGTGTGCGCGGTACATACGGGGGCTTTATGGGAAAGAGTTCCAAATCAACAACATTTTCTTTTAGATACATTAATTTTGTCTTTCTATGGAAAATAAATTTGTATAATTAAAGAATTGTTCCTCTCTATATCCTCGGTGATCGGGTATAAATCTCGACTACAGACACAAATGTCCTGGATTCGATGCCTGAACCAGAACTGGTGCGGGGGGCGCAATTTAGTATTACATTGACGACGCTTCGACTGTTGCCTCAGACTGATAATTACCTTCACCATCAACCAATTATGAAATAGGTTTCAACATTTAATCCGAGAGAGAAGCACAAAAACAGTTTCTTTCTTAATGATTACCTGTAGCCCTCAATTAGTAGTATAGTCAGTCACAATATCCCCGAAGGGGTTGGCCTCTGTCTCTAAATACTTCTCAGCATTGTCGATGACTCTTAGGCTCATTACCAAGTTCGGGCTACAAGTAAACATTTTTAACAAAGTAGGTTAACTTTAATATTATAATAAATATGGTGCCTTACCATGCTCGACTAGGCATGGAACCCAGGTCCTCCACGTCTCTAGCCGAGATTTATACCACCGCTATAAAATATTAATAAATTAAAATACCAATGGATAAGGAATGACGCCATGTGGTCCGTTTACGTGCGTTGAGCAGTCGTCGTGAGAGACCGGGCGCGCCCCGCCCCCGTTCGCGCAAGCACTGGGTAGCTATTCTGTAACAGCGCAAATTAGTTTTTGAACTTTTTAAACTGTACATCGTAGTAGATACCTTGTGCTGACCAGTTACTGTTTGCCACAGCATTTGTCTATGATTCTTTTAGGTTATATATTTACGTAGGTATCTTTTAAGTTACCGCGTTGTCAGTTCTGGATATAATGTCAAGCTTAGTCTTTAATCTTGAGTAGTAGAGCTCTTAGTGTAGTTATTCCAGGGAAGTACTACCACCTTACCTAAAATATCTTAAATACCACGATAGGTTTGTAAGGAGTAGCTCCCACTGATAATATTAGTCACAAATTCAAAATATTATCCGGGAAATTATATTCTTGCACTGTTGTACGTTACGTGTATGAATGAGCCTTGTTAGATAAAATTTCTATAAAAGTATTTTAAAAAATGTTTCTTTGCTGACTTTCTTGCCGGTTCTCCTCAGTTGAAGATTGACTTCCGAGCCGGTGGTAGCTTCAGTAATTTTGACTCAAAACTCCGCCGGCCTAAACTGAATAAATGGTTTTGAACGTTTTTCAGAATGAGTTGGACTACTCCATGGTTCACCATGTTATGTAGGCTCGCTCGCTTCTCGAACATGAAGGGTTCCGCAGTTCCGCCCGATGTCCGTTATCCAGAATATACCGGCCAATGAGACATTACCGTCACTCGCCTGGGAATCGGTATTCAGTACCCAACATGCTCTTTATTCGTTTACACGCAATTATATCGATTACCGAGTCGCGCCGGTTCGTCACGCCTGACAATTGTTATAAATAATTCTCACATGAACAGTGTCTTTATACTCCTTCTCTTTAAAATGGTGTGCATTATGCTTTTGAGAACCTGGTTTCATTATTTCGGCAGTACCAGTACCTAACTTAAAGCATTATTTGGGTTGTTTTTTTGTTACTTCGTTGAGGTCCTTGGAGTAATGTCTCTTTTAAAATTCTGTGCATTGCCTTGGGGGCAAAACAGGGTCTCATTACTTCAGTTGTAATTTTAATGGATTTTTACTAATTTACACGTTACGTCAACAGTTTGAGGTTGCGACGTCTATAAGTAGGTAGACCTACCTGCTACCTGGGTGATTATTTTGTTATGAAACTTGGAAGTACCTAAACGTTCAAAAATAAAATCATCGTCTATACACATAAATTAAACGACTAAAATAGAACGAGTAGTAAGTATGTACTTTACCTGTACTTAATAGACCTTCAGGTGCTGCAGCACTCATCAGAGGCAGGATTTGGATTAGGCTACCTCTTGGACCTTTGAACGTTAACAAGAAAAAAGAATTACCCATTTGTCTAAATCTACATCAAAATACGTTACTAAAACTATAATTAGAATATTTTAAAAAAAAGTTCGTGAGAATATTTAATTATATTTCTTTATATTGTTAAACTTTTATAATAATAAAATAGCCAAATATGTCAGATATAAAAAAAAATTACCCTACTGAGTTTCTTGCCGGCACTTCTCAGTTTATGGCTGACTTCAATAACTTCAGTAACTTTGACATAAGTGTCCTTCTAGGTCCTAAGCTGAATTAATGGGTTTGAATTATTTTTTATGGCAAATTTTGATCAGGAATATCGTGCACTAAAAATAATGAAGAAGTTTTGAGCTGTGATGAGTTTAAGCATTTGATAAGATAAGCGATGCGAGTAAAGTAAGATAATTCATAAACAGACTTAGTTAAATAATAATAAGCAGTTATTGTTTAGAATATGAGTACCTACTTAGATCTTCGCTACTATCAAAGTCAACATAATCGCATCCCGACCGCTAAGCCGATGGGTGGTTAACTTTTAACCTTCCGTTTTGCTCCAATACCAACCTACCTGTGCAGCTACATTCGTCAGTATTGTTCGGGCAATAGGGTTCATTTTCCACTGAGAACTTTTCTGTATAAAATTGTGATGTTCAGAGCGAGTCTGTCAACCTGTCAACGATGACTAGGTAAAGCTAGAGCATCTGTTATGTTGTTTAATGAAATTATTTCGTGGAGTTAAATCAGAGCGATGTTGCATCGGTAGTACTGGCTAGTGTTGTGCATATCATAAATCTGATAGATGGAGTAGAGCTCTTAGTGTAGATCTCGTCCGGGGAAATACCACTTTACTCATTTCTGCCGTGAAGCAGTAGTACACTTGTATTACTGTGTTTCGGTTAGAAGGGTAATGGGCCGGTGAAATTTCAGGCACATGAGTAATAACTACTTCACGTCTTAGGGTCGACAACGCAATGCCAAAGCTGGTGTTGCAAATATCTATGAGCGGCGGTGACCACTTGCCATCAGGTGGACCGTCTGCTTGCTTGTCGCCCAAAGGGATATAAAAAGAAAGTCACTTCCCAAACCAAAGTCTTTATCGTCAGCCTAATACAAAGCTCTCTAATCCTTCAATGTATTCTGATACTCAGTTAAAGGAATCTAATTCTTACTGAAATTATGTACGTTACTTGGAATCGACCTGGTATTTCAGAAAATTTTGTGATGGTAAAGGGAGACGGGAAAATACATTCAATTACCTACACGATGTTCTGTTCAGATCAAATCACTTACAAGTAAATCGATTCCTAAGCCCTAGAAAACCTGCTAAGAATGTAGCTAATATGTTGTTAATTTGTTTGAAAAAATGGTATCCACCGACTAAATGAAATTTCTGAAATAATCTACAGACTAAACGCGACGATCAGATAACGAAGAAAATATAAATAAGAGGCAGGAATTTACATCGGCCAGAATTTCGAAAAATATTATATTTATTATTTTGGTCCTGGTATCATCCCGTCACTAGCACTTTCCTTTTACAGGGTTCAGTGCTGTGCAGTTAAACGAATTCGTGGTTCCGACAAATTAGAAATCTACCTACTGACATACGTACATACATCGCGAATAACGTGATAGATTTAATCGACGCTTATTTAGATAAAATCGGATTTATTATTTATGTTATCATAATTGTTAGATTAGTGTAATCCTATAACGCTGACACATACCTATTAGGTAAGTACCTAATTAGTAGTATGATAGATATATAATAATTATAGTAGTAAATAAATACATTAGAGTTCTACTCTTAGTGCAGAGTTCGTCCGGGGAAGTACTACCTACCTTTGATCTTACCCATTTCCGCCGTAAAGCAGTTGTGCACTTGTATCACTGTTTTTCGGTGAGAAAGGTAAGGGAGCCAGTGAAATTACAGGCCCATGCGACTTAGCAACTTCACGTCTCAGGGACGACAACGCATTGGCGATGCCCCTGGTATTGCATATGTGCATAGGCGGCGGTGACCACTTACCATCAGGTGGACTGTCTGCCTGTTTATTGGCCCATGTTCTATAAAAAATAAAATTAAATAGTAAATAAATAAATATATTATATTTGTATATATTAAATCGTATTGTGTCATATATTGATATTTCTCAGGTATTTATTGTAAGAGACTCTTAATTAGTAAGTATTGTGTTTTTTTTTTTTTATGTTTTGGTAGGCAAACGAGCAGACGTATCGCCTGATGGTAAGCGATTACTGCCGCCCATGGACACCCGCAACACCAGAGGAGCCACAAGTGCGTTGCCGGCCTTTTAAAAAGGAGTATGCTCTTTTCTTGAAGGTTTGGAGGTCATATCGGTCCGGAAATACCGCAGGCGACAGCTCATTTCACAGTTTTGTTGTGCAAGGTAGATAAGTCCTAGAAAAACGCACAGTTGTGGACTGCCAACCATCTAAATGATGTGGATGGAAATGCTGTCGTGTAGGACGGTGGCGAAAAGAAGCAGCAGGTATCAGTCCGAACAATTCCTCGGAACACTCCCCATAGTAAACGCGATAGAAGATGCAAAGCGAGGCCACATCTCTATGCAGCGCCAAAGGGTCCAGCCGATATGAAATATCCTGGCAGTCGACGATTCGAGTCGCTCTCCGTTGAATCCGGTCCAGAGGGAGAAGCTGGTACTGGGGTGCCCCTGCCCAGAGATAAGAACAGTATGACCATGTGAGGCCTGTAAGGTGAATACTGTCTCGATCTGTTGAGCACGCTAAGCTTTTTAGAAGCTAATATAGCTTTACCCTCTAAATGGCCACGGAACTGGACTTCGCTCGATATGTCGGCACCAAGTATCCCGATATTGGCTGAGGCATTTATAGGGATGTTCTCAAAACGTGGAGATTCGACCCACGGAAGCTTTTTATTGGTGAACGCGCATACTTGTGTCTTTATGGGGTTAAAACTGACCAGATTAAGTCAGCCCCAATCAGTGACTTCCTTCAAAGAAGTCTCAATTTCAGACACAAGTTTGTTTCTGTCAGGTATACCAGAAGATTGGCAGTTGATAACAGTTTCCATTATCTTCGAGAAAAGGGGGGCTATAGCTATCGGTCTGTAGTTGGACGGATTCGAGCGGTCGCCTTTTTTTGGGATCGGGTGGACCAATGCTATCTTCCATGATGTCGGGACTACGCCAGATGAGTAAGAGAGCCGAAACAGTCGCGTTAACACCGGTGCCAACTCCGGAGCGCACATCCTCAACACAATAGGAGGGATTCCATCAGGCCCACTCGACTTATGGATATCAAGGGACAGAAGTGCTAAGCGCACTGAGCGTTGGTAGAACCGGATATCCGGCATACAACACTCAAACCGTGGTATGGCAGGCGGTTCTTGTCCTCCGTCATCCAAAGTCGAGTTGGACGCAAAAAGTTTGCCCAGAAGATTAGCTTTATCTTTATCGTTTGAAGACGCTCAAGCCTCTCGCCAATTCTACCGATATGCTCCGATTTCGCCCTTGCAATGTCTCTTTTGAAGAACCTGGAGGCAAAGTTATGCTAGGTAGTTAGTTAGTTTCTTAATGCGCTGGTATTTACATCACACACCGTCACCGCATCAGCCCAGGCTTGGTAAGCTTCCTTCTTCCTGCGAGAAGCGCTTTTGGAAGATGAACCAAACCAAGGCCGAAATTTGCCACCAATGGGGACCACAGAAGATGGAATGAAAAGCTCCATACCCTGCAGCACCACATCAGCAACATAATCAGCAACGGCATTGGGATCATCCGGCGAGAAGCACACTTTTCCCCAAGGGTAGGATGCAAAAATGGACCGCATCCCAACCCAATCTTGTGACTTGTAGTGCCACACACGGCGGCTGCCAGCGGCAAGCGATTGCGGCGAGCACGTGAGAGGCACTGTACTCCGGACAAGGCAATGAACAGGTCCCTACCTTCAAGATTGCTGAGGCGACGAGAGCTGATATCGTCTCTGACATACACGCACACTCCGGCCCTAGGCAAAAAAGAGTGTTCTACTCCGTACCCAGGGTAGGTGAGGTAGGATGTGTCCGCTGGAGACGATATCTGCGTCTCAGTCAAGAAGAGCAAGGACGGCTTTGCTGTCTCGAGGTGGTGGTGTCCAGAATTTAGATTACTACGTAATCCCCTTATGTTGCAAAAGTCCACGGCCAGCGTGGCAAGGGGTGCCATTGTATGTTTGCTCTTGTCCCAGGCATTAGTAAGCGCAGTTTTGCGGTCGAGCCAGCCCATTCATGCCGTAGCGTAGCTCTCCAAAAAAAAATGTCCATTAAAATAAGGTATTTAATTACACTTATAAATACTTATTGGTTAATGTAGTTTTTGCCTGTAATGTGTTGTAGGTACTGTTGGTAATTAACATTAATAAATCTATCTATAAAATATAGTCGATATACGTCAGAGTATCAGAGATTGAGTTTGTAGGTGAGGCGCAGTGCCGGATTAAGCAAGCGCGGGGCCAGTAGCTAATTCTGTCGAGGGGCCTTTGGTTTGCTATGGGTTCCTAAGTATAAAGCGGCAAAAAAAACAATCGGTGGTGGGCAGCCATAGACACACGGGGCCCCCTTTTGCGCGGCGCCCGTTGCAATTGCTACTCTTGCTACATGGTTAATCCGACACTGGTGAGGCGTTTAAGTAGGTATACCTAATATCCGGCCTGCTCCCATATTCAGCTAATACAAACTTTTTCTACGAGCGGCCGCCGCCCGGAGGCCACGGAGAGCTTACCTCTCACCTAATAGCCTAGTTAGTGATAGAGACAGAGCATAGAGGCCGCGACGATACATCCTCGAGCTAGTGTAACTTTCCTTACAGAATCGAGCGCCTGGACAAACATTTGTATGCATGAACATAGTTGGTTCTGTCTGGGTGTAAATATCTAATCGAAGTAAGTAACTACCTACTTAAAAAGTAGGATTATTTAGGTTGTAGATCAATTATGAGGTAGCTATAGTAACATCTCTGCTTCATTTGGGATCAGATAACCGTGTGTGAAGAATGTCGCTGGTTATTTATTTATTAATACAGAAGGTAAAAGACAAGGCTCGATTAAATATATTCTAAGCCGTCAGAAAGTTCGGGATCGCAACGTTGCCCTCGCCTTTTGACCGAGGCAAGTAGATCAAGCTAGTAAGGTGTATAGTAATTTTGGCTCTCCACACAAAATATGAACTAAGTTCTATATTCTGATATTTGTGATGTTAACTGATATTTCAAATCAGCAACTTTTTATTAAATGTTTTATATACAATAGCAAGTAGGTAATGACGTCATTATTAATACTGTAAGCATCAAGAGATCTACTTTTTTTGGTTAGATTGATGCTTAAAAATCGTATTCAGTATAAAATGTTGATAATATTTTATGCATTTGCTTGCTTTTAGTTCTTCAATACACAGGGCTATATTTGATAATTAATGCACAAAATAGTATAGTTCCCTATTTCCAAAACCAAAAAATTATTATAAAAAGCATTTTCCACACCATTTACTCCGAACTGCAAAACTGCGAAGGTGTGGTTGGTAATCAAATAAGATATAGGCTTATTTTAGTTTCCGTATCATAGGATCGCAATGTATCGCCCAATAGAGTAGTAAATCGTGGGATCCCACCCCACACAGATCGTGAACCATCTAATAGGTCTATTCCTTTATTGTCTCTTGCTACAACAAACCATAGATTCTAGGGATGTGATTCTGTAAGGTAAATTACACTAGCTCGATGAGATTTCGTTGCGGTATCTATGGTATCTATAACTAACTATGCAACCACGCCTCATTGCGTCGGCTTGTGAACGAAGTTAGTGCAATTTAAACAACTTAGGATAATTATAATCGTTGAGAGGCCTCTTTCTTAGGGGGGTTTAATATCTTCACTTTACCACACAGGACCAGAGTATTTATTTATTTGTTATCCGAATACTTAGTGCTGTACTTAAAATAATGGTTCAAAAGTTCAAGTAGACTGTAGTTTTGAAATTTGACTTCTCAGATATATCATCAGGATTCCTCACGATGCTAGCCTTGACCACAAAACCAGTTTCCACCGGTTCGATTAGCTATTATTCCATGTCCTAAAATAATTTTTAATTTTTTCAAATTAATTACGATACCAAATTTCTACAAGAACATTTCAGCCATATAACTGTTACCTGATAACAGAGTTACTTTTGAATTTATAAGCGGATAAAGAAGATGATAAGGACCAGTGATTTGAACCTGGGGTATTTAAAAAAAGGCGAACCAATGTGGTCCAAAAGGAACAAACCATATCGGGTGCGCGTGATCGTCACGGACTCGGTCACACGACAAACACGTTTAATTTGTTTGCAAAGAAACAGATACTTTGTCGTCATAGACTATTAATACAATAAATAATGATAGAAGTGGTGTAAATGAAGTTACTAGGTTTAAAAGTATGCGCCGTGTGGGGGTTAAACCTTACCTAGTAGAGTAGGACTTACATTTTTGATTTTTATTCAGGTTAGTGTGCCAGTCAAATTGAACGCAAGGTTGCATTTTGTAAAGTAAAATGACACTAGCTCGGAGGATGTTTCGTTACGCCACCATGCACTGTCTCTTTCGCTAACTACGTAATCAAGGGAAAGGTCCGGTCTCGGAGGCCTCGTTGTTCGGGCCTGCCTACGCAGTTTGCATTAGCTGAATAAAGGGACTGATCGTAGTTTCCTACGGTCTAAAAGTGGTAGGCTTAATTTTATGCGAATTAAATTAGTGTATAGCTACATAATTCTTTCTCACTAGATCGTCTGACCAAAAATCAAACTTTAAATTATATATCTGGTCTAACGCGTCCTAACATAAATTCTTTTACATTTTCTCCAGTCGACTCAGGACAAATTAAGAAGATCATCTTATCCATTAAGTCAAAAGCTGTTGGTTGTGATAACATCAGCCGCAGCATGATCATTCCAATACTAGACCATCTCCTTCCCGCAATATCCCACATCATGAATTATTCACTTGAATCTGGTATTTATCCATACTTGTGGCGTAAAGCTTATGTTTTACCCTTGCCCAAGATTCCTAATCCCTCTCTCCCCAGTCACTTCCGTCCTATTTCCATTCTTCCCTTTCTATCAAAAGTGCTAGAGGCCTGCGTTCACAAACAATTCTCCCAATAACCTTTTAAGTCCATTACAGTCTGGGTTCAGGCCCGGGCACAGCACTGTTTCCGCCCTCCTCAAAGTGACTGGCGATATTAAGACCGGCATGGAGAATACCATGGTTACTGTTCTAGTACTGGTTGACTTCTCCAATGCCTTTAATACCGTTAGTCACGATATCCTCCTATCCATCCTTTCCCATTTAATGATCTCTCCTGAAGCGCTGGATTGGTTCTCATCATATCTTCGGGAACGTCAGCAGGCGGTTCACGTTGAGGAATCATGCTCAAGATGGTGTAACCTAGAAACTGGCGTTCCACAAGGCGGAATTCTATCTCCTCTCCTTTTTTCTGTCTTCATTAATATGATTACCCAAAACCTTCAGTGTTCGTATCATCTATATGCCGATGACCTGCAGCTTTACTCTCAAGCTAAAGTTGAGGATTTAGCCGATGCAGTCGATGCTGTGAACCAAGACCTTGATGTATTAAAGAATTGGGCTGACAAGTTTGGCGTGGCGGTTAACCCCAGTAAGTGCCAAGCAATTATTTTGGGGAGTCATCGCAATACTGTTCCACCCGTAATCTTCAATGGATCAGTAATTTCCTTCAACTCTAACGTCAAGGATCTTGGTTTGCATCTTGACCCGTTACTTAACTGGCGATCCCAAGTCGCAAATGTAAGCCAGAAAGTAGTTGTTATCCTGCGCTCTCTCTATCGACTCAAAAATTTTCTCCCGTCTCATACCAAGGCAATGCTTGTGCAAACCCTAATTTTTCCCATAGTTGACTATGGTGATGTGTGCTACTTTGACCTGAATGCAGATCTACTCAATAAGTTAGACCGTCTTGTCAACAATTGCATTCGATTCGTCTTCAACCTACGGAAATATGATCATGTGTCTGCGTATAGATCACAATTAAATTGGTTGCCCATTCGTCAGCGCAGAAACATGAGAGCACTGACTACCTTGTTTTCTATACTCTTCTCTCCCAGTTCTCCGTCTTATTTATCCTCTCACTTTCAGTTTCTGTCTTCTAACCATAATAAATATCTTCGTTCCTCTCATAATCGCCTTCTTCAATGTCCCACCCATCATTCTGACTTTCTTCATTCTACTTTCTTCATTCAGTCTATTCTACTATGGAATGAGCTCCCTCTTGAAATCAGGATGGCTAACAGTCGGTGTTGTTTTAAGATGAAAGTACGGAAACACCTACTCACTACAACGTTAGCAGATTCATCTCGGCTCTAATTTTACTCCTTTGTTTAATATAAATATATATGTATGTAATTATTTATTAAGCTTATATATGTAAATAATATATTAAATAGTATGTTTATGTAAGTTTATATATATATTATTATATATATGTATATATATATATATATATATTTTTTTTTTTTGTCTTCCATACTATAAATCTCTCCCATAATTTCTTAGTGCATCTACCTGTAATTATCTCTGCATCACCCAAAGGTTGTCTGGTAGAGAATGCCTTTGGCATTAAGACCGCCTTTGTACACTACTGTACATAAAGTATTAAATAAATAAATAAATAAATAAATAAATAAATATGCGTTCACGAGGGACATGGGTAAACTTACCGGTCTTATAAAATAGTCTATGTCACTGCGGAATAGTGTAGCTATCCATCAGTAAAATAATGTTTGCAATCAGATGAGTAGTTTCTGAGATTACCTCCTACATCCAAACATACAAACTTTACTTAGTATAGTAGAATATTAAGCGTAGTTTTATATAAGACACTTGTAAGCAACCAGTAATTACGTAGGTACTTAAAAGCGTAGGCTAGTAGATAGTAGAGGACAGTTCTAGAGATTTTAGCAATTTAGAATTCTATGTATCCGGACTCAGGACACAATAGTAAAGTAATGAGAGTCACCCGCCTGGTATCGGACAGTCACGCCGATTGTTGACTAATATCTGTTACATTTTGCGAATAATAAAATAGATTGACTGAGACTTGAATAAAAGATTTGTTTATGTGCTTTATAGTAGATATATTTAAATAGGTAAAATTATGTTTATTATTCTTCTGCAAAATTTTACCATTATTTAAGTTTCAGGTAAAACTAAAAAAAATCAAATTTAAAAGTGTAAAATCAAATCTAAATAACCATTTAAAGATTACCTACTCGATCAGGTAAGAAAGATTTGGATGAAATTCACCATAAAGGTAGACTTTGTTCTGGATTGATTTGATGACTCTTTATGGTCTTGCATTCTTCCCCTGGTGTTATACTATTGTCCTCTTACGTATAGATTACACTCAGATTTTGAATATACCTATTACTTAGTCCGAAAACTTCACGGCATATTTTAAGATACTCGTTTCTCAGAAATGTATTATGTTTATAATCTTTTGCATTTATCTGTCCCCCTAACCACAGCTCAGCTCCCTTATTCGGATAATGCAAACTTCGTCATCGAGCCGGCTCAACGAAGCCTCGGAGACCGTACGATTTCATTGGTAACGAAAAAGATAGAGCAAGGAGGTCACGATGAAACATTGTCGATCTAGTGTAAAAGGTAAATTACATAGAGGGACACCCCGGCACGCCGCGTTGTCGCTTGAGACGTGAAGTTAGATCGCATGTGCTTGTAATGTCACCGGCCTTACCTTTCTAACCGAAACACAGTAATATATATACAACGTGTTACAAAATACCCCGTAAAAATATAATTAACTATCAAAGCCAATAACCCTAGTAAGCTGTAATGTCAGGTAACCAGATTATTTAACAGAAAGGCCTACGTACCTGTTTTACCTAATAATTGTCTACTTTAATAGTTTTTCTATTTTCCGTCAAATCGACGACTGACGATTTGCGTCATGCAATGTGGGCAGTTCGGGGTTAGATCAAAGAAACGCTCTGTCTTGTCAGACGTCATCATATACGTCTATAATCGTGTAATGAATCCTATAGTGATGCTACAGGCTGAGTCTAAAATATGAGTTGTCAATACACTACAGTACAAACATTCGAAGCATCACATTTTTAATATCGCACAAGATTTCAACCATCAAGCTTATCTCAGTTTAAAAGTAGCAACCTGCGTATAACCTCAATATAGCGTGTTGCCCTATCAACGTACAACTCTTACAAGGTATCCAGCTATTGCTATCTCCACACGTCCTCAACAGATGCTCGCCACCATTCGTCGTGATCACTATCTGAGACAATGGAGCTAATGCCAAACTTGTTGCGGCATGCCAAAGGGACTTTAGGTGCGATATCGGGTTTACTGAAGATCCGAGGTGGAGTATTAGGTATGTACATACCTAGGCAGCCTAGTCGGTGAGTAAGTATAATCGTATTTTATGCGTTGTGTGTGTGTGAACATCTGAAAGACTTTCATGAAATTTTGTATGTAATTAGTTTAGGTCATGATATGGGACATAGGGTTCCTTTGATTCCGGGAACGGTGGGACGAAATTAAATAGTATATCTGTAAAAGTTCGGATGCTGATAACTCAATCACGCATAACGGTTGAATGGAGTTCTTGATCCACGGGAACGTCGGGGTGGAGTCTAGAACTCTAGGCATTATGACCTTATATCATAAGTATCTTTATTAATACTCAAATTCCTAATCCTTCTCATCGCTATATTTCACTTAGGGGACTACATTTGAGAAGAGAAAATTTGAGGTTTCATAAAGAAATTCTGCTCCATCTTTTTTTATCAACCTTTGAACTAAGTAGATACAATATTACTTCTACCCAGAAAAGTTCAGTAAGCTACATATAGATAATACAAACAATGTTCACCTAAAACGTTAATATCAAGATCTCACACCTTTTAGCCGGTAATTATATCGACTAAAGATCTTTCACGACAATCGACAGAGGTTATGCACCGATGCATGGTGCATGTAGCGATGGAAGCTCTGTCCCTGTCTGCTAATGCGAACTTCGTCGACTTGAGGCCCCCGAGAGCGGACCTCTCACTTGATCACGAAGCTAGCGAAAGAGACAGCATGGAGGTTGTGATACATCATCAAGCTTGTGTCATTTTGGTTTACAGAATGACACCCAGGCCACGGCGGGCAGTCTCGGTTGTCGGCGTCGTGCGATTTGTCGTCGCGATGGTATCTGTGGCCGTAATACGGCCGCGACTGCCGTGCGTGTCGGTGCTCATTGCGATTGCCGCTCCGTTAGGCCTGGGATGTAGTTGGTGATCCTACTAATATTATAAATGTGAAATTTAGATGTTTTATGATTATTTCTGGGTCGCCAACGAAGTATCTGATACCCCTGTTGCAAGCGTCAGTGGCGTGACGTTTAATATAAAGCGGACCGTAAGATTGTTTGTCTCCTTAGTGGTATATGTGACTCAATTAGAAGTCGATTCATTCCTTGGATATTGTAAAAAACACAGACTAAATTGATAAGTATGGCCCGTTCTTTAAGACCTTAATTTCCTTGAATATATATTGTTTTGTTTTTAATTAGAAGTTGTGTACTTACAATTTAATAGGTGACGCACCCAGTGCACAAACAGCCCGACGTCAGGTCCGAGCTCCTAGTAGATAGGGCTCGGCACCGCTCGTGAGCGATGCCTCAACAGATAACAATTGCTTTGTTTCGCTGTAAAACTCGAAAATTAACATCATTTGCCAACGCCCGATCGCGCTGGTGATACCGACACTCGGGGACTGTGCCACAAGACATCAGTTATGGCGGATAATTCTAACCAAAAACTATATAACAAATGGAAAAAATAATTGCTAATTTATTCGATGATTTTGCATTCTATAATGTCCTACATAACCCTAAGTCTACGTTACTACGTTTATAGCTTCCTTCCACGCCAAGCTTGCTTGGTGGAGATCAGCATCACTATCAGTGATGACACTCTCATTGGGGCCCTAAGAGTTCGCCCGAAAAAAAAAGTCATTAGATAAATTTTACTTCTTTGGACACGTGTGTGGTTGTAACAATAATATGTAATCTATAGGAAGGGAAACAAATAAAAATAGATATTCAGCATTGATCCGCAAACTTCGGTTAGTTTTAAAGGTACTTACTTCTGATTGAAATTGGTCAATAAAAATTATATAATAAATATGATATAATAGATGTTCTTTTAACTTGGACCGCAACGATACAATAATGTGGTGTTTAGTTTTAATAGTCGTTGAGATGTTGGAATTCGATGTTATTCGTACGGGAAACTGTTTCTGAGCAATGTATAGATTTTTTATCTCGAAATTAAACATTTTGCAATTTGTGTCTTGCGAGTTAAACAAAGTTTCTTATAATGTTTCGGAAATTGAGCCTTCTATCACAAAAACACAATAATTCCCTAATCAAGTTAGTTGAGGTTATAGATTTAAATCTTTTTTTTTAATCGACGTAGGTACCTAATCTTCTGTTGAATATTACCTACCTACCTTGAATTCCTTAAATGCTTTTCTTTTTTTATAGAAAAATTGAAGCAGTCGTTCAACACACCTCACTTTACTCATAATTTCACGCAATAATCGAAAGATACCAAATATTAAAAAAAAAAACAATACTTTAACTATTGCAATCCAACAATAGCAGAAAAGGTATCTCAAATGTATAAAATGTCAAATTTCTTTGTTACACCAATTATACACAATTGTTAAGTGTAATTATATTTTTGTAATATTCATTGAACAATAATATGTTTTGAATGGCCACAATGGGAGATATGACAACCTAGGGACCTCCCAGTGAGCCCAGATTGACTTACAGTTAGGCAAACCATTGCTAAGCCGTATTCAACCTTGGTGAAAGGTGATTGGGACTGTTTTAATGTGCTGGTAGATATAGTTACCATTGTAAAGATTTAAAGTGCCTGGCGCTAAGGTAAACGGTGGTATGAACAAATTATGATAAATTTAATGCTATTGTGAACATATTTTATGCTTATATAGTTAAGGGTAAGGTTGTAAGGCAGTACAGTAGTGCACTTGCATTACTGTGTCTCGGTTAGAAAGGGAAGGGGGCCGGTGAAACTACAGGCACATGAGACTTAACAACTTCACGTCTCAGGGTCGACAACGGATTGGCGATGCCTCTAGTGTTGCAAATGTCCATAGGCGGCGGTGACCATTTACCATCAGTGCCTTTACCATGAGTTTTTAACGTACGTATACGCTAGCGACGGCGTAAAACACTTCTATGGCAAATGTGTACAGCGCCACTAGCGGTCACCTAAAGAACTAAAATCGATAGTAAGAGTCAATAAGTAAAAACCTTATCGAAATGTAAACACTAGCGAGTAACGTTGTTTAGCCTTTGCTATAGAAATTCGGTACCATGAGTCACAAATTTGACAGTTGCTATCGAGAAATACTGTATCGATAATAGTTTACTCGCTAGTGACTAAAGTAAGTTTCGATAGCTACTCATGGTAGAGGTACAGGTGGACCGTTTGCGTGTTGTAGGCCCATATCGTTTAAAAAAAGGTATATAGATTAGGCTCTTTCACTTTTCACCTTTGGGCACTAGATCTCCTACAGTGGATAGGATAGTGGAATAGTGGATTTTCTCACTTTATTTAATATTGGTGATTTTTTTCAATTTAAAATTGTCTCCGTAGTGCTTCCAAACACACAATACGCTAAAATAAAAGGCAAATTATTACAGGCCTTAATACCAGAATTAACCAACAAGCAATTAAAAAGGATAATCGATATAAAAACTGGTACCCAATAAAAAAATCAAATCATAATCATCAAATGATAATAATAAAAATAAACGTCTTTTTGTTGTATGTATTTGTTATGATTCTAAAAGACCTCGATTCAGTAGAAGTATTAACCTAGATAAGAAAGATAGGAGTTGGAGTAAAGGTGGTACATGCTGTAGTTTTTGTGGTTTTAGAAGCATAGGACAATGTCCTTTTATCTGTTGTGTAATTTAGGACATTTAATCACACTCGGATTTATGAATCTATCCTTACAAATTATAAAAGCAGAGTCTCTTCCGCCGTTTGTGCGCTTAATTATTTTAAACTACGCGGGTTTTGGTGTAATTTTCATCAATAGAAAGAATGATTCATAACGGATATGGATGAAACTTGGCACATAGATAGAGCATATTTTGGAATAGAATATAGGCTTATTTATTATATATATTATATACTTTTTATCCCGGGAAAATGTGATATCCCTCGGGATCGCGGGTAAAATCGCGGGGGACACCTAATTATTTTATAAAAGTTCTTACTTATTTAGTGTGTCAGCAATATAATATTGCATTTAATCCTATTTTAATTGTAAATGATACAGTTTGTGAAGATGGAAGGGTGGACGTTTGTTACTCTTTCGGGCAACTATTTCATGTACCTAATTGGATGAACATTGCCACATATAAAGTTTATTTGTACTCAATACTAACCGATATGACTTTTTACACGGGGATAATTTATTTATTTATCGTAAATTATAACACCATTACAGCCTATAGAACTCGATGCTTTAACTAAAGTAAGTACACAAACCTTTCTTTTTATAATAACAATTAAAAAAAAAAGAATAAAAATTGTTAATAAATTTTGTTTTACAAAATATTACTTTCACAACATAAATGAGTGTCATAATGACATATCATTTTCAATGCATTTCAATGTAACATCTAGCTAGATGTATAATAGTCGTTTGGATACATATTAAGACCCTATTATTAACACTAAACATACCATAACCGGGTCAAATGACCCATTTTGAAATTTGCATTGAAAATGCACGCATCATCTTATTGCTTTTGCACATTTGAATTCATGACTTTTACTTACTAATTAATATACAGTTATACTATTTATTTCCCTTCCAAACAACCATATTTCATACATTCAAGCAGGAAAATTAAAGTCACATTTGACCCGCTATGGTAGAAAGGGGTAACTAGTAAGTGTTGGTATGATTAGTGTTAAGGGGAAGGGGGGAGGCAACATTCTTGCTATTAAAATAGACTGATATCTATTAAAGTATCTGTTTTTAACTCAGATAAAAAAAATGTCAGCGTAGTCCGTCAACAAAACACTCCAATACAAAATTCAAAAAATTCAAAATTCAAAACCATTTATTCAGTTTAGGCCTTCGGAGGGCACTTATGAAGGTCAAATTTAAAGTTACTGAAGCTACGATAGAAGTAAAAATACATATCTCACCCGTTATCTGTATTTTTTTTGCGTGGTGGATCAAAATGCACTAGTATGCATTATTTTAAATTTCGAACTGGCTGCTCGAGCCGCAAGATTCAGGTTACTTACTCCTGGGGCTCGATTCAGTAAGGAAAATGACACTAACTCGAGGATGTTTCGTCGGCCTCCGTGCTCTGTCTCTTTCACTAACTACGCTAATACTACTAATTACGTGAGAGATAAGCTCTTCGATGAAGTGGCTCGCCGACGAAGTTTGTATTAGCTGAATAAGGGAGCTGTATCTAAGCTCTTTTGTCTACAGTGTGGTCATAGATACCGATACAAAGTTGAATAGCAACATGCCTTCCTACTGTTAACAGATCATTCGAAACTTTAATTAACTAAGAGCTTAGATACAGATCGATGGCAGAAACAGCGATTTAACAAGCAGTTTTACAGAAACCTCATCAAATTTAATGCACATTGGAAAGAACACTCGGACAAGAACTTCGGTTGCTAAATGAGTCTGTACCGTTGACGTAAAAAGTATTTCAGGGAGTATTTTTTTGTTTATGGTTTTTTATTTTTATATGTCATAAAGTATGATTAGAATCGTTATTCTGTGACGCCATTCAATCTACCACAGACAGAACAAGCGCTATTGAATGTATGAGTGGAGTGCCAAATTTTTTAGTACATAATCTGTTTGCATTATTCATTCGATTGATATAATAAAAATTGAGATTTTTTAAATTCAGATTTTGTACATTCAAATTAAAAAATAAGTAAATGTTTTATTATACACAAATCGTAAGACATTCCCTAAACGATGGTGGAAGCCACATCAAATCTATTGTGTGGTTTAAAAAACTAAACGCACAAACAGATATACAGAATTAGCGTCTGTTTTATACGCCACGAAATACTGTCACGAAAAAAAAGTGACATTTTTGAAAATAGCCGTAAGGGGGAGAAGAAATACTACTTACACAGTATTTTAGTTACAAACGTTTCATTATAAATGTGTTAGGTACTTTTGGTATTATGACGAATTTGAAGCACGTGTTTAATGTAAGTCCACATAATCAATTACAGTGTTAAGAATTAAAGCGATAATGTAATAAATAAAACAAAAACATTTAAATATTAATTCTTGATAGTTTCGCTTAGATTGAAATTTTGATCCTTGCTAATGCTGTACAATAATTAAGTACTGTTAATGATGCGTAGTACGAAGAATTAAGGTGAATTAAAGTATATACTGTACTTAAATTGATAAATTTAGTTAGGTAATAAAATTTTGTACTTGGTATTCTCATAAATAATCTATTTAAGTATGCATTTAGAAAATGAAAATAGTATATGATGAAGTATGGCACACTGGTTTCCATAGTTGAAGCTTGGTTTGGGATCAGATGGCCGTGTGTAAAGAATGTCCCGGAATATTCAATATTTTTTTAAATAAAATTAGTATGAAAAGCTTAATCATATTTTTTGATAAAACTAAAGTTAGTTAAAGTTCGGTCTTTTATAATCTCGTCAAGTCACTTATTAAAGAATTAAAATGCCATAAAAAAAGTCTAATTTGCTGTCCATACTCGGCAATTAGCGGCTAAGTACCGTCCGCGCCAATCGTAGCAACTCTCGATACGCAAATTGCCTGGCGGCTGTTTACAAAGACTCCCTCCATCTGTGCCCCTTCCCCCACCACCCCCTTGGGGACAATTAGCCTCTCGGAAGGCGAGTCTTTGATTTTCCCATGGAAGTACCAACTAAAAGGGGTTTTTAGGCACACAATAAAATTAATTAAGAACGATCGAATTTCAAAGATGTCATCAAATTAATAAGCAAAGAGGTTTTTAGTTTATGAAGAAAACATTTTTTAAACCGAGTAGGTTTGTGGTCACCGCCGCCTTTGCACGTTTGCAGCACCAGGGGCGTTGTCAATACGTTGTCGACCCTGAGACGTGAAGTTGTTAAGTCTCATGTTCCTGTTATTTCACCGGCATTTTACCTTTCTGACATAAACACAGTTACAAGTGCACTACTGCTTCAAGGCGGTATACTTTCCGGACGAACTCTGCACTAAGAGCTCTATTACTGTGTAATTTTTAGTTTGAAAACCTATTTTTTATTCTCCATTTCGGGTTCCGTAGCCAATTTGCTGAAAGGTAACCCTTCTTTTTGTACATTTTAGTGATCTCATTGCCTGCCTCGCTTTTCGGAGACGTATAAATGACACGCAACCTGTCTCCTGAAGTATTATGTATTTTGATAGGAATTAAATAGAAAAAAAAGATAACTGATATATTATAAATATTACATACTTTAACCACCAATCCAACCCGACATGCTGGTGGCGTACAAGTATGGAAAAATCCCTTTGGTAACAACTATAATAATAATGCTTATATTATAATATGATGCTATGTAAGTACATACTAGTTTTGTGTGAAATAAAGAAAGGTTGCAACTGCACTCATTGCTAGGCTTAAATAGCCTGTATTAATGATGAGCAGGCCCTTGCCTCTAGATTTATTGAAGCGGGTTTTTTGTACATAGATAAGTTACTAAAATTAGGTCACAGGATTTTTATGAATTTACAATATAAACAAGGCTAACGAAAGAATAGTCATCCAATTATAATTAGAATTAACTGTTGCTAAAATTTTAACTAATTTATAACTCGATGGAACCCATCGAAAATTCTTTTAAAATATCACCCCCCTTGGGATCACCACGGCCCCAATGTTTCTACTAAAGGCCCAAAAATTATATGTAACAACTATCACTAAGCATACTTGTGTCTTTTATAACTCTCCGCTGTTGACGCCGCCGCACCTGATATCCTGAAGGTGGACTGAAGGTGCGACGGTGTCAGTGCATTGGCAATGATAATAATAAATGCCTAGGTATGTATGAAAATTAAAGCATTTAAAGATCTGACATATTAAATTGCCTTCAACATTCAAACACTTGCTATGATACGTAATCAGCGTTCAGTAATTTAGCGTAAAGAGTTAAGCGGTGGCTATTTTCGGTGCGCATTGTCTTGTCTCGCCTTGTCTCGACTCGGTGCGTAATTGGTGGGTGAACAGGTGGGGGGGTTATGGTGTAAACGTGGGCTGGAGACTGGGTTATTTATTTACTGTAGGGCTATTAGTAGGTAGGCACCGCTTTAACTGAAGGGAAGAATTACGGTAAGATCATTAATTTTTTTTATTTCATGTGGATAAAATAAAAAAAACTAAACAGCTTCTACCTATGTAAAACTTATGTTAAGTTGAAACTTAAATTGATGATACTTAATGATTCTCGGTGTTTAATTAATTCAAAATGTCTTACTTGTCAAAAAGCTTACTCTATGGTATCAATCATCTAATGTGAAGCTACAACATTTCCGAAACATAGTATACAAGAAACAAATAGCTAGTAACTAAGTATCTTGTTTGGGACTTGACATATAATGGATTTCCGCAAGATCGTAGTACCCTTCCCTCAAAAACTCTGAATTTTACAATGTAACCAAAACAAGTTATTAGTTGTTAAATCAGGGCAAATTACGTAAGTACTGCAGCCGACTACAGTCGCAGGCGCAATGGGCAGTGATGGACCGGTAATGAGCAGTTTGCAGTGTTCCCACGCTCCGGAGCCTGGAGAGTTTGCCGTGTCATACCATTTGGTTACTGCTATGTGCAAACAATATATCGAAGGAGTTTCATTGTTATAATATTCTTAATACCTACCATAGTTCGTATAGTCTATGGAGTATGGAACCGAGTAGAAAAATGTATCTTTTATTTATTGATAAAATACCTTATTGTTCCTTTTTTTTTTCTTCTAACAGGATTGCGATTGACCTCAATCTTCACACCCTTTATCCGGTATTGGTTTGTTTTGGAGTTGCAATTGGTCAGTTGAGTTGACAAAATTAAAAACCACATAAAAAAATATTGTAGGTAGTTTTAGTTTTGTACAAATAAACAGTGCCCTTAGCACGAACATCTAACGTGATCGTAGCGTCATCGTATCGTGTGCGCCAAAAAGCTAATTTGTATGAAGAATCGAACATTACGCATACCGTACGCAAACGGAACTTAGAATTGGTAGCATGGGCAGTTTTGACACTTGCTACGTTTTTCTTGCGTGACGTTCACTTGACGTTAACGGGGATATGTATGTAAGATTGTACTATTTGGCAGCACGAAGCGTTTTTTGACGTAAGGTATCGCCACGGACGAAAGCCAGCTATCGTCGATCTTTTCACCGGCAATTTTGAAGTGAGAGCTTCATGAAGTTTAGATTTATTCGATATTTTGTTTGAAACCTCGTAAGATATTTTAGGTGTTATTTTATTTATGCTTAAGAGTTTATTTATTTGCTTTTTAATGTTATGAAGTATCATTTATTTACTTGTTTCTAAATGTGGAGACTGAGAAGCACCTATTTATATTCCAGATATTTTTGATAGTTATCAACATGAGGAAGAAGTTAATCGATAAGCTTTTTACTGTTAAAATCTTTATTATTGTGTAATTAGGTAAGTGCCTACTTAGATATTCAAAAAATAAACTCCTAGTTAGCAACTAATCATTTTTTTTACTTAATACTTATAGTGATATTGATCAACGCCGCCGGCTCAGGAATTGTTTCGACCCAAGTAAAATCAACGATATAGAGTTCTATAGGCAGTATAGATTAACAAAAGAAGCATTTTACTATATCGTTGAGAAATTGCGCCATAACACCAACTTGAATGTATCTAAAAGAGTCAGCTTGGAATTGCAGGTTAGTTAAAAATAAATTAGTCAATTTTTATTTTTATTCATGCTAATTTTAAGCTTCTTTTTTATCTATGTTTATTTGTAATAAACAAGTCGCGCGAAATCAATGCTAATGACTAGAGTACCTAGACACATAGTATTCTGCTTGTTAAGCATTGGAAATACCTATAACATAAAGTTTTCATTGCAGGTGATTCCAGTTACCCTAAACGGTCCTGGCTAATGTCACCGTATCACGACCCAGAAAGGAATTCCCGCATGATAAATACAACAAAATGCATGTTCCCACCAGGGTTATAATAAAGAATTACATTTGGGGTTCTGAAAAACCTGAGCAGAGATGGTGAGAGAGTCGAACACTCGGACAGACAAGCTCTCTAGGGGCAGAGCAATGCAGGACAAATATCTAAGTCGATTATATGTTAAAATTTTGTGATTAATTTTAAACCTCATTAAATAAGCAATTTATAATAAAAATCTATTTATTCTACCTAATATTTTAATATTATATCCGAAACTAAAAAAAAACTTATATTCATAAAAGATTTCCCTCCCACTAAAATAGCTATCTTCCTTGAATTCATTAAATCTAGCTCGTCTTTATGTTTTCGAAAACTGCAACGTCCATATATACACATAGATTGCGCGCCAAAATATAAAATTGTCAACTTATCAACTGACAGCCATGACACCCTTTTTTCGTTCAACATTATTTAAACAATTTATTGACAAGATCATTAAATTTATTTTTTAATAATAGAAGAATTACTTATGAATTCTGCTGTAAAACTATTTATCTAAGCATAATAACATGTTTTCATATTTATCTTTTCTTGTTACTCCTTGTAAAAAATATTTTATTGGTGATATAAATATTTTACATAATTTCTAAACGAATCATTCATTCCTTGCAATGCAATGTCATTCATTCTTTTCACGATAGTGAAACGCAAACGGAGTTTTACTAGCGAGTTGACGTTAACTAGAATGTGAGCGTTCGTGCTGCCAAAATGGTATCGCAAGCGTAACGTGTGCGAGTACTCGCTACGATGACGCTACGATCACGTTAGATGTTCGTGCTAAGGGCACAGGTCTCACATATCTTAACTCACTTCACAAATCTATACTAAGACTAAGTAATTTAGGTAAAATATAGGTTCCTAGATTCTCAGTAGGTACTAACCCCTTTTCCTTAATGAGCGTGTTTATAAAATCTGACTAGAAAACATAATAGTGACATAATTCCAATTAGATAAAATATCAATTTATTATAATCATTAAATGTCACAAATCAATTGTAAAATTAGGAAATTTGTAAAACGTTTTGCTTATAGCTTGGATGACATCTCGTCACATACCGATCGTTGGCGTTTGTCATTACGCCAAATTTAAATGTGCCGCCATTTCGATTTTTTAGATTCTCGTAGAGTTCCTATCTTTGCGATACATTACTACGCGTGATGTAATAACATTGGTAAGTGAAAGTATTTATTAGTATGTGTGTGTTAGTGTTACCAACATAAAAAAATAAATAATGACGCTGCTGTTCCGGTCGATATTATCAATAAATTATTTTAGTTTCAACACATACTTGTAATTTTTTTTGTTGTTTTTGTGTTTAAAAAAAGGAGTCATTTTGTTAACGGCCTAGGTGGTTTATAGATCGTCGGTGTTGACATTCAGACTGCGACACTATGCATATTTTTCAAGGGATACATATCAGCCCGAATCGATTGGATTAAGAGATATGGAAGGTTAGCAAAAAAAGTAGTATTACTAATATTTTGCCCACAAAATTTATTTGTTCTTTTTACTTCCATATACTTTTTAATCCTCCTACAACTATATGATTTTTACATGACAACGCGTGTAATTGTGGATGCACGCAGACCTATTCCAGGGATACCTTCGTAATTATGTAGAGTTATTGATTGTGCACTTTATTGTTGTCTCTTTCTGACTGTTATTATTTCTGGTAAGGTTTGTTGAATAAATGGAAAAATTGGATTACGAATAAATATTATCGAATAAAGGTTGAAGGTCAAAAAGTAGGTAAAAAGAACATCATTAAATTTATAATAATATCGGGATTATTATATAAAACACATCACCGAAAGGGTCTAAACTTGTCAAGTTCTTAAAGGTCTGTTTTGACGGCTCAGAAAGTTATTGAAAAATCGTCTTTATGGTATATAGTTATAAGGTTCATCTGTTGATTCAATGGTTAATTGTTTGAAGATGTAACACTCCTACTGAGGTAATTAGTCATGGCATTTAGAATTTTTTTTTAATCAAACCTCTTCTATAACAGCTGAAAGAGAGCACTCAGTTTTTGAAAATAAAATATCATTATTAAATTAACAAAATCCACAGATCTTTAAAGCTTTAGTAAAAAAAAACTAGCCCTTACTTTATGTACACAATATAATTTTTTTTTAGAAGAAACCAAAGTAAATGTCGCCAGTATGCGAAATAACAATCATAACATTCATACTCTCAGAATCCTTATCACTAGTCCTATCACTTTTTAATGTATTTAAAAACCATACATAATAATAATCAGACAAGAAACATTAACCGTCTCAACTCAAGAGCCGATTACGAACAGCAATTTATTTGCATCGTGTATAAAAGCGAGAGAATGTCTTCACGCCCTTCGGCGTTTCATATCGCACTCTGTCACATTCTTATACGACTACCCCGCAACGAAATAAGACTAAAAAACGCATTTGCCCTGCGGCAGTGGTCGTGTACAGACGTCCCCTGTCCTTCGCTTGTGGGAACTCTTAATGTGATCCTCAGTTACAATGGAGTGATTCTTTGTTTTTGTTAATATCTATCAGCCAAGTCCATCATTGTACGATGAATATGTAGTTATTATTATGAATAAAATCTAAATTAAACTATATCTCACAGTTATTTAAGTTCAAATTTGAGTAGGTATCGATACATGTATTGTTAAACATTGTGTGTTTTTGTGAGGCACTTGAAATATCTTGCTAGACTATTTCTATAATCAATTACATCATTCGTATGATGTGATAGTGTTATTTGTATGTTACTCGGACAGAATGACTGATTTATTTTTAAAATGGAATTAATTACAACTATTATTCTTCGGTGTAAAATATGTCAAGTGTATATCAATCAAGCGTAACAATAGCTCACCCCGGGCCAAAGTATTGTTGGGAACAATATTTGATATTTAACAATAATCATACCAACATTTACTAGGTACCTATTTCTACCATAGCGGGTCCAATGTGACTTTATATTTCCTGCTTGAATGTATGAAATATGGTTGCTAGGAAGGGAAATAAATAGAATAACTGTATATTAATTAGTAAGAAAAAGTCATGAAGTCAAATGTGCAAAAGAAATAAGTTAATACGTGCATTTTCAATGCAAAGTTCAAAATGGGTCATTTGACCCGGTTATGGTATGTTTAGTGTTAAATAACAAGCAATTTATTACAATGTTCGTGCCAAGAAAATAACTAACCTTTTTTTATTATATTAAAATAAAATGACCTATTGTTTTTTTTATATATTCGGCACGAGTTGGTGCTTTTTGTAGCAGTTATTATGAACAAAATTGAAGAGAGATATTTTGCTATCGTAATTATTGGTTTGGGAGGGTTGTGATGTTTGTGGGCTCATAAAGTAGCCATGCCATATGCCACGGCCGGTGAAGATTGGCTACTTTAAAACACTGCAAAATGGTGTAGGGTGACTATAGTACATAGTAAGAATAGTTTCAATATTTTTTGACATGACAGTCTTAGAATTCTTTTTATTCGTTTCCCCAATGATATAGGTTACATCAGTTTTTTGTTCATGTGATACAATACTAACAGTCCCAAAAAACTATTGTTTTGCCATATTGGATATTTGTGATGACGCTGACAGCTAAATTATGTGTACAATGAATAATATTAATAGCTTTACTAGTTATTGTTGGTCTTAACAGTCTGCATATTGTAAGTCCTGAAATTCCTCACTAGCATATGGGCATATATTCCTATAAGCTGTTAATCAATGTTAATTATTCCTGACACATTCGCAAGGTGAATAAATTTTTAATCAAAAAACAAATTCATGGTAACCCGATTCGCCTGACTCTAACGACGGTCCGCTTTCTTAATAGTTCTACAATAATTGCTCCCACTTTGCCCACCATAAATCATACACCTAATTAGATATATCAAGGTCTGGCTGACATATAGGCTCGGTTTATAATTAGATATAACGGTATCAAAACAGTTTAATTTGCTTTTTTTCTAAAATGGAATTTGATGCCCTCAATTATTCGTATCTACAATTTATGTAATAAATCAGTAATTTTTCGACTAAATGATATACTAGCTATCCCCCGCGTTCCCGATGGATATCACATTTTCCCGGAATAAAAAGTAGCCTATATGTTATACCAGGATATGCTCTATCTATGTGCCAAGTTTCATCCATATCAGTTTAATAGTTTTTGCGTGAAAAGTAACAAATATACATACATTCAAATCTTTCCTCTTTATAATATTAGTATAGATATAGACTAGCTGTCCCCCGCAGTTCCAGCCGTTAAACCCGAAGGATGTTACATTTTCCCGAGATATGGAGTTTAGCCTATGTGGTATTCCAGACTATAATCTATCTCTTTGCCATATTTAATCCAAATCCGTTTAGCCGTTCTGGCATGATTGAGTAACAAACATACATCCATAAAACTTTCACATTTGTAATATTAAAAGTTTCAGTAATGTTTTGAGTATATGTTGTAATTTTTTTTGCAATCATTACCAGCAAATACTTAAACCAAAACCGTAACTAATTCACTGATAACATTGATAATTATGACATATTGTTTTCACTCATATAGGGTATATAAATCAGTCAACTATATTTTAAAACAGACTTCGCTGTAATAGTAGCGAACTGAGTGTTAAAATGGTGCCCGTATATTTACAATTAATTGCGCTTATTGTTTTTGTTTATTATTATTTAAAAAGTAAATACAGTTATTGGATTGATAGAAAGGTGACGGGACCAAAACCAATTCTCTTTTTTGGTAACATTAAGGAATCAGCTTTGAGGAAAAAGCATATTGGAATCGTCTACAGTGAAATTTATAATGACTTTCCTGATGAAAAGCTTGTTGGTATATTTAGAATGACTACACCAGCGATCATTGTTCGGGACTTGGATATTATAAAGCAAGTGATGATCAAGGACTTTGATGTGTTCGCTGAACGTGGAATAGAATTCAGCAAGACCAAAATGGGAGATAATTTGTTTCATTCCGACATGAATGTATGGAAAAAACTCAAGAGTAAATTAACACCTCTTTTCACCATTAGCAAATTAATGAATGCTGTGCCCATAGTGTCTCAATGTGCAGATAAGCTTATTGATCACATTGAAAGTGTATGTCGTGATCAGACGGAGCAAGAAATGTACCAGTTCTTCAGAAAATACACCATCGCAACTATTGCAGCTATTTCATTCGGGCTTGATATTGACACGATCAATGACAGCAATAGATTCTATGAAAACCTAGACAAAACATTGTTCCACACTTCACATTTAAGTGAATTGGACATGTTGTTCCCAGGAATTTTGAAAACATTAAACATTTCAATATTTCCCGAGTCAGTCGATAAGCTATGTCATGAAATTGTTCAAATTATTATTAATTCCAGAAATGGGAAGTCTACTGGAAAAGACAATTTGGTAAATTTACTTTTAGAATTGCAGCAGAGTCGGAAGAATCTCGATAATAAACACAATGGTGAAATTACTTTGGATATTACAGACAATCTCATCGCTGCACAGGTTTTTATATTTTACATAGCTGGATATGGAAGCAATGCAACTACGTTATCCAATTTAATGTTCAGGTTAGCGGATAATCCTGATGTCCAAGATAAACTGATTGACGAAATTGATACTGTACTTGATAGACATAATGGAGTAGTAACATATGAGGCATTAAAAGAAATGACATATCTGGACAAAGTGTTTCATGAGACTTTGAGAATGAATCCACTAACTAACTCAATACAAAGAATGTCGCTTTCGAAATATCTGATACCGGGGACTAAGCTGATAATAGAGAAAGGAACTTCACTAGTAATATCACCTTATGCAATACAGCACGATGAGAAATATTATCCAAATCCAGAGAAGTTTGATCCGGAGAGATTTGCACCAGAAAATGCAAAGGATAGACATTCTTGTGCTTATTTGCCATTTGGAACAGGACCTAGAAGTTGTCTGGGTAAGTGATTACAGACATAATTATTTTTCTTGTTACTTAAGTTTGCATGCAAAGTACGCTAAACCAAGAAAGTTGCCAGTCACAAGCAATTATTCCCATTAGAATGTCGCACGAAAAATATACTTTTTTCATATTCTAAGTAATATATCATGCCATTTTATGCCTTTATAAATAAACGACTCTTAAAGATAAACATATTTTTTTAGGCATAAGATTCGCGAAGATTCAAGCTGGAGTATGCATCGTCAAGTTTTTATCCAAGTTTCGAGTGCAGCCTTCTGAAAAAACAAAAGGGATAGGAAATTATGATCCTACGCGTCTATTTATTTTTCCTAAGGGTGGTATTAACGTTAATATTGTAACTAGGTAAAAGGTGTTATTGGAAAATTGTGCTGAATTATTTTGAGAGCGTTTGGACTGTGATAATTATTTCTGATAAATTAAAATTGTAATATTATGATAATCTAAGTGATGATTGGCTCTCAAAAATATACCGGATTTTACCGACTGATTTTGAACTGGAGTGTTAAATAAGTATAATTTTAGTATCTAAACGGTCTCGTATGTTTCTTGTTCCTAGAGGAAAGGACCTCAAACTCTGTTTAGTTTGGGATCAGATGGCCGTGTGTATAATATTATAATATTAGCATAGATATAATCTAGGCTAATTATTTATTTTGTTAATTTTATTCCAAATTTAACCAACTTTATTGATTTATCTTATGAAATAAGATGCAACTATTGTGATCAAACTTGACTATTATATTAAAATATTTTGTTTTTTTTTATGAAACTTTTTAATAATAGAACCTCCCATAGCGAAATTACTTTTTACAAGACTGTACAAAATAATTGTACTACCGTGTACAAGACAAATATATATATAATATATTAATTGGAATGAATATCTTTTTAATTTTTTTTTCTAGAGACTACTACCTAACAAAATTGCATACACTTGATCAATTATTGTCATTAAGTCTTTTTTATCCTTATATGCCATCAGATTAAAAATAATGTATTACATTAATGTCGGTGGATAATAGAAGAACAGGATAACAACCCATCCATCTTTAGAACTTATTCCTGTGCCCGGATTGGGATGTGTCCTGTATTAAAGATGAATGATCGTTTGATCATCAGTGTATTGAACATCCAAAAATATACGAAAACATTAAATATGATCAAAATTAAATCATTAATGTGATTTTTCAGTACCGATCTAATCCTAAAGAGTATGTTATTTGATGCTGTACAATGATGACGTCACAACTTGCTATTTCATACAAAGCTCCATATATTCGATCGTTTTGTCATTTCATAAAGAATTGCTGATTTGACATAACAGGACACATCCCTATCGTGTACTCTCTTGGATTCAATGTGGAAGCCTATTTTATGATAGATTGATGGTTCGGCGAGCAAGCCTTGTGGAACAACAGTTGTAGCGCCGTTAATGTACTATAAAATTGACTGCAACTACGAATCCGAAAGCCTAACACAATCGCCCTGCAGGTCTTAAACTGTAAGGCCAAAATATGCGTGTCAGGTAATATTGATATACCTAGTGAAATTGTTACCGATATCAGTCAATCTACATAGGTAGAGAGAGAGAGAGAGAGAGAGAGAGAGAGAGAGAGAGAGAGAGAGACAGAGAGAGGTACTATGAAAGTACATCTATTTCTATTTTTTACTCATTGACAACATAATTAGTATTCATTGCATCAGTACAATAGTTCATCATACCGGAGGTCATTTTAGTTATTTACTTCTTCATGTATGCCCTCCGCGAGCCAAAATTTAATAAAAGATTTTGAATTCTTAATAAATAGTGTGATAATAATATGGGATTCTAACTCCTAAATACAAACTACATGATCATCAATGACGCAAAGTATGTTGTAAGTACTTTAAGGTCTTTTTTATAAAATCAGTCGCAAAAAACCCGACAAAGAAAAGGCACGTTATATTTCAAAAACCGTCGCGGTATCAGCGCAGAGGCATCAGCACGTACTATCGTCCAATCGTGAGCGAGGGCGGGAACGACAGACGTTGTATTTTGAAAAAAGAACGTCGCATTCCATTAGTTTGGCTTTATCTTGTTTAATGGTTACTTGTCATCGTTTTATGTCGTGAACGTAACATTAAGGAAATTAAACATGGTCCGAAATGAAGACTTACAGAACCGGCTGGTTAAATAGGCGCGAAAACTGGTACCTAAGTGTTGGCTGGGAAATCAGCAGAAATAACCACTTGTTTGGCAGATTGGCCAATCTCCTTACATTGTTGATATTGCAAATGTTGGAACCAATCAGTGCACTGATTTTTAGTGAAAACCTCCTTACTTATAGAAAGTGATGGCGTCAGATACGTGACGTAAATCATAAAATTAATCAAGAAATAGTGACCTCTCACAGGAACAGTTTATGATTCACGGATGTCCTTGAAGCTATAAAAGATCAAATCGTCTATAATTACAATGTTGAGGTCAAGACAAGCAGATAGGTGAATTAATGAATTAGATTGTAGGTTTGTAGTTGTATCTGTGGTTGACTCCAATCTTTAAAGGAGGTTTAGTTTCCCGGTTCCATATTCAAACAATGTTTTATTCGAGTGATGTCAGAAGCCTCGATTATAAAATATCAATTTAAAAAAAGAATTCCAGACAGCCAGCATTATTGTTCTAACGAATGAGTTTTAGCACTCGATAAATTTGGCATTACGATATGAAAATCTAAATGTCAATCAAATATCTAATCCCCAAGAAAATACCTTTGCATATTTTCATTATCATATTCTAAGTAAAGGATTATTTAAATAAGATTAACGGTATGCAATTACGTGTTGTGATTTAAACACGTAATTGTGGATTAACTAAAGAAGATAATGTAATTCCTGAGTCTAGCACGATTAGATAGTTCAACTTTGTACACGTGTATACCATATTTTTAGGGCAGATAAATAATTAAATGGAAAATTTTGAGATATTTTCCTCTAAATCTGAATTTTCCACAATGTTTTTTAGATTCAAGAGACAAAAATGATCCAAAACGTTTTGTTACTCTTTCCTTTTTTTATACTAATAAGGTAACAAACAACCTGACGGCCTGTCTAATGGTACGGTCACCGCAGCCTATGGATGCTTACACTGTGGGTATAACTCGCTCGATGCCGACCCTGAAAAAATCTCTTCTACTTTATCAGCTGTCCGTCCATCTATATATCACAGTCACTAACTAACAATTGATTCTTCATTGCCCATACATACATATAGATAGCTGTAACCAATGATATATGAACTGTAGATACGTTGTCCGCGCTCAGAAAAGGCAACATAATATGAAGGTAATTGACCTAATTCTAATTATTCGTGCACCAATCACTGTCGAGACGGCACGCGCGTCACATTCAGTAATCTTAACGTAACCAATAATGTATATTCATCTCTCTTTAATAACAATTACATCGTAGGGTATTTATTTTCCTTCCCTTTCTGCACGAGCTATCTAGTATTTATGAATGATATTTAAACTATAGATGCGTTGTTTGCGCTCAGAATTGGCAACATAAAATACTAACTAATGATGTATATTCATCTGTCTCTAACAGCAGGTAGACCGTAAAGTGACATTTATTTTCTTTCCCTTTCGCCGCGCTTATAAGCTATCTAGTATTTGCACTGTTTTTGAAAGCAGTGATTTTGGTGAATGGCGTGTCTATTTTATAATACGTGATTGGCTGTAACCATGATAAAGCATGAAAGCAATTATAATATCTAGTGACTTAAAATATATATTTTTTAATTCTATTGTCTTATTATTAAAAACAAGTTGATCCTGATAATCTATTTAGAATATTTAATTACTTCTAATACCTTTGTTTTCCTTGTACGTATAAGTTCGAGCTTGAGTAAGATTATCATGATTTGCGTATATGCCCTAAGGTCTCGTTCTTGAACAAATTTATAGGTGCATAATAATTCTCGTATTTGATTGTGTCATTTAGTAGGTATCTATAGAAATAAGATTAGTATAAAGCGTTTCACCCGCTTTCCCGGGGATGTAACATTTTCCCGGCACAAAAAGTATCCTATGTGTAATTCCAGGGAATTTTGTATATGTGCCAAGTTTTAACCAAATCCGTTTGGTAGTTTTTCCGTGAAAGAGTAACAAACATTCATACTTAAATACTTTCGCATTTATAATATTAGTGGGATGTCACCGGCCTTTTATCTTTCTAACCAAAACATAGTAATACAAGTGCATTACTACTTCACTGGGGAAATGGGTAAGGTGGTAGTACTACCCCGTCAAACTCTGCGCAAAGTGCTCTACTATTTCTAAACTAACTTAGGGTATCAATGAACTGATCCTGGAAAGTCGTTGCTAGGTTTATTTTTTAATAATATTATGTCACCAGCCGCAACCCTTTATCTTTCTAACCAAGTGCACTACTGTTTCACGGTGGAAATGGGTAAGTCGTACTTCCTCGGACGAACTCTGCGCTAAGAGCTCTGTTACTTCTAAACTATCTTAGGGTATCAATGAACTGATCCTAGAAAGACGTTGCGAGGTTTCTTTTTAATAATATAACGTCACCGGCTCTTTATCTTTCTAACCAAAATAATATAACAAATGCACTACTGCTTCACTGCGGAAATGGGTAAGTCGTACTTCCCCGGACGAAATTTGCGCAAAGAGCTCTACTTATTCTAAACTATATTATCATCACTGGATTGATCCTGAAAATGTATTGTTAGTTATTTTCGATTCCATTCATAAAAGTTGCCATTTTGTTCGAATTACGTGAACACCTAGGCTAGACAGGTGTCTTTATCTAGCAGTAGTGATTATTAGATTACTGACTGATTAATGAAACATAATTCGAGGGAATGGTACATACATATAAATAGTTCGGTGGTATACATAGGTTGTCATTAGTTGTCTTAAGTTGACGTCAGAATTATATTAATTATCATTTTCACTAACCAATGCTGAATTTGGGTTATAAGAGTTTAGGCTTCATTAAGTACGAAAAACTGTAATTTTTCAGGTATTGAGTAGGTTTATTTATTGAAATTGATAGAAATATTAATATTGTTTACTACTGTAGGCCTTCCTAGGCTCTTATAAATATATAAGCGAGTAATACAGGTAAGTCTGTTCCAATAAGCCAGATTATAGATTTACATTTGACTTATTAAGTAGATAGTGATTAACTTAAAACTTCTTATTCGACAACATCTATTTTTTATACCCCTAAGTGATAATTGTCCTCCCCTAAATATATTTTTTGATTTTTATTTTTTTTTATTTTATTATGATTGAGCATTGAAAAATACATACTTCAAATTTTCACCCTTCACCCTAAATTGTCATGTATAGTTTATGCTAAAGTAAATATGGTAAAACAACGTTTGCCGTGTCAGCTAGTAATATCTATATAATTATGCATTTAGAAAAAGAAGGAATAGGTATATCAGTTATCTGGATTACATCGTTTTTACCTTCCGAACCGGTGTTAGAGTCTGCCCATTCATAAGACCACGTGAAGGCCTATTTCAATAAATATATTTAATTTCATTCCATAGTAAAAGCTCCGTTTAGTTTGGGATCAGATGGCTATTAACCGTATGTCAAGAATGTCCCGGGATATTTATATGTCTGTGTGTGCGCATTTCTGTATATGTTTGCTGGGCTGTGTTCTGTGTTTTCCCAAGTGCCACCATAAAATTTAATTAAATAGTCAATTAGTGTTTCAAATTGAAATAACCACCAGAATTTGTGTATAATTTTCCTAAGCATAACATTACCAGCATACTGACACACGTCCTTGACATTTACTCTCAGGCAGTTCCTTCAATATCAATAAGCGTTTATACGTAAGAAAAAAACAATGGCTTAAATACATACATCATCACTCATTTTGTCAGATGTAATATTAACGACATACGCTTATCGCTTCGTGATACTTACCGAGATTGGATTTATTTGTCTTTAAACGTTTAGGTACATGGCTATTTTAGTAGACACTAAAGATGTGACTAATACAGCTCCCTGAACCGCTTCCAACCCACTTATTTAGTTAATACAAACTTCGATGGCTGGCGGCGCAACGATGTCTCGGAAAGCTTACCTCTCGCATCATTGCGTTGTTAGTGAAAAGGACAGCGAATAGAAGCCGCGATGAAATATCCTCGAGTAAGTGTCACTTTTCTTACAGAATCGAAATCTTGATTTTATTTGTGTTTTTGGGTACTGACTTAAATAAGACGATTAAAAAGTGACATTTAGATATTTCCATTACCTTCTGCCAATCGTTCTTTTGTAAAAATAAGGTGAGTTCATGGAACAGCGCAGGGTAGTTGATTCTATAAGGTACAAATAAACGTGGTGAAAATAAAGGTGAAAATGGGTAAGGTGGTTCTACCCCGGACGAGTTCTCCATTGAGATTTATTTATCGTATTCCAGTTACACCTTGGATTTTATTATAAGGAAGTGTATACCAGGTGTTCTTGTGGTTATCAGAGATCATCCATCATTTTTATCATCATAATAAACAAATTATGCAAAAACAGGCACATGCGACTTAACAACTTCACGTGCTACGTCAACCCATTGGCGTTGCCCCTGGTGTTGCAAATGTCCATTGGCGGCGGTGACCACTTACCACCTGGTAGAGCGTCTGCATATTTGTCAGCCTACTTCATATCATCTTCAAAAAACAAATATATGACGCTGTTAACGCCTTCACAGGCTCTTATAACTCGACTAAACATGTTTTTTTAAATATAATAAACAATAAAAATAATATGAAATAATATTATAATAAAAATACTTAGTTTGAAGGGCCAATTGGCTTGGTGGTTAGAGACCCTGACTGCCAAACGGAAGGTCGCGGGTTCAATTCAAATTTTTTTTTTCAAATTCAAAACCATTTATTCAGTTTAGGCCTTCGGAGGGCACTTATGAAGGTCAAATTTAAAGTTACTGAAGCTACAACCGGTTCGATTCCCACCCAGGACAAACATTTGTGTGCATGAACATGTCTGTTTGCTCTGTGTCTGGGTGTAAATATCTATATAATTATGTATTTAAAAAGTAGTATATGTAGTATATCAGTTACCTGGTAGCCATACTACAAGCAGTACAGTCTGCTTAACTTTGGATCAGGTAACCATGTGTGAAGAATGTCTTAGGATATTATTATAAATGCGAAAGTTTCGATGGCTGGATGTTTGTGACTCAATCACACCAGAACGCCTATACGGATCTGGATGACATTTGGCACAGAGATAGATTATAGCCTGGAATAGCACTTGGACTAGATAGTTTGTTAGGCGAGCATTTCTTATTATCCTCTTAATAATCAGATATATTAAAAAATATATACCTACATATTTAGTGCATAATTACCCTTTAGTCACTTCTCGCTACAACCTAGAGATGAGTAATAGTGGTAATATTCCTTAACACTATTTTAAAAATATTGCGAAAAGGAGTGCATGAAGTCCCTCCCTGCACCCGAACCGTTACTTTATTGGATTCAATATGAAAGTCTATTTCATAATAGATTGATGGTTCTGTGGTGACATCTATATGAACACGCCTACAAATCCTGCACTTCCGAGCAGCACTGGCACTTGGAAGCTCATCAGCAATGATGCAGCAACAACAGATCGACCTCTGGTCTAGGAAGGGAGTGATGTGGTGACATCTATGAACACGCTTACAACTCCTGCACTTCCGAGCAGCACTGGCACTTGCAAGCTTATCAGCAATGATGCAGCAACAACAGATCGATCTCTGGTCTAGGAAGGGCGTGATGTGGTGACATCTATGAACACGCTTACAAATCCTACACTTCCGAGCAGCACTGGCACTTGCAAGCTTATCAGCAATGAAGCAGCAACAACAGATCGACCTCTGGTCTAGGATGGGAGTGATGTGGTGACATCTATGAACACGCTTACAAATCCTGCACTTCCGAGCAGCACTGGCACTTGCAAGCTTATCAGCAATGATGCAGCAACAACAGATCGACCTCTGGTCTAGGAAGGGAGTGATGTGGTGACATCTATGAACACGCTTACAACTCCTGCACTTCCGAGCAGCACTGGCACTTGCAAGCTTATCAGCAATGATGCAGCAACAACAGATCGATCTCTGGTCTAGGAAGGGCGTGATGTGGTGACATCTATGAACACGCTTACAAATCCTGCACTTCCGAGCAGCACTGGCACTTGCAAGCTTATCAGCAATGATGCAGCAACAACAGATCGACCTCTAGTCTAGGAAGGGAGTGATGTGGTGACATCTATGAACACGCTTACAAATCCTGCACTTCCGAGCAGTACTGGCACTTGCAAGCTTATCAGCAATGAAGCAGCAACAACAGATCGACCTCTGGTCTGGCGCGCCGCGGTTCGACAACGAATCAATAGAATATAACAAACTGTAAAAAGTGAGTCGTCAGCTATTTAGTTTGCTCTTGAGCAACAGCTTGACAGTTTGTAGGTGTGATCTGATCTGTTGAACCGGTTCAGAGCTTACACAAACCCTAAGGTGAGCGGTGTAAACAATCACCCTGCTGACGCATTTAAGCACGCATTTTGAGCCACTGGTCATCAGAGACGATGACGATAAATAGGGACTTCTGGTGACACTTTCCTAGAAAAACAATTACTTATGACGTCACAGATAATTTTGGAATCTCGATTATGTAATCAGTTGGCTTGGTGGTTAACGCTCTGACTGCCAAACCGAAGGTCGCGGGTTCGATTCCCACCCAGGACAAACATTTGTGTGCATGAACATGTCTGTTTGTTCTGTGTCTGGGTGTCAATATCTATATAAGTATGTAATTAGAAAAAAAAAATAGTATATGTAGTATATCAGTTATCTGGTTTCCATAGTACAAGCTCTGCTTAGTTTGGGACCAGATGGCCGTGTGTAAAGAATGTCCCATGTTATTTATTTATTTATTAATTATGTAAATTTCCATATCAAAACACCAGTATTTTTTCCTTGAATATTGTCGTTTTATTTTGTAGGTATAATCACTACATCAGTCATATTACGTTATATTTATCTTAATATCCTAGATTGCATGAAAGAACGGTGCCTACATTGTTTACACCAAAAATTCTTGTGTTGTTATTGTTTTTGTTTTTAGACTCAATAACAAATAGTTTTTGTATTGTTTATAACTATAGTTTATTATTTTTATATTATTTTTGACCTCCGCGGCTTCACCCGAGTTCCCGAGGGAAGTAACATTTTCCCGACACAAAAAGTATCCTATGTTACTTCTAATACCTCCAAGAATATGTGTACAAAGTTTCATGATGATCGGTTAACTAGTTTGGGCGTGAAAGCGTAACAAACAAACTTACATTCACATTTATAATATTAGTAGGGATAGTAGGGATTTATTTAACTGAAACTATGATTCTCATTAAAATATTTATTTATTTCTACACATATAAGCGACCCGCTCCATTCTTCGCCTGTGTTCCGGTAGAAATTTTCTAAACGACGATCTCACAATTATTTTTTTTACGAAATTATAAAGATCGAAGCACACCAACAGAAAGAAATATTGTGAAAAATGTTTTGCGTTGTATCGTGGAATAATGAATACTGTGAAGTCTCTTATGACATGAAGTTCCGAGAATTGAGAAGCGTTATAGGCTGGGTATAGAATATACCTTATTACTAACTGTTAGTTATATCACATTTTCCCGGGATGAAAAGTATATATATGTTATTCCAGGATATACTCTATCTATGTGTCAAGTTTCATTCATAACCGTTTAGTAGTTTTTGCGTGAAAGAGTAACAAACATACTTACATACAAATCTTTCCTCTTTATAATATTAGTATAGATTTAGTAAAACGGATGGTTCCTGAGTCTATAATTTTTGCTATATACCTAAATCAGTACGTAGGTCTATACCTTGATAAGGTAAAACATATTTTGTTGTGCCTGTAATTTCGCCGGCTTCCTTACCTTTATATCCGATATTCAGTTATGCAAAGTGCACTTTTGGTTTACGGCCGAAATGGGTAAGGAGGAAGAACTTTCAAGGATGAATAATATCAAATTTTCGTCACTACTCTTGAAAACATTAATAAAATCAGATATTTTTTTTAGGTCCCCCATTTTAAACAAAGACGCAATGGGCCGACTATATATCAACTTGGCTTAGTATATACTTATTTATACGCAGGAGAAGCAATTAAATATTTTTCACCTAAGAAAATGTTTGAACTGTGTACACGGTAGGTATACCTTGCCAGTCTGACACTGAAATTTCATCGCCATTAAGAAATCTGCTGTACTATGCGCCGACCCGCGTCGCCATTGAATCAATATACGTACGCCGTGATTAATCGATTATACTTTTCTATTCTATATAAATATGTATATTTCATTATCATAGAACAGGGCTGTCATCCTCTAAATTACCAACGCCGGAAAAAACTTAAAGACACAGGACATTTAGGAGAAATTAGGATTTTCTCGGACACGCCTAAAAATATTTTTACACTTATTCGTTTACATTTTAATTTGAGGCGGTTCACGATTACGATAAAATTTTTAACTGCTTATCTACTAATTAGTTGGGATTTCCCTAACACAAAAAGCATTTCACGCGGACAATACTACTAACTAAACTAGGACAAATCTGAGGAAACCCGGACGGATGGCCTCCCTATCATAGAATATGCAATGCTTAAAAGAATAGGTAATTATACTATCCTGTATTCAAAATAAATTATAGAACACTAGCCAGTGTATTGAACATCCAAAAATACACGGATACATCAAATTTGATCGAAATTTAAAATTCAAATTAATATGACTTTTAAGTACCAATCTAACCAAAAAGAGTAGACCTTTTGATGCTGTACAATTATGACGTCACCACTTGCTATTTCATACAATACTCCATACATTTGTGGCGACATCTATGAACACGCCTACAATCCTTCACCGCCCGCACTACAGTGATGTGGCGACATCTATGAACGAGTAGAAACACGCGAGAATCCTACATCGCACTATCAAGATTCTCTTAGGATTTGACATACATACAAGGATCCAACATCAACAGTTGGACCGCGGTCCCCAGGCATGATCTCCTAGCCTGGCGGAAGATCTTCCCTTTTAAATGGAGGAGTCTCATACCTCGCTCCTCCATACATTCGTTCGTTATGACATTTAATAAAAAGTTGCTAATTTGACATGTCAGTCAACATCCCTATTGCAGCCCGGAAATTAATTAACATGGCGGTATGCATACTTTCTTAGTACTACCATGGTGGTGCTTAGGTGGAAAAGTCTATCGCCTCAGACGTAGCGATTTGTTCCGACTGTTGCTTTTGAGAGCTAGTTGTCTTTAAAACCAACGTATAGATGTAGATATCATATTGGCAATTCCCTGGTATTTCGTAATTATTTAGTAAGGCCAAAGTGAATAGGCAGGTAGCTTCAGTAACTTTAAATTTGACCTTCATAAGTGCCTTCCGAGGGCCTAAGCTGAATAAATGGTTTTGAATTTTGAATTTTTGACTTGAGTTCGCGTGTAAAATCCTCGACTGGATCGTTACTTTCCATCAGGTGAAATCAAGTCAAATGCGCTCTTGGTGACGGTGACCGCTTACCATCAAGTAGAGGATTTGTGAGCCTAGACCCAGATAAATCTATTGACTAACCTCATGGATTTCTACACCGAACGACCCAGATACCCTTCCCTAACACCAAAACCATACAATTCTGACTGATGAAAGGTTTAACATCCCTCAATCATATATGTAGGTCATTTCAATCATTTATTTACGGAAATGATAAGAAATTATAAATCTACAACAAGGAAAATTGAGTAAAATATTGCTTAAACTGAATACCCAAAGATAAACTTATCTTTAAATTATTTGCATTGTTATGTATAGGTATGATGATGGATTAATTTTATCGTACAAGATTTAATACAGATTATGTACTTGTTTTTGGCAGACCCCAATGACTGAATCATATTTATAACCCGGCTTGATTGATGAGTTCCGAAACGTTCTCTTACCGAATGTGTAAGCTTCTGTTTTGATCACAATCTTAACATGCTACCTACTTATGACAGGGTTGATGTTCAGCATATAAAACCAAGAAGGAAACTCGCTCGAGTGGATCTCCTGTACACTGGAAGATGCTTAACTTCAGAATTCTAGCATGAGACTTAATAACTTCCCATGGGACTTGACAACTTCATGGTTGATAACGTATTGGTGATGCCCCTGGGATTGAAAAGTCCATGGGCGGTGACCACTTACCATCAAGTAGAGAGTAATACAGTAAGGATGATGAAGACACTGAAGAAGTTTCTCTTGACGATGTGAGTTAGTCACTAGAACAGCAAATGCAATCCATTCGTCATAAAACATCAGGAGATAGCATATATTCTGCAACGCCCAACTGTTCAGGCTAAAACCATCCTTAAGATATTTTCCATCAGTACCAAATCTGGTAATTCTTAGGTCGATCAAAAGCCCTGAATTAGCATTAGCACCTTCAGTAAGCATAGGTATAACAGACGAGTTATATGCAGTAAGATATTCGATAATTCAACAAGATCGTCTGTTAATGTTCTGTGTGTTAATGCGTCTATAATCATAACAAGCTTACCGCTGCTAATCAAATCGAACCAGTGATTCGAATGCAATTATAGCAATTAAAAAGCTGTCAATATCGAGATCATATTTGACCTTACAGCTAAGAAAGACACTTATCATTAACAACTTAGTTTTGGATTATTTAATGATATAGAATCTACATTTCGTGACACAATCATTATGTTGGACACCTATCTTGCTCAAATCCGATCATTTCCCCGTTCTATACAGGGTTGTGCACGCACAAAAATCATTATTCATCATGTATCCGGCATGTAAACGACAGTTAAAAGATTTGAATTGAGTTTTTATGTGAGTTGTAATTGTAGTACTTCAACTGTTTGTAGCATTAGACTGTTCGCTGTGTTAGACACTTTTGCAGGACACCCACCGATATTTAAATTATAAAAGGTATGGTCACTAATTTAATTACACATTTGGTGTTAGGTGTTCCTATATGATGATTAAAATTATGAACCTTTTCGTCATCGGTTACTTCACTGACTGGCTTTTATTTTTCGTTATGAATTTTATTTTCACAAACGTTTATTTATCACGATTCATTAGAATGTTATAGAGGCACGATTTCATTATCTACTGGCCTCTGTTGAATCAGAGCATCAACTTGGGGCCATCAAATTGATCAGGAATGAGGAAGTGACAAAATTTAATAGTCCGTCCGAAACAAAACAACGACGAAGAACGTTCTAATCAAATTTGGAACACGTCAGTAATTACACAGACGCGTGCCAAGATGGCGGACGTATTTTAGTCCCAAGTTAGCACCACACCAGCATAATATATTCGGCAAATTCCGGACGCTAAACTGATTGGCAGACCAATGAGTGTCATTAGCGAGGCAATGCCAAATTTGGGCCACGCTGAGTCAATGCGTGACATGAGTGTTCGTCCAATTATTGTAGACCTATGTCATTCTTAACACTGTTCGACATACGAAAATCTATGTAGTTCTACCATGTCTGGTCACCTTCATTGCAAAAGCGCAATTAAGATTAATTAGCCATGTTCTTTGAACTATGTAGAGCGTATTAACAAAATGAAAAGGCGTTTTGTTTGAGGTTCTTTTGTCGGGACATAGCGCTCTGTTTGTTGGTGCTTGTAACTAGTAACTCTTGTCATTGTATTCGTGCTAGGTACTAGAAAGGAATGTCATAGGGTAAATGGTGAGTCTGTTTGGGTGCTTTACGGTTGTGTGATTTCTACCGGTCCACTAAAGCACATTTTTTATCGTCATCAGCTTACACATCGAAATGCGTCTGGTAATTAGAAGTGAAGAGGTCAGGCGATTTATTTGCTTGAATGGATCAACCCAATATAACAGAATAAGACGGTAGGTCAAATTATCAGCTGACAAATATATAATAAATTGATTTTTGGACCAAATTTCGGTTCAAATAATTTCAAGTGGAAATAACTGCTCAGCATTGAATTTAGAAAATTTTAGATATCGTCAATGTAGCTTTGGTTAACACTTGTCTTACTTATTACGTATCTTAGGTGTTTTAATTGGAAGGAGAATATTTAAGGGAAAGAATATATAAACTTCAAGATATTTAACAACCCTGTCAAAAAGACAGCGTCAAATCATTAACGGATTCAACTAATCAAAGTTCCTGGTGTCTGAAGAATGATACATAGTCTCCAGGGAAAGTGGATGAGACCGTAACGACAGCTTTTCATTAATACCTATGCTGCGTACATTTTATACAGCCATACCGCAACGCAACAGAGTAATGTTAGCAATGTGTACAATAGTGCTTCCTGTGCCCGCAACGTGTTAATAGGCAATAATTGATTTCCATCTGACGCCCACCCGCGTCGCGTCTGTTTATTTTTAACCTGTGCTAGAGCAGGCGCCAGTGCGTGCTGACCACTGTGTGATGTCTGTTTTTGATTGTTAGGGCTTCAGGCATAATTATGTAAAATTAAAAATACAGGATGATTTTTTGTAAACCTCAACTAGAAGGGGTGGAAAAACACACCAGTACCTATGAACAACCTATGGGACGAGAATTGGCATTGTGAAATATTAATAGAGCAGCTGTTTTGACTATACCCAATGAAGAAGTAACTGAAGGTATGTTTGAGATCCACGATCCATAAATGGGTAGGTACTTACCTACTACTGTAATGAGAAGTAACTGAATTTCATCCTGAATGTTGAATCCCATTTTAGGTTTAGCTTCAGTAACTTTGACCTTCATAAGTGCCTACTGCGGGCCTAAACTGGATAAATGGTTTTGATTTAAACAGAACTCACAGATCAAATCTCAACATTACGCGCATTCATAAGACTCAACATCACAGATCCATAAATTCCACCCCAGAAACTATCTCTAGGCGACAAAACGATAAATTTACAATAAGTATTGCGCCGCCTCCCTCGTTAACGTTCTAAATTCAAAATTCATCGCGAGTCATTTGCTGTTGCCGCTCGCGATCGTGCAGCGCCGCGCTGCGCGGGACACATGACGTCATTAGTCAAGTGAAACATACACTTTGCGAATTTTGATACTTGTTTATTTATGTTAATTTTCTCTTTACCTTCATTATTGTTCTTATCTAGCACGTGTGGCTTTATTTATGTATTATGACTCTTATATTCTAAGAATAACCTCTTACATTATTTTAAATGGTTTCGAAGCGAAACGGACGCTCGGGACGTCCACCGCGCATCCACTCTATCCTTGCTAAGCGCCAGACGTCAGATTTAGTAGCGTTACACGAAATATATACGCATAGGCATGCGCCGCAGCAGCTACTCTATATTTTTTAAAGCTTAGTTCCTATGCGTTATACTATAAAACACCGCTTCTTTCGAGTGTCTAGGGAGACGGCACTGCTATTATAAATTTCTTGAGGTCATAAAAATAATACCTCGCTATGCAATTACATACTGGAGATCTGTCCGAAATTGCAATGGATTTCTATAACGGCTGAAAATGCCACTACTAAAGTTCACAGGAATTCATACCCTTAAATTGACAAATGGCTTTGATAGCACCTTATCAAGCAGATATTGTATTTTGTACTTTACCTTAATGAGTCCCGTTATTCCCCCTCTTATCTTACTAAATATAAATCTATAGGACCTGGCATTTTTTTGTGTACAATGTTGTGATAAGTATTCATTTTATGACTCACTGACGCTTATTCTACAATTTTATAATTGTTTTTCGGTCTGTCCTTTTATAACTCAAGAACGATTTGACCGATATCTAAGAAAATATATATATAGTCAGAACATGTGATTGCGTGACTTAGCTGTACATGATATCGATAAAAGCGGTTGAAACCGCGAGGGACAGTCTCATTATAAATCGCTAAAAGATCAAAACCACTCGGATCTCATATACGAAAGCTCCGTGGCGGCGGAGTGTCGCTGGCGCGGCGGCGACATGACGAATGGCCGCTCCAAATTTAAAATCTGCCGCGTAACGTTCGCGCTAATGGCATTGTTTATGGAAGTTTTGCCGCGCGAACCTGCCAGTGACTTACCAATTTACACGCGTCGTCTGAACGCTTTCCTTAACCGTGATTAGTTTAAATGACGCTTGAAATTTGTTCTAAGTGCAGCGTTTTAAGGGGAAAAGTGTTTTCCTTGTTCTTAATACTTTGGAGCTTAATAATTTACTTTACAAAGTATGCAAAATCATAGTTTGGAAATATCAAAATATATATTTTATTACGTAGGTGTATTATGATAGGGTCCATTATTAGATATATCTAGATAACTTGTTGCATGTAACATAATTATTATAAGTTAAAGCCTTTTGTTTTAGTATTAATTCAATTGGAAATCCAAAAAAATAATTATTTCTTGCTACTTTAATTATTTTCTGTTTAATTTTTCTATTGATTCTGTATAAGAGACGGGGTATTAATCGTAACAATCTATTTAAGGACATCAACGGAGGTCTGTAATTAAATAACGAAACAAAATCTATCAATAATAACATTTAGAAATAAATTTGATTCTAGAAAATAAAATGTTAACTACATTCTTAAATAATTCAATTCAAATTAATTTTGTAGTTATATTGTATATTTTGTAGTATTCGTATGATAAATTATCTATTATTATTAATCATGTAAAATGAAATATATGATGATATCCATCAATTCATGTTTGTTTATTTTCGAAAACCACTTTGACATGTAAAAGTGTTATCTACAGCTACATCCGTAAGATTGATAAAAAAATAGATTCATGTCCGATAGAGCTTTGCAGATAACTTAGTTATATATTTATAATAATAAATAAATAACAAACATTTTTAGTAAGATAACGAGTGTCACCAGATACAAGATATCGGACATCGCAGTGGCTAATTGTTGTCCATAAAGACAAATATATAAATAAATAAATAAATAAATAAATATCCCGGGACATTCTTTACACACGGCCATCTGGTCCCAAACTAAGCAGTGCTTGTAACTATGGAAACCAGATAACTGATATACTACATATACCACATTTTTTTTTCTAAATACATACTTATATAGATATTTACACCCAGACATAGAACAAACAGACATGTTCATGCACACAAATGTTTGTCCTGGGTGGGAATCGAACCCGCGACCTTCGGTTTGGCAGTCAGAGCGTTAACCACCAAGCCAACTGGCCTGTCAAAATAGATTGATGAGGACAAGATTTTTTTTATGCCTCATGAGTCGACGAACTAGCAGATGGTCCATCTGATGGTAAGTGGTCACCGCCTATGGATATTTGGAACACCAGGTCAATCGCCAATGCGTTGTCGACCCTGAGACGTGAAGTTGTTATGTCTCATGTGCCTGTATTTTCACCGGCCCCTTTACCCTTATAACCGAAACACAGTAATACAAGTGCACTAATTGACGAGCCAGTTGGCTTGGTGGCTAAGTACCCTGACTGCCAAGAAATATGTCGTGGGTGCGATTCCCACCCAGAACAAATTGTGAGCATGAATATGACTGTTTGTTCTGTGTCTGGGTGTATATATCTATATATAGATATGTATTTAAAAAAATGTTGTACCTATATCAGTTATCTAGTTTCCATAGTACAAGCTCTGCTTAGTTTGATTGGATCAGAGGACAACAATGTAATGGGAAAATGAACATCGCGGAAGGTTACGATATGCGTGATGTAAGATTTTCCATAAAAAACCAGCTGTTTGGCGCACTCGATACGATGACGTTACGCTTGCGATTGATGTTCGTGCTCAGGGCACAGATGGACGTGTGTAAAGTATAGGACATTTATTTTATAATAAAAAATATATGAAAGGATTGCTATAGAAATTAATTAATTAAAAAAACATTTCTAACAAAAAATTCCCTATACAAGAATCAAATTTACGACCTCCAACAGATCCTCATACCGCTTGACCCAGACTTGATTAATCTATAATATTGTGCAGAGATTTTCTTCGCAGCGGGATATGCTGTGTTCTATTAAATCCTGTCTTCTAGTTGAAGTCTAGCAAACAGACAGACATACAGATTAGGTGTTCATGGCTGGAATCGTTCGTGGATTAAATTATCATTATCATTCGATTATCTTGAAATAACATAAAGTACCTGTAGCCATAGGGATTTGATGGTCTTAATAATTGGAGTTATGATGTGGCCTGAAGGACAAGCTTGAAATGCGAAGGTTATAGCGAGGTGGGCAACATAAAACCTTATTTTAGTGTTTATGAATTAAAAACTACTTTTTACTGAACTATATTGTTTTTTTTTTGTTATGTCTAATGGTTACCATTTTAATGATATGGTCTAATATAATTCTTACTGCTCATATTGCCGTTTGGTTGTGCTGCCCTCAGTCCACAAGAATATAAAGTCCAGCAACATCAGATCTTTTTCTGTGAATTCCACTTGCGAATCATCCATTGCACAAGCTATATATACTTTAATGACAATAACTCATTTATCTGCACCGGCCCCCTTATTCAGCTAATACAAACTTCGTTGGCAAGCTGCTTCACGGAGGCCTCGGAGATGCTTACCTCTCACGTGATTAGTAGTATTAGCTTTGTAAGCGACAGAGGCAGAGTACGGAGGCCGCGACGAAACATCCTCGAGTTAGTGTCATTTTCCTTACAGAATCGAGCCCCTGGTTATGTGGAGGTTTGCTAAAAATAAGCGGAGGTAAATTTTCCCATGGGAGCTTTGGGGTGTCAGTCTCACTAAAGAAAAGTCATCTTTCCAGAGGGGGACAAAAGAGCAATGCTTTTTCCATTTCTCTTTTCTCTTGTCATTGTTGCAATATTTGTCAATGACATGGACAGATGAGTGGGGAAGTCGTAGCGTCACCGATAATGTTTGTCAAGTTCTCTGCTTAATTTAAGGGCCATGATAGTTTAGGGGAAGTTCGGTGTCAAGCGTCATGGGTCCTCCTAAATAGAACGGTCTCCACTACCTTCAAGAACCTACTTACCTGGATAAATACCACCCGCATGTTACCAGTCTGTCGGCTAGCATCTACAGATATGTTCCGGTAGCTACATTTGGAAGACAGCCCTTTAAAGGATTTGTGTCACCACTTTCAGATTTTGTTTAAGCGCAAAAGAAAACCAATACGTATATTTGTCAGATTTTACGGTTAAGAGCCATCTGCGTCTGAAGTGTCTTTCTCTTTACAACATTAAAATAAAACGAGAAATCTGCGAAAGAACCCTATATCTTTTATCCGTATAAAGCTTACATGAAGCACCCTTTCCATTCCTCTAATAAACCCAAAGAAGCAAACTACTCAACCCTCAGATGCCCGAGTTAACCCTAAAAATAAAATAAAAATAAAAAAGGTATAAAAGTGTCCGGACGGTCGAAATGAAATGGAATGCAAATGTGAGCGAGCCAAGTTGTATAAACGAATTGAATTTATTTACAAGTGGGTTGTTGTTATGGCGGCCACTTTATCTTGAGTGAATAAATGGAAGAAGTGTTTAGTATCCTTGGATTTTATTCAAAAAACTGCCACACGAATTAGCATGGAGTTACATAAGTACTCTACTAGTTACTCCCATAAGTAAAATCAGCAATTATTTGATTTGTAATGATTTTTTATGTCTTGAATAGGTTTCGAATCGACCACAATGTCACCATGGTATGTGATTATGTGGTCGAAGGTGGTTATAAGACCTTATAGAACCTTTAAGAGATTTTTTTTATCCTGGGACATTCTTTACACACGGCCATCTGAACGCAAACTAAGCTGAGCTTGTACTATGGAAACCAGATAACTGATATACTACTTTTAAAAATATATACTTATATAGTTACTAGTCTCCCACGCGGTTTCACCCGCGTTTATCGATATCATATATAGCAGGTGTGGCCAACTTTTGTGCACATAAGATCTACTTTTTAATTTAAAATTGAGTTGCGATCGACCTATTTTGAGGAGCGCAGGTAATGAACAATATGCGCACGGGACATGCAACGGCTGCAAATGTCTCCCTACTCGAACCATGAGCTGCGTACATGTTCATTCCAGTTCATTCCTGTATCAAGTACTAGAAACATTTGGCATTGAATGCGTCCCATCATGGAACTTGCGAGTGATCGACCAAAATTGGTCGCGCGATCTACCGGTCGATCGCGATCGACTTGTTGGCCACTCCTGATATATAGCCTATAAGCATCTACAAAAAATTCCGCGTCGAACGGTAGGCCTATCCCGATGTATTCAGTAGTTTTGAAGTGACGGTATGTCAAAGGAACCCTATTTTGCTTATATATGTAGTATGGCCGATATAGGGATGGCCGAGCATTGCTCGGGATTTCTTTACTAACGTGACTTCTACCGTATTCTCTTTTTTAAAACACTGTCATATATACCTAGATTAGATGCGATAATAAAGGGCTCCCAATAACAGTATTTCTCACAAATGATGTAATTTGAAAACCTAATGACATTGTAGCAGTTTTCATGGCCTAAAACACGGATAAAACGACATTTTCTGAAAATGAATCCTAGCTAGACCCCCGAAACCCCCTGCATACTAAATTTCATGAAAATCATTGGAGCCGCTTCCGAGATCCTAACTATATATATATATATATATATATATATATACATATATAGACATACAAGAATTGCTCGTTTAAAGGTATTAGATAGATAGATAAAGTTTTACATCCTGACCAACTTAACTGACTCTCAAGTGTTGCTGACGAAAGAGAGCAGAATAATCTTTTATCAACATCTACGTCTTTTGACAACGATAACTGAACGGACGCAAAAATAGAATAGTGAAGCCATAACTGATGATCAATGTAATTAGCAGACCAATAAGTGATTTTACGACATATGACATTACTTTCTTAGCAAACAGAGCTCACTGATTCGAAAGCTACCAACACAACAATGTTGAGGAAAATCAACAATAACCCTCAACCACTTACCTGTTGATATCACCGCGGAGTGCTCCGGTCTTTACGACCCAACATAAACTTTTATGTTGCACAGTCCCGTTTGCGTACCATCACTAGTTGCCAGTTGCCCTTTTTATTTCAATGCTTATTTTCCGCGCAATTTTTTTTTCTATTTTACTGCCAGTCTTTTAAGGGGCGCTAAGGTTGCGTAAGGTGGTGTTTAATATGCTTTTGGTTGATTGAAAGTCTTAGAACCTGCTCCCTTATTAAGCTTATACAAAATTCGTCGGCGTTCTTGAAGCGGTTCAAGGAGGCCTCGGAGAGCTTACCTCTCACGTGATATACTAGTATTAGCGTAGTAAGCGACAGAGATAGAGTATAGAGGCCGCGACGAAACATCCTCGAGTTAGTGTCATTTTCCTTACAGAATCGAGCCTCTGTTTAGTATAAAATGAGTTCATATAGGTACTCCTAGATAGTAATTAATATGGCACTTATCTACAAGGAGGTAGAGCTACAGTTGATAGGCCTGATTTAACTGGCTTGGTGGTCAGAGACCCGGAGTGCCATGGCACTACTACAAGCTCTGCTTAGTTTGAGCTTAGATCGCCGTCTCTAAAGAGGGTCCCAGGATATTTGTTTATTATTAATTAAGTAAGTAGTATAAGTACAAAAATCAGCTTGGAGTGTTTACCACATATCAGTTTCCAGCATTAGATTCCGCTACGTACCTACTCGATTGTAATTAATATTTCTACAGATGGCAGGCCTGATTTTTGGATTACGGATTCTTATGCATAGGAACTGATATGTGGCCAAATGTGATTAGAAAACTAAGCCTAAAAGAGAATTGGCTCACAAGGGCATTGGTCAGAACATACTGGCATGGATGTAGCAATAGATTTTCAGTTTGAGAGTAGTACCTAGCTAGCTACACAGATATTACAAACTACCCTACCACCCTGCAAGGTTAACAAAACTGAAATTTAATAGTTTTAATGAAAATACAGATATGTAACTATTAGGATTGTATTCCTATTAAATATAGCTCTAGAACACTGCCTCTCTCTCTCTGTGTCATGTCACATACATACTGTGATACTTAGGTAAATAGAAATACGACCCAAGAGATGACATGACGGTTCAGTGAGCAGGGAGAGCCGAGATCCCAAGCTCTTTCTAGAGCTAGCAATTAACAGTGGCTCAATTGATTGACTCGATTTTTATTCTGGCCAATATAAGGTCTGAAAAAAGCTGTGTAGGTACCAACTTATTTATAGATTATGAACGACTTTACATTGGTGGACTAACTAGGTCCATTCGACCAACTTTCGAGATCGTTTCGATGTCGAGTGGCAATTTTCCTTTAGCCCTAACTCAGGACCGCGTAATTAATAAACAGAATTTTTTCGCCAGCCGCCCGTTTCGTACGCGAAGTTTGTTCGTTAATTAATTGGAGTTACTACGCCGTGGAGTTTACGGTTGGAGTTTGTGTCGCGTTTTGTTTACTCGTCTGGGTATTTTTATACAATGACCTATCCATTGTTATTTGTTTGATTACAATCTAATCGGGGTTGTGAAGCGGTGATAGCTGCATCCAAAGGTGATTTCTGTGTGTAAACAAACATTGCATGTTATCAATGATTCATGCTTAATATAAAGTTATTTTAATATCGTAGGTACATAACTAATTAAAATATTACTATGTATTGTTTTTGGTCGTACTTTTTAAAGATGTGATGATGTCGTTAGGGAAATATTTAGGTGTGACACCAGACACTAATAGCTATTTGTTAATCAGATAGATTAACTTATTACCTACTCAGAAGGAATGGTTAGTTTTGATGTTACATTAGAAGTCACAAAAGGGAATAAATATATATGTTTTGACTGTCATCTCTATAGTTATATAGTAGTTGAATAGATTGACAGTAATAAAAATTTTATGTAGGTATCTAGATCATGTTACGATTTGGGTAGACTCATGATTGAAGATTAAATTAATGGTAGGTAGCAAGAACTAGAGACTAGATGACATGTGGCAACCGATCATTATAGCACTGCCTAAAAAGTAGATACCTACTTAATTGACTTCGCCGAACTGATTGCCGAATTTATACAGATCAACCAATGTCAATAGTAAAAGGCATATTAAAAGCTAGCAATTATTAAAGTGGTCATGTCACGACGTCAATTACCTAATGCGGGTATAAATAATGCCGCAGAACGTCATTTGTCACCTAGAGAGGACAAGTCCGGGCGTCGGCCACCGTCGCGTCTCAATCAATAGTTCCGCGCAAGTCTCGTGCCACTCGCCATCTGCGAGATACAACACGACATCACGCCTTAATACCATCGTATACCTCGAATACAAAAAGATCATTCCATATGGAACACATTTTAAAAATTCAAATTAACGTTCGACTCTATCAATGAAATTTAAGGGCGTGGTCCAACCAATGAGAAATGTCACGCACTGCGACACGGTGACAGTTTAAGCCAATGGCGAGACGGCGTGGGTGGGTGGCGGTGACATTTTTAACCAACCGGCCTATAGCCCGCCCACGTAATCGTGTTTAAATTTAGAATTTTATTTTAGTTTCCGGACGACGGTGGACGTATGAACATTGAAATTAGGTCAAATTTTTCTTGTTATTGGTACCTACATATTTTGTATCTATTTTCATTAGGTGCTAATAGTTCATATCATAGTTAAGCTTTGACAGAACTATTTTTAAGATTTGAATAACTAATCATATATGTAATATATATTATTAGACATGCATATTATGCTATAAATATTTAACGTTCTATTATTACGACAAACCATCTCTTATTGCATATACCTACAATTTACGTAAGCGGTAGGTGGTAGGGTCAAATCTATACCCACCAATACATATGGTGTCTATTTTCAATGTCTAAGAGACAGATGAAACTTAGTTAAATTGAGTCCAAGTATGCAAAGTACAAACAAACAAGTAACAGCATACCACAAGTTTTTACCAAAACTAGAGACCTTCTCTCGAGCTAAAACAGTGCTTGGTTTAAAAGTATGTCACATTTTCCAATATTAAAATGATTTCCAAAAGACAATAAAAACTCCTTCAGTAGAATCTCTTTGATGCGACACTTTCAACCAATGGAAACACACCGTTTTGTCATTGGTTCCCATCGCATAGATGTCACTTTATGTCGCATGTCGCTTAGGAGAAGGATAGCTAAAGAAAACTGGAGCAAAGAGTGAGCAGGACGGCAAGTGTTTACAAAGACTTCTTTTTTCAGAAAATGTTACGTGTATTGAGGTCCTTCTGCGTTATATTACCTATCTGACAAAATTTACTTAGAAACGTACAATGAAGCTATCGTGCTGTTTGTTTCGGGTGCCGGGGGGCCAGATGGCTTGGTGGTTAGAGTACCATGCTACGCCTTAGCTCGTGGGTTCGATTCCCACCCAGGACAAATATTTATGCACATGAACATGTCTGTTTGTATCTGGGTGTAAAATATAATAGGATTAGGTTAATTTTGAATATCCTTATGAGCTTTATACACGTCCATCTGATCCCAAATTAAGCAGAGCTTATATACTCTGGAAATCTTATAACTAATTTATTACGTTTACGACTGATTTTCTTCTAAATACATACATAGGTATTTCCCCGGGTAGACATATAATAATGAGGCTTCCCCGTGCACACCAATGTTTGTCCTGGATATTTTACATATGTGATAAATTTCTTAAGACAAGTATGACATGAACGTTATATTGACAGGCCTTGGTGGTTAGTGACACTGATTGCCAAGCCGAAGGTCGCGGGTTCGATTCCCACCCAGGACAAACATTGGTGTGCATGAACATGTCTGTTTGTTCTGTGTCTGGGTGTAAATATATATATAAGTTTATGTATTTAGAAAAAAAAATAGTATATGTAGTATATCAGTTATCTGGTTTCCATAGTACAAGCTCTGCTTAGTTTGGGATCATACCGTGTGTAAAGAATGTCCCAGGATATTTATTTATTTATCAACGAACTTCGATCATCTTTACTTAAATATACCTCTGTAATTCTGAGGCAATGAATTAGGACTGCGTGGGTCCAAAGCGTGCTTGTAGAAATTATGCACTGAATAATTTTGCGAACGGGCTTCTGTCGAAATTAGATTCGGATTATTCTGTCCCTTTTGGCTTCCGTGTGGGAATTCAGGATTGGAACGCTTCTTTCTAAAGTAGTTAATGGCCAATCAAATTTGACTGCAGGGTATAAGGGTGCGCACGCGTCGATTTTGGCTGTCTGTGGTCAAAGAGTGATCTTATATTTTTTATTGTTTTTTTTTATGTGACCTGATCGATTATGTTGGAGGTAGGTTGTATCAAATTATAGAATTTGTAGTCTGGTTTGGTGATATCATGTTTTTAGGGTTCCATATTGTAAAATGAATTGAAATTGCAAGCAGATAAGACTTAACGATAGGGAACTGTCCTCTATTAAAGATAAATGATCAAACACTAAACAGTGTATCGAACATCCAGAAATATACGAAAACATAATCATAATTAAATCATCAACATGATTTTTAAGTACAGATCTAATCGCAAAGATAATGTTATTTGATGATGTACAATTATGACGTCAAAACTTGCTATATCATACAAAACTCCATTCATTTGATTGTTTTGACATTTCATAAAGAATTGCTGATTTGACATGTCAGGACACATCCCTATTGCAGGTGTCAGAGTCGACATATGGAGTTACATGAATATTTGAAAACATCGTCACTACAGTATTTTATTTTAGTATTATCAGTTCAAATCGAAAACGCTCCATGTCTCATTGAATAAATGTCTTAATAAATTAATATGATTTTCATAAGTGTACACAATTTTCAATTCTTAACTACCTTATTACCAACGAGTTTTTGAGTATCTTCAGACTCTTTGGTTGAAAATAAGAATGCAAATGTCAAATTTAAAATCAGAATAAAACATTCCGCACAGGAGTTAATAGCTGGCAGGTTGATTGCAAAAAAAGTTAAACTTAAAATTCAGCTCTTATTCAAAAAAATTATCAGTCGATCACACATAGAATTTATGTAATTTGAATTTGGAATCACGAGAAAGAGTTCTCACACTTTGTCAATCCCTTGGGCAATATGGAGCGAATATTTGAGATTCATAAATGTGATGAATGTTTAAAATATTCAAGATTTCTGCATGTCCATGAGAGGTATGTTAAATACAAGTAGGTGCTTGTTTCACATAATTATGGAATAAGTACCATTTCTATTGAAAAGGTAAGGAACTGACATTATGTATAATAATAATAATAATTCTTTATTTCAGATCGTTCAATTTTGTTAGTAGTACAAAACCTTAAGAATATGTCAATAAAAACATTGGAATATTGCATAATTTGTTCTAAGGTACAATAAGTAACAACAAGGAACCCTACAGCAGTGGTTCATGTACTAACCGTCCAGCCTCGCCACGATCATAGACAGGATACCGTTAGTGATAGCCCGTATAATAATAGAAACAGTGACTTGTTGAAGTCTTATAAAGAGAAAACAACATTTTCTTGGTATATTTTGCCAAAAAATTGAGTTCCTGAGTAATGTCAATAATAGGTCTAAGCTTAGGGCATAGTAGTCAAAACTTTTTGAAAGTTTGTGAATTTATGTTCATTCGATATAATGTATGAAAAACAAATTTCGTAGCTTCGTAGACCATTCGTAGACTTCCAGTTGTAGTGCTCAGTCTAATTATCATAAAGAGACTAGAGTCGCTTAGCTAAGATATAAAATGGATCGTTAGAATCCAGAAATATATTTAATATACATTTTTTTTGCTACTGGCAGCTAGCTACTGCAGCAGTTACCCTACTTCCTTGACAAAAACAAATCTTAGAAACTAAGCACGCCTAATAATAGCTTATCCAGTTGTATCGCGTGCAATATGGTGGACGGCACGCTCGCGGCAATGCTTCCAAAATTCGGATTAACCGAATTCGATTGTTTGGGATTCGAAATTCGAATACGATACGCGCCTCCGGCCAGGGTTCGCGTGATCAATCGCCTCACTTACGAACAATGAGTAGGAGTGTCTGCGGAGCGCTATCGAAAAAAATATCATGTGCTTTATGGGATTCTTGTTCGTCACGAGGCAATGAGGAAAAAAAAGTAATACCAGAGTTGCCAGAGCATTATGCGTTCAAGATTTGTTGCTACGAGGGTGCTACGAAAATGAAAAGGCATGTTTTGCCTAAAGTTTTACCCATATTTCTTATTTGCCATTTTCCCGGAATAAAAGTATTCTTCGGTTAATCCATAACATTTTCTATTTATGCGCTAAATTTCATTGAAATCTGTGAAGCCGTTTATGTGTCAATCATTCACAAAGACTAGAATATGAATGATACTTCCAGCGAACGTTTAAGACTTCATTATTATTTCACATTAATTTGAGATTTGATTTTTAGAAGAAAAAAACATATAAATGATTACACAAATCTCAGCTTTAAGAAAATGTCAAGGGTCGTGGGCATAAGGCGAATTCTGTCTTTGTCAAGGTTCATAGAGATAGACACATTTTAATGCTTGCGTGATAATGTAGGTTATATAAAGCTAATGTTCTAAGTTATTTTGAATGAAGAGCTCTACCAGTAGAAAGGTAGAATATCAGTTTATATTGCTGACCATATAATATCAGTTCAAACAATAATAACGGCTCCCTAAGAAGCCACATGCTCATTAACAGCAAAAAGAAACGTTCTAGAAAGCCCCATTTCAAACATTTCAAATTCAAATTTGGAACTCGTAAAGGTGAGACCACATTGGTTAAATAAAATAGTGCTGGCTGATTGTGCGAATAAAATGTCCAAAACAAAACGTAGCTCCATATTTAAAAAATAATTCTCATAATCTACAGGTTTTACTTTGACACATTTTGTTGTAATAATAATACTAGCACCCGCGTTTATCGATACGGTTTCACCCACGTTTGTAGATATCATATATAGCCTATAACCATCCTGATATGTTCAGTAGTTTTGAGGTGATGGTGCAAAGGAACCCTATTTATTATTATCCTTAATCACTATTTGCTAATATCCCGCTTCAATTCTACTGATATTAAAAATGCTTAGTGCGGATATTTTATACTGAGGGATCTAAATTGAGAGAACATTTCTTTGCAATCAAAAAGATTCTAATCAGAATTAGCACTTAAAATACTTTTTTCTTGATAAAACGTGGGAGAGTTCCTTCTATAACGGGGGAAAAAGGGTAGGAAGCTATTTTATGTAAAGAAAAATACTGTTTCAAATACCTCATAATCATGGTTAAATCAATATTTTATATTAATTGAGTTCTAGTATGAACGCTGCCTAACATAGCTTGCGTGACGATACTTTTTAAACATAGAAGGTTCGTTCTTTTTGCGAATTAGAAGTGTTCTCTCTTCAAAACAAATTGCTGACAAGCGGGACGTTCGAATTCAGAACATTTATCTACCAACTTATTACAATGCTATTCATATAAAAATGCGCTCTATTATAACGGCATAAGGTGTAGTAAGAATGAATGAAAATGTTTGTGCTGTAGTATTTTGACAACCACAGCCCATTTCTCTGCAAATATACGATTCTGTTATACTAAGCAAAATGGTCTCTACACATCAAGCTTTAAGGTGTATTTGGAATGATTATAAAAATTGGTGTTATTGTATTATGAATTTAATTCGTAGTGCGTTTCGAATGCAAATGTGGCTGATGAGAGTTGATTATGTAAATGAGAACGGACTAGCGCTTTGTGAACGACTTTTTGAGATGTGCGTATTGTTATGAGAGGTAGCCGGCTGATGGTTTGTTTCATAAAAAAATCTTTTTTTTGCGATGTTCAAATTTGTGGTAGGGCTTTATACGTATGTATTCAGTGTATTTTACGCCTGTAATAGTTGATTTGGTTACAGAATGACTTTTTATAAATAAAATGATATACCTGTAAGACAAGGTACATAATTAATCTGTGATATACCATTTTCTTCATAATGGAACTAATGCCTAGTACCTAATGTGGTCTAGATTCTTCAGGGTAAAAAATAATAAACTTCCTTTTATTATTTTTTTCGACACGTGTTTCGCTTCTACACGAGGCATCTTTCGATTTCCTGTTGAGTTTCCTTGCTTGGGACTTGATAGACAAGGAGATCCAGCGGATATAGTTACTAGATATTTGTTTTTGTATAATCTTATTCATTGTTCACTGTCAACACACGAACAGAAGAATTATTTATAAAAATATGTATATAGAAAAAAAAAGTAAATGTAGGATATCAGTTATCTGGTTTATAGTACAAGCTCTGCTTAGTTTGGGATTAGATGGCCGCCTGTAAAGAATATCCCATGATTTTTTTTTATTATAATTCCATTTGAATTTTTTGGTTTTTGGTAAAATTAGAGACATGAAGCAACAAATAATTATAGGTTAATTTCCATTTATAAATAACACTTTTATTCTCCCCCTCATTAATTCAAAACAAATTACATAATTATGTTTACCAATTATTAACAAGGAATCGTTCAAACAAAAAATCAATTATATAAAACCTCCCCTATCGAATAACGTGTTTTAATAGAAAGTTTAAAAATTTACGTGAACACCGACACGCGATGTCACGTCGGAGTGACAGCGAAGTGTCGCGTGATGTGACGTCACATGGGTAAATGTCACGGGCTGGTAACACTCAAATGTCTATGTGGAAAATACAAAGGGGCTAACCCTGCACTAGGTTTAAAATATGTATTAAATTATAGAAAACTAGCTATCCCCCGCGGTTTTACTCGCGTTACCGAGGGATATCACATTTTCCCGTGATAAAATGTAGCCTTGATGTTATTCCAGGATATGCTCTATCTATGTGCCAAGTTTCATCCATATGCGTTTAATAGATTTTGCGTGAAATAGTAACAAACATACTTACATACAAATCATTCCTCTTTATAATATTATAGTATAGATTGGGTATCGCTTTGGTGGTCGAATGATATGAAGCTAGGCTAGGGGCCAGGAGGTTCTGGGTTCCAATTCCGGATCGGGCATGGGAATATAAAAAAAAATGTTCAGGAATAATTATTCAATTTATTATTATATTATATATAAATTACACCTTAATAATTAATTAACCTATCACCCCGGAGAGATAAAATCCCCGAGAGACGGTGGCAATGCGCACTCCAAGACATTTGAGATTCGTGAGAAAAAATCCTCGGTGAAATATAGGTCCCACTATTGAGACCTCTGCCTATCCTTCCGGAGTTAATGAGCGTGAAGATTTCTACCTATATATTTGAAACTAGCTTTATACACACAGATAAGAAGACTTTATATTAATATATTTTAAATGGCCTACTACAACTATGCAAATAATTAATACATTTTTAAAGAGAGGTTCCTATAGAGAGCTCTACATACTTATATATTTTCATAAAAACGCTTCTTCCCTTCCCCTTATTCCGATGCCTTATTACCCCTAATTTCACGATCTAACCCTTTATTGATAAAATACCAAACTCATAAAAATGTTGCCTTATTTGAAATTCATAAATCACGCAAATTAGTACAGCGTAGCTTCTGTTTCTTTTTCTTATTTTCCTATAGCCTTCGGCTGTTTGCGCGTCGATTTTGCCGACTTATATCTTGTAGGAAAAAAAAAACAAAATCGCTGATTTATAAATTTATTATATCCATAGAGTTTTTAACCTCTTTACCTATTAGTGATTATAATAATCGTTTTTTAAGGTATACTATGGGTTCGATATACCAGAGTATAATTTATACCAAAGCAAACGTTTGTATGAATGGATGTTTGTTACTCTTTCACCAAAAAACTACCAAACTGATCTGAATGAAATTTGGCACATATATAGAAAACAACCTGGAAAAACTCATAGTCTACTTTTTGTCCCAGGGAAATGTGACATACCTCAGGAATGCGGGTGAAACCGCAGGGAACGGGTAGCATTGTATAAGGAAATACAAATTGGTTTATTTTATCATCTGAGATGCTGAGAACCTGACTGCCACTGGTCGTGGGTTCCATTCCCGTCCAGGAAACACTTGTTTCCATGAACATGTTTGTCTGTTTTGTGTTTCAGTATATCAGTTATCTGGTTGCCAGAGTACAAGCTCCGCTTACAAGTTCCAGGATATTTTTTTATTTATATTCATACAACTTTTTAAGGATTTTTGTCTGTCACATCTAAATTACTAATTTACTAGTTTCTGCCCTGGATTTCCCCTGTGTTTTCAGCATACTTAAAGTCTAAAATCTTTAAAGCAGTCTTAAATGAAGTCGATTTGTTTGGTATAGCAATTCGAATGCAAGACACACAAAGAAGCTCGGATGCAAATATAATTATTCTACTCTTCTAGGTTTAGAACTATCAAGCCAATAAATCTTTTGAATAAAGGTCTCATAATTTTGGTACCTTCTGATAAAGTAAAGGTCAATTAAGACGATATTACGAGGTTATTGAAAAAAACATGAACTTAACCTATTTTTTAAGAAACTAAATCTGTAAAAGCGATCGAAATCAACCGATCTATAAAATAGTTTCGATACCCATTCGACTAAAATCGATTTTTATTGTACAATTTTTCCTATAATATTTATCTATTTACGGAACCAGCTAAATTATATCCAACTTGATTCGTATATAAATTATATACTTGAAGGTAGGTAAAGAGCTATTTAGAAAATGTACTCAAAAAAAAAAATAAAACAATAAAATAAATGCGCAATTTTCAAAACATTTTTATTTATGTACTTATTATCGTTTGGCAAAAGGAAGTATAATATGCTTTAGTTATTATAATACATTCTTATTTGATACACTTTTAATACTTTTTGGTACTTATACAATTTTAATTATGAACTAATGTTTCACACAATTTTACATTTACTACATTATTATCATGCCTGTTATTTATGAAAATGTACACTAAAACGTAATATGTAATGTAATATGTATTGTATTATAGCACCAAACAACAAATAGGGGTTTAAAAAACAATTATTTGCGAACGATGTTGTTTAGAGCGATTTAAATAAAAAAATAATTGAAAAACATTATCGATTCGGATTAATAATTTAACATGTAAAATTGTTTAATCGCTCTGCAACAGGACATTTCAATTTAAAACATAAAATAATTTAAATGTAGAATTTGTCAAAAACCATTTTAGGTAATGCCCGTTGTAAATAGAAATATTCAGCCACATTTTGTACAACATAATACTATTATTTATATACATTTTATTGCACAATTTATTACTATGGAATGTTCAAAAATTTATACAATGAATAAACACTATCTTAATATAATCTAAACACAAAAAATGTTATGTTTTCTTAAAATGAACATAGTTCAAAATACGCACAGATTCATAATATACACAGCGAGACAAACTACCTATCTATTAGAAAGAATCGCATCGGCTGAGCCTAACTATATACAATTTGACAATACCGCCTTTGAATAATTTCCATGAGAATTTAAAGGTACTGGCATGTACAATATCGCTTAACTACTAACTATTTGGTAAAACTAAATGACATCACAAATGCACTGGAGATTCGACTTTAAATAACAGTCAATAAGCAATAATTAAGACTATTCGCGTCACGAGGTGTTCACGTGGATTCCTCTACCGTTTTGTCTTCGACTGACATGAGACTCGTAATGCATGTTTCTCTTAGTCCTGGAGAAAAACGCAGCGTTACAGCCGCTGACAGTACACCGATGTAGTGAATGCACGTGGACACTTTCACAATGACTCTTCAAACTGGATAAATCTTGGAAACTCTCCCTGCAGCCCCGACATGGATACGTTCCATCTTTATTCGGTCGTGGTGCTTCGTCTTCGACGTAGTAATTTACTTTTCGTGATAACGGAGGCGAGTAGTTCTGACTTTGGCAACCAAAGGCATTTAGACTGGGAGGTAGGAAGCCTAGAGGAATCGGTGGGAAGTTCGGAAGCATACCAAATGGCGTAAACAAGAAAGGATGTTGGGCAAACATGTCTCTGTTACTTAAGTATGCATCTGGCAATTGCATTGGTGGATACGGAGAGCTGAAAGGTATTTGGTGACTGAGACTTTTAAACTTATCGGATTCTTTCGCTCTGTAGTATAATTGAGATTCTATGTATGGGACAGCACGTTCATCTTCGTTGTATCTACCAATAAATTCCATTTGCTCCCGCATCTTCTCCAAGTTTCTCGATTCATCTGTTATTCTAAATTCATCCGTGTTTAATTTTCTATGGAGATTGACATTTGCGGTGTGACGATCTCTGCTTCTTCTTGATGAAAATGCTGCTCTGCACCCATCAGCGTTGCATTTATACATAAGTTTTAAATGTGCGTTCTGATAATGTGTTTTTAGAACGTAAACGTTCTGGAACATTTTTCCACAAACAGTGCATTTCCGTGGGTTTTCGTGATCCATAGGAACATCGGTAGTTGTCACAAAAAATCCACTATCAAAGTGGCCAAATATTTGGCCATGATTATCTTCTGATGCATAATCAAAGCTCGATACCGATGATGATGGAGACCTGTCTGAGTAATCAATAGATTCATTCATCGATAAATTATATGGCCCTAAGGGATTTGCATCCGATTTTTTTAAAGCATTAGGAAAATCCCCTTTTGATAGGCTTTCTAAACGTTTTAGAGCATTTTCAGAGGAGTATTGCTCGTCATTGACTTGCGTATCATTTGTGGTTTTGTAATTTTTTGGCTTTTCTACTGGTTCTTCTTTAACTCGTAAATCTTGGATGTTGTAGCTCATATCAGTAGGTTCTTCTTTTACAGGAACTTCTTGTTTAATTTTAACTTCATCCCTTTTTTCTTGTGATACTGTAGGACTTTCTTCACTCTTACAGTCTTCTGTTTTAACTCTTTTTAAGTCTAATGCTACTTCTTCAGCATCATTCGGATACTCACGTTTTTGATTCTGTGAAGAGTTACTATCCGAACCATAGCTGTTTTGAAGTCGTGTGGGATTTAAGTTCTTACGTTTTCTCTTCATAATTTCAGGACTAGCTGACTCAGCTTTTCTATTATCAATTATTTCATTGTTATCACTAACGCTTCTTTGATCGTAATCTGTCTCAGAATCGTCTATAGAGCCAGTGGATTTATTGAGGTTCGAGTAATAATCACTAGTATCAATGTGATCACCGTCATCATCATCGTCATCGCCTGCCACAACAACAATACCGTCATCTTCATCTGAGTCACCTTGGCCGTCTTGGTCTTTATTTTCCATAGAATCTGAATCTCGACGCATCGGTTGCGTTTGATCAAATGATGATGAAAAGCCCATACTGTTCTTATAATCAAGAGGTAGATTAGACGTAAAATGCCTCATATTGTGAGATTGATTTAACAGAGGATATGACCCAAATGGATGCATTGGATTCATGACAGGTGGTATGCTTAAGCCTGCACCATGTGGTGAAATAAGAACTGGATGAACTTGAGCACTCCTGCCGTCGTGTGGAGATATCTTTCTTCGTAAGTGCGGTGAGTGTAATTTAGGATTAGGATTAGCACTGTGTCTATTACGGGACCTTCTCGAGCTAAACATCATGCTACAGCCTTCAACTGTGCATTTATGCATTTCTCGTAGATGAACAGCAGAAAAGTGGATTTTTAAGGCTCCTTTATCACAAAATGTTTTCAGGCAAACATTACACTGAACTCTTTTTTTACCAGTGGCAGGATTAATGAAGTGAGTACCCAAATTTAAAGGCATTTGAGCGGCACCCCATTGTCTTTTTGGTGGACTTAAACATTTTCCCAGCATCATACTTCTTGAATTATGAGCTGCTTCGGCATATGAGTCTTTACTTAAATTTAGGACATTTTCATCTTCAGGCCTCAAATCTTCTGGTCGTGTTTTACAACTAATGTTATTAAACTTATTTTCAGATGATTCAACTTGCTTTGTTGACATTTGAGGAAGCAGCGCTTGCAGTGATGCTAATCCCATTGGATTCTGACTTAGAGCAGCAACCATGGCAGCCGAGTGATTAAAAGATGATGGCATTGAGATCGGTGGAATAGGTAAATTTGGTGGCATAGGAAAGTTGAAGAATTGATTTCTCATTAAATCCATTGTTGCTTTTTCAGCCGAGCTTAAATCGTAAGCTTTTCTACTTTCATCTTTCTCAATTTCATGTGCCTTGGTTTTGCGGAAATCAAAAGGTTGCATATTTTGTAAGTGACTTAAGGGAGATGAGTTAATGGGACTAGTGGTCGAGAGAGGACTGGATGAGGTAGAGAGACGGACACTGTGATTCGGCGAAACTTCTGCTGATGATACCCTATTATTAGGTGATTGGTTTCTTAACGGTGAAGTTCTACTCTCATTGGTTGTACACACATCTTCTTTTCTCACTTCTTTCCTTTCTTCTAAAGAACTGGCTCTCATTTCTTTTTCTTGCAAACTTTTTAAATAGTCGTAATGTTGTTTTGCTTCCATCATGTGTTGGAAGTATTTCAATGACTCATCGTTGCGAACATCTTTACTTGAATGTTCCATGAGCTTTCTGAATTCAGCTTCAAGCTTCGATTGTTCGATAGCTCTAGAGTCGTATTCAGCTTTCTTCTCTGATCTGATATGTTCGTAGTCATGTCTAGCTCCTGGTGGTGAAGGAAGGCCATTCTTCTTATAGATTGGAAGAAGAGAGGTTTTATGAAGTGCCCTGGCTTCTTGTAGCTTGAGGATCTGCTGTAGAGCCATGTTGTGTTCCGGGCCACGCCCACTCCATCTTTCGGTGCTACTCGTTTGAGATTCCTGCAACAATGGAAATATAAGATTACTTCAGGTTATAGTAGGTGACATGAATAGTTTCGTAAAGAACAAAGGATAAGGTACTTTCTGTTTTGCAAATCAATTATGTCATAGTAAACAACCAGTTTAGAAACACTAACGCCAACGGTGACTGAAATAACTGGTCATAAAATATTACAAAACCTATCCATTTAATCTAATTATGAATGAGTAGGGCTTAATTCAAAAAGATTATTGAGTCTAGAGCTCGGCCTAAACACGGGTTGTTCAAATGCCTCTTCAAAATAACTATCAGGCGGAGACAGAACCACACCTTGCGTTTTCAAAGGCTAATATGAAATTAATTCCGAGAACCAAGAGCAATTGGGTAAAATTGTGTAAAATGACGGTTTCGACTCGACTTGAGAATAGAAAAGTGGTTTGTGTCGCGTGTTTGAAACGATTTAATCCGAAAACTAAATTACTATTCATTTGGTAAGCATTCGGGGCCGGCTCGCCGTTGTCAAAGTTAAATTCGAGTTAATTTAAACCACTCCTCGCTAAGTTGAGTTTAATTTCGAATGTTATTAGGTAAACAAAGTAGGGGAAATGAAATTTTGAAACAAAAAATGATACTATCAGAAGCGCACAAAATATTTTGAGGATTTTTTGAGCAGTTTAGTTGTTCACTGTTTACTTATTTATCTAAATTGTTGCGCATGCAACACAATTTAGCGGTAAACAACTTTGAGCAATGGTGTCACCCGTCCTTTTCGTGTCAAGAAAACAACGGATTGTGGTTTTTAAAACAGTTTGTCACTCGATTACAGCGTGTAACCGAGAGGGTTGCCATATCATTATCCATTTCTGGGGAAAATTAAATTGTCGTTTGCCCGAGCCGGCGCGTCGGGGGCAATTTCACGTAAAGTGTGGCAATTATAAAAAAAAAGATTTCGGTTTTCTAATGCCACAAAACGGATTGCGACGTAATAAAGTGTCGTTTAAGAAAAATATACGTCTGTGATGCGAGGCGGATTATGTAGAGGAATAATTATAGGGCGTTTGAGAGTAATTTCTCGTGAGTACAAAATTTTGTCTTTATCCCGTTTTTTGTTGTTTAGTTTCGTTGAAATGATATCGTTTGTAATTGACTATTATTTTCAAATGTGGCTTTTATGTTAAATGAGAGTTTAGTTGGCGTTTTTTTTTGGTAACGACTGGCTGTTCCAGGCATGCTTTTTTTTAGAAACCTTTGCTTTTCTTTTTTTCTTTAGTAACCTTCATCGTCATTAGATAAACGCTACTAGAATAGAAGTCGAACCAAAAAGGATTTATAGTAATGATATTATATCGGGAAGTATCTACTCGAAATAAATATTCACTATATAAATAGTATTAGAGAAATACACTAAGTATGTCTGTCTGTTAATCCACTTATATCTTGATGCTGTTTTCACCATAGCTTAGGAAATCCAGGAGGCAGGGCGGGTCGCAAGCCTAAACTAATATTATAAAGAGGAAAGGTTCGATTTTTTGTTTGTTACGATTAACTCCAAATCTACTATACCGATTTTAAAAATTATTTCACCATTAGAAAGTTACTTCTTTACCAAGTAACAATAACAGTAATTAATAAGCTATATTTTTCCTTGTATTCTCACGAGAACGGGAACCACGCGGGTGAAATCGCGGGGCGCTGCTATATGATATAAAGTGACGGTTCTAATTGGATTATTATATTATCTACTGCTTACTCCACTAGGTACGTTAGAATCTAGTAATAGCGGTACCTTCAAAGGTCTCAGGGAAATGATAACTAAATAGATACGACATTCGTTAACACAGAAATCGTTTGATGAAATCATAAAATCACAAAATACATTTTAATTTGTGAAAATCAGTCTACTCATTAAAGTGAGTCGAGGGGCCGACAAGCGTAGCGTTATCACATGGTACATATTTATAATTATTATAATTATCATTCATTAAACAATCAAATAGTTGCCGAGGGTAAGTTGATGGTAATTTAAATAAACAACGTTATATTCTCGTAGTTATGGTAATGTCAGGAATAAAGATTTTAAACGATTTCATATGAAGTCTTTACATTTGAAATACGGGTATTGTATCGAAAAAAAAACAAATGAATCGGTATATTTAAAACACAATTACACAAGCCAAAATTTGAAATAAATTTGAATTTGGAATTCCTAACCAAACGCCAGATATTTGACATCAAAGCGGCCATTTTGGCAAAACGTCAATTTCATATACCTATAATTATATATTATACATTTATTTCCGCGTAAATTAAATTAACAAAGTTGTGTTCGAAATGTGCATTACAAACTCTGTAACAGTGCAGTCGATAGGACATACAATGCTTTTGTAAGATTTCTTATAAAGACACATTTTTTTATAAAATTCGATTATATGTTTGATTCAACGTTTGTTACACTTTTAGTTCGATATACTGAGTGAATAGAGAAATAGGTACTTATCTATTTTATAATATATTCAATACTCGATGCAATTAATTTGAAATAGAATAGGTACCTGAAAAGTTGTTTGATAAAGCAAGGCAAGCGATCAAAGTCAGTACAAATAGTAGAATACAAAATAAGCAAGTGGTTTTTAAATAAATAGGTATCTCTTTGGTTACTTGGAAGATTTATAAATGTTTCCTCTTATAAGGCAATAGCCACCTCACTGTGAGAACTGATTGTCAACACTCAACAAAAAGTCGCAGCCCGCAAAAAATCCCAAAGTCGCGAAGTTAAGCCGAGGTGATTGACCCGCCATCTTATAAATACAACAACAATTACTCTTATTACGTTTTAAAACGGTCTATTTTCCGATGCATCGAGGGAAAAATATAACTACATATCTGACCCGTGCCTACCGGCGCAGCAATGGACAAGCGGACATATTTCATGGTGTTTTTTTGGAGAGACTAACATAAAAAATTGTGCCTTATTACGGTGATATACGGTAGAGTTTCAAGTGATTGAGTTTTCAAAAAATTGTGCATTTCTCGATGATCGTTTTTTCGACGGTTCGCTGTCGTGACATGCCATATTGTTCATACCCATGATACATGATGTAAGTAAACAGGTTTGCGTACAGTGAGCTGGAAAATACATTGTAGTTTATTTTTTTTTTGAACACGCTAATGTAAGAGGCAAATCTTTACCTGGTGGGAAAAAACGCATGTACCATATTTGGCTTACAACAACATTAAGTTAAAGGGTTGAAATTATTTACCAGTAGGTATAAGCCCAAACAATACAAATACCTGGTGTTACCCAGCACAAGTACTGACAGTACGTACATGTTACAGCAGCGTAATAAAAAAATTTGGCTTGATTTATTGATAACGACAGGAATAGAAAGGCATATAGAGTTTCAAATAAATAGGTTAAATGACGGAAACTAGAGATCGCCATATGTCATACAAGGATTCCATACAGAGACAAGTGGCAAAGTGAAGAAGAAGGCAAGGGAAAAGTGTCCAGTCCGGTGGTGCCATTTTAAAATGAAATCCATTGTCTCCAATCAAGCGAAGAAGATCGTTATCCAATAGGTTTACAAAGGTCTAGAAAGTCCTGGCCCTCATTAAAATGCAGTAGATAGTCTGTAATGTGGAAGAAAAGGACTAAAAACCGATGTTAATAAATGGGATAAGCTCTAGCTAATAGAAGAAATGCCACAAATGTTGCACTTAGAAGAATTTAAAAGTTTCCCACGTATTGGCTGATGGAATATGCCAGAGAAAAAGGTTTACAAAGTTATTATAACCTAAACAAATACACAAATATGTACTGATTTTGTTAAGTTTTAATCATTTATACTGTCACATAACATTATAAACTAATTTTGTTTTTTAATATTCCTTCTTAAACATAACACTTTTGTCCCCGACTTTACAAAAGACTTTAAAGTTTCAAAGTTAACGTAGCCTCGACAAAGCGTTCCTACCTAATAATTAGACTCGCGTGGTGGAAGGAGGGAGGGAGTAACTAGATAAACGCTGTGACGGCTAACGAACGGGCAATTTCTTCTTTATTTATTGGGTACCTATGAATAATGAAATTAATGGCATCCTGATAATTTCAGCTTCGTGTGTAATTTAACGAAACGTGGTGAAGTAAAGGGCACATGACTCCCCTAACGACAAGGGAACTTCACGTTGGCTTATTAAAAAGTCTCTTCATATACATATGACTGAAAAAACCCTCAAACTCGATAGTGACTTATTTATTCCCTAATGAAACATAACCCCTTATTTAAGCCTTTTTAGCAGATAAATAAAAATGTCAACTCTTTGTTAGGTATTGCAATATTGTACTCGGATTCTTTCCTAGTTCCGTCATCATATATGGTAAATGAAAACTAACATCATAACACCGTTTCTGTTTATTATAATTACCTTTTGCAATTATTGCTCACCGTGTCTATAATCGCTTAAAAATATCTCCCAGCATTTATAATTAATATAATTAAACGAATAAATTCGTTTGGCATTCAGAATTTTATTCTAGGTAGTTATAAGTAGACAGGCTTGGTTCGATGAGTAATTGACTTACAAAGGGGAGGGTAGTTAGTGCCCTCGCAGTGGGGGAAAACTGAGGAACTGTACAAGAACTGAATAATATATGAATAAAACCATTTCCTTTTTAAACCTTTCCAGTCAAGTTAGTGCTGTCGGCTATCAACTGAAGGCCTAATGCATGTCATTGATTTGTCGTTTACATAGTTGCGCAATGTCTAGTCATTAATGTTATTGTTAAATAAACAATTGTCAACTGTAAATAACATGATATGGTAGTGTCGCAGTGTATTTACTATCTACATATTTTTTTATAAAATAATATAGATATTATTTTTTAATCAGACTTCGATTCTTCAGTCATTGTCCTTTGAAGCCAAAGAGGTTAGTACTACAATTTTGATATTTGTTGCGATCTATTTTTGCAGATGCGTTCTTTGTAATGATTTTTTTTATTTTAGCGTTTAGATTCCATTCTCAAATATTTATTACCATAAAGTTTTGTTTGACTTTATGGAGTTTACAAATTATGTTAAATAATAACAATGGTTATGTCAATTATTTTTTAATTAATGGAATACGCTTAGTTTCAAATTAATGTGGTGAATATTAAGTTGAAATTTGAAATACAATAGAACTGTTTTTTAAATCTATTCCCCTACGAGAGACAAACTCTACGATACGTTGCTGATAAATGTAGTTAGCCTCTTCGCTGTACAATGTCGACATCAAACAAAGCGATTGTATCAATATTTGTCGTTCGTTTAACAATGGCGGATCATGGCCGCGTGGGTGGTGGCCATAGTTTCGTGTATGTCTATTAATTTAATTATCATTACACTGCGCGTTATGAATCAGTGTGTTCTAGTAAAGAGAAAGCTGTTTGCATTTTTAACCTTCATATTGTGTGATATACATTATGTCAATGATTTTGGGGGATGCCTTGTAAAAAAAAAACAAGCATTGTTTAGTAAGTTTACGTATTTTGTGATACCCGTTTGAAAATATAATTTCACATTAAATATTTAGTGCAGTTTCGAATAAACGCCATCTAAAAAAGGTTAATATATTTCTTGAATAGAACTCGAATCAATAAAAAATAAGAATCAATGTTATTAAGCGACAGTATTTTTACTCGATAAGCTATTTTTCAACTTCACCTGTTAGTATGTCTGGAACAAATCTTGCAACTAAATATCAGACCATCTCATCCGCTTGCTGAAATATTGCACCCTTAATTGTTTTTGTTAACATTGTACGATTATCTAAGTGACGTCATATGGAATCCAATATGGTGGACGTAATAATATGGTAATATCTAATTCTTAAGCCACGCTTAAGCTTGTCAAGCAATATATGTGACGACATGTTTATTCGTTTTATGGTTTTTTTGAAAAATCGTTTTTTTTTTTACTGATATTTATTAAATCGATTCCGTGTTCTATAGGAATAATATATGCGTTCGACGCACAAAGTAAAAAATACATAAGACTTCCACCCATACCACATCACACTGAACCACAAGCGGTAATATGGCAACATTGCAAAGTCACACCTCTTTTATTACAAAAAAAAATTAAATAGCATTTTCTTTCGATTTATATTTCGAACTACATTTTTTAAATACATACAGACTGTCTATTTGAAACAACCATTTATGAATACCAACTCGTAAACCAGCTAGTTAATATTTTAATCAAATCATAATTAACACGAATTCCGTTTACAGAGACACTATAATTTGTCCACACACCCATTAATTTCTAAAGGGGTTTTTTGATACAATTTAGATTCCATATAGCATTATCGTTGTATGATTATCGTTTAACTTTAATATAGGTAATGATACATTGTGGACAGGGTATGGAACGTCCAAGCTAATCTTAATCTCGGCTTAAGGCGTCGTGGCGTTGTTATGGGTATTAAATAATAATTGGATAAGGCAGAGGTCAAATATCGATCGGAGATTTGAGCCTCTTCGCATATTGGCAAGTGATTGGATTTTTGGGTGGACCTATTGATTGTATTGTTGCTTCGATTAGGTATTTAATTTTCAGTTGGTACCGAGAAAAAATATATAATATATTTAAAGTTACATAAGATCAAAAATTATAATCCTTCGGACCGTTACTTGATCTAGGGAAGGTACTTAGGGTATATTAGCGTAAATTCTCCCTAATTTTCTATTTTAGTAAATGATAACTACAGTATAGGAGATCATGTGAGATCTAGTCAAATGCACTCTAGTTTTTATATAAAAAAAAAATAGAATAAAAATACTGTTTTTGGGGTAACATACATGCCGATCTGTATATGCCTCTGTAAATGTTTTTTTTTAAATTAAATGGTAGAAAATAAATACCTTGACATAATCATCCTCCCACCATCTTTTCACGAAAAGTCTTAGTTTTTCCAAATGATTATCACAATATTGACTCATATTTATCACGAAACACTTAGTTCACCATAACAACAACTTAGCTGAATATTCTCCTAGCAACTTAACTCTGGTGTTCACTTCACTCTGGTGACAACTTGCCCCAAATGTCGTCGGTAAGAACTGAGACAAGACTAATCCAGATTATCCAGTGACACAACAACTTAACACCTAAAAGAAGCCGGTTAAGGGTGGGGGAAAAGGCGTCAACTAACCCCTTAAGTTTTTTACCTGCGTTCAATAAACAATAGGGTAAATTACCTGATTGTAAGCCATCTCACTTTCGGTAAGGTAATAATAAAATAATAATTAAGATTTATATTCGGTTGTATAAAGTGGGAATTATAATTGTGTAAGACATTGACTTATCCATTGCTACTGGATATTATCAGGTAAATTTGAGTAACAGGTGTTAGATTTTTTTTCGATTTCTTTTTTTAATTTCGGTATGGTCTTGGTCGCCAGTAGTGTTGAAATAGTACCTTGAGATGAAATTTTAAATTGCTGAACATGGATTTAAAGGCATAGCAATAGCATATAATACATAGGGGTATGTTTAAAATTGATATTAAATTAACTGTACTTTAACCATTAGATATTATGTATTTAATATTCCCAGTATTATTTCGTTTAATATTATGTATAATCTGTAGGATTAACGCTAATTTAAAATTATGATTTAAAACACACACTTTACATAAAAATACATACAGATATTCGCATTTATTATATTGCTGGGGTTAGTTATTATGCTTTGCCAAAACGACTGGCCATCTGTGTACATTCTGAGAACTATCTACAATAGGTACATTTAGGTACATATACATCGCACAAAACGTTTGGTAAAAGACACTTTCAATTTCAAATATAAAAGAGAAATATGTCTTCTCGTAACCATGCAAAAGTAATAGAATATGAGAAAACAATAGACTACAATAATAGTAATACTTTTTCGAGAAAAAAGGTCGCCGCCTTTGAAGTTGGCCGTGTGTGAGACATGTTGATAGTGCGAAAAAATAGCAAGCTCTGTGGCTAACAATGGGATCGTTTACCTCACTGATAAGAAGTTTTTGTTATTTTGTGCGTGTGCTATTTAGTGGGTTTTCGGAAATTGTTATTTGTTAAATATTTGGTAGGTATTTTTATTTTGCAGCAGACAGAAAATGTCCGTGTGTGAATGGAAGCTTTGCCAATTATTTTTTAAAATTTCCTGTACCTACAAATGACACGGGTTTAGGCTTTTATTTCTGTCAAAAACTGTACCATGTAATTGCCAAGTTGTTTTGATGCAAAAAAATATTTATTTCTTTATGTGGTAGCGACGGTTAATATTAGGTACCATCCCAACGTATACTCTATATTGATAAGCACGTGCACTTTACACCTTGCACCACATGGTCAACAAAAGCATTCCTAAAGATGGTTGGCTTCAAGAGACGGCCGGCCGTAAAAAACCGCCATATCGCCAGTATATATATACATATATAATATAATGCTCCGAATGGATAAGTACATACCTTTTCTTATCTAAGGTAGGTTACTACAACAAAAGCTTAAAAGACATAATTCTCTTACAACACCTGACACAAATAACCTAAATTCCCAACAATTTCAACCAGCAAAGTACAATCACCGTCATAATTCAATACTCAACCAACTAAAGTAAGTTCCTATCACTCCACTCATCACTTACGCTGTCAAACTGCACGTACACATCAGATAGTGTATGCGAGTGTACGCCTGCGGCCCGTTCCACAAATAATATAATTTTACACCTAATAATTTTGTAATGCAATTATAATTTTGCTCCACGTTTATTCAGCTCGTAAACTCGTGTGACGATTGGTTCGTGGGCGGGCGGCCGTGTCATTCGAAGCTTGAATTATATGATTGATTATTATGTTGATTGATTGGCTATACTGTTTTGATGGCCGATTTTTTTGTGTGACTGTACCGGCTTAATAGGTTTTTAAGTCTGTGGTAATTGTTCTTAGAAATTAGAAAAAAATCTTTTAATGACTATGTAACTATGCTGATATTGATGGAATACAATTATTAGACTAGGTTAACTAGCGGAAATTATAACAATTTTATAAATATAACTTAGTTAACGCGAATTATAAAAATAACGAGACTATATCACTTAGAACGAATCAACAAATAAAATTTTAATTTATTTATCTACAAAATTATTTTAAATATAGGTGTGCCGAAGGGCCAAAATTCATACCTATTGTGATGACTTCAAATTATAGGGACCAGGGATCATGATCATAAACTTTAGTCAGTAAACCCATCTTAGACTTGAGGATACCAATATCTATGCTCTTATAATTTTCATGATTAGTAAAAAAAAATGACTATTACCTATCTGACTACTACTCATATATACTACTGTAGTAAGTAGTACTGTCAGTACATACGTTATACCGTAAATAAATCGCTACAGAAGAAGATGCTCATATAAAGGTATTTTTAAAAAAATATTTTTGATTGGCCGAAACCAGTGTACCTGGTTCAGCTGGTACCAGTAATCCTGTAAATAAAAAAAAGCAATTGAGAAGGTAACCTAGAAGTACCTACACGGGTATATACCTAACTAGTAACCCTTCATTAAAAGCAAACAGAAAAATTGCTACAAATTGTATAAACTTGAAACTCATACCTTTCCCATCTAACAAGTTACGAGTTAGTCACATGGTGGATACGACAAGCATTGACACTTCGATGACCATTAACAAGTTCGTGTGAAACAAGCACTAAAAATGTCAACACTAATATATCTATATAGACCTGCATGAGACACCAATGTATGGGTGGACAAGTTATAACTTTATACAATATTTTAAGGGGATATCTACTGCTCCTAGCTACCAAGTTCTCCAAGAGAACATATACCCAGTTACCTAGGGTTATTCTTGTTTTTAATCAAACTAAAGGAAATGTCGTGTGATCAGGAATATACTGTTTTTGACTACATAATCGTTTTTCATGGTGGGTTTGTGGTAAAAAGCAAGTTAAGCTACAACGTCGGCCAAATTGGCAATATCTATGATTATGCGAATGTCCATAGAAGTCAGAGACTACTAGCTTCGGCCTTTTTTTAAATTTAATCAATTTGATTTTAATACAAGCAGTATTTTAATTATTATAATATAATATGTATATAGGTGCAATGTAGGTCCTCCTACCTCTTTTAAAACCTAAAGTGATGGTTCGGAGATCAGCCTTTCAATTCACGAGTAAAATTCTCTTGAAAAAACATCGTCATATGTGGCGAGATATTGGTATCTATTTCAATAGAAATTCGTAATTTATACTCAATCAAATTTTATTGCCAAGATAAGATCTTCAACATGTCGATGGGTGTTACCTTAGCACAACGTTATTTATTTAATAAAGTTTGACATTTACAAATTTTTTGTTAATTATAGACTTGGTCTTGGTGGCTTGTTTTAAAAATAAGCAAGCTGTCTCTAAAATATCAATTGGGCGCAGCGTTGTTAATTCTGAAAATATTATAACAGATATTTTACGTGGATTAGTATTTTGTGAAATTCTTTATTATTGTTTTTATTTAAGTATTAATTAAATAATAATGTCCAATTCAAAGGACTGACAAATTGATGAAATACTATGTTGATTGCTCCATGAAGAGAGTACTTATAACAGATTTCAATTAATATTCGTTATATATGTTTATTTTTGTGAATAATATGTAATGTAACGTATTCAAAACATAAACAATAGGCAGGAACAATTATATAAGTAGAAATGTGTATGTATTTTTGACAAGTTCCTAACTGTACTAAGAGATGGCGCTAGTAGTACGTGTTAGTACCAAAATTCAAACATCAACTAAAAGGTTTTCTGAAAAATATTCCTATTAAAGCTTTATTATTAGAGACATCTTTAATTAAATTTACTGAAATGTTTATTTAATTGTAATAGAAAAGAGCTTTTAAATTTTTTTTATATACGGTTTCCTAGGCAAGTACTTGATAATCTTCAAGTGAAATTTCCGAATTGAAATTAATTCAGTAACTTTATTAACTATTTTAGTAAACATGACCTTATAACTTCTGTCCTTGACCTTTCTTTATCGATGAATAAGTAGATAATAACAACTTTGATTGATGTTTAGCCTATGATGGTATCTCTACTTATTTCAATAATTACACATGGAAATAGAAGCTTAGTAAAAAGTTTGTGAAAAATTCGAAATACCTACCATGGTATCTACTGGCGATAATCTCAAATTAGATCTGAGGTCATCTTGGGGAACAATTGAATTTATGTGATTAGCATCATCTATTGATGCTTTTATTTCGACCAGATATTAAATTTTTTTTTTCAAATGCGTAAGTATGGTATATTAACAGATTCATTCGACTATAGTGGGATCCAGTAAGTTTCACGTTACTAAACTATTGTTAGAATTATTCTCTGTCAAGAATAATTATTGAAAATTCAACAGAAAAAATACGTAGATATCCTAGTAATATTATAAATGCGAATGTTTGTATGTATGGATGTTTGTTACTCTTTCACGCAAAAACTACCGAATAGATTTGGATGAAACTTGGCACACAGATAGAGAATATCCTGAAATAACATATAGGCTACTTTTTATCCCGGGAAAATTGTGACATCCCTCGGGAACGCGGGTAAACCGCGGGGAGCAGCTAGTTATTAATATATTTTTGTTTGCGTCCAGAAACCTTACTTAAAATTTACCTATATTAAGTTTGTCAGTAAAAACATGTTATTCTAATCCCAAAAGTAAAGATGATGAGATAAAATAAGCTAGAAGGAGCTAGAGAAAATGTTACATCAAACAAAATCCATGGGTTCTCGGAAACTCAATTTGTCTAATGGTGCGCCGCGCAAACTATGCATTTGGTTGATGACCTGCGATTTATTTCAATAATCCGCCGTGCCTGACTGGGATCGGCCCGGAATATTATATTACATTATACAGACCAGTTATGGTGTAGTAAAATTAGGTTTGATGACATACGTTCATGATATGTCGTTAGTAGAGCGACGTATAGTTTTGGTTCATATTTTCCTACAGTAAATAAATATATCATATTCAGTAGTTTATTGTTTATCTTTGTATGGCATTCTAAGTGAATAGAATGATAGAAGCCTCAAAATAAATTAATAATATATGGACGTACAAGTTTTACGCAAAATGATCCGCACTCTTCCACGGTTTGTGTGACCCAATATATGAATAAATCATGCTTAACAGTAAAACGACTTTTTAATACACAGGAAAATGTTACTAGTTATTGCTGAAAATATTAAACTACGAAGGGGATAGTAAAACTCAAATGCAGAACAAAATGAACTGTCACTGTGAACTGTTAAAAGAAGCCGTCAATATCGATTTTCACATGCACTAATTTTCTAGCTCGTTGGAGTATATTATACACGTTACAGGACTGGCTTTAGAATAAAATATGAACAGGAAGAGTAATAGAGTGCATAAAAAAGCATCTTTATCCATGTTTCTCTGAATATTAAGTCTTTTGGGACACGCATATCTTTGATATTTCCCAACGGCTTTTCATGACAGTTTCACAGGTTGATTAGTCTCAATTTAGCTTGGCATAGTAAACATTATTGCCTTGCTATTGGCAAAATATAGTTATGCACCAAGAGTCCCGAGTTTTTTTCTTAAATGGCAAACCCGCAGGAAACTTTTCTACATTGATAACTTCATCAAGTTAGAAAGAGCTAGCTCACTAAAAATCTTCGCATTAAGCTACAAGGACGTTAATATTTTGTTGATTGATAAAGATTTTGATAGGTAGGTACGCTTCGACAGTTTTATAATGATATAGCAGTTTTTCAAACCTATTATTATAAAAATTGTTATGCAATATTCAAATTTGGCTTGTGATGTTTTAAAATTGTAAAGAAACTGTTATTTTATAAGTTCATTCAAGTTCATCAAAATGATTATGAAAATATCAACTCAATTTTAGATTATGTGAACGTTGCAGGGAAAAACGAAACTAAATAATTGTTAATATTTAGAATTGGGGCGGTGTCCAGTTCAAATGAGCACTTAATTTGCATTTTTCTCATATTTCAAAACCATTTGGTGCATTGCATATTTCATGAGATTGACTGACTATAACCCTCATCGTTTAATTGACCGTGTGGTGCAAGGTGCAAAGTCCACGTGCGTGATCATCGATATATTATGTAGTCACCTCTGACACCCTAGAGATGAGCTTGGGTGGTAGTATTCGACGCAACCACATAAATGGCAAATCCTCAACTAAAAATCTTATTAAAACTTAATCCCTCAAAGCAACCTGTAAAACTAAACTCATATCCCCATATGTCGTGATGTTTCAGAAGATACATCCGACAGGCTTCGTCTAACTCGGGCTTACTCGGCAATGCTCGGCAATGCTCGGCAGTGGCCGGCGCACCGGTGCGCCCGCGGCGGCGCTGCGATCGGCGGCACTCCGCGGAACTAATGGCGTCACGCTCGCGGCTAGCACTTCCCGACATCTGCTCATCTTGGACAGAGCTTTTATGTGTTGGTAGTTAGACATCTTAGAATTCTCTCTTGATATGGAAATGCCCGTCATAAAATTGCATATTAGATGCATTTTGATGAGATTTGATATTTTATTCGAGAGTAAGAACATATGATGGTATATGAAGGGAAGAATGATTTATATCTGAGCTGCAATTAAAATCGCCAAATCTACTGTTAGTATTATGGAACTGGTAAGTTCCGCTTGTTGTTAGTTGTTGGTGTGGCAGTGAACTTAGTCAATATAAGAGATGTGACCTCTGCCAGCAAAATGATGGGCCAAAACAGATGAAACATCGTGAAGATGACCCTTATCCTCAGCATAAATAAGGAACTCAGTCAAATTCGCTATAAATTGTAATTGAGAAGTACTTAAGTAAAATATAGCTCAAGATTTTTGATATGTGAATTTGTAGATTCAAATAGCCAATAGTTGTTATAAAAGATAGCATATGGCCTCTAAGACCTTTTTTATAATGACAGTGACTAGAAGGATATATGGGGATTATTAAACGAAGCTGACAATTGTAGCGAACCCAATTTATATGGAAAAGGTAGGCAGATCATAATGAAATTCTTTCGAGGTTGGAATAGAGATGGTTAAGAAAAGGTAACAAAACTCAGATACAAAGATCATTACGTGACGCCTGAGCTAAATGTAGGATACTTTATAAAACAGGCTCTCTGGAAGGCTAAGGTTTCAGCACCTACTGAAATTTGACCGAAAATATATGAAGTCCTAAAGTTACATGTGAAATAGCGAGCATTGTCATTTTTTTAAAGGACCAAGGTGTTAGCCTCTCATGGGGTTTAGACCCTTACACGAATAAGCCAAGAGTTGCGGTCTCTAACCGATCTATATATTGTTAGACCACCAAGGTAACCAAATAACATTATTAATATAATCAATTCAAAATTATAAGAGGCATGAAACTGGATGATGCGTGGACACTGCACTTTGCATTCACCTTTTTTGGCATTTAGAGGAAATAAAAATAAATGTACAATTATAGACAAAAAGTGTTACTGTATAATAGACTCGAGCTTGTTCTTAATAATTTCATTTTACTCTCTTGTCGTTACCTCAACGTCACGAAATGACATATTGTATTGACAATCAAGAAAATAAGGGACTTGGCTCTAATTTGAGTGCCTTGTTGTTGATGGAACCGCGTTTTCAGGGAATTCGCAAATAAGGCGGAGTGAACTGTTACAATATCAGTGTTTTTATTTATTCATTAGTATAATAAAACAACCCAAAACCAGTTCCAAGGTTTACTCATCATTGAGTTGTGTACAATGTGTTATTAAACAGCCTCATGCACAAGAAGAGCATTCATCCTACTTAAATCTCTTGTAAAATTACTAATAAAATACTTAAATCTAATGTTACCATGAAACAAGATAAAGCTTCATCTATTACTGTATCATCTGTTACCCCTACAATCAGGAATTTTACATTACCCAGAGCTTTTGCACAATTTAAGCTCTTTAAAGCGCTCTCAATTTTAATTGCTTAATTACCTCAATCAAGGTTGTTTCAAAGCAACTTTAGTATTGTTCTTATATTAACGTCACTTTGGATGTTCAATTGTAAAAAGTTTCTCGTATTAATTACAGCTTCATTGTGTTGTAATACATAATGAATACATTTCGTGTCTATTATTAAATTGGCCACTTTGACACCTACGCAGCATTGGACAATTAATTTCAACAGCGCTTGATAGTCGTTTTACAATTATTTTATTGTTACTCTTATCTAATGTTGGTAATTACTACAAATCAATTCGAATTGGAATTTACTGAAAAAAAATATTAAGATCTTAAGACAAGATGAGACATTAAACGAAAGTAACAAAAGTAATATATTTTTTTTTCGTGCATTGTTTATTTAATTGCACTAAAGCTTGTAAAACAGTTGTAAATATGAGTTAATTTGCAAGTCAACTAACCTGAATCATGAATGCTTCTTGTATCTTCCACACAAACAAACATCAAACGACACTGAGCTCCACTTCACAGTACATTTCACATCTAATCCTCCTATACATGTACGTACGTACGACACAAATATATTCGTGATGATATCGGATATATACAAAGAGCACGTTAACACGACCGCCTAACAGTCTGTGAGACCGGACACTGGGCTTCAGGCGCCGAAGAGCGGGATGAAAGATATGCGGGGGGACACATGCACGCTGAAGGATGCCAAAGGAGCCGGGCAGATGCGACAGGACTCCGGAGAAAAGAGACGACTACACTGCGTGACATTTGAAAACTGTGTCTTTACAGCACCATTTGTAATGTCAAGCCAAAGTCACATTTAACACTACCAACTAAAGATCATATTTCTTTGCCCCGCAAAGCTTATGCTACCTTCTTGTTGTATGACTCGAATGTCCTCTAATGTGTCGCGCAATCCAGAGCGGTAGCTTTAAAACTAAGTTGTGTAGAGACGAGTATCGCGCGCGGCCGCTTCGTCGCTTCGGTCGTCTGGTGGCATAGGTGTCTTTGTCGCATTTTGTCGCTTTTGGGACGGAGGCGCGGGCGTGCGAGCGGGACGGGAGCATGTGGGTCGTGGGGAGGGAGGAAGACGGGGAGGTGTCACCACGAGCGCTTTTTAGGGACTTAAAGTCGGATGAGCACAAACAGAGGCAGCGCGGAGCGGCAGATTTTATGTTGTGACGTTATATTGCGCAGATGTCGGGTTTTTCAGTAGCGCACTTATGCGTTAGTAATGAAGTAGGAGCGCTGAATAGAATGTTTGTACGTTCCGCAAGGGATATAAGCGAAGCAGTATTATGGAAGCTTAATGAATTTTAATTTTAGTTCCTGGAGACTACAAAGTAAATTCTACAATAAAATAGTTCGGTACAACGATTTATGCATGAAAAGTATGTTCTTTTGCTGAATGTTTTACATTTATGGAGGCTATACTAATATCTTAATAATTCCTCGATGAAAAGCATATTCACCTTCCGTGTTTAAGGAACATTATGCGTGTGTGACACTTCGCATCTCATAAACCATTAAAGGTTTGCAAGTCTCTGTAATATTCAGTTTGAAAATCACTGTCACGGACCACGAAATAAATCGTGGTTAGAAAGGTAAAGAATTTATAAATTGAATTTTTGTTTTTGAACGGAAAGGAGAGCCAATATTTAAGATCATTCTACTAATATTATAAATGGAAATGCTTATTGAGGCTGGATGTATGATTGTTACTGTTGATGACGTTTGTTACTCTTTCGAGCAGAAATTACTAAACGGATTTTAATAATTTTATTTTAGTTTGTAACCTGGACTATTCAGTAGGATACTTTTTAATTCGGGTAATACAACATATAGTGGTCCGCTAGTCTTCTATATACCTAAATACAAACGAAAAGCTGTGCATTGGTAAACGCATCATTAGAGGTCGTTAGGACCAAGTTCTTTAAAATAATGTTTGTTATAGTCCAAATTAGGTTCAGAAAGTATGAAAAAATCCTGGAAATACGAAAAGTTTTTGGAAAACCTCAGCACTTTTTCAATGGGTATATTATAATAACTTAAGACTAAAAAACGCGATTCGAAGAGGCATTGCAACGCATGCTGGTAACAGCTAGTGCTTAATAATAATAGTGGCTCAAAATAGAGCAGCGCAGATCGTGTCCCAAATGATATCAAGGCGAATTAGTGAAAAATATGACTTAGTTAATAAATAGTTATTTCTTTGAGCTGACACGGGTATTGAAAATGAAAGGATTAATGTATGCTAATATTAGAAAGAGGTGCAGTTTGTAATGTTCTATGTTCAATATTTATTTATGGTTTACCAACAATATTGAAATGAAATGTTTTTTTAAATGTTTTTTTTGCTAATTTTAATGGTTATTAGTGGTAAGCGATTACCGCCACCCATGGACACCCGCAACACCAGAGGAGCTACAAGTGCGTTGCCGGCCTTTTAAAAAGGAGTACGCTCTTTTCTTGAAGGTTTGGAGGTCATATCGGTCCGGAAATACTGCAGGCGACAGCTCGTTCCACAGTTTTGTTGTGCGAGGCAGATAAGTCCTCCAGTTTTCCTATATTAAATACTTCTCATTTGATATAAAAAAAACTTTCAATGATAGCCTAAACCACTCGGGATGAGAAATATAGGTATATAGTTTAGGAAACGTGGGGGAAACCGCGTGGCTATTTTTTTTATACCACTTGGGCCGACAAACAAGCAGACGGTCCACCTGATGGTAAGTGGTCACCGCCGCCTATGGACATTTGCAGCACTAGGGGCATCGCCAATCGCTGAGACGTGAAGTTGTGAAGTCTCATGTGCCTGTAATTGTGCTGTAGCTAGTCATACATATGTGCAAAAGTTTTCATAAAAAGTTTAAGTTTGGCAGCCAAATAAAAATTATAAATACACATTATATATTACTTATAGTAATGCAATTATAATCAACACAAAACCTCTTACAACCATTAAAATTACAAAGCGCATTTAGGAATCACTTGTTCTCTGTCACTTGTCGGTCGAAGGGACAAGGTGGACAAAAAGTGACTTTTTCCCGACAAAGGCTCATCCCATTTCGTTACAATGCAGTAGCGCCACCGTATTATCATCTGACAATAGAATTGTGACAGTTTTGGTTTTGTCATACTGTAGCCCACAGGGAAAGTATTATTGTCGCTTGAAATGATGTAGCGAATTTTTTGCTTGTGATAGATATTACTTTGCCCACCCACATGGCGCTATAGTAGCGTAAAATTGCCTTTAGGATTATCTGTCGGCATCCGATTAGGATTGTTCGTTAGTTTAAATAATAAAGGCATGATTGTGTAGTTCACAATATATCTTACTAGCTGTCCCCCGCGGTTTTACCCGCGTTCCCGTGGGATGTCACATGTATTATACATAAAAACTTTCTACTTCAATCACTCTATCTATTAAAAAAACCGCATCAAAATCCGTTGCGCAGTTTTAAACATGTAAGCATACATAGGGATATAGGGACAGAGAAAGCGACTTTGTTTTATACTATGTAGTGATTCAATATTTCATATAACTGAGAATTGGCTATTTGGCTTAGGAATTAGAGACGTTGCTACGGGTCGTGGGTTCAATTCTCACCCAGGACAAACATTTGTTTGACAGAACGTGATTGTTTGTTCTGTCTGGATGGTAATATCTATGTAAGTTTGTATTTAAAAAAGAAGTATATCAGTTATCTGGTTTCCATAGTAGGTACATGCTCTGCTTGGTTTGGGAGTAGATGGCGGTGTGTAAAGAATGACCCAGGTTTTTTTTTTATACTACATAGGGCGACAAACAAGCGGACGGTCCACCTGATTGTAAGTGGTCACCGCTGCCTATGTACATTTGCAACACTAAGGGCATCGCCAATGCGTTGTCGACCCCGAGACGTGAAGTTGTTAAGTCTCATGTACCTGTAATTTCACCGGCCCCCTTACCTTTCTAACTGAAACACAGTAATACAAGTGCACTACTGCTTTACGGCAGAAATGGGTTATTATTTATATTGTTAAGAGTGTATTCATAAGAGTGTATATAACACATTACCTACTATTCGTTATTATGTTCAAAACACCAAGCCATTATTGATAGGTGATTTTCTATAATTTAATATCAAATTATAGAAATCGTAGGTATTTGTTTACGAATTTTTTTTTATCGACAAAGAAAAAGTTTTTCGGCACATAATTACTAAGCATTTACCAAATTATTATTTTAATTATACTTTGTCTCAGATTCGAAATTTATTTGCATTAAAAAAATAGTTGGAATTTATATAATTATTGTTTTGTCAATTAAATGATTACTAAATAATGTTGCAGCAACGGAATAAATTTTAGGGAGATGTTTATACTATTTCGTATCACTTGAAATTACCTACAAGTGTACGTCAAACACTTGCGTTTCCTGTTACAAAACGGTACACTCGAGGAAACTAGTTTGAAAGGGTCAGAGGCTCGATTCTGTAAAGAAAATGACACAAGCTCGAGGATGTTTCGTTGCGGCCCCTATGCTCTGTCTTTTTCGCGAACTTCCCAATCACGTGAGAGGTAGTTCTCCGAGGCCTCCGTGCGCTCACCGACGAAGTTTTTATTACCTGAATAAGGGGGCTGTTTTTTTAATATTTCATCGTATTCTATTATGTTAACGAAAATAAATGCAAATGAATGCAAATTTTATTAACATCGCACAGTTAAATATTTTCTTAAAACTAGCAGAAAGTTTATAAATGTTTTAATTCACTTAATTATTGTTGATTAAATATAATAATCATACAATAATATCTGTAAATTCAAAAGGTATAAATAAAAAATAAAAACATTATGCCTTGAATTAAGTTTTTGTTACATCATATTTTTTACTCAAACATACCTCAGTTTCTGTAATGTAACTTTAATAGCCGACAACGTTCGAACGTAGACAAGCGCTTTACAAAACATTATAGGGACATGTTATTTATTACAACAATTACTATTGTTTCGGCCATTTTGACTGATGCCCGCTAATGACCGCGTATTATCGGGTGTCGTTTGTTTAAATTAATATTATGACTATTTTAAATTTGATTTCGTTGTGCTGTTAAGGACTAACAAACGTAAATGATGTATGCAGTTAGTATTTTTTTCAATTAAAAGGAATTAATTTTAAATAAGTCATTCCTCTTATAAACTTCTATCTTTGATCAATTATCAATTAAAAAAGTAATAATATATCGAGATAACTATAAAAGAGTTTATTATTATTATTATTATTATAAGAGAGAGATTATTGTAGGAGTACCAAATACTAAAAAGAGATCCATAATTCAATAAAAACCCAAAATTATAATAACAAAAGCTTACCAAAACAAAGACGTCACACGACATCTGCTACATTATTCCGTAAAAGAGCAAATTAGTCGTACCAATTTCAAAGATCCTACGATATACGGACACGCAATAAACTGTATAACAATTCTCTTCGCTCAAACCGTCGGTCGTATAAAAAATTTAAAATAAAAAAAAACTCGTCACCTGTCGTGTCATTTGGTTCCAATAAACGCACCGCCAAAGAAAACACGAAATTAAAAAAATATATATCGGCTGCCCTAAGAGTGACCGAACTTGTCTTATGACAGTTCTTGCTGTGGATCCTTAAAATAACAACATTTATTTTGGCAATCAACTTGACCTCTATTTCAAATAACGTAAAGTTTATTTTCGATTGAAAGATGTTTCGAGGAGGTATTTTTTCAAGCGACATTTTTTTTATTGTTAAATCGTTTTGACTGACGGAAATTTACGATGTGAATTTTTACTATGGGCGAAATAAAATTTTGGACGGACTTCATTAGTCGTTCGTTTTTGTAACAATGGGCATTGCATTGTTAGTTAATAATGGGGTTTTCGTTTGGTGTCCCCCTTTTTGACTTTGATGATGCCTTCCGAATTTTAACGAAATCGAAAGTTTTTTTAAAAATCGGTTATGAAGTTTTTTCAAATAAAAAAAAAAAATTGCCTAGTATACTTGGTTTTTTTAAAACGTCTATTTTATTAGTTTTTGACGGGATCATAAGTGTAGATGAGGGCGAAGATTGTTTTTTCTCTGCTGCTTTATCTATATAATGTTTCTTCTTCTTCTATTATATATCACTATAATAAAAACCATAGATTTTGTCTTTACATTGAAAATATTTGCCATAAATTGATTACGGTTGATGTAGAGAATGTAACAGAATAGAACTAGACCATTATTGATAACTTTGTCTGTCTATCTGATTAAACACGCATATCCCCAAAATTACGAAACGTATGTTAATGGGGTGGTCACAGGTAACCTAGATATTCTAATTTTATCAAAATTGGTTATTAAAAGAAAGTGACCTAATTTAAAGCTATCACGCGTACGAAGTAGCCGGTACAGCTAGTATTATTAATTTGTTTATTCCATGTGGGGGCATTTTTAAAATCAGAATAATTGTCTTTAGTTTTGGTTGATTATTAGTCCATATTGAAGCAATAGTATCTACCTATATTTTTTTTTCTTTTTCAGACAATCATTTGACGGGTCAGTTGGCTTGGTGGATCCTACCCAGGACAAACATTTGCGTCCATGAACATCTCTGTTTGTTTTGCTGGTTGTAAATGTCTATTTAAATTTGAATTTAAAAAATAGAAGGTAAATGCAGTATAACCAGTTATCTGGTTTCCATAGTACAAGGATACTTGGTTTAGAATCAGATGATTGTGTGTAAAGAATGTCCCAGGATATTTATATTATATGCAGCGCTCTGCGGCTTTGCCCGCACACAATCCTGGTTGTATACCCTCGTCTTGAATTACTCTATCTATTGCTGAAAACTGCATTGAAATTCGTTGCATAGTTTACGATTCTATAAAGAACATACAGACAAACATTCATTTTTATATACATACTAGTTGTCCCCCGCGGTTTTACCTGCGTTCCCGTGGGATGTCACATGTATTATACATAAAAAACCGTCCTCTTCAATCACTCTTTCTATTAAAAAAAACCGCATCAAAATCCGTTGCGTAGTTTTAAAGATTTAAGCATACATAAGGATATGGGGACAGAGAAAGCGACTTTGTTTTATACTATGTAGTGATAAAGATTATTAGTTCCTTTTGAAGGAATAGTACCGGCCTATATTTTCTTAATAATTTCAGCCAGTACTCCATTCACTCAATTAAAAAGGTCGCAACTAACCACTGGCACAAATATATTTTTATCTCGCGGATACTTTAAAAGCTTTTAACGTAATTAAGTGTTATTAAACGAAGCTATATTTAATTGACACCTCACGTCAGATCCCATTCAATTGTTCAATGTTGTTATCTACATCCAATTGTTAGTTGTTTGGCGTTATCGCAATGCGTTGAGGCCGAGACGAATTTCTTAACCACTTCCTCTAAAGTCACACATCAATATGTTGACTAAAAGTGTTTAAAATTTTTTTGGCGATGATCATTCGATCGCGAATAAAAAAATTTATTTTAATTGCCATAGGCTGATGTAAAATTATCATGATTCATTCGGATAAACGGATATCTCACACGTGCTGTGGTTTTTTTTTTAGTTGATTTTCACTCTTAAGAAGAATAGTAGGTAGCTCTCTGCATTGTATACTTTTGTAGTTCTATTTAAAAAAAAAAACATATTATTAAAAAAATATATCCTGGGACATTCTTCACACACAAGGCTTTATCAGATATCAAATTAAGTAGAGCTTGTACTATAGCAACCAGATAACTGATATCTATATCTATACTAATATTATAAAGAGGAAAGATTTGTTTGTTTGTAATGAATAGGCTCCGAAACTACTGGACCGATTTCAAAAATTCTTTCACCTTTGGAAAGCTACATTATCCCCGAGTAACATAGGCTATATTATATTTAAAAAAAAAATAGGGATCCTTACTAAAACTCCAATAATGTAACCCAAGGTGTGAAAAAATTACAAAACATTCTTGCGCTGCGAAAACTATTGATGATAGAATGAACAAAATAATGTAACATCCCTCGGCAACGCGGGTGAAACCGCGGGGGACAGCTATACTATAATATATAAACTACTTTTTGGTTCTGTGTCTGGGACACAGAGCATTTTCATGCACAAAATGTTTGTCATTTATGAGAATCGAACCTATGACCTGCGGCGTGATAGTTCGGGTATTTAAACACCACGCATTAAGTAATAAATATTTGAACTGTAATTTAACCTTAACTTAAAATTGGGTCCAAGATACAAGATGCAAGACTAAAACAACTGGATTTAAAGAAAATTTATTTACAACAAACACAAATACTTTTAACTAGAAAGATATCCAATATTACATAATCCAAGGGTCTTCTGATTACCCGATGCGGTGGCGCCTGTTTATTAGATTATCGAATCACAATTGTGGACCAGTAGCAATTGTTTGTGGCTGCGTTATAAGGAGATGACAAGGAATCCCATCTTTGTTTATATAGGTATTCGATATTAGGGCTGTTATATCTAGATATAAGAAGATATTTTTTCATTAAACGTGGATACATGTTTCAAATTTTTAAGTATGTATTGGTCAATGTCTTACGGCCAAAATTAATATACGATTCCGATCTAAAATCGCAAGGTTGGAGTAGAATATTGACATAACGTGTATTAAAATTACTGTCAAAAGTTTCATCAATCCATGGATTTTCGATCAAAATTCAAAAATTCAAAATTCAAAACCATTTATTCAGTTTAGGCCTTCGGAGGGCACTTATGAAGGTCAAATTTAAAGTTACTGAAGCTACAATTGCATATTAATGGTCGTTAGTAAAAGTTCCATCTATCATTTCATCAGTCACAGAATGGAACTTATAAACCTATGAACTAGCTTGCTATAGTATATATATACCTATTTGGTATATGTTTATCTATATCTTGTCATACATATTTATTATATTAGTTGAAAAAATAAATATAAAAATGAACATGACTCAAGCGAAGGCCTCTTCAAACTTCTTAGAACGTTTTTTGTCAAATCTCAATTTAAAAAAACGATTAGAGATATTATAGATATATCTATAGGTAATATTTTCCTTGTTTATCAGTTATTTATTTGACTCCAAGGTTTTCCATCACATCACAGTGATCGCTATCTGTTACGATTTGTAAATTAACGATCTGTCAGATATATACATAATGATGAATTAGTTATTACTAGGAACTGAATCTAGAATTGGATGTCATGTTTGTTTCAAAGTGTAACTGAGTCAAAAATTTTGATTGATCTCTTCTCAGAAGCGTTGGCACTAAGACCTTTTGCATCATAGATAAGTAGGTGCTACGATTCCGCCTATCTGTTTTTAACTTCAATGCCACTATCAACACTAAAGTTGATATGATGGCCGTTTTGACGTTTGAAAATGACAAAGAAAAATAACCTTTATTTCTTCAGACATAAGGTGCATCTATTGATCCAACAGCTAATTGTATGATGATGGAAATCAACCTTATTCTAAAGCAATACAGTTTCTTTTCCAATGATAATCTGAAACGTCAAAACGACCATCATAGCGTGACGGTAGTATAGGTACACAAAAAAGTCAGCAAAAAAGTGGAATTAAAAAATATCACATTCTCTTTAACTTTTCCTTTTTCTTTTGCATGACCTTGTTATGACAAAAAAACTTATCATTTTTCCTACCTAATTAATTTCGGCGTATAAAACGATCTAGCATATTCTAGAAATTTGGCAAACACTTAACCTATGGTATGGAGAGAGGGTACATTTTATTAATTTCAATACCAAAGCGGAAGCTAATATGATATAGATCCAACAAGCCATTTCATTATTGATTACAAAATATTTCCAATATTCTTCAGACAGTATAAAGTCCGCAATCCCAACCCTAACTACTGCTACAATGGATCCAGGTGCAATCACAAATAATTGAATTTCAATCAGAAATGTGTTATCTACTTTATTGTGGTAGCCCTTCATCTGATTATCTTATTTCACTTCTCACCTTTCCTAATTTTATATCGAAATCATGACTGGTCTAGTTTGATAAAAGTAATAAAATTGGTAATGCATTTTTTACTAGTGTTTAGGAACTTAGACACAAACTAGGCGCGTTATTTTCAATCATTTCTTTTGTAGTTTTTTTTGTGTTCCATATTTTTTGTAGATAGTTAACTAACTTAGGTATAATAAATAAATAAATATCCCAGGACATTCTTCACTCATGGATACCTGATCCCAAATTAAGCAGAGTGTACTGCTTGTATTATGGCTAGCAGGTAACTGATATACTACTAACACTACTTTTTAAATACATTCTTAAATATTTACACCCAGACAAAGAACAAACAGACATTTTAATGAACACAAATGTGTTGGGTGGGAATCGAACCCAACACCTGTGTCTTGGCAGTCAGGGTCTCTAACCACCAAGCCAGCTGGCCAGTTATAAGACAGGTAGATGCTGAGTTACCTAACTTAGGTAATGAGATTTTCTTTATTCAACGTTACTAATAAATCACACAGCAAAGATGTAATTAAAAACTACAAAATAATTTAATTATTTATAAATTTTATTGTACGCTTAGACACAATAATAAAGATAATATATTTACATGTCATATTGAAACAAATTATCCAAATAAAACCAAATAACCATTCAATTAAAGGTACATTGTAAATATCCAATAATGTAAGTTCGAAAAATTCAAAAGAGATTGTCACAGCACGCTCCTTCAATGGTTTATTAAAAGGCTTTACATCACTGTGCCCTTAGCCCTATATTAATGTCGTCACGTTACAGTAAATTATCGAGACATCCAATTGGTCGGTGTCGTGACAAAAGGGCATAAATATGGGGAAGTCGGGTTTATGGTTAGTGTATAGAGGAAAAGACACGCAGGGCTTAGGAGTGTGCCTTGTGGGACTCCGCGAATATTTATGTTTATTTGTTGTGTGACGATGTTTAGGAGATCTTGATGGCTTTTACTTACCTAACTTCATTTCACGATTAATTCTGAATTTATTATTTTAACAAGACCTTTTTTATTAGAACCATTTTTTTTTCTTCGTTTTGTATCTTTGCTTAGAATTATTTGGAGCAAAGGGTTATAGTTTTAGTGTTTTATAACGATAGATTTCCGTGCCATGGTTTCACCCACTTTCCAATGGGACATATTGTAACATATCCTTTGAAACAAAATGTTCAAATACCATCTAAAAACACACTAAATTCGCACTCTCACTTTTAATATTAGTATAAATCTAATTCTATATTAGTAACAAATACGCTAGAATACTTTTAGATACAACTTGGCCGGCTGTCACCAACAACGGTGACCAGCGGGTGGTAACGACCATCAAATAAACGAATGTCTATAGTGTCGAACGCTTTGATGTGGCGCCGTGTCGGAATGCTATTAGAATACATACTTGTTGTTTGTCATCATGTGGTTTGCATGGTACAATTGATGCTTTCGAAGAGAAACAGAATTTAATGGTTGACTGCAAATAATAATATGGTGATTTTGTAATAAGCGATATCTACTTTCCGTTTATTCCCTTTATGTTTGTTTGATTACTTGTATGTAGGGGTTATTTTAAAAACTATCAAAAAATTCTTTTATAAAAAAAACTCTGAGTAATAATGATTGTTTTATTTTAATTTATATAACTTCTAGATTGAAATCACAGTGTTTGTTATGTACCACAAATTATTAGTCATCTCTAGATCTAAAAAAGTGAAGGACAAAATGTACTTAGCATTAATATTTAAGCAGCAATAACCTTTAACATGTTTTTTTATGTTAATGAATAAATTAAAAATTGTAAGGTAATCTTATATTTTATTACATTATCTTTCTAACAAAAATCATTGTATCGTTGAAGAAATTTCATGAAGTTCTGTAACAATATTTTTCGACACATAGTAACGGAACGGGAACGAGTTTTTTCAAGGAGATAGGTGATTGGGAGGAGGTCAGTATAGGAACACATATTTGTATCTTGGGAGCACTTGGAGAAGAAATATACGGTTTATAAAAAATCGAATCTCAAAATAATGCCTCCACATATTAAACTATTCATTTAAACCTTCTATCTTCTTAAAATCAATTTCATACTTCCCAGCTCCAGTTAGGAGCAAGCATACGTAAGTTGCGCTGACGCTACGCAGCTCGCAGGCGCGGCAATATTATACAGATACCCTGTGTCGACACATACCGTGTTGGTTTTGTGAACACAGCGCTGATGTACCTCCGCCCTGCGGGGTACTCAACCGCTCTTTTACCTTTTTTTACCCCCCTTTATACATCTCCCGACATGCCACAAAGGACGGCGACTTTTGTTCTCTTGTCTCGCTTGTTAATGATTTTTACGAATTATTAATTGTGGCCTGATAAAAAGAGATTGAAAAATGTTTATCGACGATTTGTTCTTACGGTTTATGAAATATGGTTTATCGTTTCGCTTAAGTATTGGGGTGGTAGCCGTGTGTTCTATTTTGACATCATTAATTAACCAACGTAGAAATTTAACTTAATACTGTTTTCTATTTCAGAGCCCGCAGCGAGTCAATGAATCTGTATCTACAGTAAACTCGGCAACTCCTAAATACTCTACAAAATTATTATAGTGTCAAGTTCACGCTGTTCATTCGAGACATGCAGAAAATATGAAGTTCCATTAATATCGCGCGTCTCAATCTTGCCTCGTATCATTTCTTTGATCTCACGTTGCACAAAAATACTTACATTAACATTGCTGGAGCGAATCGACCTTTGGTTTTGTTTAAACGCGTAATAAGCTGTAGTAATATCTCCGTGATGATATACGGCCGTAGCTGCGACCCGTCCCTTGCGGTAATAGCGGGGCGGAGCGCTATACCATCCGATATATTTTGGGACGTCCCATAACGTATCGGACAGCGAAATAAATTAAATAAACTCGTGTCTAATAATTAAGTTCGGGCGACGTGGAATTTTGATTAATCGTTGGCTGCTTCGCCGACGGTGGACCGGGGACGGTGGAGTGGAGGCATCGTAACGTGATTAGGTTTTCTGAGAACTTTGACAGTGTTGCAGCTTATTCGGACGTCCTCTTTCGAATCGATCGATTTTTTTAAGTTATCGATTATTTGTAACAATTCTGAAGAGCTTGGTGCTTATTGTTTGTTGCTTGCTAGTACGTTTTATAAAGAGTAATTGCTGAGGTTATTACTGGGTCTTCTCAGCAACAACCAAATACAACCTACTGGTATAAGAGTCAGACTATTTTATGTGTAAATGCCTTTTTGAATATTTTTTTTTCATTTTCATTTTGTTGATCTCTCTTTAATATCAGATATATGCAAAGTCAAATTTAAAACAACAACATGCTGACCCTCTCTATCTTTTATAAAATATAGTTTGAGTTCATTTAACTACACTATCACCTCTTAACTTGAACTTGATCACGACATACTTATTTGACACTTTGTAACAAAGTTGTATAATGCACTAAAACCGGTAAACATGAAAGGGCAAACACAATGTACACGTAGTTATTGGAGATTGTCCTTATTTATTCTTTCTAGCCAATTTTATTACCTTAAAGCAAAAATATGCCGGTGATTGAAACCTAATCAAATAAAAAAGTATGTATTTATAAATAATAATAATAAATATCCCGGGGCATTCTTTACACACGGCCTTTTAATCCCAAACTAAGCAGATAAAATACTATGGAAACCAGGTAACTGATATACTACATAAGAGCCTTTTTTTATTTTAAATACATTCTTATATCGATATCAAAGAAAGAGGTTTTATTTTATAAGTAAGTCAAAATAGGGCTAGTTAAAATTTGACAGCTAACACCTTGGTTTAAAAAAAAGTGTAATTACAAAAGGCTGTAATGAATATACTTAAAAGGCACTTAATAGCGATTTTTTCACAAAATGACAGTAAGAATTGATATTCACGCTTGATAACCAATTAACGAAAGTATAAAATTGTTAAGTCATACTTGGGATCATGAGTTTAATGAAGCAGGTGACGAACACAATAGTGCCATAGACTATAAATATATAATATATATAGATAGGGCAGATGGCGCCACAGGGCTACATATCGCACGAGGTGAGATCCCATCGTCCGAGCGCTGCTTATCATTTACCATTCATCTATAACACCATGCGTTGCATAGAGTAATGATTAAATGTAGAGACGATTGCTATATTTTGAATTGAAACTTATTATAGGCTTTGAAATTCTGATCGGCAACCTTTTTGTGTACCGAAAAATTAATCTATACTAATGTTATAAAGAGGAAAGATTTGTATGTGTGTAACTCTTTCACGCAAAAACTAAACGGATATGGTGGAAACTTGGCACATAGATGGAGCATATCCTGGAATAAAATGTAGGCTAATTTTTATCCCGGGAAAATGTGATATCTCTCGGGAACGCGGATAAAACCGCTAGGGACAGCTTTGAATGATAAACACAATCTATGCTATCCAATAGTGATTGATAAATAAAGTAAATGTTTCCTTGTAATACAAATTTTTACTTCTATCGTGTGTCTTTACGACGCTGTTTTTTTATTATCTCATATTTATGAAAACTATTCATATTATTCATAGATCCATCTTCGTAAACTTTTGCACATATTAAATTACAATATTAGTTGAAAAGGATCAGTTGGATTGGGGTTTAATTAAATCAATTCAACTTAAATAACCTCCCACAGTAGGGAATTATTAAATTGTAATATGCCTGAAACCAGACATAAAGATTTATGCTGAAGAATAGTAGCTTTGTGGTCATGCGACGTCCAACATAGAATATAGATAGTTAAGCTTCCTAGAAGGTTGGTTAAGCGGGAGTTCATTTTTTATTCTTGTAACTAAATTTGCTTTCGAAGTCTCTGTATACAGATTAATCTGCAGTGGAACGAAGGACGTCGGCCGCGGCGGGCCGGGCAAAACATCAACCATTTTAATTATGTTCGGGACACCATTAACAATAAATCTGTTGTTCCTATAGTCACTCACACAGAGAACACACCCCTCACGCACGCACACGAGCAAAATAAACGCAATCGATACTCATAATCGTGCGGGAGAATCGAGTGAATCGATCGATGGTCGCCACGGTCCGATTTATGACTAAGTAATTATAATTTTGTTTTAGCGATTCCCAGTCGTAAACTACTCTGTGACCAATTAGCTAATTATTGTATTATTGCCAGGGGAAAATATTCCATTGACATTTTATATTTAATGTCTTATTGTCAACCAATTTCTCTTGTAAACTAGATAGAAGTCCTCATATGGTTTTTGCACTTGTCAGATTTTTATTAATAGAGGATTTTCTTGTGACGAAAATGCAGTGCACCTCTCATTTGCTTGTTTAGGTTATATATATTATTTTAAAATTTATCTTGTTATTTCTTTTTTATTTTTCATTTTTATATTGAGTATTTTGTAAATGTTAAATATATAAAATTTATACAATAGAATACTCAAAAAGGCAGATTAGATATAATTTATTTAAAAAAATATAACCTTGGTGAGTTTCTTGCTGATTCTTTTCAGTTGAGGGCTGATCTCCGACCAGTGGTAGTTTCAGTAACCTTGACCTACATATTGCCCCCCACGGTCCAAAACCGAATTGAATGAATTGTTTTGAATTTTGAATATATAAGTAGCCTTCGAAACCTACCTAGTTCTACAAATTTAAAATCTTTACTAAACATACAATTATCATACCTACCCCAACGAAATAAGGTGCTGTATCAAAAAGACAGCTGCAAAACTAAACGTTGTACAATCGCCGGCAAATATCACACGACATTTTCTAGTATACGGGTATCGTAATGTCTCTAATGACATCTGTGTCGTCGATAACCCTTTGACCCGTTCATGTGATGACCCAGAGACAGAATGAGTCTAGCTTGTCATTGATTGCGAATTCCGGTCGCATTATCTGTTGAAATTGTAATAAATTGCCGGTTTCGTGGAATCTCCTTTATCGTAGGCATTTGCATCTTGTCGTTGGTACAGTAACCGACATTGAGTGTCGTTGACTATTATCTGACTGTTGGCCCGCTTTATTACACTGGGCTGTCTATTAAACTCTGTTTTCTTGTCTATTAATATTCAATATTACCCAATATATTGCTTAGATTAGGAGACTTCTATCTAACATTATTAAGTGTGGACGGACCATTTGGTTTGGTGGTTAGAGACCCTGACTGCCAAGGTGAAGCTTGTGAGTACGATTCCCTCCCAGGACAAATATTTATGTGCATGAACATGTCTGTTTGTTTTCTAAGTGGGTATGTATCTAAAAAGTAGTATATGTAGTATATCAGCTATGCGGTTTCCATAGTACAAGCTGTGTTTAGTTTTACGACCAGATGGCAGTGTGTAAAGAATGTCCCGGGATATTTGTTTATTAATTTTATTTATGGTAAAATAACCTTACATTTCCTTCATTAAAAGTGCAAGCTCATGGTAGGATTCGAGTCCACGACCTTGGCTACTACCTTCGACGTCACTACAATACTCAACCTCAGGTTTTCGTCATTACTTACTCTGAGCTCATAAATAAAGCCTAGTAATCCGATAACAAATATATTCCTACGTAAGGTTCTAACAATATAATATTTAGGTAACAGCATTTTGAATTATCTGGGCTCACGTTGATTTTAAAGTTTAATTAGTTTTATGACTCATATGCGCCTCACGGTTTAATGCGCGTTTCCAAGGTATCTGAGGCTTTCAGGCATATAAAGTGTCACACATAGATAGACTTTATTTTAATAAAACATTATCCAAGTCATTCATTAAATTTTTGAGTGATTGATTCAAAATACGTACACAATCATAATTTTTTTTTTAAAGTTAAACGGAAGAATTTCTCGAGATAATAATATATTATGGACTTATAAATATTAAACTTTCAAAATAGATACAAAAAATTAAAACCAAAATAGCAACTGTATATACATATATTTTTTTTCGCATAGAGGACTAAATTAAACCTTACTCCATATAAGTACGGTAGAAATCTGTTTGAAAAAAAAAACATCAGAATCATATCCCTCAAGCGGTGTCTTTAAAACATGTCATTACGATACACAACTACATAACGACGTACAAAGGGACAAAACTTCAATAGATATCCTTTTGTACATAAACACAGATTCGGGGGAAAATATGGTGGCTCAATAGAAACATAATCCACATCCTAACTTTGACAAAGAACTTGTAATTGGATTACCCATCTTTCTAATGGGCTTTGCCAAAATATTGAACCTTTACTGTAGACAAATCACACGGAAATTTGATCTCTATAAGTAGAAGATTATGAATCAATTTCTAAAACGTGCGTTACGGCGTTTAAGTCTATTTGAGAAGCATTTATAAGTTCCCGGTACAGACATGCGACAAAAAAATATCACCGCTCGAAAAGATGTCATATTAAGGAATATGTCAATCATATTTTTATGATGCATTGAATAGCCCGTTGTTCACTTGCGTAATTTTTTTCCCATATTTCACGCTCGGTTTGAGTGGGCCGGGGTTTTTTGTCCAACTTTTTATTTTTTTGCTTTCGAGGGTTGTTTGGAAAATTCGCCGTATTTTCGAGTGTATTCGATTATTCTCTTACAAACGTTATCGGTACTTGAATCGAGTGGTTGTACAAACAGAGTTCACTTCCTGCTATGCTCATGGCAAATTAGATTTTGTGATTTAAAATTGGGTTGTTATTGCCGATGTATCAGTATTCTTTGCTGAATTAGCAAATAGAGCGGAAATGTTGCTGCAATATTAAATATTAGAGTTTTATTTCGCTACTCAAGTAGCATGTTTATTGATTGCCAGTTTTATTTCTGGGATGAAATTACAATATTAGAGGTTTAATATAATTTTACTGGAAATTCTATGCAGAAGATTTTTTTGTTACAATGTTCCGGGAGTTCAAAATATAGCGCAAATATAATTTTCATTGCGATGATGTGTACATACAGCGAAATTGGGCCATTTAAGCTATAATAATGATTTGTCAAAACATTGGTACAGAAGTGCAAAGTTTCATAATTTTCATCCATATTAGGTAAAAAAAAAGTTTCACCTACAAATGGGCATTCGAAAACACCGTCAGTGACCTCATTGTATCCCTAACACCTTAACATGACCACGTCAAGCGTTTATGACTCGTATCGCATTGTCTTACAATTACCAACGGTTTCACAAAATTTGGCACTACCGCACAACCACTTTAAGATGACCTGCGAATCTGTATTCATTTTTACTTTTTGTTTACGATTCAGGGGTTACGATAATCTGGTTGTGCGTTAGGGTAATTAGCAAGCATGTCCGTTGAATTGCAACGCGAAGTGCCGCTAACATTGTGTTTTTTGTTCTTAGTTCTGGTGTGGCAGCGGAACAAAGGAATCCTTGTAGCGTTTGAAATTTGATCGCATGCGACATCGCCGCCAGCTATCTTTGAGGAGGGTAGGCTCGGCTGGAACTTGTAAAAAATAAAAATAAAAATTTGTCACTGTGATGAGAGATGAAAAACTGAATAGTTGACTGTGTAATCAATATAATAATATGCTAAGTAGTTTGAATAAAATTAATTATTTTAATTTTAAATAGCCCTTCACAGGCACTGATGAATGGTCAGAAATCTATCCGGTCTAATGCCGCTTCGGATTAAGTTATTAAAGTATTCATTATTGTCTCTTTGGAAACCTATTTGAGTGTGTAATTCTATCATCAGCAACGTAAATTTAAAAAAATCAATTGATAACCAATATCAGAGTTTATGAAGACATAGATTTTTAAAATGACATTTACACCACAACCTTTAAATAATCGTTTTGTAATTAGCATCTAACGAAACCTGGAATGAGGTCCGCTTTATTAAGAGTGCCACATTCCCCGCCCTCCTTACTGCACAAGCACAAAGACGCGTTGTGTGCGACAACGCTGCACTGTGCTGCGCCGCTAATCACTTTCACGTGCCAGTGAGCAGTGTCCTCTGACAGTGTGCCGGGCAGCCTGCACTTCCTCAAGTCTAATGCAACGCAGGCGGAGTTCTTATGAAATGATGTACGAGTATATTTCTAAATATTATTAAAAACAGTTATTTTGTTGATTTCAGTACATTACAGAAGTTACGGATTCCTTTGCTCAGTTGTTCACTTAAATCTTATAATTTCTGTTCACAGGTACCTGATTTTATGTTATGCATTTCTGTTACAAACACCTATCAGAATATTATTTTTAGTAAAAAATTAAGATATCCAATCTCAAGTAAAACGCAGCGTAATTCAATCTTCATAAAGATGATATAGAAATAAATTTGCTATCTAATATTTTTTAATATAATTGAACAATCTGTTTTTTTTTATTACATAAGCGCTATATATATTTATACTTAAAAGGTAATTTTTATTGCACTTTGTCTATGATTAAGTTAAACTTTAAGTGTAGATCGCATGGGTTTTAAAAGCTCTCCTTACGGGTATGCATTAATCATTAAAGATATGAAAAATTGATCATTTTTTGTTGCTATGCCAAATATCTAAATAAATAAAAACTTGTCAAAGGGAAAATGAACAAAGCACTTTTTCTTTAATAAGAATAATCTTGAGTTTGACTACAAACTTACTATGGTAAGAGATGATATAGCCTAAATGAGAATGTTAAAGCCCTACCATAAGAATTTTCACATCAAAAACACACAAACAACTGACCAAACAAACCTAATTGCGCCGATAATCTAAGGAGAGATACAACCTTTTTCAGCGACATAAACTTGCAGAACCTCCAACATTAAGTTCCGACTAAACATAGACGTACAAGTGGGTGTAATGGGGTAATAGTGACTTGTACGAGTATCTCAATAATTTCGTGTCATGTAAGAGTAAGTACGGGCAAGTCGGGACTAGTAAGAGCTACCCGTTCCCATGGCATTCCGCGGAAAGGACCAGGGACAAGGCGTTATTATTGCCAATGAATATATTATTGCAGATGGTCGGCTTGCCATTTTTACCTTTAATCTTTATTCATTCGATATCTTTATGTTGTATAAATTGTTTAATATGACAATTTAAAAATTAATCTAAATTAATCAATTTTTTTTTATTAATATAAACTAGTGCTTGACTGATGGTAATCAATGTATAACATATTTGCTTCCGCGGTTTCACCCGTGTTTCCGAGGGTTTTAATGTATCCTGGGGTTATAACATGGCTTATGTCACTCGGGTATAATGTACATTTCACGTACCTAGTGAAAAAAAATATTACTAATGATTTTAGACTTTGAGATTACCCTCCAACATTAGAAAAACTTGCAAATTCAGCCCACTTCCTTAAAAATATTACTATATATACGAACAAAAGTATCTAAATGTAATAAAAAAATATTAGCTTTAGATTGAGAAAAAGAGAACAATTGCTTTAGTCGTCAGTAATAAAAAAATAAAATATTTATTTGAATTAATTGACAATTTATATTAAAATACCTAACAAATGATGAGTAGATTGAAATTCAGTTCACCTTACCAATCTTCTAAGAGACAAACCTCTGAAACTACCTACTTACCCACCTGCGACAATTATTCATCACTACAACCTTTGCGAATATGGAGCCGAGTTGAGCACGTAAATAAAAGTAGACAAAGAGAGCAATCCACACAAAAAGAACAGTGTGGAAGATAAAAAGTAGCTGTCAGGATGTAGTCACGAGCTCAGCGTGGTCTATGGAACAAAAAGACATAACCTCTATGGTACATGGGAATAGTTTGGGACAATAATGGTTACCTTTATGAAAGTTAATTAGACTTGCATACTTTGCGCGTGTAGGCATTTTGTCTTGCGGATTGTAATTCCTTTTTAATCTTTGGCCTTTAGGGTTGGGCTGCGATTGGTTGTTGAGTTTTTAATAAATGTTCCAATATCCAGATTCCAACTCTACAGCTGTCAAAAAAAATGTCTAAATCGTCCGTTAAACCAACACCGGTATTTAAAACAGGCTCAATCTTTGAAATTGTGTTTTTGTAGCTCAGTAAGGTTACATTAAGTACGAGTGGCCGTCAGGTGCCTGGGACGGGCCGGTCACGACTCTTTGACCGATGTCTAGCTGAAACACTAGCACCATTCCACGACTACATACAATCAAAAACATACCTAAATCACCGGAATATTAGAGCTTAAATTTCTATACTGTAACGAATTGCAATCGATAAGTTTTGTCACAGTAAAATAGACTTTAATTCTAAGTGTTATGATTCATTCTCGTATGGTGGTGTAGAGTTCGATTGAAAACACTTCGTTAGTTAATGCTCTACCTATGATCGTAATAAGTAGATGGTGTGTTGAAAAATTATCGGTACCATCGGAGGCGCAATGGACGCGTGACTTTTTTGCCTGTTTATATTGAGTTTGAAAGTTCAGATTATAGTTTACTGGATGTGCCGCGAAAGATTAACTTTAATGCAAGGTCGAAGCTACAATCAATAATATTATGTAATAAGTATACTGACACTTCCACACCAATTATTTTCTAGGTTTTGTGCTGTAACCATAATTTACTCTTAATCGCAAGCGATTCAAAGGTAAAAAAGCAGAACATAAACTTACATAGATGAACTGCATAAAAAAGTAGGTATATGAGTTGAACTGTTCATAAGTGCGTGTAAAGGCCTATTAAATAAAAGCATTATCATTGATTTTTTAGTGCGAGAGAAAAAAACCATGAAAATTTTCAGAAATAATCTATAAATCTAAAAACTAGAGTAGTAGAGCTCTTAGTGCAGAGTTCGTCCGGGGAAGTACTACCACCTTACCCATTTCTGCCGTGAAGCAGTAGTGCACTTGTATTACTGTGTTTCGGTTAGAAAGGTAAGGGGGCCGGTGAAATTACAGGCACATGAGACTTAACAACTTCACGTCTCAGGGTCGACAACGCATTGGCGATGCTCCAATGTTGCAAATGTCCATAGGCGGCGGTGACCACTTACCATCAGGTGGACCGTCTGCTTGTTTGTCGGCCCAAGTGGCATAAAAAAAAAAACTATACTTTTTAAGGCATAAAAGAAATAGTTCCCATATAGTGAGAGCCACTTCCAGTACCTCACTATATCTCCACACAAAACAAGTTCGTAATACCCGCTGCGAAGTAATAAATGTAAAGCAAACGCACGGTCCCCATCAAAATGTCATCAATGTTTCGGTAAATAAGTAACAGCTTACATAAAAGTAATATTGGTGCTCACAACGGTTATTAGGTTTGAACAAACGCTTTTAGAAAGTGTTGCCATGATGATATCTAGTTGAAAAGTATTGTTTTGGCTTGTGCATAGACAAATGCGGATACGGGGGGTACATACGTTTGGGGGTGGGGGGGAGAAAATTTGTAGTTAATAATTATTTTTGTTTACTAATTGATGAAGTTTGACCTTATGAGGATGATTTTTTTGTAATTGTACAAATCAAAGTATTTCGATCGTTAGTCAAAAGGGGGGGTAACTGTTCCCATTACTTCCCCTGTATCAGTAGCCGTGCATCAAGGAGAATCCTCGATATAAATGAGAATGTTGCTAATAAGCCACTAAAAGCAGCTTCAAGTTCTATTAAAACTTCTTCTAAAATAGAGTTACGTCACCTTCATAAACAGAAAATAAAAGAGTTCTTCGACATAAAAATAAGTATTCATAGAATTGTATCTTGTATCCAGTAATTTAGGCTTGCTAAGTTATATCTTTATATGTTATGTGGGCTGATATATGGGCAGACGGTCCGGTAAGTGGTCACCGCCGCCTATGGACAGTTCCAACACCGCTTGCCTGCTACCTGCTACCTAGGACGAACTATCGTGTGCAAGCATATGGTAACATGCTGTTTCTATGGCTATATGTAATCACTACATAGTATAAAACAAAGTCGCTTTCTCTGTCCCTATATCCCATATGTATGCTTAAATCTTTAAAACTACGCAACGGATCCAATCGAAGGGGAAGGTTTTTATGTATCATCATGTGACATCCCACGGGAACGCGGGTAAAACCACGGGAGACTGCTATAAATCTATAAAATAAATTAGTATATCAGTTATCTAATTAGTATAGTATAAGCTTGCTAGACAGAAAAAAATATTTATTTCATTTAAACAAATATACATGTTTATACAGGCTTTTACAAAAATACCCGTAAAGCCAAAAGGATGTTCAATGAGGCCTTATAACGAGTCCATTCACAATATTTAAGAATCGTAGTAATGCTGTATAACATACCCCAAAAAATAAAAATAAACTGATTTTTTTGAATGAATAATAGAAAAACTATTAAAGTAGACAATTATAATTAATTTATTAGGTAAAATAGGTACGTAGGCCTTTCTGTTAAATAATCTCGTTCCCTGACATGACAGCTTACTAGGGTTGTTGTCTTATATTAATTATATTTTTATGGGGTATTTTGTAACACGTTGTTTTATATTAGTAGCAAATACAGAATAGTTAAGTGGGTACAATTTTCTCTTATGTTTGCGAATTGTTATATTATTTTAATTTAATACTATTAATAAAAAGAACGGAATCATTTTGTTTTTTAATTTTTATTATATTTTTCTATTTCCTCAAATTTTCAATAAAGGTTACGAATTTCAACTAGAGGACGAGCACTAGAAAACAAAAATCCTCCAAATGCGTTAATAACTGTCAACACCTTACAGATATACCTTTTAAAATCAAATACTTGGTACTTTCTGTAAGTATGTACTTCAATAATATAGTGTTCATTTAAAATTCAAAAAAATTCAAATTTCAAAACCATTTATTCAGTTTAGGCCCTCAGAAGGCACTTATGAAGGTCACATTTAAAGTTACTGAAGCTACTACCGGTTCGGAAGTCAGCCTTCAATTGAGAAGAACCGGCAAGAAACTCAGCAAGGTTACATTCTTTTTTATTTTATTAAATTCTTTTTTATCTATTCTGACTTTTTGGCTATTTTATAATATCAATTTTACATATTTTTATATTTAACAATTACAAAATACTTAATAAAGCTAACATTCAAAAACAAAAAAAAGAAATAACAAGACTACAAAATAGAAAATGACAATAATTACTTACAACTTAAACAAGAAAATTAGAGGTGCACTGTGCAGAGAGCAGCTATTTCCATACATTTTTATCTTCAATATAATGAACCACCTTGTAATACGCTTTTTCTTTCAAAACTTTCCTAATATAATTTTTAAATTTATGATCAGACATTTTGGTTACTGAAAGCGGTATCTTATTATAAAATCGAACACAATTACCAAGAAATGACTTGTTTACTTTAGTTAGTCTAAAATATGGAACAACTAACTTCTCCCTTTGTCTTGTCAACAAGCAGTATGCAAGCACCTTTACTTACATCAAGCATGACAAGCTAATTAAAAAAACAAACAGTCATACACTACCCGTGTTGTGATTTATTTTATAAAAACTCAGAGTTCAAATTGATATCGGTTCTTTATGCAATTAATATTATTTTGTATTCACATTTATTATTAGTACATAACGCATTATTACGTAATTGTTCATTTATGAATTCTATTAGGGATTGGCCATAAAATAGTTAGTCATATCACGTGTTTGGAACTCCACCCCCTTGTCATGTATATTTTTTATCGACGGAAGTAATGTGTTTTTTATTAAAATACCTGTTAAGCTTATTTAAAATATTAGTTAGTTTTTTCAAAATTTTAAAATATTAATTGATTTAATAAAAATGTAAGTCACTGTTAGTTAACATACGTTTATTTCTATACTAAAGAGGTAAGGTCGACAGAGCAGTTGGCTTGGTGGTTAGCGACTCTGACTGCCAAACCGAAGGTCGCGGGTTCGATTCCCACCCAGGACAAACATTTGTGTGCATGAACAGGTCTGTTTGTTCTGTGTTTGGGTGTAAATAACTATATATTATTATGTATGTATTTAGAAAAAAAAAGAAGTATATATGTAGTATATCAGTTATCTGGTTCCCATAGTACAAGCTCTACTTAGTTTGGGACCTGATGGCCGTGTGTAAAGAATGTCCCAGGATATTTATTTAAAATTTGTACCTGAGTTTGTAAGTTTCGATGTAGGAGGTAATCTCTGAAACTACTCATTTGATTTTTAATATTTTTTTACAATTTAACACACTCTACCCTAGTGACATAGGGTAGTTATCATCTGGGATACATGTGAACCCTAGGGTCACTGGTGGAACCGCGGGAAGTACAAACAAAATGGCCGTGGGTACTACAATGAGTATGAGCTTTCGGAAGGATATCATCGTGAGGAAGCCTTTGCACGGTGGAAGGGTATTTTTTTTTCATAGTACTTGCCAGAATGGTTACTGCCCTTAGTTGAAAATCGGTCCCCAAACACCTATTGTGTTTAAAAAGCAGCACTTGAGAGCCAGTTCCCTTCTAGACTTTATGTGGTTACCACATTCGACCTGTTGAGCATTACATAAAAAAAAAGTTTTATTTCAGAAATCATTTTAACAAGATTTACGCTTAGACTTCCCAGTAAGTAATCAGAGATACTTGTGCTGGGAATTAAATTTAATTACTTAATAAGTATGTTTAGATTATAATCAAATACGAGACTTAAATAAAAAAAAAAAAAAAAAAAAAACTTTCAGTTACCTACTATCTGAATGGAAATTGATTCCTTTTTAAAAAAAGATTATGTCATCAAAAGTCAATGTCTGAATCTTGATTAAATACACAAGAGCGACGTTTGGCGGTCATAAGGTTAAATGGATCGTGTAAGCTCCTATTGAGTACTAGATTTCTAATGTTTAATCTAGGTTAACCTGATCGTTCGAGCTAGTCAAATTGTTTGTGATTAATTGCAGCTTCAAATAAATCACTTGTGCGGTAAGTAACCTTTATCAAGGTTACAGGTTTCACTTTATCCAAGTTCTAGGCTGTTATAGACGAAAGAGTATTATTTAGATGGTAGCTTGAAATGGGTAGCTTGGTTTTAGGGATACATTTTTGTCAATTTACGTGAATACTTACGTACGTATAGGCGGCGCAAGGGTAAGAAATGTCCATAGGTTGCGGTGACCACTTACCATCAGCTTGTTTGTCAGCCCATGTGGAATAAAAAATTACTCGAGTAGTAGAGCTCTTAGTGCAGAGTTCGTCCGGGGAAGTACTACCACCTTACCCATTTCCGCCGTGAAGCAGTAGTGCACTTGTATTACTGTGTTTCGGTTGGAAAGGTAAGGGGGCCGGTAAAATTACAGGCACATGAGACTTAACAACTTCACGTCTCAGGGTCGACAACGCATTGGCAATGCCCCTAGTGTTGCGAATGTCCATAGGCGGCGGTGACCCCTTACCATCAGGTGGGCCGTCTGCTTGTTTGTCGGCCCAAGTGGTGACTTGAAATGCCTGCATGGTGACTTGAAATGCCTGACGTCAGAAGGGGTAGCTAAGTATCAGGTATGTTTAAGGATACATTTTTGGCAATTTACGTGAACACGTACGTATGTATTGACGGTGCTGGTGTAAATGTCCATAGATTCGTGGTGACCACATACCGTCAGTTGCTTGTTTGTCTGCCCATGTGGAATAAAAAATTACGTTACTTAGACGGAACCTTCATAAGCTCAGCTTAGATCGACCGTCCACCTGTTTCCAAATCCTTCCAACTTTAGGACTATGGGGTTGAGATCTTGTGGGTAGGTCTTCTTTGAGTTGATATTTGTTTGACAGGAATTCGTTCGGTATTTTTTTTTGTTCAGATCCGATCTTATTTGATTTTTTGTTGATGCTGGTGAGGAGTAGGTTCACCTCGCTAGGAGTGACATGGATCTGACAATAAACTGTCAGCGGTCATAACCAATAATCAATCTTGTTAGTTTTCCTTTTAAACAGGAAATATTTGTATGTAAGTATGTTTGTTACTCTTTCACGCAAAAGCTACCAAACGGATATGGATGAATCTTGGTACATAGATAGCGCATATCCTGGAATAGTATATAGGCTACTTTTTATCCCGGGAAAATATGATATCCCCCGGGAACGCGGGTAAAACCGCGGGGGACAGCTAGTTAAATATATAAGAATGAGACAAATATGTTTTTATTAATTTTATTTATTTATTTGTTTTTAATTATTTATTTGTGGTCTAGCGTTGTTACAATATTAAATTAGAGATTGACATACATTGAGAAAAAGTCTATCAGCATAATAATAATTTATGGTAAACACAACCTTTTTTAAAGTTAAATTTCAATCATCTGGATGGAACGCCGTCTGATTTAACATTTGGGGACAATTTATTTTATAGCGAAATCCGATTATAATAGAATGTTATTAATACAGGTACATGATTCACTGGTGCCCAAGAAATCATTATTGAATTTCCACTTCCTAACTTAGCTTTCCCTCAACCTATCGAGATGGAAATAGCAGTGATCATCGGACTCTGAGTAAATTTTATTATGGAAGCAGGATTCAAGAAAGAAAGTTTGGACGTTATTAGTGATGAGTTATGAAATTCATGTCATAAGTGTGAAAATATATAAAAATGAGTTTATTAATTTCGTCAAATTAAATAAATAACTGACATGAAAATGAAATAGAAATAATTCTCATGAATGAGTCATCATGATCTCTAAAGACAGATCCGTCATACAAAAAATTATAGTCTGGGAATTTGCACGCAACATTTTTCCAAATGTTATCCAATCTTAAATTCTGTTTAAAAAAATTGATTGGAACCTCAAATGACGAATCGCGAAACATGCTCTCTAAGCCACTTTGATAAATCGGTACAGTCATCTTCAAAAATAACAAATAAAAACATTCACAACAGAAAAATAATCTTTGGCTATAAGGAGCTCAGGCAGAGTCGATTTTTTTTTCAAATTTTCCAAAAGTACCAGACCCTGTAAATCAAAGGGAAAGCCACAATCTAATAAGTAATATAATACGATTAATGTAAAAAGGCTCAGCAATCCCTTATAAATAAGGAACAGGGCCGGCAGATGATGCATGCATATTGTCCGCGAAAGCTGTGAAAGCCATCTGCGGCTAACACCTTCAAGTAAATATAAAAAAAGAAGAAAGCAATGAAAACACAAAGCTGATCTTAAAAATGTTTTCTTTTTTTAATTTTAATAAAATGAATAACTTAAAAAGCTGTCATTATTTTTTGCTATAAACATTGTAACATTTCTAATATCTGTTGCTGACAGTACCTGCGCAAGCGCAAGACAGCGTGCAAATTGATGTCACGACAGCGAGCGCTGTATCGCGGACCTCGGTCACTGATGGCTAATTAGACGGACGCCATTCATCATCAGAACAGGTCCTGATCGAGGTGAAAGGTTAGGATTGCAGGTGTTTCTGATATTTTGTAGCAATATACACTTACTATTAGGTATTAGAATGTTATTAGGGTAAGTATAGGTAATATTATATTTGAATTTATATCTAGCTTCATAAATTTGCTGTCGTGTGTTGATATTGCATAGAAACAGATTTAAGTTTAACTTACACACTTTAACCTAGAAAGTATGACGTACCTACTGGCTGACGAAAGCTATAAATTTTCAAAAATTTCATAAATTTTAAAGCTGAAAATCCGACTGCCTAGTAAGTTATTATTGAAATAGGCTCGATATTTTTATATTCATGGTTGAATTATTTTTTACCCTTTTCATCACATCTAATATGGTTCAAATTCGTTAAATAGGTTACAGTGGCCAAATACATACATGTAATAATGTAGGTAGAAAATAAATAATAATCATAAATAAACATACCTACGTAAGTATGCCTCAATAAGATTACCCTCCTTCTGCAGTCGGGTAAAGCCATGAATCAAACATTCATAATTTTGACAAGTTTCAAAACTTGGATGTCTTAAAAATTCAGTTCAATGTCGGTTACGGAAAATGTTACTCAAAACGTACATGCAATACAATCTTTTTTTCAACCAACAAAAAGTATACGGATAAACATAAATTACTGATGATTTCTCTTGAAAATACAACAACGTTAGACACGAGCACAGCAATAACGACAAATCTATTTGCCATCGCTATTACCATGTAAAATATCACGTACGCAGTTTCAATACCAGCCCCTTATCCAGCTAATACAAACATCGTCGTCCGCGGCACCTCGAGAGCTTACCTCTCACGTGATTGCGTACTTATCGAAAGAGACAGAGCATTGAGGCCGCAGCGGCAATCGAGCTAGTGTCATTTTCTATACAGAATCGAAACCCTGAACTAAATTACATGTTAGCAACGCTCATCCGAGCCAATGACAACTTTGTACGGAATCATCTTGTTGCGAGTGATCATTATAGGTGATTTGAACATTATGCTGTGTCCACATTATGATATGACGTTGATAATCGAAATCTATCTTGTTGAGTGTGGAGGTAATACTTTGATGTAGAAATTCATGAAATATACTAGATTTTGTTTCACCCACATTCCTGAGAGAATTAATGTTTTCCCGGGGGAAAAACTTTGCCTATGCCACTCGGGAACAGTGTAGCTTTTCATCAGTGAAAGAATTTCAAAAATCGGTTGAGAAGTTTTGAAGATTGTCTCCTACATCCGAGTATACAAAATTACCTTTTGAAAATATAACTAGCTTTTTGTGCAGTTTCATCCGCTTTCCTGGATCGATGTAACCCAGGCTTGTAGCATAGCCTATATTCTGGTATAATGTACCCATGAAGTAACTGAAATAATTTTTCAAATTGGTGCACTGGTTCGAAGTGGTTTGGAGATTAAACTCCATATCCACAACCTAAAAAACCGTTCTCACTCTTTATAATATTATAGAACAGATAAAGATTTCCTTCGAGGTACTAGCTCCTACCTAGCAATCTTATGCAAAATTGATAGAACATACCAAAATATACAACATTTATATGATCAATAATATATAATACCATCATAAAACTGAAGAGGATATCCAACAGTAACACAAACAAAAAAACGTGTCATTGTCTGACGTGACGCTAGACAGACCTACGTGTCTGACGTCAAATGTGTCAAAAACGTCAAAAATAGTGAAATTTCGTCTCAGCACGATATATTCAAATTTCTAACCGTGTGTCATTCGATACCAAAAGACGTCTGACATCTTCATGACTACAGTGTAGAAAGTAAAACGCCATAACTTACAATTCGATTGATATTCAAATATCCACTTTAGGAACAACACATAAGATTCAATATTAATATTATTTTATTGCAACTATGATAGCATAAAGGAATTCGTCAAGTGACTATCAGTCACGGCCTTTGTGAAAGACCACTAACCTACAAAGTTAAAAAGACAACTCCAATGAACTCTATTTCCGAGTGATAAAGCTTATTTTCGTTTAGAAATTCAATTTAACCCTTGCGAAGCGGGAGGTGGTCCAAAAGGTGCTTCTCCCAAAACTGACGGCGTCAAAATGTTTCAAAGCGGTCAAGTGTGATGACTTCTTGTTAGCAAGTATGTTTTGTACGTGCATCAGTGACAAGATAATGCTGGTTTGATGGTTTCGTTTGTGAGTTTAATAATGTGAGCTGTATTTATGTTGTCGACTACCGATGCTTTTGTTTTAATTTTCTATTACTTACGTAAGTTCATAACTTAAAATAATTAAATGTCTGCTGCTTTGTGCTGATAAACTTGGACTAAAAGCTGGTATATTAATGGTTATTTTCTTTAAAGTAATGTTACAACGATTAAATCCGTTTCTATAGGCAACAATTACCATAGTAGAATAAAATTTCATGCCCTTACAAATTGTAGTGGCGAGAACTCGTTTGCACCATCGGCATCGCATCGTTAACATCCTCGTATATCTAAGGTCAATAATCATAGGTGACGGTCTTGTTGCACTAAACAACGGCCTAACACAGTAATCAAACAAACGACAGTCACGTCCAACACGATCAAATCACGTAGGTCGATAACTAGTGTAACGTTTCTCAACATTTGACATTCCGGAATGGACCAAATTGCAGGTTCGATGTCTCGGCAACGTTTTTCTCACACGATTCGAGAGCAAATAACTGGGTGCTGATGATATGGCAATATCGTTTCACGAGTAATGCTTGAGGTGTGGACTAAAGTGCGTGACACACCGGCTGGAAGGTCATCAATCATTTGTTCGATGATTGCGTAACGCATCGCATAGAGATCATTTTGTAAAACTGATATAGAACATTTAGATCTTTTTAAGCATCTTAGAGTGCGTGAGTCATTTTTAACAATATTCTTTTTTTGTATAAAGCTTCAAAAGCGTGGTCTCATATCAGATATTTGTCATTGAAACACAATAATGTAGCTTGTAATGTAACTTGTTGGACGAAATACAAGTAAGTAAACCACACGTCTAAGTATAGCTCCGGTCATACTATCATGGGCAGAGCCAATTTTCGCCTCTCATATTGGTAGCGTGTAAGTACGCGATTGTACCATGATTTCAAAATTGAATTGAATACTGTCCTATTACTAACTCACACTACCATCGCTGACACTCTCTTTCCCTCTCATTCGTTGCGGGTTCGATAGAATAGGACGGGTATAATCGATCTCTGTGATCTCACGACGTTAATGAGAAATGCAAGTGTGGTGTCAATTTTACCCGGTCGTGAGGTGTATGTCAATTTTGCCCAGTGAGCAGTGGCGGGTTATTGTTGGAAAATTCTTTGTAAAGCGCATCCTTTGTGGCACATTCCTCAGGTGATTGCGTATATGCAATTTTCGCGATTGTTGTGGCATTCGTTTTCCAGCGTGATCACATGCGAAAAAGGTTTTGTGTTACACGGCGTGGTTTGCTGCGGAATAGAATCGTGTACCTATGTACCTAATAGGCTTGTAATAGATTTTGACAATTTGTTATAAACTCGTAGGTGTTAGGCAAAATTGTTTTAGGTACCTGCAAATATGTGCTTAATGCATTATAATATTTGAATGCATATTATAGAAGCACGGGGGGATATTAAATAATATTATTGGATATTTATTTAATTTTGGTAATCTTATTTGTTCTATTGTATTGTACCTTTTCGTCTAGAGGCAGATTATCATTTTAGATGATTTAAGAACACTGTCTCGGTAAATGTTTCAATAGACAGAGGCTAGGTGTTTAGAGGGTTTCTAAGCCTGGGTTGACTGGTACAAACATTTGTGTGCCATTCGGTAATCATGTCGGCTTATTCGTTATCAGGGTCTAAATATAGGATATGTATGTATGATTATTTTTGTAAATGTATGTATTTAAAATAAAAACCAATATATGCATTGCACACTACATATCGGTAATCTAGTTTCGATATCATTAGTTTGGGACCAGATGGCCGTGTGTCCAGTCCATGACAATGTCCCAGGATATTTATTCATTCATAATCAATCTAAAATATAAATTATTATACACAAACAGAATAAAAATTCTAGCTTGTTTGCTATCATTTATATGGTTACATTAGAAAAATGCATTGGTGATAAAAAAAATCATATGCAAAGATAGTAACGCAGTGGCCATTATTGTCTCATCTCATCTTACATAAAAGACAGGGACTGCATTCAAGTCAATGGAAAACGTGAGTACATTCAAGTTCATAAATCCGTTGGATTGAAAACCAATAAAGAAATATTTATTCATGATAGTCAAAAGGTATATGAATAGAATGACTTTCATCTAACATAGGTAGGCTGTAAAATATTTTTTAAACTTATTCCGTTCCTTAATCCGGCGGCAGTACCAAGAAAAATATTCAAATTAGAACTTTAAGACCATATAACTGAGTTGTTTCGTGCTTAGTCTCATTGCTTCTATGGAAATAATGTTATGTGTACTGTGTTGAATGTACTGTACTGCGTGTACTGTGTTGTGTGGACTGTGATGTGTGTACTATACTGTGTTGTGTGTTTATTGTCTTTTTTTCTAATTTGGTTATTTACCTTTATTTTAGTACTACCTAAGGTACCTACAGAAGAATTTGTCAACGACAAAGTAGCGACAGCACAGTGGTTGTGTGTACTGTGCTCGAGTATCGTACTGAATCATGTTTTTTTTTTATTTAATCTATCTTTACTTTAAACTATCAAAAGGAACATTTACGTAATCGACTATACTTCGTCACACAGCAAGCATGTCGAAGTAATGACATTGCGTACGTGCGCCAATCGTTGAGCACGCACTCGGCCCGGTGCGACACCGGCGGCGGCGGCGGCGGAGCGGGGCGGCGGCAGCACCGACGACGCCGCGACGTGCGCAAATATGCGTAGCCACTGGCGCTGACGCCACTGTATGCTGACTTGTACAGTAAATTGTTCAGTATCCCCACTTTATACTTAAGATAAAATGTTCTTACTAAATCCTCTTCTGTATCCTTCTACCCCTAGGCTGTCTGGAAGAAATCGCTTTAGCGAAAAAATCGCCTATTTTGTACACACTTGTTCTGTTATCAACTTCATTATGTTCCTTCTTTTGTCATGTCTTGTACAAACAAAGTATTTTGTATTGTATTGTATTGTCATCATCATAGTCTTTAGTCCATTGCTGTGTTATTCTACTGGCAGCATTACTTCGGTTAAGTTAATGATATGCCGGTTTAATTTCTGTTTAAGGGTAAAAAAGGGTAAAAGTCATCAGAAGATTTAATACTTTACAGACTAAAAAAAACCTGTTCAAAAAGGTTTAATTTGCACTTCCTTAATTTATTCTGCTCGGTCAAAGGCCAATGTTTCATCACGGTCATAACTATGTTTTTTTACGCTATTCATAACTACATGCGGTCACACGCGGTTTGTAACCTTTTGAGTTACACACATTTTGTGTAAACTGTTTTACTGACGTCAATGGAGTCACCGAATCTCAAGAATCCCCGCAGCTGTTGCAACAGACTTGCCTTACTGTTTCTCTCTTAACTGTGCCAGTTATTTAAACTGCATTTCTACACAATTGTATTTCACCATAATGACAAAACGTACCGATACAGTGCGGACTTCGGATGAGACACGTACGAGAGCAAATCTGCGAGTAAATTGAAGCCATGCATCACACGCTACTGTCTTTGGTAAGATTGTCCTATAGGTACAGGCATGAGCATAAATATGTAACGACGATTTCGAGTGCATTACAATATTGCCCAGCCAGTAATGGTAGTATATGGGGATATATGGGGATAAGTATTTGCATCCTTTTATTAAGGGAATCTCCCTTCCCTATTTCAAAGACGAGTTGAAATTACACATTAGCTAAAACATTTTTACCTATTTTATTCTAACTAACCTAGTAGAACTTTTTGGCATAACCTTTCTGGGATCACTTTCAAAGAACCAACATACCCTTTCATATATGATTGTTATACCGAAATCGCGCATCCATTTGTACAAACAATTAAATTAATCAAAACAAACACTTAACATTAGCTTACGTATTCGGTATGTGACATACCAGAACCCATTGAACCGTTGCCAATCCAAAGTGCAGTGACGCGTGACTTAACCCTCTAATGCAATTGCACAATACTCCTCAATATGCAGCGACCAAGCTAAATATTTGTTAACTGATTAAAAGTCAAAGCTGTCCCGCTCGGGGCTACCGCATGGAAACAATTGCGAACTCTGATCTAAATAATATTAGCTGGGCGGATCTTACGCGTGGACGATCACAGGGTTTGTTTGTACCCCTTGAAGTTGACGGGTTGGGGAGCTGTGGGGAGCGGCAGCGGGTTAACTGGTAGAATTACCTGACACTGGAAATTTTAGGGAAATTCCTGACTGACAATTTTTGTCAAAATTGTTATGGCACTTTGGAGAAAACATAGCGAATGGACTCACATTTGCTTTTAATTTTATTAAGTTGGTATATTAGGATTACATCCTCATACAGACTAACTTTAATAACTTAATATAGATTTTCAATTTGATTGTGGTAAGAAATGGTAATTTTTCTACTTCTCTCTATACCTTTTTCTTATTCCATCCTCTGTGAAATTTTAAAGCCACATTTGACAAGAGGTTTTCTCGCTTTATCCTGCTATGCCCGTCTCTTTTTTATGGTGATTAAAATGTATTCCTGTTATTCCCCGCTCCGCTCATGAATGTACCACCGTCTTACATTTCCGCCTCAGAAGCTCCCAGTTGACATTTAAGATTAGCGAAATTTATAACGCAGAGAATATTCAATATAACACTGCTTACAGCGCGGGGGTAGAAGAGACCGTTTTCCTTGTCTTGAAGGGATTTACTCTAATTTGTTTGTTTACGATGTCAAAACGTAGCTTTTAACGGAGATATTATTTGAATGAAACTGGTTATAGGTATTATATTTTTTTTATATACCTACCTTATTTTGATGAAACATTGTCAGGCCAGTTAGCTTGGTTAGATACCCTGACTGCCACGCCGCAGGTCGTGGGTTCGATTCCCAACTAGGACAAACATTTGTATGCATTAAAATGTCTGTTTGTTGTTGCAAATATGTATATAAGTATGTATTTAAAATAGTAGTATATGTAGTATACCAGTTGTCTGGTTTCCATAATACAAGCTCTGCTTAGATTGGTGGTCTGATCTGATGGTGGTGTGTAAATGGAATGTCCCAGGATATTTATTTATTTAACTTCATCAAAGCTTTAGTCAAAATTGTATCATCAAACTTTCTTCATACAATAGCCTTCGCTATAACTTATTTTATAATATTATGCCTGTCTTTGAACACTTTAGGTGGAGTTATTGAATGAGGGGGATGGTGGATAGCTATGGGGTGAGTGGCAGATGCACGTTCGACACGTGGAACAATCGATTTTGAGTAATGTAGAGCAGTTTTAATAAATAACACACTTTGAGCAGCTGAAATTATAGGTTGAAATGTAAAAATTGAAGTGTAAAGTTTGCGTTCTTTTTTCAGAAGAGTTTTGAACAGGTTTCTATAGATTGACTTCTGTAGAAGCCTTGTAGGATACTGAGTGTAAAAGTGATAAAATACTGGTCGAGGCCAATTTTAGCGTTGATTTCATTGGTGAAGCATTTGATGTTATAAAGGGTCATAGAGAGCCCTTACTTGTTACAAAGCAATGTAGAATTTGCTCATAAAACTGCAAAAAAATCGAACATTAAATCGATTCATCGAAGAGTTATTATGATTGTTTTAATGCAGCCTCAACACACATTAAGAAGCATAATAAAATAATAAATTCCGCTCGATTGGGACCGGTTTGGAGCTTCTAAGAAGCTTACGAGGACTTATAATGTAAAGTTGTGCGATTTAAAATGTTCGAAGCTTTCGCGACAGAAGATGTTTTAAATATTTTGGTGGCAACAACTTATTTTGTTTTTTTTTATCAACAAATACATCACTATATATAAAAATGAATCCCTATTTCCCTTGGTCACGGCATCACGCATAGACGGCTGGACCGATTACGCTAATTCTTTTTTTGTTGTATTTGTAATTGTCAGGAGTAGACCAGGGTAGAAGCCTTTAAAAATAATAAAAAGTGAAAAAAAATAATAGTAGGATGAAACCCATTAGAAAAGGAGGGGAATATTTTAAAAATGAAAGGAAAAATAATTTACGGGCGATCTGAGGTCGGGAAGAGGGTGGAGGTGAGGTTTTAAGGGTAAAAAACGGTTTTTCTCGATTTCCGGCAAAACTAAAAGTCCTATGGAAAAATGTCAAATGGCAAAGTTGTAGCTAATAAAAAGATCTAAAACTTTTGTACTTACACTTTTTCCACATAACCTCAAAATTTATGTGAAAAATTCAAAAAACCAAGTTTTTGGTTTTTTATTTTTATCTTTTACAAAAAAAATCCTTTTTTTCACGAATATTGGTGAAAACTTACCTTTTTATGTCCCAAATACGCTGTAATTTATTTGATTAGAAATATTTCTTTTTTCACCTTATTTTGAATTAATATCGAAAAAGCACCCTAATTTTCAATCGAAAATTCACCCGACGAAATATCAGCTATTTTGAAAAAATTGGTATGTTTTGTTTTCCTTGAAATCTCTACTTTCCGATGGTGAAAAAAATATATATGTTACTATAGTAAATCTTCTCAGAAAATGCAAAGAATGGAAGAGATAATGAATACATATTTGCGCTATGTAGAAAAATATTACGCACCACCGAACTCTGGAATATTGTCTAAGGTTTTTCTACGACTACGTTCTCTTCTTTTAGTTGAAGTAGCTGCTGGTACTGTTGTGACTAACTGATTTTTTAATTTCGGGATACCCATCAAAGACATTTAGCTGCTTGCTGCGTAATGTTTTTCTACATAGCGCAAATATTTATTCATTATCTCTTCCATTCTTTGCATTTTCTGAGAAGATTTACTATAGTAACATATATATTTTTTTTCACCATCGGAAAGTAGAAATTTCAATTAACAGAAAACATACCAATTTTTTGAAAATAGCTGATATTTTGACGGGTGAATTTTCGATTGAAAATTAGGGTGCTTTTTCGATATTAATTCAAAATAAGGTGAAAAAAGAAATATTTCTAATCAAATAAATTACAGCGTATTTAGGATATAAAAAGGTAAGTTTTCACCAAATTCCGTGAAAAAAAGATTTTTTTGTAAAAGATAAAAATAAAAAACCAAAAACTTGGTTTTTTGAATTTTTCACATAAATTTTGAGGTTATGTGAAGAAAGTATAAGTACAAAAGTTTTAGATTTTTAGATCTTTTTATTAGCTACAACTTTGCGATTTGACTTTTTTCCATAGGACTTTTAGTTTTGCCGGAAATCGAGAAAAACCGTTTTTTACCCTTAAAACCTCACCCCCACCCTCTTCCCGACCTTAGATCGCCCGTAAATTATTTTTCCTTTCATTTTTAAAATATTCCCCTCCTTTTCTAATGGGTTTCATCCTACTATTATTTTTTTTGGTTTTAAAAATTATCTACCCTGGTCTAGAGATGGTTCTTATGAACGAAAAAATTAAGAAAGTTGCGCGGAAAATTAGAAAATTTAAGAAAACTTAACCACTTTACTAGCGCTTTTGATAAAATAAACTTTTATTATTGTCAGTCGTTTGACAGCTGGAGCGATTAAATTATATTGATAAAATAATAAATTTATAATTTCTTATTGCACATTTCACAGTCGATTCAATCGGAAAATTCGAATTCAATATTCATTGTTAAGACAGGACAACGTCTGTCGGGTCAGCTAGTCTACAAATAAAATAAAGAAATCCTTTTAAAACCGTAATAACCAATCTACTTAACTGTATGATCCAAAATATCTGAATACCATTGTGTTGTAAAATTTGGAAAATCCCAATAAATGTACAAAGCTACTGGTTTCTAAAAAACGATGAAAGACCAGCAAAAAGATCAATAATCAAACACCCGCCGATGTAAAACAATGAACCAATTACACTGTCCTCCATTGTGCCCCACAATCCCGGAATAGGGGAGAGAAGATAAAAAAGCGCAGTCCCCCGGGACTCGTGATAAAAGATTTTAGCGCGGAGGGGGCCGGTCGGGATTAAGCGTATTTGCGCGTGATACTTTGTCTTTTTAAACGCTCCCTTTTTTTGTAAGAAAGATGTAAAGAGAAATTATTTTTTTAGGTGCTGAATGTTCTCGTTTACCTTTAATAAGGATAATAATTTTGCGTTGGAACAAATTACAGCTACAAATATGTTGTAACGTAATGTAATGAAGTTTTTCCAGTAATTGGGTACGAGACAAGTCTGTGATCAATCGCCACAAAATAATGTCCAAAACTTTCCAAGAAAACAATACCTTTTGTTTATTTCGAAATTTCACCAAGAAAACTCCTAAGACCTGTTCAACTCGTAACTCAAACAATTGGATAAATTAACAAGATCGTCAACATCCCTGTGCCCCTTAAATAAGCAGTTGTAATAACTCGCGGGAACTTTTTCGCGGAAGAAAAAATAAAAATAGGGGAGAGACAGGATTACTTGCCCCGAGCGTATCTAGATGTGACAGATTAACCGGTAATTTCCTCTAAATTGATATCTCAAGAGGTTCGTTTTTTTTTCTCAAACTTTCCCGCTTCTCCCCTGTGTTTGAAAGATTGCCAGTCATCATGGTTTATGCGATAAGGTTATGAAAATCTTTGACGTAAATTGGCGGAAGTTTGGCAGTTTTTTGGGAGTTTTGTTGAGGAGACCTTAAGTTAAGATAAAGTAAAAAGTTAGATCTTTAGGTCTTGTAATATTGTTGTATACCGGTATTTTGATGGCATTTTATAAGTTTCGAGCAGTTCTAAGTCAGCATACATTAAAGGGTAAGTACCTTTGCAATATTGAACATAAAACATGAGTCAAATAAGTACACAAAAACTACTTGCGTGAACAGGGCCAAGTCCTTGAAACTAGTTTCCTGCGTTATTAAACATGACATTTGTATCAAAAATAATTCTACATAATTACCAAAACGTAATATCACGTTTGCATAACTATTAGCGTTACAAGTAGTCAGTGAAGGTAGCCTTGTTTCAAAACGTTTGATTGCCACTTAAATTCTATTTGACAAAAATACATGCACGAAAATCTTGCGTAATGTTAAATTAGGCATCATCCACCTCCTGTCATGTCTTGTAGCAATTTGTAGTATCATACAGGCAATAAAACTGTATTAACGTTCACTTGTAAAATATTTACGCAATATAACTGACCAGTGTTGATTGGCCCGTCTATTTGTTGAACTTGGCTCAGGTTTACAGAAATATGAAGACGTGCTACGGTTCCGGATAGGATGGTTGTTACAACGCGTGTGCCAAGTTAAGTCGTTGGAAGTCGCGGTCTGTTTGTCAGTCTCCTTTGAATTGGTACAAATTATCATTTTTATTATAATTATTATTTGTGCTTAACTACTTTTGTTATCTTGCCGATAATTATACCGCTGCGTAATAAAAAATAGTTTTAGCTTAGTAAATCACGTTTGGGTTGTTTTACTTTAGTTTTATGTATAATACCTACTTAATTACTATTTAACAAATAACACGATGATATATTTTAATCAATAATGCCTTCACATATACTTATAAATAGTCTGAGCTTTCCCTGAGAAGAGCCGAAAATAAACTAGGCATTTTCACTTTACAAAATCAAACTAAGATATATGAATCAAAAAGTAATTGAGTCTCACACATATTATTTACCATTCGGCGCTTGGTTTTACTCGTTTTTCCTAGAGATATTATGTTTTCCCTCAATAAAAAGAAATCTATGTGTTAATGCAGAACGTTTATCTTTGTGCCATGTTTAAAAAAAAAACGCTTAGCTGTTTATGCGTCATTTAGTCACAATCCTATATTGGTAAGATTCTGTAAATCAATGCAGCTATGTTTACGCTTGTGTCAAATATGTCCCGGATATACATAAATTTTATAACACTGCCGGATGCAATCAGTAGCCAATCAAGATCATCTTGTCAGCGACTGTCAATTGTCTAGACGAAACTGATTCAGATGTAAGGTTGCGACATCAGTTGCGGCGGGAAGGAAGTTGCAATCATATTCTATTGCGGATTAAAAGTTATCAACGCGGTAATGTGATATAGAAAGTAACTTATTTGAAAGTTAATAAAGATTTGTGCATGAATAAATTATGTCTCGATATCAAAGTTAAAAGTTTGACGTTACCTTCTATAAATGAGCTTAGTGCCCGTCAATTTAATGCAAAAACAACAAGATATATGCATTTTTACCATTTATAACTATCAAGTTTTGAAATATAATAACTTTTTACACTTTATTTATCTTTGGAGATTTTTTCAAATTCATAATTGAGGTTATAGAACCGCAATATCTAAAAAATACTGAAGCAAATAAGAGATTGATGGATTGTGTAGTAGTAGAAGGAGTACCTAAGCAAAATACTGAAATGCGAGATTTTAGATTGAAGGAATGATTAGAGAACATAGAAAGCACACAAGGAGTTATTGTTAGTTTTAACTAAAATGGTAAGATACAGTTTACTGCTACAGTCCGTCTTACTGTCTGTCTATTTATTATTTCTATTTAAATCATTTTATAATTTACGCTATGAAATTAGCACCATATCTGCCTTTACGTTTTGCGCTAAGCATAGGCGTACTAACTTTAACAAACCTATTTTAATTCCAGATTCTCCGCGAGCACTGTCGCCCTACCTTCCAATCTCAACTCCCGGACTATATGGCAACATACATATTGCTTCCCGTCGTCGCCTACGCACGGATTTATTTATTGCCACTGCAGGCTGCGATTTATTATGTTGGTAGCATTGCTTGTTGCAATTAGCTCACGTGCTGGTGTCGTTTGTTTAATATATCTTGCGCGTAATTGGTTGGTACTAGGATTGGTCGTAAACGGAAGTAAATACTTGGGATATGTTAGTATGGTATAGTCGTTTTGTGAGGGGTTGTTAAGGTGTGGGAATGGAGTTCAATCAGTGAGATTTTGATGTTTATTTGTTTTAATAAATCTTAATACTGGGGCTGGATTCTGTAAGGAAAATGACACTAGCTCGAGGATGTTTCATTGCGGTCTCTGCTACTACGCTAATACTACTAATCATGCGAGAGGTAACCTCTCCGAGGCCTCCGTGAAGCGGCTCGCCGACGAAGTTTGTATTAGCTGAATAAGGGGACTTAATTAGGCTATACGAGTATACCTACCTAATTTTAAAAACAATTAAACGATTCTAAATCTACGTGAAGTTGACGACTTAATTTAAGATTATATCTTGTTACCTACCATTTCCTTAAAGCAATAATCATTTAAACGCTTCTCAACAGCTTAAAAAAAGTTGTATAATCGTGACTTTCACGACAAAAACGTTTTACAGGTTGATTGATAGGCTGTCTGGGGTGGGAACGTTTGACTTCCGCTCCGGTCGCTCACATCCGGTGATACTTTTTATTTCACTTTTCACGTTTCCGGTGTCAGGCTGTCGTGGAACATGACATTTGCTTTGTATTGAATTGACAGAGCTTTAACGGAAAAATAAAATTTCTGAGTCCGATTTTACGAGATAACAGCAGGGTGAAAAGTATAAATTCATTGATATCGAGCCAACATTTTGAATGGCCTTTTCAGTTAACACGTGCGAGTTTGGTTAGTGTTAATGATTTTTTAAAGTTATGTTTTATTTTGAACAAATATTTCAATCTCACTATATTGACCAGATGGACGGTCTGGTTTTCAAGCTTACGATCGTTCAACCTCACTATGTTAACTGATGATTTACCCGAAAGTAATAAGCACAAAAAGCCTAGAAGAGTCAGAGAACTGGCTCTTAACTGTAGTAATGAACACCTGTAGTAGAGCTCTTAGTGCAGAGTTCATCCGGGAAGTACTACGACCATACCCATTTCTGCCGTGAAGCAGTAGTGCAAATTATCGACAGGCCAATTGGCTTGATGGTTAGCGACCCTGACTGCCAAGTCGAAGGTCGCGGGTTCGATTCCCACCCAGGACAAACATTTGTGTGCATGTCTGTTTGTTCTGTGTCTGGGTGTAAATATCTATATGTGTATGTATTTAGAAAAAAAAAGTAGTATATGTAGTATATCAGTTATCTGGTTTCCATAGTACAAGCTCTGCTTAGCTTGGGATCAGATGGCCGTGTGTAAAAAAATGTCCCAGGATATTAAAATGTCCATAGGCGGCGGTGACCACTCACCATCAGTCCACCTGATACTTATTCCGTCTACTTATATGTCTGTATTGTTGCTTGGGTAGATGCCGGCCAGCCAAGAGTCCCATTTAGTGAGCAATCCTGAACTGCTAACATCCAGGGTCATTCGGCGACTCCATCCACGCAATTTCCTTTACACTTGATGAAATTGCTGGACTAAATTGCATAAACATGTAAATAACGGAAAGTTGTCGGTTCTGCACATCCGTTGACATACGAGCTCATCACACGTTCAAGAGCTGAGGTCAGTAAAAGTTTTTTAGTATCCACATCCGGTGGACTTCGGATCGACGTCGTGACTCTGATCTGATGGCTCAAGTGATGGGATTACAGCGATAGATTGTACGACGGCTTTTCAGACAACGTGCTTTGAATCGTATTTTGTCATAGCACATATAACTCACCTTTTTAAAAAGTGTTTATTAAATTTGTTAATATGGTTGGTGAAGAAGTTAAATGAATAGGTACACCACTCGTCATGACTACTCAAAACAAGATATTATGTCCATGAACATATTTGTTTGTGTTCTGACATAGTATTTATATAGTTATAAAATATTAGTTTATAGGGAAAAAGAACATAACATTTATTATTATTATAATTATTTTTTTTAAAATTTAATTATGCAAATTATGCATCTAATAATTCATATCATGTAAAACTATCTAAAGAAGGTTAATTAATACTTAAAATGACATAAAAATATATACAACAAAAACAGAAAGGTAAGAAAAGTTAGATCAGCTGCTTACAGTAAAATAGGATTCTTATATTTATAATGTGGCATATATTGTATACTTACAGAGTATGCTTAATTTTGTATCAGGTAAACGTGTATGAAGAAGGTCCCAGGATATTAAATAAATAAAAAAAAATACAGGTACAAATAAAATACTGTTAAATGCAATAAAACAATGTACAACATGACAACATAAAAAAAAACTAATGGACTTCTTAAGATATCTTAATAATTAAATTAATTACTTTATTACTAATTATAAATGAATAAATCAAAAGCGGTTGGCGTCATATTGAGTTACTCGTTCATTTGTCGCACTCATACTTAATGCAAATTTTAGACTTATATGGTTTTCTCATGGATGCCAATGTCAGAACTGGGCCAAATAATAGGACAACACGGGAAGGACCAGCTTTCAAATAAAAAAAAATCATTAAAATCGCTTCGCTCAGTCGAAAGTTATGAGGTAACAAACATAAAAAAAAAATACAGACGAATTGAGAACCTCTTCCTTTTTTTGAAGTCGGTTAATGAAAATGATTAATTACAAAATTTTATCAGCCACCGAATTGCTTCCTAGATTAATTTCAATCCAATTGCTTAAAATATCCTTTTCCTTGATCCCACAACAAACTCTCAACACTTAGACCATGTTCTAGATGTGACCTATTGACAGACAAGCTTCCAAACAGGTAGACACATCAATTTAGCCATCATTACGCAGCCAATCACTGTGTTTCGTTTATTCACTTGCAAAGCAATTGGTAACACGTTTTTGTTCCCACATATTGCTTATATTATTTCCTAATATGAAATATAGCGTGAGACAAAATATCATCAGTTGAAGGAAAGGTCAATGTAGATAGAGATAGATTTTACACCAATAAGAGCTACAAACAGACAGATGGTCCACCTGATGGTAAGTGGTCACCGCTGCGTATAGACAGTTCCAACAAAGGCCAGTGCCAATGCATTTTCGACCCTGAGACGTAAAATTTATAAGTCTCATGTGCCTGTAATTTCACCGGGCCCCTTACCTTTTTAACTGAAACACAGTAATACAAGTGGACTACTGCTCTACGGCGAAAATGGTAGTACTTCCCCGGTCGATGCACAAAGAGCTCTGCTTCTTGTTATTAAGATACAAAGTTGTTTAAATAAAATTCAAAGCTGTCTATTCAGTTTAGCCTTATAATGTCCCTTATGAAGGTTAAAGTAACAATGATTAAATTTCAATTGCCATAAAAAATACTAAGGGTATTTTACGGCTGACTAAAGATTATTATAATGAATAGGCATTACTTGAGTTCGCGTGTACCATCCTCGACTGCATCGTCACTTTCCATCTGGTGTGATCTAGTCAAATGCGCACAAGTTTTTATGAAAAAAAAAATAAAAAAATGGTTTGGTTGAAGGTGTTAGACACCAGAATAAGCTTAGTACAAATTAAGAATCTGTAGAAAATGTAAAATGAAATATTTATATTAAAAAAAAAGGAACTGGCTCTCAAGTGCAAGTGTTAGAGAACACAGACAGGCATTTGGCGACAAATTTTGAGGGTAGCCAACACCTTAACGACCTACAGACCAAATATATAGTTTTAAATTAGTTTTTAGTTTTTAATTAAAGTTAATTAAAGTTTTTAATAAAATAAAACCATTATTTTTGTCTCTTCGCATATTTTCTAAATTACGCAATAGATTTATATTTGGTATTCATAATATCATACTCAGGCGAACCCGGTGCTACTAATAGTATTACTACGTACGCTGCGAACTCCACCAAATATTCATTACAAAATTTATATATATGTCAGTTATGGTCACTGTTCGCTGCGTTCTGTTCACTTAATTCTGTGTCACTAAAAATTTTATCATTTATTCATATTCATAGCTATTAATATTTCAAAATTTTTATGTATCGTATTGTGAAGATTTATCTATATTGAGTTAGTTTGTCTTTAAATAATTTGTTAGCTTTTTATCTTATATGTGGTGTTTACCTATAAGTGATTGTTACATAGGTATAAGGTTTTCTTGTATGCTTTGTGTATTGCATTTTATGTAAACAATTGTTGGTAAATAATTAAATAAATAAATACCCTGGGACATTCTTTTACACACGGCCATCTGGTCCCAAACTAAGCAGAACTTGTACTATGGAAACCAGATAACTGATATACTACATATACTACTTCTTTTTTTTTTCTAAATACATACTTATATAGATATTAACACCCAGACACAGAACAAACAGACATGTTCATGCACACAAATGTTTGTTCTGGGTGGGAATCGAACCCGCGTCCTTAGGTTTGGCAGTCAGAGCGTTAACCACCAAGCCAACTGGCCTGTCATTAAACCTTAAATAAGGAAATAAAAAATCAGTACCATTGATTAATTTGAAACAACCCAATTATTTACGTAAATAGAATTATAAATACAAAACTAAAATTGTTCACATATTATGTTGTTATCTGTTGCCATTGTGGTTTGCGAATGACAGTTCATATTGTATCACGGACTAACGTTTCATTGCCGGAGGCATCATGTCCCCCAACCCTTAGCACATTTACCATATCGAAATTATTAGTGGAAATTTATAATATTTTATCCGGCCGCACGTTTTAAGTTCTTATTAATTTGTTAATTAAACTAATAGTATTATGAATAAAGAGATAATATACATATATGTACGCTCGTTATCCCTTTAGAGGTAGGCAGAGGTCACTTTTATAATTTAGCTTCAGGTTCATTAATAATAATAATATCCCGGGGCATTCTTTACACACGGCCATCTGATCCTAAACTAAGCAGAGCTTGTACTATGGAAACCAGATAACTGATATATTACATATACTTCTTTTTTTTAATACATACTATATAGATAATAACACTCAGACACAGATATCTCTCAGGATAGATCATAATTTCATATTTGTATGTACCTATAAAGTGGATCTCAATATACTTCCTTTCCTTACCAAATACTCTGTATTTAGAACGAAAAGATATTGAATTTTAAGTGTTTGATATTAATGAATAACATTTCCTCAGTTAAGTCACTGAAATTACCATTACAACTTCTAATATTTAACAGATGAGTAAAATTCTCTCAGAGCATTTTGATGCCAATCATCTGTGCGTAAAATCTGACACTACAGTGAGTCCCTAAGTATTGCTATAAATTTAAAACAGCCTCTAGTAAACTTATTTATTCGAGATAATTGTCTGCTAAAGCAAAATCGACTTTAATCTGTTGTAATAAAGATTGTATGTTGTACAGAATTAAATTGCACAAAAGAAGCGCCTACGCATGTCAACGGATCGTAACGATCGTATCTATGCCCTGGGTGCTTTAAAATGTCGGCTTGCATTATAATTTAAAATGTAACTTCTAGAAACTGACAAATGTATAAAATCTGAATAAAATCACAGTCTACAGAATTTATATGATAAAAAAGCAGGCAATTTTATTTTAAGCTAGCTGTACCCCGCAGTTTCACCCCCGTTCACGATGTTTGTAGTTTCTGTACTCAGAGGTAGCGTTGATAACGAAAAATGGAGGCTTCCGGCGACTGGGACCACAATAAACTGGGACCGCGGTCCCACTTGCCGGATCCTTTTAATTTAAATATTTTTGTTCTGGCAACTGGGACCGCAATATACTGGACCCGCGGTCCCAGTTTAATTTGAATATTTTTCTTCCGACGCCTAGGACCATCCAAAAATTAATAGTACAATCTATTGTTCAAGCCAAATCAGTACAGTCAAACGAAAACATGTTTAAAGTAAGTAATTGATGAATAAAAGTATTTGATTTAAAGATAAATTTATTCCTCGAAAAATGTTTGCGAGGATTTTTTCATAGAAACAAATAGTTCTTACTAATTTTTAATTACTTATTCGGAACGGAGACAAATCCAACAGATTAAAGATTATTATTGAAACTAGTGCAGCTATGCTTGCGTTATAAATGGTGTAACTAAACGTAACTCTGAAATTTTGTTGAGTTCAAACTTGACTCTATAAATGCTGCAGTTGCAAAACTTTACAAAAACCTTTAACTATCAGAACTATTAATACCAGCCGTACTTGAACATCATAAACGGAACCGCTCATTATCTGACTCGTTACGACACTGTCATCTTCTTTTACAATCTCTAATGACAACTGACCCGATGAGAACGGTGGATCGTTCTCAGAAGTTGACAGGATCGGCAACCGTCATGCTATAAAACCATAAAAACTTGCTTAATTGTACCCATAAAGTTTTAAAGGAATATTTATTACAGCACATTAAATTAATAATTATTCCCTATAGTCGTATTAATAGAGTTCTCATTGGCGTGATTTTTTAATAAATTAAGTTGGTACAAGCGAAGTGAGGTTCGTTAGTGTGACAGGGCCAAATCTAGAGTGCGAATTAGGATCAAAGGTTAAGCGACTGTTAATTGTTATAGGATTGTTATTGATTGCGTTGCAGTACAAATGCTACTGGCTTTGATTGGGCAATGTCCATTTGAGTGTTAAGGGACAATCTATTTTGATTGTTTATTGTTCTTGCGCTCTTGAGATTTCTGTTCATTAGCGAAGACGTCTTCGAAATGTGTGTTGTGAAATCTTAATTGCGACTGGCTTTTGTTGCCGGCTTCGGCTTTGGGATTGTGTTTTAGTGTTGCTGAATAAACCCAACTTGGTTGTATATTATATATCATTATGTAACTCGATGAGTATATGTTCCCTATGTACTCCAAAACAGCTGGAACAATTTTAACAGGACTTGCTGGCAGATAGCTGTTGTTATAAGAAGTAACTTAGCCTACTTTTTATCTCGAAAAATGATAACATCCTTCAAGAAAGCTAGTTAAACCGCGAGGCACAGCTAGAAATATTTATTTTTTGGCCTCAATGCCAATGTAATTATAAGCCGACTTTAAAAAAGGTGGTTCTCTATTTGACCGGTAGGTACTGTATTAGCAATGTTTATCTGATTCACACCACATAAACTTCTTAAGAATATGAATTCCCTCTATATTAATATTATTGATGTGTCTTTTATACAATAAATAACTATAGCGAACAGTCAAGCATTCCTTTTGCAAGACATTTTTACTACTTTATCTGTTCTTTGCCACACTATATTTCACAGATTAATTCTTAGTTTCAGAACTAATAGATATGCCAACTAAACTAAATCCTCAACACTAAGCAATAGAATTCACTTTGAATTGACATGTTACATATTTTATTAATGCAGCCCTGAACGCAGTGTTTTCAAATCTTAAAACAAAAGAATGCAGAACTAATTTCAAGCTTCCTTTATAAGCGACAGACCAACAAATGTATTAGGTATACATTTACGGAATTCATAAAGCAAGTCCAATACCATCTTTAATACCAAGTCCAAACACTCATACAACTATTTCTGTCATACACTGCGCGTGTTTATTCACATGAACAGTAAGGGACCACCCACACTGCACTAATAAACGCTGCGTTTTATGATGATGATAATAAACGCATGTTTACAGTGGCGGTCGTGGCTCGCTGCGTACCCGCTGCTTTGTCAACCGTAAGCTGTTGAGTGACCGCGAGGGGTAGTTTTATCTATTTTCAGTTTGTTTGGACGATACGTTATGGTTATGGCATGTGTTGAGTTTTGTTGGAGTATTTTGGTCATGGAATTGGGAAATTGTTCGATAGGCCGGCTGGCGTGGTGATTACATCCTATGATTAGCATCGACGATATACATTTGTGCGTATCAACATGCCTGTCAGTTCTGTGTCTAAATGTGTTTTATGTACGTATAAATATATTTAAAACATAGTAGAATTATCAAGTATCTGTATTAGTAATCTGGACAGGCCAATTGGCTGGGTGGTTAGCGACCTTGACTGCCAAGTCGAAGGTCGCGGGTTCGATTCCCACCCAGGACAAACATTTGTGTGCATGAGCATGTCTGTTTGTTCTGTGTCTGGGTGTAAATATATATATATATATATATTTTATAGAAAAAAAAATAGTAAATGTAGTTTATCAGTTATGGTTCTGGTTTCTATAGCACAAGCTCTGCTGACCATTTGATAAAATAAAGCAATTAAACAGATGTATCCTTAGATCTATCTTACAGTATCCTTAAATACAGGTATTTCACTATTCACTAAGTTCGTTATCACCATTTTATAGGTGCCTTATGTAATAAAAAATGATCGTAATAAAGTTAAATTATCTCAAGTTCATATTGCAAAACAATGTAACCTCAACTGTTCCACCTTGGTACATAATTACACACCAATTAATGTCTAAATAAGTAGCCGAAGACAAATGAACAAAGAAGACGATCCATTAATCACAAGTGAGGCAGATTGGAGGTGCGACCTCGGGCGTTTTCGCGTTTTTATTGCGATATATCAAATTGCGTGTAGTGTACTAGTACCCTTAGATATAATTGAATTTAAATAATGATTATGCAAACCTCCTAAATTTGTTAAATTTAAAGATATCGAGCATAAGTTTATATTGTAGTTATACATAGAATACAAATATAAGAGTAATAGAGCTCTTAGTATAGAGTTCGTGCGGGGAAGTATTACCACCTTACCTATTTCCGCCGTGAAGCAGTAGTGCACATGTATTGTGTTTCAGTCAGAAAGGTAATGGGGCCGGTGGGATTACAGGCATATAATACTTACCAACTTCACGTCTCAGGGTCGACAACGCATTGGCGATGCCCCTGTTATTGTAAATGGCTATAGCCTGGCCTGTTATCATCAGGTGGACCGTATGCATGGTAGTCGGCCAAAGTGGTATAAAAAATTACATAAAATTAAATAAAAATAAAAAGAAAATGGGAAAGAGATGGTAATTGAGCTGCTAACAATAGAAACTGCGTAAATTAACAAAGAAAATTTTACATACGATAAAAATACAAACGATTCAAGCTAAGAATATTGTTTTAAATTGTAGTATATACTTAAGTAAAGTTCAAGTATCTAGTAAGTAGTTTAATGAGAAGTAGTAGAGTTTTTTGTTCTTATGCACTGTCTAACGTTTTCAGCGCAGAGTAATCGATATAATTGCATGCAGGTAAACAATTTAGCTGCCACCTTGATAGTTTGTGTACAAGGTATTTTATAAAAGGTCTTTGAATATTTATAGTCTATATCGACTAAGTAACAATCCAAAGTCATGTTTTATAGATAGTTAATATCTTATTAATATTATAAATGCAAGTTTGTAAAAATTAATGGATATATGGGGTGTATGGATGTGTGTGACTGTAACGCAAAAATCACTGAACGGATTTAAATAAAGTTTGACAAGTAGATAGCTTATAACTCGGAATAGCACTTAGGATACTTTTTATGCTGTGAAGTGTTTTAAATGAAAACGCGGTTTTTCTACTTTGACAGAGTGGTTCGAATTTTACGAATTGGTCAGACTTTTGAATATTTTTTATCAGAAATATTGCTTTAGCCGGGTTTTAGATACCCAAAACTGATACCAAATCAACTGTCACCCTTGGTATCTCAGAGATACCTCGCCTGTCCTCTCAATTACTTTTCAAAAACATATCTCATGTACATCGAGTGTCAAAATCTTTTGTGACTCCCACATGCGTATGAACTATGAAAGTGCGATGCTGACTCATGTCGTAGTGTCGCAACGTAACCGCTGCGTGTCACTGCGTCGGCGCGTCGGCGCGTCGTGGGTGGCCGTCTGATAAGCATCTAATTAAAACCTACTTTTGTCATCCGCTGGTCTGAGGTGGACTTGCGATTGTTTTGTCGTAATTTTGAATTAATTGACTAAAATTAAAATGCCGCACTGTTATGTACAGATTATTTTATGTCGTAAACAAATTCAGCTTCTGTCTAAATACCGAAGAATAACAGATTACTGTAGCTTGATAATTAGGTTCTGAACGAAAACAAACTACAGATAAGAACAACTTACCATCAGGTAGACCGTCTCCATTATCGGCCTACGTGTTATAAAATAATTCAAAAATTCATAACCATTTATTCAGTTTAGACCCACGGATCAAGGTCAAATTTTAAGTTACTGAAGCTACAACCGGTTCGAAAGTCAGCCTTCAACTGAGAAGAACCGGCAAGAAACTCAGCAAGGTTAAATTCTTTTTTATGTTTTATTCAATATTTTTTTATATAAACATTATCAATTCTGACTTTTTGGCTATTTTATAATATCAATTTTATATTTAACAATTACAAAATACTTATATAATAAATAGGTAACATTCAAAAACAAAACAAAATAAAAAGAGTTAACAAGACTACTAAATAGAAAACAACAATATTACTTACAAGTTAAATAAGAAAATAAGAGGTGCATTATGCAGAGAGTAGCTAAATAAATGAAAAACAAACTATACCCTATGATGTCCATTTTTTATGATGATTTTGGAAAAGTCGTTAATCCGTATCGAAACTGCCTAAACTCATGTCGAGTGTCCTCAACTCTATAACGGTTGGCTAGTTCGTTTGTTTAAGGCCAAAGCAGTGACAACGACAATATCTATTCTCGATCGGCATTTGTTTACATAATAAACACCGCTGTCATAACTTTACACACATAAATTTGCTGCCACATAAATTATATAGCTTCTCTAACGTTTACAATTTTAAGTTCATATTTGAATGACTTTTGGTTTGTGATAGTGACGGGATAAGATTTACAGCTCAATGTGAGGACATCGATGTTATGAATAGAGGTCAAAGACTCGACTTAGGAGATAATGTGAGAAAATTATTTTAGTGAGTGTGATTTTATGGACTTCTCGATATTTGTTGCGATGTTAAATCAATTTATTAACTGTTAGTACAACGACATATTTAACAGCGTTATAGATTTATAAGAGGACTGCAGAGTAAATGTAGAGATGGATTTTTTTTTGTCTTCAAAATATTATTCAGTTTTTTATCATCCATTTCTATCATTTAGAATACGGCCCATTTACTAAGACAATATAGATTGTAGATACGATTTAATGCTAGATGGTTCTTCTTCAAGTTCTTCTAAATGATAAAATTATTGTAATTATAGGTACGTAATGATGGTAGTAAGGAACAACGTTGTTAGAAATTCGTTTCTTAATTAGGTAAAGATTATTTATTTCATGATAATTATACCCTAATACATAAAATTTGAAATAAAGATTTTCATTAATTATTTTTAAATAAAAACAGAAGTATCAAAAAGGCAATACCTCTACAGGAATGTCTACCTAGTAGGTATACTCAAATAGTAAGAGTAATGATCCAAATACTTTACGTACCTAATATAACATAGCCTGGGTAAATGGCGCCCTAAAATAAATGAATCCTTCAACATAAACACGTAATTACACGAACATAACATAAAGCTCGTAAATCGCAGCTAATCACAACACGTACTTAAGGTGACATAGAGCTAGAACGCCTTACTTCCGGTCAAGTTGTCGGACCGGAAGCGGCGCGCCGCCGGAAGTTGTATACAAAGTGCGAGCCTTCGCGTGCCGCCGGGCGGATGCCATGAAGGCTCGGGTTGCCAGCGAACCAGTTGCCAGGAGTCGTTGGATTTATGTTGCCATGAATTTTGGATTTAAAGTTTTCTTTTTCTCTCTAACATCAATAACCTATGCCTATCTTAATATATTATGTATTTATCACTACATAGTATAAAACAAAGTCGCTTTCTCTGTCCCTATATCCCTATGTATGCTTAAATCTTTAAAACGGTTTTTTTAATAGATAGAGTGATTGAAGAGCAAGGTTTTTATGTATAATGTGACATCCCACGGGAACGCGGGTAAAACCGCGGGGGACAGCTAGTTATTTACTAAACTACTGAAATTAACCTTTTGCAGGTTAGAAGAAAATAATAAACTTTAAAGTGCCCCTTTTCTCTCGCCTGATATCCAATACAGTACAATAAAGTGTATTCACAAAAGAGATTTCAAAGGGCTCTTAATGTGAGAATTCCTCAAGTAGTCCGAAGACCTATCGATTAATAAAAATAAAAAAAAGTATCATTAAAATCGCTTCGCCCCGTGGAAATTTATGAGGTAACAAACATAAAAAATATACAGACGAATTGAGAACCTCCTCCTTTTTTTTGAAGTCGGTTAAAAATTGGTATGTGCACTATCAAAATGTATGGAATAACAGTTTTTACGGCACCATATGTTATATTTTTCTTTTGGTCACAGATCCTCCTGTAAAAGGGCAATCACAAGGCCGAGCATATTACTATAAACCTCTGAGTGAAGTGAACAAATAAGAAAATATCCTGTCATCTGATCCCAAACTAGGCAGAGCTCGTACTTCGTCGCTTTTACAGACCTGTTCATGTAAACACATGTTTAATACATTTTATAATTTTTCCAAGACATACAGTCTAAAATTGTAAAAAAAAATAGGCATAGGAAACCCAATAATAAACAATAAACAAAAACCTGAAAGTTCTTAGAATTTATTATAATTATAGAGTACATTAAAGATAAGTAGGTACAGGTATGTATTATCGGAAAATATTTAAACTGTACATAATAAAAAAATGTACATGTAAATTAATGCCTTACTTTACCATTATTTTAAGTACCACCAATAATAATAAATATCCTGGGACATTATTTTACACACATCTGATCCCAAACTAACCAGAGCTTGTACTATGGAAACCAGATAACTGATATACTACATATACTACCTTTTTTCTTCTAAATACATACTCATATAGGTATTTACACCCAGACACAGAATCTACATGTTAATCGAACCCGCGACCTTCAGCTTGGCAGTCAGAGACACTTACCACAAAGCCAATTGGCCTGTCCAATACTGTTAATAGCTGAAAATTTCCACAAAATGTTTTCTAAAAAGAAAATAAATGAATACCAAACAGTTATTTTGATTTAACATTTAGCATTTAACCACAGTCGGTGTAATACGAATTTGTCAGGTTCAAATAACAAAATGCAACCAACCCCTTTCAGATATGAATCGGTAGTGTTTCACACGATATCAAACGGTGCGATTATTTCGTACGGCACGGCGTTTAACTGGGCGTTTCGATTACTATCAGCTGCATGAAATCGTCTGCGATTGTCGCTACGATTTTAATACACTATACGTTCGCGTGTCGCTAAGTATCGTGACTTGGGGTCGGTCTGGTGATGTAATAAATCTTTGTTTAAATCCGTACGCGTTGTTTGTACATTAAGTGTATTGAATAGGAAAATCTTTACGGCCATTTGATAGTGGTAGAGTATTTTGAGCCCCAAAGTGATATGCGATAAGGATTAAAACCACTTCTTCCGCATTTATCAATGTCATTTAATTTTGGCATGAAGAAACTGTAATTTTATTTTAGCCGATTCGAAATAAAAACTCTTCCAGTCTTCAGCCGTTATGGTCAACGCTTAAATTATACGTAATTATAAGTTTTTTTTAAAGGTAAGAATTCCGTAGCAATATCTAGTATTAAAAAATGTTATGTGTTAAGGTACATATATATCAACAAACTGACATTAAAACGAGGTCACATTTATTAAGTAAGTAGGTATAAAATACAGTCTTACTACACAACACTGTGACAGTGTAGTATTCGTCGATATACAGACAAGAGACAGAGAGACACAAAAGATGCCTCCCATACCCACAAAGTTGTATCATAACTGCCACAATATTTTTATTTGTCTGCATGCTATTTATAATTAACCCTTAATACACATTGTCACAAAAATATCACCAATCAAGACCTACATCCTGCAATATAGTCGTGTTTCCAGTACCTAAGTATCAGGTTCCTCGAATATCATTTGTTCACAGAATAAAGTATTTTATTAACGTCTAGAATCGACCATATGGTAGGCAACCAACGTTGTGAATACGTCTTTATTTATCCAAACAAATGGGTCCCATATGACGCGACAGGCAGTGACAAGGCCTCAACCATCCACCCTGACGTGACCCGTTTGTTACAGTTAAATTCCCCCTCAAGTATCAGTAATATGCCGATGATTCGAGGGTGAGGGAGGTCGTCTAAAGTTGGTGGTTGTAAGAACAAACTTGTGACACAATAAACATTGTGATATTTATTTATTTATTGTAATTATATAGTTGGCAGATGTGTTAAATGCCAATGTGGGGGGCTGCGGGTTCTGCGGTGATGTTTGGGTACTCTGTGTATTGTAAATGGAGACAAGTAATGCGAAAATTATCATGTCTTGAAGCGTTTTTCATTTGTATTGAGGTTGATGTAAAGAACTATACTACGGCATGCTATGATGGCCGTTTTGACGCTTCAGATTGTCATAGGAAAATAAACTGTATTGCTTTGGAATAAGGTTGATTTCCATCATCTTACGATTAGCTGTTGGATCGAGAGATGCACCTTACGTATAAAGGAATAAAGGTTATTTTTCTTTGTCATGGTTAAACGTCAAAACGGCCATCATAGCGTGCCGTAAGTCAGCGTCTCTACAGAAGTTTACTATAAAAGAACCTGCCTATTATAGAATGTTACCAAATATTCTACATACGCTTTTTAAAAGTAGTAGAGCTCTTAGAGTAGAGTTCGTCGTGAGAAGTACTACCACCTTACCTATTTCCGCCATGAAGCAGTAGTGCACTTGTAATACTGTGTTTCGGTTAATAAAAAGATGAGGGGGTCGAAATGACAGGCATAGTAGACATAACATCTTCACGGCAATGCTCCGGGTGTTTGCAAATGTCCGTAGGCCGCGGTGAACACTTTCCATCAGGCCGTCCTCTTGTCATATTTAAAAGAAAACACGTAGCTTCAACATCTTACAAAAATTTAAGGAAATAATTAAGACTGTTTTAGTACAAAAGGCTTTCTACAACACAAATGATTATTTTAATGACGACTATACTTGGGTGTAGCGCGAAAAGAGTAATTGCTAAGTTTATTGCCGGCTCTTCTTAGTATAAGCAACCTCCCGAACCGGTGTTAGAGTCTGACCATTCACAAGTGGCTGTGAAGGCCTATTTGAATAAATATTTCATTTCATTTCATCAGAAATCGGACTATTCTGCCTACAATAAGTGTACAACCAAAGAATTACCGCATCTCACGATCACGCATACCAATGATCGTTACAAATACCAATACCAAAAATAAGACACTCGCTAAACATGTCCAAACACGTATTTCCGTGGGACTGTCATAATAACACCCACGAGTCTGGTCTGGGCATAATGTTTGTACGGACATTACCAACACTTAGTATGCACATGATGCCCAATCATTAGCGCTGTACGGACGTACGGAAAGACATGGCCCATTTAATTATAGCATCGTGATGGACGCGTTTGGATCGGGTTGATTTGTTTAGAGCATGCTCAGAGTCAATCATTGAGACAAAATGGGCTAATGTTTTTTGGCTACAAAGGTACAGTCATACTATGATGTAGGTATGTATTTTTTTTTAATAATATAAAATAGTGCTTGATTGAGATCCCACCTGATGGTAAGCAGTGATGCAATATATGATGTTGAGGCGCACTAGTTTATTAAGAGCCTATTCACTCTAGCCTTGAAGACACCCAAATTATAATTGCACGGGAAGACCGCAGCAGGCAAGTTATTATGGAGAAGAATTATGGTTTTTAATATCTATATCAGTAGGTTTCTTGGTTCATCCACAAGTACCTGATGTTTCTTAATTATTACAGTGAAATTCAAGTCCTTAAAATATTTGAGACCTGCTGTAACCGATTGATTTATTCATAAGTGCCAGTGAAGGCCTATTTGAATAAATATATTCCATTTCATAATCTAATCTTATATTTAATACTTATTTGTTCACCGTCTATCCGTTCTTAGATTATTAATACTATTGCGAAGAAATTTTGGAAACTCAGTGTGAGAAAGACGGCGAAGAATTTAAAAAAACGAGTTGCCAGCCCGTAGGTAATCCAAATTTAATTTCACGTAAATACATACCAAATAATTCAACTTCCCCACTTACGTTTATTAACTTACAACAACAACCGCTAATTTTCATATTTACAAAAAATGATTTACAACGGGTCCTCGTATCAGACGCGATCGGAACGAGTAATGACGGCAATCAACACATTTTCGTGTCAACACACAGAAAAATAAAAGAGAAAACATAACAAATGACATTGGCTTATCGAAATCGAGATCTTTACGCATAGTTACGAGTCGAGGGCGGGCGTCGTGTTTTGTTTTGTAAGGCTGCAGCCATACTGTGCGTTATAGGTATGTATATTACTTTCTATTTTATTTAAATTAGTTTTAATTAGCATTGTGTGATGTAAGTGCTCACCATTGTGTAATAAGCAGTATTCTAACGGTTGCCATTGTATGACAATTTTTGATTAATTTATTAGTTAACCAAGTACTTACCTACTCAGTAGGTATCATTGAATGAAAATGAAAATATTTTTATTCAAATAGGTGTATTAAAATACTTATGAATAGTTTTACTCTAATACCGTTTCGGAAGGTTGATTTTTTATGGAGAAGAGCCAGCAATAAAATCAACAATTACTGTTTAAAAAAAATGGTTTTCTGCCCCCTTATTCCGCTAATACAAACTTCGTCGGCGAGGCGCTTCACGGAGTCCTCGGAGAGCTTATCTCTCACGTGATTAGTAGTATTAGCGTAGTTAGCGAAAGAGACAAAGCACGGAGGCCGCAACGAAACATCCTCGAGTTAGTGTCATTTTCCTTACGGAATCGAACCCCTGATCAGAATTTTCTCTTTATTTTAGGACTTGCTTATCTCAAATGGTTATTTTCAAATACCTAAAAATAACTTTGTAGGTTCCTTTTTAGAGACCGCAGGAGAAAAATGGAACTCAATTTTCAATTTCAAGTCTCAATGACTGTCTGCATAGAAAAGTTTTGGCATGTGCCGTGCAATATTTTGTATAATTGAGTTACTTTTTAATTATTGTGGTCATAAGCGTATGGGGTATCCTTAGATAAGCCCTTAAAAATGAGATAAAGGTTTCATAGCTACTATTTTCTTTAAATCAATAGTTTTTGAGATAATATCTACACTTCTAAAGACGTAAAAGGTGTATTTCAAGAAAATATTTTTTATCCCTTTGCCACCTATTTATAGATTTATAACTCTCTTTTGTATTCGTATTTATATTTGTCTATTAATAGCCGTATAATAATTGATAAATGTAAATGTATGAGAAAAAAGTATTCTACAAAAGTGTAAATGAACGTTAGCCGTAATCATAGCCTTGTTTGACCCGCTCAGGTTATTTAGGTGACCAAATTGAGTGCGATGCCTTATCTAAACTGTTATCGCCACGACAGGGGGCTTGGGCCATGTTATAGCTTGTTATATCTATGTAATAGTCGATAATGAAGGGTTGCTAATGTTACAAGGCTTTTTTCTTGTTAACAGTTTTGAAACAAAGTAGGTAGGTACTTACTTACAGATATTTTGCTAATTTTGAAGTTATTTAGGTATGTCTAAATTCTGACCCGTGGTTTCTGAGATGTAATGACACCTATATATGTAGACTATGTCATACGAGAACAGTGATGTATTCAATATTTTTTTTAAATATAATAGTTATACGCCTATAGCTAAATAAACAAATTTTATTTCTATATAATATTAATATAGAGAAGGTTAAAATACTAAGTTATAAAACACAATAGAAGAGAACTAATAGTTAAGTAATACCAATTTATAAAATAAATCTTACAAAGATGCTACAAAATCATTTTAATGAACTTCAATGTACCTATAAAATAAAACACATATGTACATGTTCAACCTGAATGTAACCACATAAACTCAACCCCACACACACATAAACTCAACCCCACACACACACAAACGGAACATGTGCTCCTGAAATACCAACTACTACATACACAACATAAAATATCTCCAAACCTCACACACTGAAATGTCATCCTTGATTATTCACGGCATATTATTCCACTCGAGTGCCGGTCGTCATAATCCCGTCTTTCTATTGGTTGACATGAAACTTTGTCGCCCATTTGTCACCAAGCGCCAGCCAATCGGAGCGCTCGTTTTGAAAACGGAACACAATTGAAATTGTCACTCGTTTGTCGTTTTATGTACAGCTTGCCTTTTGTTCGACATTGTACCTATGAGATTTTGAGCTGGGAATTTTATTATACCTTTAAGTTTGTTCAATTGTTATTTTAAAGTGTAATTTTATTCAAAAGTTTAACGGTATTGCACAGTCGGTATACAAAAGTTCTTGCGAAATTATTTAACTCTTTTATAATACACGTTACCTACTCTAATTAAGAATTTAAAAATGACGACAGCCATGAAATTTCACAATGCCATTACAAAAGACAATTGAAACACGCGGGAGGACAACAATAGCAAAAAATTTTACACTTATCACATGAAAAGTAACAACAATAAGGACAAAATTTCGTCCCAAATCAAGCGTGACTTTTACAAAGGGCGAGTATACGGGCTGCGCAATCGTTTATAACCCGACAAAATATAGAAGGCACCTAAATATTCCTGGGCTGGAATGGAACACGGGTATTTTAGCATGATTAGGTTGCAGCCCAGTGTGTCGATTGCCCCAGGTTGGTGGAAATAACGTGGCTGTATCATTGTTATACAAAAGCGCAGCTGTTCTCTTCCCTAAGGGCAAAAAAATATGTTTTGTGTGTATTTTTTTCGATACGGTGTGCGTAGGGCGCTTTTAGCGGTCACTGGCACAAGCATACGATCCCTGTTTGTATGTTTGATTGTGAGCTTTTGAAGCATTACTGTTTTAATAATCGTTATGAAAATGAAAGGTAGCGAAACTATTTAAAAACTTGGAATGTAAAATGATAAATTACATAAGTAGGTGCTGAAAACGTTAATGAGAAGATCCTAATTAGTACCTAACGTAAAAGGTCTATTTTCTAAATCAGTAACCGTAAAAAGTAAACATGAATAAATCTTTAGAATTGGTTCTACGATTTACAATTATGCAAAATCCGCCATTTTGGTATCGCCATAATTTATACGGGCGACATAGCACCCCAAGGTAATAGCACCCAAGCGGCCATCTTTCTTTTTATTATTAATAATTTATGAAAGAGGTAAGTGCATTAATTCCCCTTGAGAACTGAGACGGGATGCGGCAGATGTGTTCTTAGCCTACGGTGAAGTGGTGTGTTCGAGTGTTTAGCATAAAGTGTGGATATGGCCTATAATGCTCATGTGACAGTGTATAATTTGATACTTCGTAGTATACATGATAAATTTATAATTGAAGGTTTGATGGTAAGTTTCCATTTACATATTATTATTATTCTATATGCTAACATGAAGGAGGAATTTTTTAATTTAATACTCACATCATAAATTTTTACTTGCATAACTAGTTACCTATCTATGTTTGAAGCTGAATTTATTTTCAACTAAGCAAATGATTGTTGAAGCTAACTCTAAGATATCAAATGTTGTATCTTTTATTAAGTTTACATTTGCAAGCTCTAAATTTAATTTAAGTATTAGTTGAGCTCTAAATGGAGACTTCGTCCGGGAAAGTACTACCACCTTACCGACTTCCACTGTGAAGCGATAGTGCACTTGTATTACTGTGCTTCGGTTAGAAAGGTAAATAGGTCGGTGAAATTACAGGCAGAAGGCTTAACAACTTCGTGTCTCAGGGTCGACATCGCATTTTCGATGCCCCTAGTGTTGCAAAAGTAAGCGGTGACCACTTACCACCAGGTGGACCATCTGCCCGTATGACGAACTGAATGCTATAAAAAAAATGTAATAAAATTTTCGATCCGTAACAAGAAGTATTTAAGGATACTTCTATTCCAGAACCATCAAAACTATGTATCTATTATGACCATGACGTACAAACTTACCTATTTATTTGTCCCTTTATCATCCTAAATGGGTCACTTCCCGGTCCCTATTCGGGCCACTGGGGCACACACACATACATATATTATTACTCTAAATATAGATAGACCCCAACACATTCGCCCGTTTATCCTCCGCGAGCAGGAAAATGTCCCTCGGGGACTGTTGCGCACATAAATCCTTTCCAGAGATTCAAGGCAATGTGGGTAATGTTGTTTTGGTATGCGGTAGGTTTTGTACTTGGTTCTACTGATAAGATTCATGAGAACCAAAGGGTCTCATGAAGAGTTTCATCAGAGACTATCATGATTCAAAATGGCAAGTGTTTTTTGCGCGAAAATATTTTTTCTAGGTGGCTTAAAAAGGGGACTGGTTAAAAGGGGCAGGTTATGATGAAACCAGATTCTGTGCAAATTATCAAAACTCATATTTATAGATTAAATTTAATTGTTTAAGAAATAGTTGATTATTTGTATTAAAATACACAAATATGCATAGACTGAGCTGTGATTTCGAGATATAAATTCTATTCACCAATTCTCTAAAGAGGTCCTGGGGCTCGATTTTGTAAGGAAAATGACACTAAATCGAGGATGTTTCATCGCCGCCCTTCATGCTCTGTCTCTTTCGCTAACTACGCCAATACTACTAATCTCTCCGAACAGAGAAAAGCTCTCCGAGGCATCCGTGCAGCGGCTCGCCGACGAAAATTGTATTAGTTCAGCTAAAGGGGGCTTATTTTAACTGTAACCAAATACTTATGTGAGTTAGATTATATGAATTAATTGCTATCTCATAATTAAGTAATAAATGTTAAAAACAATACATTGAAAAAAATACTAGTTAAGATCATTAAAACCACTTTTCATCATACATATCCAGGGTTGTCATGACGCTTATGCGGACGCCCTCTCTCTGATTTATGTGCGGACACGCGCAGCTGAAACATTGATGTGGGTGCTTTGACGGTGGCAACCCTTCTGCCCTTACATAGTGCACATACACACACAAAATACAATGCACATACAATGTTATTACTTATTATGTAATATTTAGCACAATGGACATCTGCCGGCGTTGGAAGTATTATTAAATAAATATTATGTAGGGATGATCATGTCGCGAGAATATAAAGTTACTGAGGCCTAAGCACTAACGGCTATCGTAAGCGTATCGTTTTCGTATCCAGTGCAAAGAAAACTAATCTTATGGAAATTTGAACATCGCGCAACGTCACGGTTTTCGCGGTTTGCAATTTTCCATACAAACCAGCGTTTTGGCGCACTCAATACGATGACGCTACTCTAGCGATAGATGTTCGCGCTTAGGCACAGAAAAGCTGTTATTTTAAAGAATTATCTACTGGTGTTTTGCAGGGAAAATATTTGTAATATAATTTATCTAATAGGTACCTATACTGTAAAGTAGGCAAGACCCTGAACTTATGATTTCTAACTCCTTTCCACTATAATGTGTTTCAACAGTAAATAATTTACATACTACTAACGTATACACATTCAATTTACATATTACAAACTAGCGACCCGCCCCGGCTTCGTACGGGTGCAATGTAGATACTAATACATATAAAACTTCCTCTTTAATAATTCTGTATATTGATGAAAACTGCATCAAAATCTGTTGCGTAGTTTAAAATATCTAAGAGTATAGGCGAGAAACGATGTTTTATACTATATAGAGCTCCACAAGAGCTGATTTTCATAAGCAAGATTCAATGACCCCCATGAAAATAATCTTTGTTTGTCCCAAATACTATTTGAAACTGGGTCAAGCCCCCAGCACGTTACAATCACCATTTCAAACGTACCCCAGGCAAGGCAATCCGTCATCCCGAACCGATCCGTTACGGTTGCTTCACATCTAATTACCGAATTAAGAAATCGTGGTCGATATCTCTAGTTAAAGACAATAAACCTATCATTAATCATTAGGCATTAGCCCCGCAATCATTAATGATGATATTAGGTGTTTTGTGCGTGCCGATTTTTGACAGGCCCAAGTTATTGGAGGTAAGAGGGTTTTTGGAATCTTAATCTTTGCTGATCTATGCTAATATTATAAATGCGAAAGTAACTGTGTTTGATTGTTTTATTTGACATTTAAATCATACAATTTGGAAGCATAGCATTTGAGATATTAAAAATTCTACAAAATGCTCGCACGATTAAATCCCTCAGGAACACGTGTGAAACCGCGAAGGACAGCTAGTAATATAAATGCTAAAGTGAGCTCCTTTGTTTATTACGCTCTCACGGTGAAATGTATATAGCCAAAGGTACGGAAAGAGACACGGATTTTATATCAATCGTAACGCGAGTGAAATTGTTGAACGGAAGGTAGTAGGTATTTAATATGTTATAAGACAAGTTTGAATTTTGTGCGTGACTGAGAGAGCCTTATTTAATCAGAACCGCAATGTTCAATAATAAAATATACAATCACTCACTATTTCTGGATGAACCTATAGGAATAAATTTAAAACTCACATATTAAAACTATTTAAAATACTTTTTTCTTTCTTTTCTGAATCTTTATGAAATTTTACCCGTTACTGACTAATCGCTTTAAGAGACTCGGGAAAGTAGCATGCTAAACGACAGTCATATCAAAAAGTATAAAAGTATCTTCTCGGCTTCCAAAAAGTATTGTTTTACAACCTAAATTTAAAGCGATAATCTAAAGCCATAAACTCATAACTTGCGCCAGGTATCATCTCGATACGGAGCGAAGGAGCGGAGGCGGAGCGCTCGTGATCGCCAGTCGCTCGCTACGTGTTGTAATTGTTGATCATTCGATTGTTACGGCTTAACATTTACTTGTTTGTGAAGGTACGTTAGGTATTAATTTTATTATGGAAATCTATTTTTATAAGATTTTAATAGAGACCCGCTGACTAATTGTGTAACTCTCTCGGGTTCAATGTGGAAGCCTATTTCATAATAGAAAAATGGTTCGGTGCGCAAGCAGTGTGGGACAATAGTCGAAGCACCGTCAATGTAATACAAAACTGACTGCAACCTTATGGTGTAGCCATACATAAATCAGCACCATCAACATTTTACATGACTCGCGGTGGAATGAAGTCAGTTTGCGTACGGGCTCCACCACAAGACAGTCAAAACATGCCGCAGCAATCGTTGATTCATATCAAAAGAATACATGATGTATCGCTTGAGAGTCTAAACACGATAAAAAATTTTGGTGTGGATATAACAACATGGGATCCGATTTTAGTGCATATCTTGGCACAAAAGTTGGATAGCGATACATATTCCGACTATCTAGAATCGCATAAAAACCCACGTGATCACCATTATTGAGCGAGTTACTATCATCTTTGGAGAGTAAGTTTACAAGCCTGGATCCGGCTCGAAGGACGACAAATTTGTACAGTAAGGGAACTATACAAAATAAAGGATCCTATTTTGGAGTCATTCCATGTAATATTGCAGATTTGATATATCTAAATGATTTGCACCGAGGAGCACTATCGGTGGAGCCCGTACGCGAACTGACTTCAATTCACCGCGTGTCACGTAAAATGCTGATGGTGCTGATCTATGGCTGATTACGGCTACACCGTACAGCAAAAACGATTCCGAGAGCATTACACAATTGCCCTGCTGAAGCACCGATGGAGTGTAGGACATTATATGATCAACCTCCTTATTCTGCTAATACTACACTAAACTTCATCGTTTCTCGGACGGAAGTTTCGGAGAACTTACCTCTCACGTGATTGCATAGTCAGTGAAAGGGACAGAGCATAGAAGCGGCGACGAAACATCCTCGAGCTAGTGTCATTTTCCTTCCAGAGTTTGAGCATAGTTGCTGACTTCGTTTTGAAGATTATTTACGTATAGAATACGGTCCAATGTTCTTAATATAGCTAGATTAATAAATTCGTTTTTGATTTTCTTATGATATTCATTCAAATTGAAGCAATTTCTCTAAATTTATTCATAGAGTCCTCTTTAATGCACAACAATAATTGATTCATACCTTGATTTCAGAATAAGCTTTATTTAAGGACAGACATATTATTCTTACTCTTGTTGTTGGGTGTTGGGCTTCTAAATTTAAATTCACCCGCCAAATCATCAATCAGTGCTACTAAGAACTATGCACTAGGAAAAACTCTCATCAACGCCGCTTGGTGGCGCGAGAGGAGTACTTGCATCGTACCGAGTGTCGTGAGCGCAGCATACGGCTAACGTGCATCAAAAATAAATATTTGTAAAAAAACTGTGAATGAAAATTGGTGATGTGTTTGCCTAAGGACGTGTGCCACCGTTTCACATGATCGCGGATAATAATATCTTCGACGCTGGACGCAGTTGGAAACTCAAAGTACTTCTGGCGGGTGACGTACCAATTTTTTATTTCTGCATAGCCCATTTAATTTACATGTTTACATACTTATTGCATGTCCCAGTGGTGTATCCAAAACACCACACTTGTGATGCGTCCTTACTTCATAATATTTTGCGCGCGTACCTACCTAGAACATCTCACTAAAGTTTTATTAATTCTATTACGATGAAACTAACTAGAGGATATCATAGGGGAAAAATAATATATACCTGAATGAATGTAGTTTGTAGATATAGATAGTCAACCAACACAGCTCATGTATAAACCACAATATTATCAGCTGAAACAGAAAACAGTTTTTGAATGAATAATTGATAAACCTAAAAGTTTATTTAAGTAAGTGTAAACTAGGGAACGTTGTTAGACCTCAAAGCAAATAATAATAGAAATCAATAAAAGACAGTCGCAAAACTACGTCGTTAACGAAACCCGACGTCCATGACGCGTAACGATCCAGTTGCGTTTGACGCGTAACGCGTAATAATAAATGCTTTTTACGGCTTCCAAATGACACGTTGCGAGCTTAAAGCTACATGTTAGCGTGGGGGCGTCAAAATTACACGTTTTACCCGTAATTTTGTTATAACTAGACGAAATTGTGATTTAATGGTCAGGAATTTGATATTTTTTTGGAACATGGGAATCATAAAGGTCGTGTTATTTGGAACTTTTAATGGCTTTCAAATTTACTGTTGGAGTGAAATTGTAAAGCGATGTGGTATTGCAAATGTTTAAGGTGGTGACCACTTACCATCAGGTGGACCGTCTGTTTGTCAAAGTAGTGACACAGATAAAATAAATCGGGCTGTCCTAATTCCGACAGATTATAAATCACGTCAAAATTAATCAAATTGCAATAACGATCATTTTCAAACATGACAGATTAAAAAATGCATCTAAGTACGCTCTTGCAACACCTACTCAAGATGAAGTCAAACATCGACAGGTATAAAACCTAATCATAAATTACTCAATTAACTCGAGCATATAATTAACTACGAACAAAATTAATAATCAATCTCCAAAACGAAAGTACAGTTAATCATAGAAAAGTATAGCTAAGTAAAGATTATTTATAAAAAATAATGAGCACGGTAAAACAAGTGAGACGTGCGAGGTGGGCCATGTGGGGCCAAGAAACTGGCCCCTCGATAAGTAAGCCAACTTTGTAGAGTAATCTGCCCCCTTATACGGCTAATACAAAATTCGTCGGCGAGCCGCTTCACAGAGGCCTTACCTTACAGAGAGCTTAACTCTCACGTGATTACGTGAACATAGAGGCCGCGACGAAACATCTGATCAGTGAAAATGAGGGAATGGGAGAAATCTAAATAGTTTACAAAATCTATATTATATTAAAGCATGGACTACAGCGGTTACCGAGTGGTAGCCAAGAGATGGATAAAAACAAATTGGCTAAAGGGATTGGCAGAGGACAAAGAATGGTGAGATACGTAGCCGGTTCACGCAAGCACAACAGTAGATTGAAACTGGCTAATAAGATAAAATTGATGATTTAAAATGTTTTTGTGATCGCTTATGAAGATTCAGTTCACGCTAGTTGTGTGGCCATACATGAACAAGTTGCGTACATTGAAGATCGTGACAGATGTTCAGATGCGATCGTGTGAATTTGATAGTGAAATATTATGTTTGGGACTTGTCGTAACTACTGGTACAGTTGGTAAGAGTACCATGAGGAAAACAAAAAAAAAATAAACTTTAAGACGTAACTCTGGCTGTTTTTTTTGAAATTGTAACAGTATTTTGTTAATGGCCAGTTCCTCGGTTTATTTGAATTTAGAATAGTTTACATAGATTTATGAAAAATATGTATCCTTCGATTGAATTTGTTTTTTAAATTAGAACGATTTTTGTTAATGGCCAGTTTCTCGGTAAATTTGAATTAAGAAAAGTTTTACCTACATAGATTTCTGAAAAAGTTTTATCTATGGATTGGGAACTCGGCCTTTATTAGATCTATTATGTAATAATTTGAGGATTATTCTATGATTTGGTTCTCTCCCTTTAAAAAAACTACAATAGATTCTTGGCATTTTCCAAGAACGGGCCATGTTTTCTTGTCTACGAGACAAGATACAACCATTTTGAGTTGACTTTATTCAGGGATTAAATTATTAAAATGACAAAAAGGTACATTTATTAAAAACAAAAATTTTTGCTAACTCTACTGATATTGCTGCTGCTGCCGAAAATTCGAAGACGTGTCGGAGATCACTGACAGAATAATCATATCGCTTTAGCAAGAAGGGTCACAGTCGTGTGGCAAATGTTTTTAATTTGAAATAATATCTACTGCTCCATACACTTTCTAATCACGAGCCACCGTGACGACCGATGTGGGTAGTTAAGCGTGATAAAAAATATATTTGTATATTCTTTAAGAAAACTTTACATAATATAAAGTATATAACATTTTCAGTGGTACAGGCGGTGGTAATTTTGATCTTAAAAACCTATCTCTTAGCTTAGAAGTTGGGACTCTTAGTATTGATTCGGCCGGGGAAGTACTACCTGTTTAGTGTATATTCATTAATGTGTTTTAGTTAAAAAAAAAGGTACGACAACCGGTATAAATTACTGGCACATTTTTTTCCATTTCATCAGAAATAAAACATAATATAGCTTAGAATTAAAAAAGTAAAATGACGGAAGAAAACTCTACCTTATACCCTATAATTTATATGCCTCTGTTTCGCCTAAATAGGATAATATAAATGAAAGTATTATACACTACCTACTAATAAGGCTGTAAGAGCCATCAGAGGCTAACATCTATATCGCTTAAAAAAACTGTCTTCCGTAAGAAATTCCTTAAATAATAATGCAAAGCGCATCAAAAAGTATTACCTACAAAGTTTAAAAGAACTAAACGCACAAGCTAACAGAAAGAAGTACAATTTTAGAGATTTTGTACCTTTTTAAGTATAATTACATAGTATAAAACAAAGTCGCTTTCTCTGTCCCTATATCCCTATGTATGCTTAAATCTTTAAAACTACGTAACGGATTTTGATGCGGTTTTTTTTAATAGATAGAGTGATTGAAGAGGAAGGTTTTTACGTATAATACATGTGACATCCCACGGGAACGCGGGTAAAACCGCGCGGGACAGCTAGTAAACCATAAACAACAAAACCGAACACAGAATGTTGATGTAACCCTTCTACAGCGTGACTCTCCGCGACCCGTCCTCTGTTAATTACCGGGATGATACCTAAATATTAATGGAGAATCTGATACGGACATGTTTGGGAGTTGCTCGACTTTTGGGATTTTACCGGGACACGTCTGAAAGCATGCGGGTATTTATTAATTTAATATGTTAGAGAATTCATGCGGATTTGTGTCATTAAAATTGGGGGAGATTTTAAATTAGGAGGAAATTAAGATTATATCAAAAAAGCCGTCCGTTTTAGTGAAATTACCTACTATCTTATGTCTGTGATATAACTACATATAATTTGATTTAATAACATTTACAATATCGATGTCATATTTAACTTAAAATAACACAATTTTAAATTGATAGCAATGGTTTATGCCAGTATTCTTTTAATTATACTTTCCATTGTAAAATATACATACAAATAAAAATAAATAAATACACATAAAAACCACACAGTACTGGTATATACTGGCCAGTACAAAGTAACAAGGCATCGCTAAGTGAAATCAGGTCCAAACATTCAAGTCATTATTAAAAATATAACAACAAAAACTTTTTAAAACGACAACATCACAAAAAATCAATTCGACCGCCCGCCCCGAACACAAAGGCCAATGCGCAATTTTGTCAAAATTCACAAGCATTAATATCAATATGTAGAGCAAAAAAGGGCCAGTAATATCCTCTGGGTCCCTCCCGGCTTTATTTATCAAAGCCGACCCTATAACCCTTTCATCGTTACGCGAATTAAATTTCTTTTGCCGTCATTTCCCGTGCATTATCTCGGTTAAAATCATAATGGTGAGACGTGGGGCCCACAATGGCGATGCTTGTTTAGTACCCGGCTTCATTAATGTTTGCTGAAGAATTTTATTAAAATGTAACGTCGCGTTTTTAGGGTTAAGGGGTTCGTATTTTAAAATTGCAATTTACGTTGTATGGTCTTTTGTTATTTCATTTACCTGTTAAGAAATTATTCAGGAATAGTCGACAGTTTCACCCGTGATCTCGAGGTATGTTATAGAATCGAATTTTTTATTTGCTTAAGATGTGGTTTTACATGAATGTGTTACAAGTTACAATAGGTTCAGCTCATCTAGCTTTTCATAAGCAAATACAATTTATTGCAATGCAAATATACAATGTTATGTCAAATTAAAATGAACAAATAAAAATATGTCGATTAGTTGCATAATTCATTAACATTGTAGAACATTTGGGCTTTCAACCAATGAATAAATTTTTGTTTATTATATTATCCCGGGCTAAAAGTATCCTATGTATGTGTTAATCCTGGTTATTCCTACTAATATTATAAATGGTAATGTAAGTTTGTTTGTTACACTTTCACGCGAAAACTACTTAACCGATCATCATGAAACTTTGTACACATATTCTTGGAGGTATTAGAAGTAATATAGGATACTTTTTGTGCCGGGAAAATGTTACGTCCCTCGGGAACGCGGGTGAAACCGCGGGGGACAGCTAGTAAACTATATATTTGTCAAGTTTCATCCAAATCTGTTAGAGTAATTTTCCTCACAAATTATTGCATTTATTATATTATAGTACGATATTTTTTCACGCATACAGTCTTAGAGTAGGAAACAAAATGGCAGAATATAATAAAAAAATATTATTTTCTATACAATTTCTAACGGATGCCAAAGATTTAAATGTAGGTAAATTTATAACTTTACTGAGAAAATCAAACATTTTTTTTAATAGTTTCTTTAACACTTTCCCTTTCATGATTATTATAATTATGAATATTAATATTAATTTAGCAGTATGTTGTAAAGATACGTTTTATTACAAGGTAATAATTAATAATGAATAATTCAACATTGATGTACCAACATATCAGGTAATCAATTTTACATTGTATGTCTCAGAAAATAAGATACAATACTAAACGCTGTTGATTTTCATTCATTACCGATATTGCAATTTCGAATTATGAATTTCTCGTGTGATATTTATTTATTAATACGTAAAACATGGAAACCCAATCTTTTCCATATTTGATAACCAAATATTTTCTCTGTAGTCATAATTATTTTGACATATTTAGGTTTATTTCGTACAGCAGTAGGTTATTTTTTCGGTGCCTTTGCGAATAAAGCTATGTATGTATTAAATGTGTATTGAATAAACTACCCAAAGACGTATTACAATCTAGATACGCCATTCAATAAAATCACGGCTCTCAAAAACACAGTAAATTCTAGATAGTTACTAATACGCGCGAAGTGACAGAAAATAATAGTTTAAAAAAACTAAAAAACACGCTCTCATAGAAAATTCAACTAAAAAATAGAAAATAAATTAATCAAAAATAAATTAATTTATTAATTAATTAAATATATTTTACTGTAAATAAAGCGTGGGGTACATGGTTTCAATAGTTATAAATATTTTATAGACAGATATGAGTTGTAGAATTATCATTTTGATAATATCTTAAAAAGCACTCCACGCTTTTTTTACAATAAAAAATATTTATTTCTTTTATACACTATTCTTAATTAAATTAATTTTAAATTTTTTTTATTGAATTTTCAATTAAAGTGTGTTTTTTTAGTTTTTTTTAAGGTTTTATTTATTTTTATTTTTTTAGTTTAGCTAATCGTGATTATCCTAGTAAGAATAACGGGTCAAACTATTTCAAATATTGAAGTGTCATCGGTCCTTAATAAGTATGCAAAATTTCAAGTTAATCCGACGTCTTGAAGGGGGTCAAAATCATGTTCAAAGATTCCGTTACATACTAACAGACATACGTATGAAGCTAATAAAAGCGTTATAATAAATACTTCGAGAGGTAAATACATACAATACAGGATAATAACAATAATATTTTTTTAAATATTTATAAATGTATTCTTTTTTTATAATTATATATTTAAGAAATGTAAATAACATTTGAAACAATGTATAAATGTAATAATAATAAATAAATATCCTGGGTCTTTACATACGGGCATCTGTTTGCAAACTAAGCAGAGCTTTACTATGAAAACCAGATACCTGATATACTACATATATTATATTTTCTTTTCATTTAAATACATACTTAGTTATGCATACATCGTTAGTTAAATTAGTATATATATACCAAGAGTTACGTCGCGTACCGTCGCGACAGTGGTTGGTGCGCGACTAAATAAAATTAAGGCAATTGCCAGCATTTTATGTGGCCACTTCAGAGCGCGAGCAACGCATCTATAGCTTATACTAGCTCTCCCCCGCGGTTTCACCCGCGTTCTCGAGGGATGTAACATTTTCCCGGCACAAAAAGTATCCTAAGTAACTTCTAATACCTCCAAAAATATGTGTACAAAGTTTCATGATGATCGGTTCCGTAGTTTTCGCGTGAAAGTGTAACAAACAAACTTACATATCACGGATATCATAGACAACATAGAATGAAAACTCGAACCTACTTCTTAGGTTTTAACTGAGTAGGCAAGAAACAAGAAGTATTTGAGCAGCGAATTTATTCCTGAATTCACGGTTGAGTCATTGTAAAAGTTCTTTACAATGATGAATACTTCTGCTACGGCTAGTTATATAGATCTTGGATATTCTGTGGAGCTTTTAGATTTTTACCTACTTATACTGGCATTATCACTACATAGTATAAAACAAAGTCGCTTTCTCTGTCCCTATATCCCTATTTTGCATTTTTTATGTATAATACATGTGACATCCCACGAGAACGCGGGTAAAGCCGCGGGGGACAGCTAGTATTTAATAAATTTGTTATGTCAGCCACTTAAGCAAACTTCGGCAAAGCTCGGCAAGGCGGCCAACTGGCGACTCACATTATGATAATGACTTTCCCAAACAACAAGCATTTTTTCTTGAAAAGTCGCATTAAGGTACTGTTAGCAGAAGATGGTAATATTGTTTAATTTTTATACATTAACTTTGGGCTTTTTAAATGATTTGTTTTCTTTTAGATTGTACAATTAATAAATTTATGGTGCCATTCTGTAAGGTAAAATGCTAGCTCGATGTAATTTCGACGCGGTCTCTATGCTCTCTCTCTTTCGCTAACTACGAAAACACGCGAGAAGTTCGTTCCTGGAAGTCTCGTTTCGCCAGCTCGCAGTTTGTATAAGCTAAGTAAGGGGTCTAGGATAGATAAACAGTGTTTCAGGAAGTAACTTTCTCCTATAGTCTATCTTTTAAATATGATAAGCACAGCAGTCTTCTAACAATATCATGAGATACGGTACCCGATTCTTCAAAGTAAATACTTGAGGTTGTTCCTCCGACAGTACAATGGGAGTATCTAGCTACCCTGTCCCTTCCTTCCCCTTCCTCGCCCCCTCAATCGTTAGCCACCGTCTACAATATTTGCATAACTCATTACGTTGCATCCATATTTAATTAGGATATTTCCTTCTTCAGCATCTTGACTCTGTGAAGGTAGCGGGATTTGATGCTGCAAAGATGAGAGAAATAAATACAGTTAAATTAAATAAAAAACTAAAAATTTAAATTTAAATTTCCTTTAATGGTTTTACTGGAAAATATATTCTGGAAACCTGGTTTCTGTTTCATATATTGATTATAATAATAGTCTATTATGTAGGTAAAGGAAAACATTGGTGAAAAATATAGTGCGTTTTCTGCAACATGCTTTACGCTATGAAATTTGTAAAATTCACAGTAATTCTTTCAATAAAATAACATTGTAGTTTTTATTGATTTCTATAATAAACTAGCTGTCCCCCGCGGTTTCACCCGCGTTCCCGAAGGATTTATTGATGATGCATTATTTTGTTCTTTCTATCATCGATAGCTTTCGCAGCGCACGAGATGTATGGTAATTTTTTTACACCTTGGGTTACATTATAGGAGTTTTAGTAGGGATCCCTAATTTTATTGAAAATATTATATAGCCTATGTTACTAAGTCATAATGTAACTTTCTAACGGCAAAAGAATTTTTGAAATCGGTCCAATAGCTTTTAAGTTTATTCCTTACACACAAAATTACAAATCTTTCCTCTATGTAAAGTGTAGATTGATAAATTTTGCAGTAAAATTTTATTCATTAGTTTTAAAGATACCCACATTAATAAGAGTTACAGCTTCTCCAATCGCGAAGGGTACTTGAAATCGATTGCCATTTAATTTGGTCTCAAGTCTCTACTCAGCCCCTTGAGCACAAGTCGTGAAGAGGGGCCAAACATTGCTAATGGTTGTGCAAATTTTAATCGTCTCCTATCTTCCTTTCATTTGTGTTTTAATTTTAGTTGGCGCAGAACAATTAAAAGAAAATAACTTTGCATAAATTGTTTTGATATTGAATTTCCTCTTTAAAATGTCACTTAGAAATTAGAAGTACTCATTGACTTCCAAAATCTTAATGTTATTTACCTGATAAGCATATGAGGGTTATTGCTAACCAGCTACGACCTGCGGCTTTGCCCGCTTTCAATCCTGGTTATAAACCTTCCTCTTGAATTACTCTATTAATTGCTGAAAACTGCATTAAAATCCGTTGCATAATTTACGTTTCTATAAAGGACATACAGACAAACATTCATTTTTATATATAGGCTGTTACAAAAGTACCCGTAATGCCGAAAGGAGGTTAAATGGGGCCTTATAACGAGTCCATTCACAATATTTAAGAACCGTAGTAACGCTGTATAACATACCCCAAACAAAAAAAAAACGTATGAACGAAAAATAGAAAAACTACTAAAGTAGACACTTATTGGGTAAAATAGGTACGTAGGCCTTTCTGTTAAATAATCTGGTTCCCTCACATGACAGCTTATTCGGGTTGTTGGATTTGATAATTAATTATTATATATTTTTACGGGGTATTTTGTAACACGTTGTAATATAGATTTTTAATTTTTTATCCTACGCTGAGACCATTGGACAATTGTATATATATATATTGTCTCTCTTATTCACATTTGAAGGAATAACATTATGTGTATAGTCTGATAATAATATCTATCTATATATTTTCTATCTATCTATATTGGCATAAGCAAAATAGGGTTCCATTGACACACCATCACCTCAAAACAATGGAACATATTGGAATGAAACTGCAACTAATCGACGCGGAATTTTTCCTAGATGGTTATAGGCTACATATGATATCGATAATCGCGGGTGAAACCGCGGGGTACAGCTAGTTATATTATGAGACAAAAATCTTTAAATATATTTGAAACATAAACTCATCTGATCGTCTTCTTTGTTTAATTTTATTTTATTTACAGTATCATGATAAAGATATCAATAAATTCCTTTTTAACTTTACAATTAAATTAGTTAAACATTTAAACCTATTTCAAATGGTCGAAAACCAAAATAAACATGGCCGCATGCCTACCGAATCACCAGTGCTACATTCGGAAATAAATGACCATAAATAATGTAGAATATTTCAACCATAAACTAACGCAGTGATATAAACTCCACATCAATATACAGCTGATTATCTGCTCAATAGAGGTATTTGGAACGGGAAGTGTGCATACGCGGAATCGCAGATTTTAGAATTGTGATTGAAGACTGATACTATTTAGTAAATTTGCATTGCCAATACATAATACTTAGATCAATAATATAATATGTCTTATTTCGTCTTATTATGAATCATTTTATAACTTTATTACATAACTAGCTGTCCCCCGCGGTTTCACCCGCGTAACCGAGTGATGTAACATTTTCCCGGGATAGAAAGTAGCCTATATGTTATTCCAATATAAGCTCTATCTATGTGCCAAGTTTAATCCAAATCCGTTGGGTAGTTTTTGCGTGAAAGAGGAACAAACATCCATACATTCATACATCCATACATACAAAATTTCCCGTTTATGATATTAGTAGGATATATTGTCTATAGACATGTAGTGTGTATAACTAAAATCAAATAATTTTTCATTTTTCAAAATTTCTGGTAGATCTGTAATATCTACTCTAGATAAGTACATATCAATATTTTGAAAATTGAACTAAATAATACACAATTTATAAAAAAAACGAACGTGTTTCCATTTTATAACTAAAGAGTTTATATTCCAACTATGAAGTAAATATGGATTTACATAGAGTAGTAATTACACCCTCAGCACATTGACAAAGTGCACTTTAGTGCTAGGATTACAAAATGGCAGTTAGCCCGGTCCCGTCGTCGTAGTGAACAAACTATGATTACAATATTATTTAGCGTTTGGCTCTAACAACTATATTCCAAAATATACCTTCGGCGAATGTAGTAGAGGTCATAATACAATTTGGTAGAAGCAAATTAAAGTTTGTAGTTCGATATTTGAATAGATTGAAAGTGGATGGATATAGAGCGGCATGTGCCCCCGTGGACGCGTATTGACAAGTGCACTTAGCGAGCGGATTATGAAATGCAATGTATGCGTGTGTGAGTGGTATTCTATAGAGGTAGAACTGAATAGTGTCATACAGTAAGTAGTTATGAATAATAGTTTGCTTTTTCTTTATATACAACTTAATTAATGCATGCCATCCCGGTGAATTATTCTGACGCGAACCTTTGTCAAGAATAAGTTCAATTATCTTTTTAATTTTGTTCATGGCTTGATGTGAAATGTGAGATTTTTGAAAAAGGGATCTACTCCAAGCGACAGTCCCAAAATAAAAATAAAAATGTCGTTTGTAAAAAAGATTTGTATTTTTTCTTATTCATTTGATACTAGAACCATTCAATGATATCACAAATATAATATAATATTACGTTTACTATCGATACAGTGGTAAAGACCTATGTACCTTTCATTGATTATATAGTTTATGGATACTAACAGGTGATTTTGATTATGAGTCCAATTTTAACACTAGAAAAATAAAAATCCATTTAGATATACGAGTATATGTATTTACCGATATACATACATACAAACGGTATATATAGTAAGGTTACTCTAAAGTATAATACTATGAGAGATAAAACATGTTCCCTTAATGCATAAAATCATCCATAATGACACGTCGGTGGTCATGAATTCAATTTGAGTCGGGTTTTGTCATGGGAATGATGGAATTACATCCCCGTACTATTTGTTCTCTGTCCCTTTATGTATCAAGGGTAGTTGTACATAAGGGTGCTATGTGGGATGAAAAATTTAATTTATGTTTTCGTATTCGATATTTAAACTTTTTGGTACAGACTTTTTTGTATGCACAAACCGTTTTGTGATTTTCTTTTTAATTCCTTCTTTAACTTTGGACTTTTTTTCAGTCTAAAGAGTTTTTGGTTTCGTTAAACGCTTTGCAAAAGATTTTGCAGTTAATGGTTGTTTGTCCTCTATGAAGTTCCTATGCCATACATTGCGATGAAACTTTCAGGAGTTGTTGTCCGCGTACTATATATGATGATAAATAATGAAAAAAACTCTTACCAAGAACACCTAAGTATGATAAATTTGACGTCAAATTCACGCATTGTATGCTTTTGCAGTTTCACACGAATTTGAATTTGGAATCTGAATCGTCAGGGATACGATTTTAATAAAGCCTTTTTGTTAGATTATATTATACAAAAAAGAGATTTGTTTTTATGCTCCTTTTTGTAATATTAGGCTGTTTATCCAATCCCTACTAATATTATAAATATGAATATAAGTTTGTTTGTTACGCTTTGTCGCAAAAACGACTTAACTGATCATCATGCAACATTGTACACATATTCTTGGATGTTTTAGAGTAACATAGGATAATTTTTGAGCCAGAAAAATGTTACATCCCTCGGGAACGCGGGTGAAACCACGGGGGACAGCTAGTTATAATATAAATCAAATTCTTACTCAAGATAGTAAGTACCCATAAAGTAAACATAGAGTTACGAAACAGCAAAATATATTATGGCCAAGATAACTAGACGATAAACTGTTACTAACATTAAATAGACAAACGTGTCAATAGAGATGTATTTCTTAGACGTAATGTAGTGTAAAGTAGAGTTAAACCAAATGAAACCCTAATGTGTGATGTAAAGAGGTATTTCAGAATGTAATGATGTCTGCAAGGCATGTGGCCGGTAAGCCAGGATCACTTGAGACACGATCGTGAGTTTGAAATCCGTGTTACATGTTGAAATGTAAGAGTAAGTTGATTTTAATCACATGTGTGTCATTATTATATTAGTGTGTGTAATTTGAAACTATTTAATTTTTTTAATTTTTGATAGATCTGTAATATTTATTTATTATTATTTTATATTTAGTAAATTCAACTGATTAATACCTAGTTATTATCTATATATATATAAATGAATCCCTATTTCCCTTGGTCACGGCATCACGCATGGACGGCTGGACCGATTTCGCTAATTCTTTTTTTGTTGTGTTTGTTATTGTCCGGAAAAGATTCTTATGAAAGAAAAAAATAAGAAAGTTGCGCGGAAATTTTGAAAATTTAAGAAAACTTAACGACTTTACCAGCACTTTGGAATATAAACTTGTTGAATGTAACCTGTTTGACATTATTGTCAGTCGTTTGACAGAATGCGCGCTCCAAATATCGTTTAAAATAGAAGCATGGGTCGCAATTATATTGATAAAATAAGTAGATTATAATTTCTATTAAGTGCACTTTTCACGTCGATTCAATTGGAAGACTCGAATTCAATATTCATAGTTAAGACAGGACAACGTCTGTCGGGTCAGCTAGTAATTTATAAAAATATTATGTAGCTGTAATCGCTTAATAGTATTAAACAATGTTACTATTTCTCACTCCATATTAGTGAGTTTTACTTTTTTGAACTAGGTACATAATAATAATAAATCCTTTTATTCCGAAAACAGACAATTACACTTACAATAATGGATAAAACAAAAATTACAAAATGTCTCGAATTTCGGTGTGCCTCATGGCATAGGCCCCCTCTAACAATTTTCAGTGTCGACTAGGTACGTAAAAGATTATAATGTCACATTATTTTGAAGACTTCAGGCGAAGCCAGAGCAGGTCACTAGCACTCACTATACTAATTGTTACATGAATATGAACGAGTAAAAAAATTAGTAATGAATCCTTAAAATTCCAAAACCAAAACCACCAAACAGACCTTCAGCTCTATATAGATACCAGAGATCATTCTCAGTGACGCACTCCCAGGCAATAAGATTAGCTGGTGACGTTTCCTCAGTCATATCCTATATGTGACTTAGCCGTGGTTTAAATTTACTCCACACTGGCGCCACAGTCGCGTCTATGTGACGTCATGAATCCCATAAAGAACGCCTTGTGATGCTGACTTATCGCAAAGGATTGAGTTACCTTTGAGCTGAGTGATTTGGTGCTCGCTCAGTATATTTAGGTCGAATCTATAGATAATATAATCATCGCAAATCAAAGAAGTGTCTACTATATATTACATTTAGTGGTAGCGAAATGGTTTAGCAAGATTTGACTTGAAAGAAGATGAAGCTTTGTACTCATGACTCACTATGATACATAGTTATGATAGAATTTGCCCCTGGTTTTACTCGGCTAAAACTATGTCGTCGTCCTCCGCCCTGTAAGCTATTCCCATGTAAAAATGTTATCAATGTGATAGAAGGAAACTAACTTTACAAAAAGGTGTGCATTTTTTTTATATACCGCTCAAGGTGACAAACAAGCTGACGGTCTACCCGATGGTACCTAAGTGGTCACCGTCAAGCGGTTATATTTAAATTGGTTATTGAATTTCTACACACTTCATTAAAAGACGTAACAATCTCTTTAGGATGACTATTTTATTTTATTTTTTCCTTATTTGGGACAGCAACAGTCTTAAACTATAAATATTTACATGGTTTGAACTTATAATAAAATTATGAGACCAATTTCACAATCCACGTACTAAAATGGATTTTTTACCAATATCTTATAAGTATTATACAAAAAGAAAGAAAAATTACAGTAATAACAACAATATGCTATATAATGTACTAAGTCGTTTATACTTGACTCGAAAAGATGCAGCATCTGTTCCATATCCTTGTAAGGCACAGCTGCCTACTCTTAGAATAAAAAGGGCAGGTCAAGCCTAAAGCCTAAAAGATTATAAGTTTGTTTTATCTCTCACGCGCCTTTAATAGGATCAAAAAAAGTACTGTAACCTTTTATTAATAAATCCTTTCATAAAATATACTTTAGCATTATTGAGTACACTCCGAAATCAAAACAACAAACCTTATGAAATTCCAATGGTCTTTCAAAAATTAGTAATTCATTATACAATACAATGAAAGAACAGAGACGATTTGATAACTAGTAGATCTAGGTAGGCGCCGAGATGACCTCTCATAAGGTGGACTAACGATCGAGGTGGATATCCATATTCAACATCGTATGTTCAGCAGAGGACAATTCTGGGCAAATATGATAATGATGATGCGCTAGGTATAAAATTTGCTGTGAATTCGTAAAACAGATTACAGTCAGTACTATAGCTAGACCTTTATTTGAATATGTAACTGACTATCCGTGCAAACTTTTAATTGGCCGTCTGTGTATAGTATAACTTTTCCTTACAGTAATAACATAAAAAATACAGAAGCCATTGTAAAGCCCAGGGAATAATTTGGAAAAACCTTTACAAAATTTTATTAAAAAATATATCTGGAATACACATTGGCAGTAAAAGCAGAAAGTCAATATTTTTACCATCGTCTATCGAACTTAATCAACGCAAACGCGAGGCCATGAAATCGAGCTCGTTGCGTCCCCTTATTTACCAATTACGTTTTTTTTTGTCCATACCGCTTCGTAGGGTCAGCATTTTAATTCAACATGTCGGATCACTCGCTAGGGAGGGATTCGGTTTTTGATGACGTTTTGCTCTCAGAGTGCTAAAAGGTTACAATTGTTTGTAATATTTAAATTAGGAATAACAGTTTTTGCCTTTTCGTACTATGCGTCAGTTACCTTGTAAAGGCATATTTCAATAAAAATGGTTTTATTTTACTACAAACATTATTCGTTGAATAAAACCTTTTAAAGAAGTATTAACGCGTTTCTATGATTTATCATTATTCATAAGAATTGCGCTGTTGGTTTTCCGAATAAAATTAAATAAAAATTTCTCGGAACTGCAAGTTACTCGGGTATAACAATATCTATATTATACATATAAAAAAGCAAAAACAAAATAATTCAGTACGTACGATTTTTTGTTCTGCTTGTAGGTATAGCGCTCTTAACATTATTCTAGTTATCAACAAGTTATTGATGACAATAAAAACATTTGGAAATATATTTTTTTAACATGTAAAATTCATATATGTTCTTAATATTTTCAATCTATGGTTGAATTTCAACCAATGTGCGAACACTATATTAAGTACTTAGATTTTCAATAAAAAAAAGTAAAGGCACGATTTTTCGTCAGTTACAATAACAACAGTCAGAGACAAAAATCTCACAAAACTCAATAGTTCTAACCCTCTAACTGTCAATGGTTCATTATGGACTAGAACGCAGTCCACTGGTCTTTTAGACCCACACACGTCCAATAGCATCGCTTGTTATAAACTGGGGTAGTTATTATTTTTAATCCCTTAATGGCTGCCCAGATTTCATTACGGGGGTTGAACTGATTAAAAGGGTGGGACGATTTTTTTCATGCTGATATTTAGGGAGGACATTTTTGGAGGGCTCCGTATATGGTTGTGAGAGTAACATACTCTCATGCACTAGTATTTTTGGAATAATAATATTATAGAATAATAAAGTGATGGTAAAATAATTACCATTCACTATGTTTTTATACTTGACTGGAGCAGAAATTAAAATCAGATTTTAAAAATTTATAAAAATGTATACTGAATTTCTTGCCGGTTCTTCTCTGTTGATCTTCAGAACCGGTGGTATCGTTATTCAGTAGCCTAGAAGAGCTCCTTCTTGCTCTTCTAAACTAAACAAATGGTTTTGATTTTAAAGCAATAAGTACATAGAAAAGCAATCATATTGAAATACAAACCGTTGCAAGAAAATATATCTAAGGCATCACTATGCTCAATAATACATTAATTTTAACGTAGTAGGTGGCCAGTCATTACGCTACACTTGTGGTTTAAAGATGTTTAAGAAATTCTAAACAAATGTTACAACTTTTACGTCAACCCATTACGAGCACATTGTTATTTTAAAACCTAGTCTACTATGGACAGCACTAATCTGTAAAAGTTTACCAAGTGGGGGTAAACATCCGACGGTGGTCTGAACGACCGTCCTCTAAACAACATTAGCCCTGCATAAAAATTAAAAAGTAAAAAGTCTTATGAACTTTGTACTTTGCTGGCACATAAGACATTCTTATTTTGAAAATGGTGGTAAGGTTTTAAAGGAGTGTACACAATGCGGCGTAGCAAAGGTAGTGTGTGTGTCAAAGTGATTAGTGTTTAGTACAGACCTCCGCTGCGTGGCGCTACGTCTGCAAAACAGTAGTTTTTTTTTATTTTAAAAGCTATATTAGTAAAAAGACATTGTAGAAAGGAATCTAAAGGAATACGATATAGATATATTAGATATATGATAGTAATCAGAACATTATACATTTTTTTCTATGTTGTATTGTTTTATATTTTGTACTAAATTTTTTATGAGACCTATTAAAGATTTTATTGTTGGCCTTATATCTATTACCCACCAGTACGATCCATAAACTAATGAAATTGTCTTTGGTCCCTATGATAAAGATATCAACTATTGGCAAAAAAAATTACTAAATATAAATAGAACACCCTTTTCCCTTTCCCAATGGATTCTCAAGACTCTTTGTCATCTTTACCCAAGACAAACATTGACCAAGCGAACTCCGGTAGCTTTTAAACAGTTTGCTCGGCTCATGCTAATAGATGTCTCGATGCGTGCCGCATAGAGCGTCAAGGATCTTTTTTTAAAATTGGAACGCGAAAAAAATCATTGCATTTGACGGTACAGATAAAATGTTTTCTTTTTTTTTGATCGTGTGCTACCTTCTTTGGACATCGCGATAAAATACATATTTAATGTAACTCTTGCATTTTTAATGTTGTCAAAGATTATATAGATATTTGACGTCCTCTGACACTTTGACCTGTCATCACATAGATTGAATAATTTAATAAGATCTGACACGAGTTTCTATAAATTAACCAGTACTCCAAATTGTATTTTTTATACAATAACGAACCTTCTTTCTTTAGGTTTGTATGGTCTAGAATGGCGTGTAGTAATCACACTATTAAATTATACGTTTAATTCGTCATGTTCCATAGATACATTGTAAAATAATAACATCTATTAGAATTCCATATACGTTTAACTAGTTCCAGTTGCGTTATTTTTTTTTGCCTATGACGGATATTCAAATCCGCGGAGAACGGCGAAGGTTCAAAAATTATAGTATTGAACAAAGAAAACAATAAACCACAAGTTCGTAGCCCGAAATTGTGACAAAACATGAAATATACCGTTAAACACTTTATTCTTATGAGGAAAAAATAAAAACGATTTCGTAAACTCATGACGATTTACAAAACTCACATGCAACCCTTTTACTGCAGTTTTTGTCATCTTTAGTTGCTTCCAATAAAAAGAATTCAGTCACTTTTAGTGCACTTCAAACAAAATTATTAATACCCGCGGAAATGGTAAACTAAACCTTTGTCCTTTGTAATAAGAGTTTGAGTAAATTGTGGTATATGGTCAGTGGTACAAATTCCAAGTGAATCACTTTGACGCATAAAAGTCACGAATTAAAAAGGACAACAACAGACAAAGAATCCATTTTGCATTGTGCTGTGACAGTCTTCCTTGTGATGCCGCTTTTGAAGACATCACAATCTCATCGAAGTGGCTACTTCTTTCTTTTTAAATTTCCCCCTTTACTATTTCTAGATATACTGTCACCTCAACAACTCAACTCTAATAAGTATTTTCTTCCCAGAGAAAAAATAATTAAAATCTAAAAAAGTTTTTAAATTAATACTGTTTCTATACACAGTTCTTTCTGACATATCGAGCCAACAGTTTTAACAAAATATCATCTATGAAATATTCATGAATATATAATAGTACCTACTTAAGAACTTTTTGGTAAAATTATACTGTTGAGCATATTTACTGTGAGCGTTCTTTTGGGTTAAAATAAAATTAAAACGACCACCATCGTATAATTTATAACTACTTCATTTCCAAACAATTCAAAGCTCTATAAAAATGCATGAATACTTCTTTGTACCTACACGGGGAGTGTAAATTTGGGCCCTCAGTGTCGCCGCGGTCGTTTTAACACTGCATCGCTAATTGGACACTTAAGGTACGACTTAAAGGTTTAAAACAGTTTTTATCCGGGGGCCCAAGTGACCGGCACGGACAGTCGCGGGTTAGCCTACTGATCTTTGCCGTCATTATTCTAATTCGATCTATGTGTTGGAACCATTTAACTTTGGCACTTAACAGTTAGTTTTTAAGGTCTCAATTTTCCGTATATACAATTTGAAACGAATCGAAATTAAATATGAAATTAAATATATTTATTCAAATAGGCCTTCCATAGGAACTTATGGTCAGACTCTAACGCCAGTTCGGAAAGTTTAGGTTCAGTTTAGGACTAAATTTCTTTATATGGTTAAATATTTTTGACCAGAATAACCATCATCTAAGTATTGTTATACGAAAGCAAAGCAGGGAACAGGATCTTAAGTGGAGCTATCTAATAAATCAGTAGGTAAGGATAAGAAGTATGGAAATAGCTACTCTCTGCACAGTGCACCTCTAATTTTCTTGTTTTAGTTGTAAGTAATTATTGTCATTTTCTATTTTGTAGTCTTGTTATTTCTTTTTTTTTTTTTAATGTTACCTTTATTAAGTATTTTGTAATTGTTAAATATAAAAAATTGTAAAAATGATATTATAAAATAGCCAAAAAGTCAGAATAGATAAACAAAAAAATTAATAAAATTAAAAAGAATGTAACCTTGCTGAGTTTCTTGCAGGTTCTTCTCTGTTGAAGGCTGACTTCCGAACCGGGAGTAGCTTCAGTAACTTTAAATTTGACCTTCATATGTGCCTTCTGAGGGCCTGAACTGAATAAATGGTTTTGAATTTTGCATTTAAGGTACTTAGTGACAGTTTTAAGCATATGTGACAAAATCGGACTGTGGTGGTGAACTGTTTAACACGGCTTTAAAGATATGGAACCTCAAATTGTCTCCATTAAAAATAGTGGTAACGGAATTTCAGCTGTCTTTCTTATTGTCCAATCTTAATAAAATAATGACATCAAATTTATAAAATATTTTTTCATAGGCATAAAAATGTAAGTAGGTTATTATTGTATAAGTACGTACTTATATTACAAAAGAATAAAAAAATATACAATATTGTCAAACAAACTAAATAATCTATTTCACAACCACAATCATAGCAGTTATGACAGTCGTTTAGAATGTTTAGAGCCTATTTTCCGGACCATGTGATAATAAAGCGATCACAATCCTCTGTGACAATTGACGACAATGGTTTCTATGGAACAAAACCTTAATTGCTACCACACATGACAATATAAACCTTACCACTGAAAATTTTAAGTCCATTTTCAGATGTGGAATTTTCACAGCATTGAATGACATGAAAATTAGCACAGATTTTTTCGTGTAGTGGTAATGAGAAAAATAACTATAGATTTTTGTTGAAAAATGTTTTGTCGTATGTCGTTTGCTTGGTATTATTGATAATGTTTGCTGTTACATTGTTTAGTCACGATTGTAGTAGTTTTCAATGGTACTGTCACATGATGTTTTCACCTAGATTTTGTAAGAGCCGCAACTCTGTAGTATGATGCCAAAAATAAAACGCACCTATTTATGAGTTTATAATATCCATTTTTACTAAGCAATCCCTAACTTAGCGATATCTAATTACTTTAAATGAAAAATTGTCGTTTTATCGGTTAGTAAAACTGGGTATAAGTTAGTAAGAAGTAGAGTTTTTGGGAAAGGCCGTCCGGGGAAGTACTACTATCATATATGTTTCCACCGTAAAGTAGTGCACTTTTATTACTGTGTTTCAGTTAGAAAGGTAAGGGAGCCGGTATAATTAACCACATGAGATTTGACAACTTCACGACTTAAGTTGACAACTCATTAGCAATCATTAGCAAAGCCACTGCTATTGCAAATGTCCAACGGCAGAGTCCACTTACCAAAGGTTGACGCCGGCCTGTTAGACAAAAATAAATAAGTAAATCACTAATTCCCTATTGTTTGTTTTATGTAAAGTTTTCTTACGTCAGTTGAACCAAAATTAGAGCCCCCTTATTCAGCTAATACAAACTTCGTCAGCGCGCCGCTTCACGGAGGCCTCGGAGAGCTTATCTCTCACGTGATTAGTAGTATAAGCGGAGTAAGCGACAGAGACAGAGACAGAGCATAGAGGCCGCAACGAAACGATTTAGTGTCATTTTCCTTACAGAATCCGGCCCCAGATTCTGTTTTCATTAACATGTGACCCACAAAGGTAGAGTTTTAGCCTCTTTGGTTGATAGTGACTTCAGAAGCCGTGAGAGGGTTAAATCAAATGTTATGGCCCTGGAAGAACATAGTGAGAGAAACAAAGCAAGTGGCACTAACGTATCTTCTACGCTTCATGAGACTATTACTTCTAGACCTTTCTAGAACATAGGCCATGGCACTAAATCAAACAAGTTATGAAATATTTATGTTTAAGTCTCTTTTCAAGTCTAGAGACTCTTTAACTCAAGTGAAACATAAAAAACCTAACGGGGAAAACAAAATCAAAGCCATCAAAATAAACCTTACATTATCATCACTCTATTATGGTATTATCGCCATGTCCACTTTGCGAAGACCTGTGAAACTTCACTAATGTTCCAACGTTTTATTTAAAAGCTTAAATAGGGGAGTTCTAGGTGAAATGGCAATGATAATATGCTGGGTTGTATCGGGCTGTGACACGCAATTCGTGAATTATGGTGTCTGGTGATGAAATGCGATGTCTTGGAAACATTTGCGATGTTCTTGAGTTTTTTATGAAGTGGTTTTATTATGTTGTGAAACGATAGGTACCTATACTGTGTCTATATAGTATCGTATATTCTAAAATAGGTATTATTTACTTTGTTAATTGAAATATATGCTTTGTGTAATAGTTTGTTGTGTATATAATTGCTCAGAGAGATTAAAATTAAATAAATTTATTTAAAAATAAGCCTTCACAATGCTCAGACTAACCACTCACAGATATCACTAGGGTCGTCGTCAATGCGTTGTCGACCCTGAGAGGTGAAATTGTTAAGTCTCATGTGCCTGTAATTTCCACCTTTCCTCACAAAACTATATGGTAATTAAGTCTTAAATCTACCAGAAGTACCTAAGTACCATAAAATACGAATATATTATTGGCTTAAACTTTAATATTTAGAATTATAAATTTTGATGAATAAGTGTAACTAAATTTAAGTAAATCTTAAGTTATTTATTTATAATCCATGTATTCAGCAACAGAAAAATTCAATGTAACACTATATGTATATTAAGGAACCACAAGCCTCAGTTCAAAACAACGAGCTGAGCACGTGCGGAAAGATGTTAATTTTTATTTTTTATTTTTTTATGCCACTTGGGCCGACAAACAAGCAGACGGTCCACCTGATGGTAAGTGGTCACCGCCGCCTATGGACATTTGCAACACTAGGAGCATCGCCAATGCGTTGTCGACCCTGAGACGTGAAGTTGTTAAGTCTCGTGTGCCTGTAATTTCACCGGCCCCCTTACCTTTCTAACCGAAACACAGTAATACTAACTAATTTATAACTAATTTATAAAAACACAATACAATTCATCTTAAAATAAATTTATCGTAGTATCTTCAAAGAGAGACTAAGAGTCCGTAGAAAATGTAAAAAGAAATAAATAATAAAAAAATGTATATATATTATTGATTAGTTCAGTAGTTTCAAACATTAGTTTTTATTAAAGTAAGCAATGCTGAAGTCGTAGTTTTCTTTCATTTAAACCCTAAAAAGGGTAAAAATCAATCTTCCCTCTGTAAGTAGAAAAGGTAATTCTATAGGTAGGTATATTTCAACCCTTCCCGTTTCGCGTCACCCTCAATTTGCAAAACAAATTAGCGCGCTCCTTGACTACCGACGACGAACGACGCTGAAACCAATATTATGTCTAGTAACATATAGGTATTTATTTGCCTTTACAAAGTAACTTTTAATTAATGTGAACATTTATATTGCAATGATTACTGAATCACAAAATAACAACGCTAATTAAAAAAAATCTTACAAACCATCTGTTGTAATTACTATGTTAATTTTTAATTTCCAAATCACTAGTAAAGAAAGTAATGAATAAATTCATAATATTATTGAATTAACAATGGTGAACTACAAAAGAAACCTCATGGCGAATCAAGAAAAACAATCCACCTACTATAATATTCATGTTAATTTACAATCCCCAAATCACTAATAAAGAAAATCACATAACAATAATTTTATAAAAAAAATTATACAGGTCTATATAGACAGCTAAATTTGTTATAGGAATATCATCTTTATTTTCTGTGGGATAGGGTTATGGTAGGAATAGGGATCTATTGACCCTATGATAAATTGTACGATGATATCTACTTATGAACTTTATCTCCAATGTCATATGTTAGTTTTTCTATAAAACACTCTTGATGTCAAAACTGACTTTTTAGATACCGACAACCCTAAGTACATACTTAGTACCTAGTTTATACTTTATGCTACTCAGTGCGAAACATTTTTAAGCGACTTTACTTACTTTCGTATATACGTATGTATGCGTATATAGGGGGTCCGTCCCCATCCCAGTATGGGCTAGTGCCCAGGATGTTGGACTAATTTGAAATTCTAGAATACCTAAATAACTTCACAATAGATTAACGAAAAGTTTGTTTTTTTAAAAGGGCTAGTCCCTCTCCGAAACCTAACATTCTAGATACGCCAATACATCAAGGAAGGAATCATTTTGTAATTTTTTTACTACGTCAAAAAAAGCGTAAAATACTATCCACTTTTAAAAGCTGATTTTCGTCATTTACACCTCTACATATTAAACTAAGCAATTTACCCCATTCGTAGGTACTAGTTATTTAATTTTGTCATTACTACCCTATCTGAACGCCTAATATCTAATACTAATAGGTAACTCGATAAGCGAGCTGCAAATTGCACTAGCACACCCAGTATAATGAATGCCTCGTTACGGACTCGGGGTGGATATTGGGGCTTGTACAATTATGATTTATGCATGTAGCATGGATGGAAATTTGTCAAATTTTGAAAATACTAGCTTTGGTAAAAAAGATAAAGAGAAAAAAATGGTAGGCTACCTACTTACTTAAATAAGAAAGAAAGAAAGAAATGTTTATTTGTATCGAATACAAAATCACAAATAAATAATAAAATATGAATTAACCTACAAAATAAATATTATATGTATAAATTTACAAGTGAAATTAGCTGATGTGTCACAAAAAGGACCACCAACTCAGCATGAAGCTGGTTATACAAATGCATAACCAGCGCTGGTCTTCCGTTGGGGCCGTGTATTGAATTCCAGTCAGGGTTACATGGTTGTAGCTTCAGTAACTTTAAATTTGACCTTCATAAGTGCCCTCCGAAGGCCTAAACTGAATAAATGGTTTTGAATTTTGAATTTTGAACAATTATATTAAAGAGAGTAGTAATTTCTAATGGGAATACTGGAAATATCAATTAGTGAAATAATGCAATAATTTATTATCTATATGTACATACATATTAGTAAAATAGGGTTCCTTTGACGCACCATCACCTCAAAACTACTGAACATATCGGGGGCTACTACCATTCGACGCGGAATTTTTCGGAAGATGGATACAGGCTATATATGATATCGATAAACGCAGGTGAAACTGCGGAGGACAGCTAGTTTTATATATTATTTAAAGAAGCCAAGTGCCAGTTAGTTTAACTGAGGTATAACTTTATTAATTAAAATTAATATTTTATTGAAAAAGAAGTGAACACACGTCTAGTATTTGTGAGTGGCACTTTATGTTTAAAAAAAATACAACGGAGAAGGTATTGTATTTTCTAACCACCCTAGATCTAGGTCGCGCTATTAAATTCCTTACACCTAACTAAGATACAGTTAGAAAGTTGCCAAATTTATGAAACAGATAAGCTGCGGAACAAACTGCGAGAAGGCTCGTGTGAAACGCCATCTGGTGAGGGTGATAGTGGAATTCACCTTTAGTTTATGTCTAGAGAACTAGTAGAAAGGTTTGGGGTGATTGAGGCTATGATATGACCTCCCCCTTTTATATTATACTAGTTTTCGTCCTGCGGTTTCACCCCAGTTAGAATATTCAAAACAATGTAGCCGCAGAGCATGTAAGATGTGATCAAACAAAAATAAGTGCGTTTGTATTATTCTCTATCTACGCATGCACATGCATATTGATTTCGTAGGTATGCATAACTAAATTTGCTCGGAGATCTTCTTAGCACTTCAATATTACCTCTATTAATAAAGGCCGGAGTTCATGAGATAGGTAGTTCATAAGGTACAAATTTCGTCGTCCTTCGCCTTTATCACTGCTCTCTTCGCAAAGTATTTATGATTAAATATTTACCTATTTACGTAAGCAAAACCAAAACTCATGTTGCGCCAAATTCATGACCTTTATTCCTATATTCACAAGGGTGGAATTAGCTCGCCTCGACATCTCTTTTCAGTAGCTATGTCAATTCGAACGAAACTTTCCACGTCATGTAATCTTACGTTTGCCGAGACAAAATGGCTTGATTAATAATCATGCCCCCTGAATTAATAACCGCGGTAATTGAGATGTTTGCATAGCATCTGGGGTCGGATTCACCCCTATTATTTGAGCAAGGATTCATATTTAGTCATCCGAAATTATGCTGAGACGCGCCCGCCATTTTATATTAGTTGTTGTTGCCTGGGGGCGGATAGGGTTGCTTGGAGATCATTGTTTTATGGGAGTGTATCATGTACGTATTTATGGGTAGTTATATTTACGAATATTTCGCTATATTCGTATCAAGGAATTTATAAATTGTAGATGTTTGAGTATTATAATCTTTTACTAAGCTACGGTGTAAGTTATTGTATAGAATTGATTGGGACTAAACCTATTTGTAATCCTCCCAATTTAAACCATGGTACTTATACTTTGCATAGAAAAAATGCCTTCATTCTAATTCATAATTCTAAAACTAAAGCTTAACTAACTTAATTCTTACTAAATAACTAGTGAATCTAAAAGGAAACAAATCTAGGTATAAAAGAAACCGTTTATATAGCAATTGAGTCTATATAGATCCGTTCATTAATTTCTGAAATCAGGCTCTGTTTTGACACTAATGTAAGATAAACACATATAGTATTGGAATGTAGTAAATATACTAGTTAACAGTTCTCTAATATAAAGCTCAGTGCAAGGAGGCCTCTGAGAGTGGACCTCTCACACAAAAGAGACAGAGCAAAGAGGTCGCGGCGAAATGTCGTCGAACTAGAGTCATTTACTTTATAGAATTATAACCCAGATGTAAGTACATGATATTGATATTCAGTATAATGTTTTGGAACGAAATTCCGTATTTATTTTTTATTCACATATTTACCTCTTTTATCCTTTACCTTTTATCATACAGTACTTAATAATTATCTTAAAATTACATAAAAAATTGAAAAAAGTTTCTGTAAACGAATTGGTCAGTAATTATCATTTGTGTCCACTATTATATATTTATATGATTATATATATTACGGCAATAACGCTATATTTTTTAAATACGTAGGTACCTTTTATTTTTAAGTCAAGAACAAATACTTGAAATTTTTGTTCAAAAAATATTATTTCCTAGTGAACGTGAGATTTTTTTAGCTTATGTGTAAACCTATGACCCAGCTAGTTATATATACATCTTAATATATATATTTCTTGTGTGCGTGTGTATGTGACTGAACTCCTCCTAAACGACTGGACCGATTTTGATGAAATTTTTTGTGTGTGTTCGTGGAGATTCGAGAATGGTTTAGATTCATAATTGAATCCGGTAGGTGGCGCTGCAATCGAATTCCTGCATTTTTGTATGGACTTATTTCGACAGAACGATGTCTGTCCGGGCAGCTAGTATAGCTATAAGTATTAACAAGTTAATACATCCATGGAAGCACGTCAGTCAAACTAAGTTGCAACGGTTAACCAATATGTAGGTAGTTGAGTTATTTAATCATTGTAAATAATAATTTCAATTATGTACTGTCAATGCAGGTTGAGATAACCTCTCTAACTTGTCTGTAGCGTTAGAAAAAAAAAAAGAATATCACTAATATTATAAATGTGAAAGTCTGTATGTTTAGGTGTTGATTGTTCAATCATGGATTAGGATGAAATTTTGCACACCAATAGAATATTTTCTAGAAAACGTTTAATGAAATCAAAATTAAATATTTATAAAACTGAATAAAAATCCACAATTTTGGACAGGCTTTTTAAATGATAAATTTAGTCTACCAACTCTTCTTCTTACTCTTAGTTATTACCATTTTACGTATAAGTCTCTACATTTAGGAATGGAAAGGCTTTCTTATTAAAACTAAGTCAAATAGTTTCTTTGAAAGGCCTAATAACAAATGGAAAATTTTTGACGATGGATGGATCTTAGTTACACTTCCACGCAAAAACTACTAAACGGATTTGAATGAAAATTGGCAAAAATATAGTTTACAACCTCGATTAATACATACGATACTTTTTATCCTGAAAAAAGTAACATCCTTCGGGATATAAGAGCATCTTACAATGGCCTTAAATTCCGCGGGCCATAGCTTATGTGGTACTCTATTCAATTCACTATACGGAAAGATGACAACTGTGTTCCACACGATCCAATCCTCAACTCTACGCATCCCCCTGTTCCCATATATAAACCCCAGTTCATACGAATAATTAAATACATTATAATTCTGCAAACGCTACAAGTAAATCATAAGGCGTGTTCACACGCGGCGCACATCACGAGCGGCGAGTCCACGACCGTTGCGTGATCGGGTTCGAACTTCGAGCAGCTGTCATTATGTCTTGTGTGGAGACCGTGCGGGAGGCGCGCCGCGGTGCGGTGACTGTACGGTGACTATACAGATTCATAATTATATTTTTTTTTAATAAAAGGTGGTTGAATGTTCCTAGATATAGTATCATTATGTTCTATCGTCCAATGGCGGAAAAATATTTATAAACAATTTCATCTCTTTTATTTTTATAAACAAAAAGTGATCCCAAACTAATCAGAGCTTAATTATAGACACAATAATATACCTAATAGTTCGCCATAAGTCAAATATATAAATATGAATATTATATACTTAGTTTGCGAATAATAATCATACTTTATGTAAACGCTGGGTTAGCGACCACTACTATACCTACCACTTAGCACCTGTAGCCGTAAAATAAAAAATAGTAAAATCTAGTTTTTTTTTTGGAATTTTAAATTCACCAACAAACTTACGGCCCGCCTTATGGTAATCGATCAACGCAGCCTACTAACGCTTTCAACACCAGGGGTATCTTTATTCAATGTCCATTATTTAATTCCCAAAAGATATTATCTCCACAAATCATAACTGATGGTTGCCCTATCCTCGATGCGATACGACGCGACCAGTGCGAGCTCATCACGACTCACGACCGACGCACTGCTCGTGTGTGCGAGGGCATTATTCCACTGATTGTTTAGCTGTGCTAATGACCAATCGGCAGGCGCTTTGTTGTTTCTGTTCCGCGTAATAGCAACTTGGTAGAACGCAGCTTTTATTTTAAGTGGAACACTAGCTTTATGTGACTTTGATATTTGTTTCTTTGGAACTTTTTTAACTGTCACTCACAATCTGGCAAAAAAATAGTCCCGTAAAGACACACGATAGAAGTGAAACTTTTGTATTACAGGGAAACATTTTAATTATTCATCAATCACTTTGGAACAGCATAGATTGTGTTTATCATTCATTTATTTTTCGTCACACAAAAAGGTTACGGAAAAGAATTTCATAGCCCTCCCATAAGTTGCACTTCAATTCTTGGAAGGCAATTATCATATCATGACGTTTGTCTAAACTGTCCAAACTATTGAAAACCAGACAGAAACTCAACGATCATAAATATTCAAACACACCGTTTTACCAGTAAACTACATCCAGCCTATTCACAAACCAGGAATAATAAACAATTGGCTCCACTATAAAAGTCAAATTACTACTCTAGGGCCTCAAACTATACATAGTCCACTCAAACCCGAGTTAAAAGATGCTTAAATGGCTGTCATTTCGCTACGAACCACGTTATTAACCACTCACGACCCTATTTCTATTCCCTGACGTCGAGTATACGAGTAGAAAAGAAAAAAATAGAAAAATCCACCCACTTTTAATTCAGTCTTCGCAAGTGACAGTTGACACAATAGCTCGAGTATTAAAGGGTTAACAAAGGGCTGTGAACGGGCGCTTTCGAAGGGTTAATTGCTATGGGTGCACGTAGGGTTGAATATGTATATGGTACAAAGAAATAAGTTGTACCGTTTCAAATATGGCGGTGGTTTTTATTTGTTTGAATTCTTTTTAATATATATAGTAATACGAACCTGAATAGATTCGAAATTTTTGACACTGGCAGGATTTGTAATTAATATGTAATTTCATAATGGGTATAAATCTGCCCTCTAATTCAACTAATACAAAATTCGTCGGCGAGCCGCTTCACGGAGGTCTCGGAGAGCTTACCTCTCACGTGATTAGTAGTATTAGCGTACTAAGCGAAAGAGACAGCACGGAGGCCGCGACGAAACATCCTCGAGCGAGTGTCATTTTAACTTACAGAATGGCACCCCTGGAAATTTTAAATCTTAAAGAAACTATAAAGCTAATTATTTTCTAAAGTAGCGTAAAATTTATAAAAATGTAAGGGGCTTTCTGTGGCTTGTAAATGTAGATAATGAAAATCAAGATTCTGTCACAAATATCATTAAGTTGTATTTGAGCAAAGTAATTAAGCTGGAAATAGCTGATACAATACAATACAAATATGCTTTATTGTTCACACTACATAAAAAGAAAATTATATAAAAAGTATTCTACAAATATTATCATGGAAACAATTTAGGCGGCCTTAACTGAAACAATTTCTTCCAGGCAGCTAACACATTAAAATCTCTTTGTGATACCTATATATATGAAGGTTATCTATAGATTGTCTATATATAACTGTGAGGATGTGTAGAAATATAGTAGATAAAGAAATAAATGATAAACCGCTTTTACGAGCACTTATAGTTTTATGTTAGCCACGGTTTTTTTTTTTTGAAAGCACGAAGGTGTTAGCCTCAGATGGCTCTGACACCCTTACGCGGACAATAACGGTGAGCGCTTAGAGCTCTCAACCGAAATACAATTTTAAGCAACAGCACACAGAGGGTAGCAACAGCACACTGAGGGTGTTAGCCACGGTTAAGGTACCTATTGTAGTATAATTACCATATAAGCTTATCCACAATTATATGCGACCATTTAAAGGGCCTTCATACAATTTTACGCGAAAAACCGCAGGGTCATTACTAATATTTCATAAATTTGGTAATGAACCCCAAAAAAACTGAACTCATATAAATGATTGCGTGATCTTAATTTGAAAGTTGTCGACAATATTTCGAATAATCGAATATAATTCATGTAAATACCGTAAATTTGAGTTAATTTAACGTACATTGCGGTTTTGGATTCGCAATTAGCGGTTGATATTAAGTGCGGGCGAGCAAGCCGAGTCATTTGGGTATTGTGATCTGTGGTTACCGCATGGCGACATACGATTGTCGCATTTCAGCCGCACGTGGGGTGAAAGCTGAATTTAATTTGGGTTCAATCGATTATGTTGATAATGGAGGTTTTATGCGCATGTGGCTACAAAAGAATATACTTTTATAATAAATAATAAATAGTCTGAGAAATTCTTTACACGGCCATCTGATCCAAAATTAAACAGAGCCTACTGTGAAAACCAGCCTCCTTATTCAGCCAATACAAACTTCGTCGGCGAGCCGCTTGACGGAGGCCTCGGAGAGCTTATCACTCACGAGATTAGAGTATTAGCGTAGTAAGCGACAGAGACAGAGCATAGAGGCTGCCACGAAACATCCTCGAGTTAGTGTCATTTTCCTTACAGAATCGAGCCCCTGGTTTTCAGCCGAGGCCGGCCTTTGATAAACTATAAGACACGAAAAAGTAGACGTAGTAAGTCATTTATTAACAATTAGACCCTACAAATAATAATATAAATAAATGTAAGTTTCATCTATAAATCATCAATTTGCAAAACTTAAAAATCATTTTAAAACAAATAAAGCGTGAATTATAATAATGCCGGAAAAAGATGTTTCATTTGGTAAAAGTACTTCATTATATTATTTATTAAAGTACAATGTACGCCGCCATACAATTAGGGTGCGTACACATTTAAGTGATGGTTGTAACGAGAAAATTAACGGGAACGCGGTGTGTCGCGGCACATCGCGTGTAGGGTTACCATGGTGTATTTTTTTGACATATTTATTATATTATTTGAGGTTAAGTTAATCTGTCATTTTTAATTTAAAGCTTTATTATTTGCCTAACTTTTGAAAAGTTCAAATGGAATAGATTTGCCTTAAAATGTCAACATTTGCAAAGATTGAAAAGCCTGTCTTACTTAATAAACTTATAAGTTAACTTAGACCTCTGGAACCGATATTTAAAGTATGTCTTTAAAACTAAAAGATTTATTCCCGAACTTCATTGGGCTGTCATATGGTCTGACTATTGCAATTTTTATCAAAATCGGTCAAATCGTTCTTGAGTTATAAATATACACAGACAAATTTTTAAAATAGTATTACTACCACCTTACCGTTGTGAAAGAGTTGGAGAGCTCTTAGTGCAGAGTTCGTACGGGGAAGTACTACCTTACCCATTTCCGCCGCGAAGCAGTAGTGCACAGGTAGGCTGTGTTTCGGTTAGAAAGGTAAGGGAGCCAGTGAAATGAGACTTAACAACGTCACGTCTCAGGGTTCACAATGCATTGAGGTTACCCCTGGTGTTGCAAATGTCCATAAGCGGAAATTGCTTGTTTGTCTTCCCAAGTCGTTTAAAAATAAAAAACATACTACAATTGGCGTGACTCAGTAAAACTAATAATTATCACAAAATTTTACAAAAAGTTAAATGTACAGACAGAACCTCCTACAGATTTATATAGTAATATAGATGGTAACCCTACATGGAAACAATTACACGGCGCATAGTGTAATTTCGCGTTAAATTTGCATAATTGCAGCGGGAACAGGTGACAGCCGCGGGCGAGCTCGCGACTCGTCGCTACGTCGCACGACAATTACCGACACTCCTTTATTATGTGTTTACTTGGTCAATTAATGGAGCAATTAATCAATAAGTTCCATGCTTTTATTTATGTGTTTCCTTTCTCCACTTTAGGTTGTTGCATTTTTTAATCTTTTTTTTTACCACGTGGACCGACAAACAAGCGGACGGTCCACCTGATGGTAAGTGATCACCGCCGCCTATGGACATTTGCAACACTAGGGGCATCGCCAATGCGTTGTCGACCCTGAGACGTGAAGTTGTTAAGTCTCATGTGTCGGTAATTTCACCGGCCCCCTTACCTTTCTAACCGAAACACAGTAACACAAGTGCACTACTGCTTCACGGCAAAGTAAACACACGTAAAAATGTAACTTTAAAAGAAAATATCTAATTTCTACATAAAGTACACATCATACCGTCATAAGGGCACTTTCACACGAGCGGCGCGGGCGGCGACATCGCGACATCGGCGCCTACAATTAATCAGTGTCGCGCGTCACCCGTCGCGCCCTGTTGTCGCGCAAATTGCTTTATTGTGACTCAAATTGGCTCAGCCAGACGATTTTCTGCTGTTATTACTTGTTTATGTTTGTGGGAAAAGTTACAATGAATATTCTATGGGGAAAGTTTACTGAGTACCATTTTGTGAGTGCAACACGCAGGTTGGGGAATACTTTGTTTTGGTGTGTTGTCGGGTTTAGAATTTATATGAATGGCGATTGATACTTAAAAAAATTATATAAAAGGATTTGAGATAAAAGTTTCCTAGAATAATCAACTTTTTACTATGCCTAAGAGCCACCCTTTAACCTAAATAAAAGTACCTATCTATTTTCATTCAAATAGGAAATAGTCAACATTGGTCGATAAAAAAAAGTTAAACATTTATTTCCCAGTCTTATCGTTGGTCGCATAGTACCTAGGCATTGAAAATAGTACTATAGATATCTAAGTCCATAAAGTTATTGTCAAATTTGATAAATTAGACTAAACAAGTCCAATTTATTTTTCCAACAAGTAACAAGTAACTACCTAACTGCATATATGGACCTTAGAGGTCAATCTAAAGTGCTAACGAACTCTTCATAGACATAAGTTAAGTGGCACATAAGGTCTTTTTATAATTAATAGAGCGAATAACTTATGAAGTAATACTCATTTAATACGCAACAAAGCACAGTGTGATTGTAAGGCAGAAGCGACAAAACGCAACCCGTTTATCATCCAACAATCGAGAAGGTCACAACCTCTTCGCTTGTTTCCATTGTTGAACCGTACCTATTGTGACCGTGTAAGGTGGATGCACAAAGCAAATTAAGCCCTATTTAAAAGCCTTAGAGCTTAAATCATGATAGAAGACTATTGTTACTGAATTCAAAAAATAGAAGGCTTCTAAATGATTTTTAAAAGAAATTGATCTTTTTCAACTGAGGTTTAAAGTTGAAATTAGAATGTGATGAGGTGTAAGAAATTACTCAAGGACCAAGATGGTATCGGGGGCAGTTAGTGAAGACGCTATAAATTAGTCAGATATTGAATTCAATTATTAAGTGGGCACGTTTGAGACGGTTTTATCTGATCGTGTTATGTTTGAAAACTTTTGGACGCGACGACGACAAGCAGTTTTGATTACATTTTGTAATTACATAAACGTAACCTACAGTGTCTTTTAGATAATTTGTTAACATTTTGATGTAAGTTTCTATGTACTAGGTACTACTTATTACTACTACCTACTACTAGGTTGGTACTATTACTACTTTATTAGCTTTAATAGTCTATTCGATTAGTACGACCTTAGATAAAATAATATAAAAAATATTTTAAAAAATGTCCCTGCTGAATTTCTTGCTGGTTCTTCTCAGTTGAAGGCTGACTTCCGAACCGGTGGTAGTTTCAGTAACTTTAAATTTGACCTTCATAAGTGCCCTCCGCTGGTCTAAACTGAATAAATGGTATTGAATTTTTAATTGAATTTTGATGTACATTACTACAATAGAGTTACAAGCTCTTAATTTTTTTTTTTTGCGTAGCCTTTGTCAGTTGTAAACCTAAAAACAATGTTAGATTTTTGCCATCGGTTTTTCGCGTCCTCAATTTATATAACTGTTTAAATGAAAAACATCTAGGTACATGTTGTTCGTTGGTAGCGGTCTCACTTAAAACGGCTGGATTTATTTTGCTAGTTTTACATTTTTTTAAGTCCGAATAAGATTTTAGTGATCATTGGAAAAATCGATAATTTACAAGACCAACAAATTAATTAATTAAAATTATGACAGGACAACGTCTATTGTGTTAGCTATTGAGTATTTTTTTTCTTCAATCGTATGGTGCCAACCAATCGAAAGAATCACACCAATTCGTCGTCTCACGTCCGTATGCCGAAAGATCTTCGCGATAAACAATCACGTTCCGCGAACGCTGAAATTGCGTCATGTTACAATTACCGAACGCACCCGATGTAAGTTCAACCGACTGTGTTGACAGTTGCTGGAATTGGACGAGTATTCTTTTTAAGTTTGTGACGTTCAAAACGAAAAGAATGACGCTATTTGAAAAAGAATAAGAAGTATTTAAAATTTATACCTAATAATTATTTATTTTGTTCGGAGGTAGTAAGTACCTACTCTTATGGGGTTAATAGTTAAGTAAATGAAAGATGTTTTAAATAATTATAAAATCAATTAAGTTCCTGTATCTCTCATAAAGCTAAGTTAATCTCAATGACAATTTACATAATTGACAAAACAGGATCTTCTTTATTTTTATTTTATTCCAAATAAAAGGTAAGTATGTAGATATATTTATATTGTAAAGGTCTAGGTATCAAACAGTGCACATGGCAACATTACGTACATCTGTCAGACGCGCCCGCCGCGATTTAAAAAACGAACGCACCGCTTACAATGCGTTCCGTTGATACACATTTGAAACGCTAACCAGTTTGTAATGAACTGTTCGATAAACCTTTTTCTTCGTATTAAAGTTCACTTTGGTTATGGTTGAAGAGTCTTTTTGACTTGGTCGTGTGATCGTCCGCGTCGGCAGCGCCGCGGGCGGCAGATGACCGCAACATGATTTATGACGGGGTACAGTCGAGCGCATTTACATTCGTAAATGTGATCTCTGTAATTATGCGCCTTGTTTCGGCCACGGGCGGTTTGTGGGCCCTTACCAACATTGGGATTGTGTGACTCAACCGCCTATGAACTTCTGTGTTACGGTTCTCTGACAATAAATTAACAGACAGTCTGACGAATGATTGTCGTTACAAAATTATCCAAATTTAAATACACAACCAAGTTCACATAGGCAGTGTGAATATCATCAAATGTCCTTAAACTAGTAAAAACATCTACTATGGTTAACTGTGGCACGTACACTGTAAGATTTAAACATTAATTTACCCGACGCCATAAAAGGCGCATCAATAAAGGAACCAATTTCATCCCATATTGTTTGTCAAAAATTCGATTATGTCCGGTGTTTCGACGACAATCGAAACCAAAAACGACGATAAAGAACACAATGTGGTGATAGGAACGCATCCTTCGATTAAATGAGGATATAACGGAAGGTTTCCAAACATGTTCGTAACTAAAATAAACTTTTTTCTGGCGCTCCGGTTTGAAAAAAGAATGATCTCGTTTATTTTCCCGCGCTGCCGCGATGAACGAGGCGTGACATTCGAAATTTTCGGTGTTGTCAGTGTAGAAAAAAAAGGAAAAAATAATAAAGGGAATAGTGTTGTTGGTGTAATATTAATGCGTCTAACGGATCCCATTGTGCAGATGGGGGAATGTATCACTCACGTCATCGTCGCATGATATTCAACTGAATAGGTTAATGATATTGAAGTGAGAAGGATTGTTATAACAATTTCAAAAAAGTCGAACGACTTCCTTTTAAAAAATAATGATATTTAAAACAATATACAAATATTGTTAAGATTGCTATCAACTTGGTTCAGTCATGACTTCAGAATATTGATTGGATTATGTATAATGTAGGTAGGTACTTACCCAAAAAAGATGGAAATGCCGTCATTTTTACAAATTAAATGGTTTCATTGAAACTAGCAACCCAGGTAGCAGAGGATTAATCCAATATAGATATACCGTACCGTTCTTATTATCAGCTGTCTGCCCCAATCAAGTAGGTGGTATCGGAGGTAATACGATTAGCAAAAAATCTAACTGTTTAATAAATTTCATGAATTGACGAGAGCCATGGTATTAAAATATACTTAAATAAACTCAAATAGATACCTTAATCGTAATCTAGCTATATAAACTTTAAAAAAATTATCTGGTAGCAAAACCGAATGCCTAAAAAAACTGATTTGTCTTTCAACTGATTTTGCACAGTTCCATTTACGAAATCAACCTATCAAATGTTGCCAATTCAAGAATTCCAAGTTCGATATTGTTTTCGACTTGTACGCATCGCTGGATATTTTATCGCGTCATTATAGTTAAATATTACGATTTACTGTGTTCTGTTCGCGCCACGCGAGTGTTCCGCTCAGGTGGCGTCGACGCATCTGCTGATATTGTTAATAACCTATTGTTGGCGGCTGTCATATGTTTATGATATACATGTGTGTGTTTATTGAGTTTTTTTTTAATCTCCCGTGGGCTTTGCAGGCTTGGGACATTATTGTTCAAGCGGGTGGTCGAAAAGCATTTGTTTAATTTGAATAACTCGATAATTTACTAAGTCGTAAACAGTAAAAGTAGGCCAGTAGACTAAGCTTTTCGAAGTTCTTTGTTTGGCTTCCTTCACCCATATCACCAGTTAAGATGGTGTTGGGAGTGAGCCGCAATGGTAAAGAATAAAGATTTCTAGTATGTACTTAATTAAGTTAGACTAGTAAAAAGCTGCAGGTAGAAAATTTCTTCATGGTAATACGGCTTCGATTCTCGACATAATCGTTTCTTTTCCAGGATTTAAATGTAATTACACGAACCGTCTTAATCAAGACGATCGCTGTTCAATCACAAAGCGAATACCACAATCGCAATCTCACCCTTAATGTATCTCCCATTAATTCAAAGTAATAAATTTTAATGCAGATAAATTACTGCTCAGTCGCGGATGCCTAATGCGTTTAGTTCCACGTTTCGTCGCGTCGTCGCCACCGTCGCGACCTAGACTCGAACCAATCGAGTTTATTGGACGGTTTTATGGTTTGGGTCTTGGACTGCAGGGCGATGGTTACACCGTTGTTAAATTTTGGTGCTTTTATTTTGAAATAGTTATTGAAGCTACAACCGGTTCGGAAGTCAGCCTTCAACTGAGAAGAACCGGCAAGAAACTCAGCAAGGTTCTTTAAATTTTTTATATACATTTTATCTATTCTGACTTTTTGGCTATTTTATAATATTAATTTTACATAATTTTGTATTTAACAATTACAAAATACTTAATAGTATAGGTAACATTAAAAAACTAAACAAAAAAAAAGGAATAGCAAGGTTACAAAATAGAAAATAACAATAATTACTTACAACTTAAACAAGAAAATTAGAGGTGCACTGTGCAGAGAGTAGCATACATAGTTCCATACATTTTTATCTTCAATATAATGAACTACCTTGTAGGCTTTATGGTATTCCAGGATATGCTCTGTCTATGTGCCAAGTTTCATCGATATCCGTTTTGTAATTTTTGCGTGAAAGATTAACAAACATACTTACATAAAAATCTTTCCTCTTTATAATATTAGTATAGATATGCATAGACTTATGCTTTGCAAGAGTCTTACTTATTAGTCTTACCTACTTATGGTAGGTGAAGACGTGGTTGAAAGTGGTAAGCATACAAAGTGTATAAGATCATTGTGGTTACCTACTAGGTAACTTATGCAGGCATTTAATGCTATCATTAGAATTGTAACCAAACAACGACTTCAATTTACAAACTAAAACCATTATCAATCCTCTTTGTTGGAAGTCAGTAAAAAAAATGTTTTATCAGCCTTAATTACCTATGGTGTAATTAATACCTAGAACCCTTAGTACTAGATCTTGAGAGTACTTAGACATTCCTACCACTTATATTACCTAGATATCTAATTGACATACCTATGTATTTATTTTTGCCCTTCTTCCAGATGCTGGTCAGTTCAGATAAATAATCAAGGCAGCAGTCTATCCATGAACAATCTAAATGCCTAAAAACTCTAGATTTCAAAGAAATCTATGGATTCCAAACAAACAAAGATCAGAACGGTGTGACAACATATCCTTAGCTCAATATCACTGGATCACCTCTCCCCGTTCATTCAAAATTATACATTGACACCGCAACTTAAAGCTCAAATTGGTGCAAGATCTTTCATCAAGACAAATGCAATTAGTAGCGATTTGAATGGGGGTGACATTAAACTTGATACAGTAGTTGTCGTTCAATTAGATGAAATATTCCAACACTTTTGTTCTCACGAAGATGTAGCCTACTTTCAGGTTGAAAAAGCGACCTAATTCTGATGTTCTTTAAATTCAAAGTCATTTATTAAGTTTTGGTCCTAGATAGGCACTTATTAAAGCTACTACAGGTTCGGAAGGCAGCCTAAACAGTCGCGCTGCAGTCGGTACATAAGCTACCTAGGTACCTACCTACTGAAGTACTTGCTATGATATATACCTTTACATTTTACCTTCCTACAAATAACAGGTAGGTTTAATACATAGGTTAATGCGGACGTTGGTTGACTCTCTGAGTTTTTTTTTGTCTTTGAGCTAATATCTCTATGGTTATTCCCAGTCTTTTTCATTTCACTTCAATCACTCTGTGATTTTGAATTGAAATTGGATCATAATGTATTGAGGCCATAAAATGTTAACAAGTAGGTATATATCTATAACTAAGTGACGTGCCTAATTATAAACAACGCTCAACATGTACCTACCTAGCCATTCAGAACCATGCAAAAACCAACCGAATAACTAAATGATTTCAGAGTGCTTTCAAACATCGAATCCCATGAAATAGTAGGTTTAAAAAAAAGCTTTTATTTTTAAATGTATTACTTACACCATTTGGTCACAAAGTTCGTGGTGTGAGAGGCGTGCGGGAGGGGTGTTGCGATCAATACCGCTCCATTCCCCGCGCCGCTGCCGGTCGACGACCCCCCCGCGTACACCATGTACCATTTACGAGAGAAAAAATTGCAATGTCTATAGGTATTACATGACTTAGAAAATAAATTGGCTACGTTTGGTCTTTTCTAGGTTCTAGAGGAAAGTATTCTTGCCATAACTCAAAGTTCGGATTTGACTACGTATAATACTGAGTTAAAAAAAAATAGAACAAACTAGCTCATTCTGTCGAGTCTTTTCGTCGTCTGTCCTTTTCATACGTCTTTTCGGCCAGTGATCTCAGTATGAAGGTTGAATAGCCCCAACATATACAGAACTTTTTAAAACAAAAAACAGCAGCATCAATTTATTGGTATTAAATTTAAAGAAAAACAAAATGCTAAGAAAATGTTCAATTTTCAAAATATCACGCCCTCTACTTCTTTTAAAACTGTAACATAAAGGCTCCACCTACCGAGTGACAATTCCGACCAATGGGCGATGTCACACGACCGCCCGCGACATTGTCAACCAATGGGAAACGTCGCGCGCACCCAATGACACCGAGGTGACATCGGGACAAACGTGAGGTCAACGCCCCAGATAGTCACGTGGTGTCCTGTCAGCTGAGAGCATGGCGCACTTGTTTTAAAACGTAAACAATTTCGTGACTAAAATAGTGCCTTCAGATTTAAATCCAAAAACGTAGCTACATGGTAAATACCTACTATGAAAGTAAGTTAGTAAGAGTGTTTAATAATGTAATGCAGTAAGGCATACACCCAATGACTAGTAAAGAAATAATTGGATCTACTTACTTAGATAACCCTTTTCTTGTATTAGATATATAACTAACCTACCTACTGGTAGGTATGAGTAGATACTACGGGCGATAGACCTACCTTCTAACTAACTCACTTAGGTACTACCTATATTTAAAACCTAGGCTTCATTTCAAATCTGCACCCTCCATTATTCGGTCACACGATCCCAAACTAAGCCGAGCACCTACAAACTATGGATTGGTGGAATATCTATCTACATTTAACTTTTAATATACTTAAATGATATACATGTTACAAAATACCCCGTAAAAATATAATTAATTATCAAAGCCAACAACCGTAGTAACCTGTCATGTCCGGGACCCAGATTATTTAACAGAAAGGCCTTATTTTACCTAATAGTTGTCTATTAATAGATAATTTTTCTATTGTTCTTTCATAAAAATCTGATTTTTAATTTTTTTGGGGAATGTTATACAGCGTTTTTAAGGTTCTTAAATATTGTAAATGGACTAGTTATAAGGCCCCATTTAACTTTATAATAAAATTTGTGAAATAAATAAATAAAATAAAAATAATAAGTACTATTTATCCAAGTTTCTAAGACTCCATTACAACCCTTAGGTATCTTAGTGTTAGTACTTAATAGCTTTTATTATGGAATATAGGTTGACATAACATTACATAATTCTGAATAGACAGGAATCTCTAATCTCTTATCTAAAAAGGAACTCAACTCTTCTTACATAAATACAAATCCAAGTGTCGAACTCAGCAGGGCAATCAAGGTGCCCAGAGCTAAACTTGTTTTTTTCCACCAAATAGGTAATTCAAATATCTACTTACCTACTTGGTTTTTTACTTCAGATTGTAATAAATAAAAGAACACTCCTTTTTGCAGATAATATTTGTTTACGAGAAATACGTTACCTGTGCCATTTTAGGGATAAATGCTATTTCACATTTGTTTAGTTCCCTATAGGCATAATAAACATACAACTAAAATAAATACATGCCTGAAAGTTCTAAATCGCAAACATGCAAAACTGACCCAAACCGGAAGTGGTAATAACAGCCCGCGGCGCGATCGGAAACGGAAGTTCCCGACAATCGAGCCTCCAGCTACAGCGATAAAATCGCAGGGTATCTGCCGAAATGCACCAATATTTCGGTGGAGTTTATAACGGGTCGTTAGTTTAGTACCGCCTTGTATTGATAGATGGCGCTGATAGAGATTTTGGGAAATATAATTTACATTAAAATTATTATTTGAAACTAGTAACATTTTACTGCTTGACCAGCTGATGCGCTGAAGTGTTAGTTCTAATCGTTGTGCTTCGGCAAAATCATTACCTACCGACATGACTTATTTATTTTGTGGTCATAAGATCTCTGTCAAATTAAAGCCTAAAATGACGACTCATATTTACAAAACAATCGTCTCTGACAATTAGCCATAATATGGTAAATATACATCTATAAAAACCTTGACTATTAATTGGTAGATATAGGTAGGTATCTAGTTTTAGTGTAGTATACCCACAGGTGCTTATAAGTTTGGAGTGTGTAGGCCCCTCTACAGTCAACTTACCTACAGACCTATATAAGAAAATACAATTGAACTTACCGAGGTACTTTTCGACCTTGAATTTTTGGAATCTTGATCGTAATTCAATGAATATAAGGAGGAAATTTCTGTAAATTTACAATACCAGTGCCTAATATTAAAAATATGAAGGTCTTGTGGGCTTGTTGGATAAACCTTGATTATAGGTCATTGTTTCGATTCTCGCCCAGGGGAATTCGTGAAAATGAACATGTCTGTTTGTTCTCTGGGTGTTAATCTAGGTATCGAAATTTGAAAAATCTTGGAATTAGAAAGCCGAAAAAATGCGAAACATGACAATTTAAAACTATAACCAATTCGGAAATCTGCCTATACAAGTAGGCCAAAGATTTCCAAGAAACATAACAGATACGTAGCCAACCCTATAATATTTGATTGCTGAATTATTTACCACGCTATTCCAATTATCCAATAAACCCTTAACAACCCCAATCAACACTGATTGAGCCGTCCAATAAAACTGTTGTCATTGTCATTATTTTTTATTTTATGTCCACCCTAAGGACTTTGACCCTAATTAGATGATGCCGCGACAGAAATAAACAAATTGCACCTACAATCGTAAATTTATAACCAAATTATGACGACCTACCATACCCTTTATGTTGGGGTATTTGATAGTAGTTCCAGGGTCTTATTAAACCGGACGGGGTAAGGGAGTCAAATAAAGGCTTCTCAGAATTTGATCTGATTTGGATGTCGAATATTTAAAGCGATGATTATGTTAATTTCTTTGCAGTTTATGTCAAAGTAAATTATTTAATTAAAATGACGGTGTATTTGTATTTGTTCGATCGATACCTTTCGTCACTGTAGGACTTAGTTTCGATTCCCAGGTCGTACAAGGTATAATTAAGACCTGTTAATTAATGGTCACCATAGGATATGTGAATTCGCAGTACTGGGATCTCTGCCTACCTCTTCGTGGAGTAAGGGCAAGAAGATGATTTTTTTAAACAATCGTTTGAATTCTCTGAACCTATTTGAAATTTCAAAATTAATATAAGCGGTATAGCCTAATAAGCCCTAATAAGGTACACATATTATGGTATATTAGGTATAGGTACCTATTTAAGAACCTATAATATCTAAAAAGAGTGTCTTCAACTCCTAAGCTAAATCCTTTACTATATGCTATTAGTCAAAAACATTTAAACAAACTGGAGTATCTAAAATCATATTAGAGTTTGTAATCCGATTCCAATATATTGATTCTAACTTGAATGGATCTTACTCGAACAAGAAGCTTTAGGTTCAGATAATTGCAGGTTATTTGTAGGACTGAAGATTTATTACTACAATACCAAAAAACATAAATACAGTTCAAACTTTTACTATACGGAATGAATTCTTCTAGATGTCATGCTTGATAATCCAAGTTTTGAACCAACTATGACATTACAATAAAAATTGTGCAGTAGGATGATGCTTCATCAGCTTCTTGTTCGAGGAGATGGACACTATTGTTAGCTCTGGAAAAATGACACCTAGTCATATCCGGGGACAATCTTTATACAGGCCATCTGATCACAAAGGGCAGGGCTTGTACTCCCTGTACATACCATGGTAACAAGATAACAGTAATGCTATAATAACTCCTTTTAAAATAAATAATAATAATAAATAAATATCGTGGGACATTCTTTACACAAGGCCATTTGATCCCAAACTAAGTAGAGCTTGTACTATGGAAACCAGATAACTGATAATCTACATACCTATACCATTTTTTTTTCTAAATACATACTTATATAGATATTTACACCCAGACACAGAACAAACAGACATGTACATGCACACAAATGTTCTGGATGGGAATCGAACCCGCGACCTTCGGTTTGGCAGTCAGACTCGCTAACCACCAAGCCAACTAGCCTGTCCAACAATCCAAACTATCCAAAATACATATTTGAACCTAGAAACAAAACAAAAAGACACGCATGCACACATATGTTTGGCCTAGGTGGGAATCGAACCACAGCGTGGTGGCAGTCAGTGTCTCTAACCTCCAAGCCAACTGGAGCGTTAGTCCGATGATTCAAGAATTTGCAGCAGAGAGCCAGTGAAGTCATAGAGCTTTTAGTGCAGAGTTCGTCTAGGGAAGGAGGTACAACTATCTTACCAATATCCGCCGTGAACCAGTAATGCGCTTGTATTACTGTCTCGGTTAGAAAGGTAAGGGGGCCGGTGAAATTACAGGTACATGAGACTTAAGATCTTGACGTCTCAGAGTCCAACGCATTGGTAATACCCTTGTTGTAAATGTAGATAGACCGCGGTGACCGTAAAAAAAAACACCAAGTCAAGATTCAAACAGTCAATCATCTCTTCCATACAATGCCCTGAAACCGTCGCGTCGCAAGAATCTTATTGGAAAAAAAGCTCCTACAGTAATCCGTTGTTAATCGTTTTTTTTACAATACTTCCTGCGTCGACATCTGGTGCCAAATTGCGACGAAATGACTCAGCGGATACTCGTCAAATCATGAGGGACTGTTCCTTGATCAATAAATACAAGCTGACACCTAAAATATGTCGTTAAAGGATGTTTGTTTATGTTTATTGTATTAAGAATTAAATTCAATTTCTATTTTTGTTGAGATAATAAAACCGTTATGAATACAATGTGAGACACAAAACCTTGACTTGAAGAGTAATGAATTTCAAGAATAAAACATACGCGAATTATGGAAAGACGATCATCAAAGTGGTTATGGCGAGATGGAGGATTAAAGAAAAATTCAGAGTGCTCATCAAAAACTGTGTTTGTGATTTAGTATGGAGGCGATAAGGCATCTCTTATAGCTGAGAAAACAGATATCAAGCTGGCATTCATGATCTCCAGTTCAGTCTTCCTTGATGCTGATACAAATAATATTGTATGGCGCAAGAAGAATCCAAACAGCAAAAAATGTTGCTGTAATCTACTACATATTCGAATTCTAATCTTCAATCTAGAAGATACTGGTATGCGGCTTCACAAAAATGGTTAACAGAAGTTAATAATAAATGGTCCGAAAGGTGCCAAAACCCCTGTCAAGTCACCTCGAAAAGTCATTTCATGCAAAATTAACATGCCTCCTTTTTTTGTCACCGGGACGTGTGAGGACATGCCTTTCATTCTGTTTTTTCTTAATAACGGTCCTTGAACGTATCAAATCTTGGAAATGAAGTTACTCGCCTCAGAAGTGCTGTTGACGAATACATTTCTACTGAAAACTATGTCTTATTACTTACGAATAAGGTTGGCATCATTTTTTGCTTTGTGAGTTTTGCAGAACTTGTAGGTGTAAGAAAAAATCTGCAATGTCATCATTTTGGAGCCAACACGAGGAAATTGGAACAGAATTCAATTGTTATTTTTTTGCTCGGAGTGGATAAATGTTTTTTTAATAGCATGTCTTGTAGATTCTTATTTTTTTTAGTACTCGGCTTAACAGATGATGCAGGATGGTAAAGAAAGCAAAACCTACAACTTACAAGTGATTAATTGATTTAACAAATTAATTGAATCCCAACCATTTATATAGGTTCACTAAATGCTGGAGCTGCATACCTTTTTACACTATCTGGTTAATAAGGTTTGTTACGTGATTCTTCTCAGTTCTATCCAAAACGATGGTAAGATTACATTTAGGTAGATGAGTCAGACTAGGGTCAAATTAATATGAACGTGTTTTCGGTTCGATTTTTGACGGAAATTTGAGACAAGAATTTGAAATACCGATTTATTTAAAAAACCTTAATTTACACCCGTCCACAATGTCCAAACGATATAGAACTTCGAACAAAGAGCTGGTACCTCACACCCATAAGCCATGGCCTGAGGCTCCGATGATACGCCACAACGACACAAAAGGCGCCGCAAACAATCCTCTCATTCCCCACTCATCAAGGAGAATGATCATTCAAAAATATAGTTTTTGTGACACAAGATGACATTGGTACTGGGGTGGCTATGTTAGAAAGGAAATGCGGAAATTATTGGTGTATTATTGTTTCAGAGTTTAAAATATACTGCAAGGTAAGTTAATTCCATATTTAGTCTTTAAAATCATAATATTATCTAGTTTTAAAAGGTAATATTGATGGAATGTTGATATATCTTTTTTGTGAAAATTCTTACGGGAGCGTTTGAAATTCTTATTCCAAACCATTTTGTTTGGCGAAAAATTTATGAATGATAAACACAATCTATACTTTTCAAAAGTGATTGATAAATAATATTTCCCTGTAATACAAAAGCTTCACTTCAATTGTGTGTCTTTACGACACCCCCAGTTATTTTTATAATTTGTTTTACGCATCAGTTCAATATACACAGATAATATGTAATTCTTGAGTTTAATAATCTATACTAATATTACGATGAGGAAATATTTGTATGTAAGTGTGTTTGTTAATCTTTCACGCAAAAACTACTAAACGAATACTAAACTTGGCACATAGATAGAGCATATCCTGGAATAACATATAGGCTACTTTTTATCCCGGAAATATGTGACATACCTCGGGAACGCGGGTAAAACCGCGGAAGACAGCTAGTAATAAATATTCTTAAAACCTGAATCTACGTTCCGAATTAGTGTATAGATATTTTACCGCATGGTCACCTCACCACATCATAGTCACTGGACATATTCTGAAGCAATTATCAAAGAGTAATGACGTTGATTAAGGTTTGAAGACTGGGAAGGTGCCAGGCGGGGACTCAAAGGGATCTATGATGATTACTTTTTGATACAATTCAAGTGACGTTTGATTTTGTGTTTATATATTTTTGAGGACAAAAAAATATCACGATATCGAAAATTCCAAAATAATATGCGATATTCTAATTATTATACACAACGGGTATAAATCCTGTAATAATTTAGAAATACCTTTTTTAACCCGACGATTCGGCTGACTTATATCTTCCCGTGACCACGGCTTGATGTAAGTCAGCCGAAAAAATCAGCATATTGTCTAAAATAATCAGAATGAATACGAACTGTGAAACCTTAAAACATTAATATGGAATATGTATTTTAATGACTCTTGTAAAAATGTTGGATTTTAGTAATTTTTTGTACTGTAGATTTAGAATCCAGGGAGAATGTCTCCAAGGTGGTTTTAGTGGTGGTTTTTTTTAATTTCTTTTTTACATTTTCTACGGACTCTTAGTCCGTACTCTTTGAAGGTTCTACGATTTTAAGATCAATTGTATTGTGTTTCTAAAAATTAACATCTTTCCGCGCGTGCTCAGCTCGTTGTTTTGAACTGAGGCTTGTGGTTCCTTAATCATAGTGTTACATTGAATTTTTCTATTGGCGATACATGGATTATAAATAAATAACTTAGCATTTACTTAAATTTAGTTACAGTTCGTGGTGGTTTAATACCCTAACTGCCAGGGCTTGGGTTCGAACATGTGCATGATCATGCCTGTTTGTGTCTGGGTATACATAATAATAAATAAATAAATACCCTGGGACATACATATTCTTTACACACGGTCATCTGACCCCAAACTAAGCAGATCTTGTACTATGGAAACCAGATAACTGATATACTACATACACGTATACTTCTATTTTTTTCTAAATGCATACTTATATAGATATTTACACCGAGACATATATCTTAGTAATATTAAAAATCCGAACGTATGTGTGCATGGATGGACGATTGATAATCTTTTACGAAAAATCTACCATATGGATTTAGATGAAACTTGGCAAATAGTTTATAACCATAGTTTGCTTTTTATAGCAGCGAAATGTAACATCCCTTTGGATACCGTGAGGGGTAGCCAGTTGATAACATTCTTGCTTTGCTAATTGCACATGGCCATCTGATCCTAAACTAACCAAACCTTGTACAATAGAAACCAGGCTTTTTTCTAAATACATACTTTTATAGATATTTGCATCCAGACACAAAACAAAGAGATATGTTCATGCCCACACTTTTTGTCTTGGGTGGGAATCGAACCCACGACCTAAACACCAAGCTAGCTGGCCCGACTGTCTCCGTAACCGCGTATATTGGTTTAGGTATTGTAGGTATACCTCCAAAAAGTCGATATCTCGATATGCAATTTATAATATAATTATATGATGGCACATATAAATTGCAGAGTTCATTGACACGTCATCAGATGCCAAATAACAAAAAGCAAAGCCCGTCTCCACCGCATCACAAATCGCCGTTTAACTTACCACCCACGGCCGTCTAAATTAACCATCTCGGACGACCACGGACGTCGATGTCATCTTGTCACTCTGTCACGCCGTTTAAAAGCTTTAACCGGGGACTTTCACCCGGTGTTGGGTGTTGGGTGACCGGCCAGATTTGTACTGCACATTTTTTTAATTTTAATTTTATTCCATGCCATGTCCCTTTTGCGTTCGATGTGTGGGATTAATAATTTAATCGGATTTGCTGATTTTATATTGATGATGTCGCTGTCATAATATCGAATTTAGCAATAATCGCCTTAGACCGACTTTACTATCTATATGTATCTATATAAATAGGCATAGACATATAATTAATACCATTTTCTCATCTGTTTGTGAATCCTCTTTTTAACAAAATAAATAATATTTTATTTTTATACTTTTCAGGTTTTTTCATATACATGCTAATTCGTAAAGAATATGTTTAATGATTCATTTCGAGAAGTAGGCAAACAATAGTTCCCGTATAATAAAATGTTAAACAACTAGTTTGAGTCTCAAATGTATACCGCCTACAGACAAAAAGTAAATCGTTCAAATACAATGGATCACTCTCTTTATCTGCCCATATTTACATGCTATCATGTAAACCATTTACATAACATGCGCCACGTATTAAAAAAGAGCAATAGAAAATTCCAATCTCACAATCCGTCACCTGGCTTCACGCGTTCGTTACTCTGGCACTAGACGAGATATTAAAAGGTAAAAAAATAAAAAAAAAGAACGAGATAAAAAAGTATAAAACACAAAGGTTGCGCCGGCGCCCGCGCCCCGCTGGCGAACTGCTCTTTAAACGCCCTCCCCCGCTGGCAGGACACATGGACAGCTGGGTATATAGGCTGTTCTTCTTTCTCTGTATATTATAAAAAAGAAAAAAAATACTAACTGTAAAGTTTCCTGATTGTTTAAAATCTTTACACTACTATTATACATATAAATGCGAAAGTTTGGATGAATGGATGTTAATCAATCACGCCAGATCTGCTGATCGGATCAGGGGCTCGATCCTGTAAGGAAAAGGACACTAGCTCGTAGCGGCCTCTGTGCTCTGACTCTTTCGCTAACTACGCTAATACTACTAATCACGTGAGAGATAAGCTCTCCGAGGCCTCAGTGAAGTGGCTCGCCGACGAAGTTTGTATTAGCTGAATCAGGGGGCTAGATGAAATTTGGCACAAGGGTATATTATAGTCTGGAATGGCACACTTTTTATCCCGGGGAGAAACTGCGGGGGAAAAACGGCAGAACCGGTTCGACGGGACTTTCACTGGCAGATAGCTGATGTTACAAGAAGTAACTCAGGGTTTCTCCTCTCGGGAAAATGTCATATCTCTCGGGAACGTGGGTGAAACCACACGAGGCTTAGATTTACATAATAATAATATCTATACTTTTATGTTTGAGGAATTAAAGAAGGTGGTACCCAACTGTTGTTTCATAAAGTATTAATATATAATTCATTTAGTATCATTTTTATAATTTAGGCAACTTACCTCTCTCTACAAACAAAAATCTTGAACATTAACGTTGTGCGTTATTATCGTCTTACGAATTTTCGATCAGGTCACGTGTCCTGACGCGAGTTTAACATTTTTTATCCATCCCAAGAAAAGTGCTCAACGCCGCTTAAGAAGTTTTCATTATAAAAAAATAAATAAATGAAATTATATTAATTCAAAAATAATGAACAGCCTGTGTATCAGATTATGTAGGTATATTCCATAATCCCATATTTCGCCGTAGAACATTTGCCGTTTGTCGTTGATGAAGAAATACCATTGTTTGGGGTCCATAACGATTAGTTATGGGTGACACCGGCCTCGAAGTTATTGGATAATCGTTTCGTATTATAATCGATCCACTCATAATCGATTAAGGCTTTTTGTGACCAAGTCGGCGCCTTTGTGTTTCTTGTAGAAAGGTCGACTTTGAAATATTGGAATAGTTTTTCTTATAGTAGTTAGATGTAGTTACAATTTGCGCCACTAGTTGTAGCAATGAGAAGGTAATTTTCATTCTATAAATATAATAATTAATATAGTCGGTCTGTTTGTACGAAATTTTTTTTAAAGTATGCTAAATATTTTGACGCGGTTTTCACTATAATTTAATAAATTTCTTCTAAAAGGTTTCCGTCCAAAAGCGGCCAAATAGTTAATAATAAAATGTTGTTACCACTTCGGAAAATTTTTGTTAATGAACATCTCGACCTACTATCGTATTACATTTATTATATGGTTTTATGAAACAATAGATCTTTTTATGTCAAAAAGAAAAGTCGAAGAAAATTCCATCAAATTACTACTATCTATGGATGTTTCCAAAGTCCGAAGGGTTGCATATGCCTAGTCAAACCCTGAAGAAATCTCTTTAAATGCGATTGTGTGCAAAGCTACAGACAAATATTTATTAAGGTACTGAGGAATCAAGAGTGTTTCTAATTAATTAAGTCAACTTATCCATTGATCCACTAACCGGCGGAGAATGTAAAAATAAAAAACGTTTAATATTTGTGGACAATATTATAAACATGACTCTCGTTTCTTGACTTTAAGGGAGCAGCTTTCGAATCTTTTTCTCTTCTATGAAAATAAGTACTTTCTTTCTTTTTAAATTAAATTGTGATGGTCACATAAATCAGCGGGTGTGGACGAAAAATCGTAATTTCCAAAAACGACGTCCGGAAATGATTTGAAAAACAAAACGCAGGCTCGGCCACGCCCGCCGCAGTTTGGCTGCGCGTACGCATACTGTTCCCACGTTTAAGTAGGGGCACCATAATCATACATTTCTGTGTGAAAATGTGCAATTTGTCTTGTTTATGAAGGTCAAAGAGATATAGTTATGTGGTTAGCATACGATCTATTTAGTTCCAGTCGATCTATGAAATGTGCTAGGTACTTAGTTTTTTAGGTTATAAGTAAATGTAAACATATTGTAATTTACACTAATTTATAATAAATTAACAGTTCCATGCATGCATAGCTTTGCGACTTATTCATTTTTTTTCAGGAAGGTTCCCTGGCGTATGCAGAACTACGCAGAAAAGTTTCATCATAATCGGATGATTAGTTTAGGAGTGCATAGAGGACAAATTTTAAGTATTCTCCAAGAACAGATTGAATAAAATAACCTAAATTAATCTTTCAAATTATTCCTTTTTTTAAAACATAGGCAACAATCGTAAATATAAAAATACTAAATAGTACAATATATTGGCAAAAAACATGGTCACCCTAGCAGGGAGCCGGTATAACGTGATGGGCGTCGCAGAGGCTCCTCCGTCGATTATTGAGGCTCTCTTGCGCCGCTTATTATAATTTAACGGCCTCTTTGACATTAGCAGGACTGTCCATTTAATAACAAATGAGTGAGAGTCACTAATGATGTACACATGCGTTGGTGCTGGATTTTAATTTGATAAGGTACTAGTAATTCTATGTCTAGTCATTTATGATTGCTTTTTTATTGGACTCTTTGATGTCTTAACTATAATGAAGAGAATAAAATTTCACAAGGGTTTATTCAAATAATATGTATCCCCGCGGATTCGTCCCCATTTTCGAGGAATATTATATTTTCCCGGATAAAAAGTATTATTGGTCTTAATCCAGGTTATAAACTATCTTTGTGCCAAGTTTCATGCAAATCCATTTAGTAGTTTTGGCTGGAAATTGTAACAAATATAAATCCTTACATTTACAAAATTTGTTAGATTTTCATTACTGAAAATAAAAATTTTTGATCACAGGTGGAACCAAAAACAAGAGAAAAACGAACCCGAAGAAGCTTCGACGTCATTAATCGATCTCAAACACCAAACACCATTCGAATATTAAAATCATTTTGATAGTTTAAAAGCAAAAATAAAAGATTCGACTACAAATAGGTACTCAACCCTTCAAAGTCGTTCACGAAGACACCGGAAGCCAACCGATCTGATCGTGAACAATAAAGCCGATCGACGTTCCATCATCGTTCGTTCGAATTTTAAATATGAAACACTTACCGGCGGACGTAAAACATTTATTCCTCTAATACGTCGTTATCAAGTGCCGCTATATATAGAAGACTTGTCGTGCGGTACCCGCTGCCTTATAGATACTAGATGTGATATCTGTCTGCCCTGTTTGCAGTTGTTTAGGGTAGTTGCAATATGTATATTATTATATAATATGTAGGTCAACACCACTAAGTTTGCATTAATTTTAAAAACGATGCTTTATGGTGACAAAATAAAAATAGGTATAAAAAAGAAATTATAACGCTGTTTTGTTTAAATACGTAGGAAAATTAATTGTAAATTTACAAATAAATTTTAAACAAATGCATCAAACAAAAATTTCCAGATTATATATGCTTGTTACTATTCAATGTAGGTATTACAATTGATACGGCAAAGCTTTTACCTACAGTAAGGTACGTACTGTATCTAAATAAAACTCAAAAATCAAAGAAACAGAAGACATCATGAACTTAACGCCTTAAAAGTAATAAAAGCTTCACAACAGATCAAAACGATTTGGAAGCATTTAACTCAAATATGTATCAGTAATAATTGCTTTAGTATCAACTCCTAAAATCATAATTCATTTTACGAAATTATTTCAAGCTTGTAGTTCTTCTTTTAGCTGAACAGCTCACAATTTTGACCTATCTATAGGTAGCTGATCCTACGTTCTTGTACCACTGGGTTTCTTCTTGATACCTCAAACATCATTCATACTTTGATGATTAGGTGATCAACGGAGCAACTGTCACTACTGAGCGTAACGGCACGGACAGCAAGGTTGCATGGAAGCATAGTGATGACTTCTTTGTCATCTTTGTGATTTAAAACTCGATGAAACGAAAAAGCGAATGTAAAAAGAGACAATGAGAAGAATGAGATAGGTAGTTGTGTTCATGTGAAATGGACACATTTTAATTTTTTGTATAAAATTTCTCCTGAAAATAATCATACTTCTCACTGTTTTTTTTTGTTACGATGGTAGATGATGGAAAGAAAAGATTTTTTCTTAAGATGTTTTCAGGATGTTTACCCTCACCAACCACGCTCGGCCACTTCCAGAGCCAGTCTACGTCCGCACAAGCGGTACGAGTGCGGGCGCGCGCGCACATATTTATTTATTTTTACCGAAATAGACCGAACGGTCGTCGAGTGCGTCCGATTTTATAGAATGCCGTGAGCAATTTCACTGGAATCCGACGCGTGGTTTATGTCTTAATGTAGTCGTTCGAACGGTTACACTGCTCAGCTTCACTGTGGCGTTTCAGTTGAAAAAACAGATGCTTTTTTTTAATGGCCGAGAGGGTTAAGGACAGTGACTAATGTAAGGAGGTTGAAAAATAATTTTATTAGCAATTCGCGGTTTGAACGTTTCGTTTCGCTGAAATTAAGTGATTTTGAAATCAATTGCTATAATGGTAGTCTTAAATTTGATGCACAAGCCAGATATATGTGAGGTTTTAGGGATTTGGTTCGCAAAGTGGACTTCGCTGGTATAAGTTTAATTTTGCTTCTTCCAAGTTATGTAATTATTTTTGTTAACAGTCTATAGGCTTGAGTTTGACCGCAATCTCGCTATAGTTAAGAATCTTAGATGAAAGCCCTCAGCACTTATTGAACTGTCCTCTAAATATACGTATAAATACCTTCTCAAGGTTTAGACTTGCAAATATATAAAAAGGGTTGTTAATAACACATTTAACAAAGAGCCGAAAATACGTTTCTTGTAGAGGATCCCTTTTATTTTTTTTCTTATTATTTGTTTTTATAGCGGGTATAGTAATAGGTAGGTACAGTCTCTGAAATTTTCACTCTATTTTTTTCTCCCTATATTGGTTTAAAAGATGCAGGTCAGTAACAGACAGACGCATAGACAGACAGAGAAGATAGCGGAGTACCCTGTGGGTGCGGAACCCTTCAAAAGTAAGATTGGAAGTTTCGCACCCACAAAGCTTTCGTCGCATCTCCATCCGCAATGGATCCCAACCGAAATAATATATTATAATAAAATAATGCTATCTATCGATATAAATTCCACTTTCATCGGCTTTTGTTAGTGCGTCAAGTCCTCCTAACTATAACAAACTGTGAAATCATAACATGGAAAGCCATAAAGCTCTCTATAGCTCGTACATCTAGCCGAATTAAACGGTAGTAAATCTATCGAAAGGAGAGCGTTTAGCTGCTTTATTTAAGCCGCGGAAGTTGTGGTGACCTATATGGCGGTGTAGTGTTGCAGCAAATACGAATTTTGACATAGATAATAAATATAAGTGACATAATAAAAATATAATATAAATGAAAAAATGTACCTTTGTATGAAATTGAAATTACATCCTTAAGAGACTTAACAACTTCACGTCTCAGGGACAACAGCGCATTGGCAATGCCCCTGGTGTTGCAAATGTCATTAGGCGGCTGTGACCACTTACTATCACTTGGACTGTCTGCTTGTAGGTAACCTATGTAGGCCCATGTGGTAATGAAAAATGTAGAGCTCTCAGAGTTCGTCCGGGAAAGTACCACGATAGAGAACTATTCTGTATTCAAGATTAATTATCAATGGATCATCCAAAAATACACATATTCATCAATTATAATCAAAATAGTATAATTAATATGTTTATAAGTACCTATCTAATCACAAAGAGTACAGAGTACATCATTTGATGTTGTAAAATTATGACGTCACAATTTGCTATTTCATACAAAACATTACAGATTCGATCGTTTTGACATTTCATAAAGAGTTGCTGATTTGACATATCATTACACATCCCTTTTATAAGTACCTACTTTTTTTTATGGTATAGAAGTCTATTTACTTTGGCTATTTCGGAAACGCCTATAGACTGTAACCACCTTTGTATAGCATCCAGCGGCTCTATTCAGACAGTCAGTGGCCTGGTAGCCATAGACATTGGATTATCTAATCAATTCAGGGTCTGATAAGAACTAAATAGTACTGGCATGTATACAGAATGTTACAAAATCACCCGTAAAGCCGAAATGAGGTTAAATGGGCCCTTATAACGAGTCCAATCACAGTATTTAAGAAGCGTAGTAACGCTGTATAATATATCCCAAAAAATTAAAAAACGTATTTTTATGAATGAAAAATAGAAAAACTATTAAAGTAGACAATTATTAGGTAAAATAGGTACGTAGGCCTTTCTGTTAAATAATCTGGTTCCCTGACATGGCAGCTTACTAGGGTTATTAGCTTTGATAATTAATTATATTTTTACAGGGTATTTTGTACCACGTTGTACACGTTTTCTATTAGAAATACACTACTAAATTCAGTAATAACGTTTCTCTTTTGTTATTATTACGCGACATGTTAGATAAGGCAATACTTTGCTATTACCTATACCCATTGGTATTACCCCATGGTAGTACCCATTTTTTTTATTTTTAACATTATATTAATAATATATTGATATTAATTTGGTCAGCACAAAGTTTAGTGGACGTCGTTTTATAATTTTGTGGCACCTTGTCACACGACAGTCTATTGTTTTTATTTTTTTTTATTTTTAACATTATATTAATAATATATTGATATTAATTTGGTCAGCACAAAGTTTAGTGGACGTCGTTTAATAATTTTGTGGCACCTTGTCACACGACAGTCTATTGTTTTCATTTGCATGCCGACTTTTTAATTACACAAATTATGCAAATTAGCGTCGACCGCACTAACTCTATTGTACAATTGCAAATATTAATTATCAACTCTATTACTGGCGGCATAAGAGCGAAGGATTTGATTCGGATTAATTTGGTTTGTATATTGACAAACCGGTGACCTTTCTTAGTCTGCGACTTATTAAATAAAATTGTCTTTGTAGAATTATATTAATAGATTTTAATGACACATAAATTAAAAGACCACCGTCCATGCCATCTTGATTTACATAAACTAGACATTTTATAATTTATACCAATAAATTTGTGGAGAAATCTGTACATTTATCATTTCCTATAAGATATTTCATAACAGTCACGTCTTACAACTAATAATATATAATAAGAGGTACATATAGAATACTCTTTATTAAAAATATACCTAGACTCAGTCTGGATGCTCTTAAAAATCTTAATCTTATAAGTTTCCAAAATTTAGTCCCTCTTATCATAATTAATCAGAAACTTTCGTTTAGTATTCTTGGTTTTCAAACAATTCAAAATCCAAAACCATTTATTCAGTTTAAGCCCTCGGAAGGCACTTATGAAGGAGAAATTGACAGGCCAGTTGGCTTGGTGGTTAACGCTCTGACTGCCAAGCCGAAGGTCGCGGGTTCGATTCCCACCCAGGACAATCATTTGTGTGCATGAACATGTCTGTTTGTTCTGTATCTGGGTGTAAATATCTATATAAGTATGCATTTAGAAAAATAAATAGTATATGTAAATATAATAGAAAAAAAAAGTAAAAGTAGTATATGTAGTATATCAGTTATCTGGTTTCCATAGTACAAGCTCTGCTTAGTTTGGGATCAGATGGCCGTGTGTAAAAGAATGCTACTAGTTCTATGCTGTTGTAACTCATCCAATGAGTCAAGACTATGTTTTGATTCTTATAAGGACTTTTTAACCTTATTGACTTGACTTATGACTTATATTCTATTTATAGCAACCTTTCGAACCAGCGTTAAGAGTCTGAACATTCGTAAGTGCCTGTGAAATGTGCCTACTTGAATAAATATGAAATTTTTTTCATATATTTTACTGGTTCTTAGTTGCATAGCATTGTAAAAATTTTATTTTTAGAAACTCACGTAATATTATTTTTAACATCGATTTTACTATAAACTGTTTAATTAATGATTGATATTATTAATTTTTATTCTCTAATGTCCGCCCATGGACGAGACATAGGCTTGACAGACGCGAAATATATTTCTTTACAAACTTCTCTAATACACTACAATTTTTAAGTATTATACCTTATAGACCTTCAATTTGGGTTGGAAATTGTATGAAAATTAATTAAAAAAGTGAAAAGTTTAATTTGTATTTTATTAACAGTTTTTGTAAAGCCCGCCCACAAGAGATCGGGGACGTTGGTAAATTAGAGCCTTTGGTTAGATGTCACGAAAGAAAGTTATTATATTAATTCTAACAGATTCCATTGGTTTATTGACTATTTAATATTTTAGCATCTACTTAGGTTGATAATGATTTCTATATGTGGGTATTGGTCAACGAAAATGTTACCATACCTTCCTTAGTATACTTCCCTACTAATATCATAAATGTGAATGTAAGTTTGTTTGTTACGCTTTCACGCAAAAACTACTTCACCGAACATCATGAAACTTTGTACACATATTCTTGCAGGTATTAGGATACTTTTTGTACCGGGAAATGTTACATCCCTCGGGAACGCGGGTAAAACCTCGGGGGGCAGCTAGTATCTATAAACGAAAATAATGGACCTTTCTCACCCAAATACCATAATTGAATGTCGGTAATGAAGGTATTTATAGTAATAGTGTAGACTTCACAATAAACACGGCATAGTAAACCCTTACCTAAGTAAGCCATATAAAGCCAACTTTATCTTGGGCAAGATAATAATCAAGATAACATATTAACATAATTAATAGGATTAAAAAATTTCAACAAGTGAAGTCAGAGATTAACACTAGCTATTATTTGTTAACATGCCCAAAAGCGCCGGAAGACATTATTCAACCACACGACAAGAAACGAAAAACACTTATTAATTCTGTATTTTAATAACTCTTCATTGTCACCCAAGGCCAAAAAGCCCATACTTGGAGTCAATTTAATTTGGCTTCCAGACGAAAAAAGACGAAGGCCCAAAACTCATAAGCGCTGTCCCCGCCTATGTTTGAGGTTCCAGGGATTCTATAAATTCGACGGTCATTTGTTAGCTCTTTTTTCGGACCCTTTTTTACGGTCTTTCGATTTAAATAAAGTTTGCCATTGGCTATGCTTGCGCGACATGAGGATAATATTTTTTTAGGTTTTTAAGCGCAGACAGATTTATTTTGTAAACATTAATTTAAAAAAAAATTAATATTTGACTCTTTGATGAAATAATAACCAAAAAGGTATACCTTTTTTCATACATTGTATCAAAATGCTTTCATAGGTAAGTAACAGTATTCTTATAAATGAGACTAAAAACGGAACGTCACCGGATATAACGTCACGTCGGTTTGCAATGTTTTTGAAATTCGAACGTCCTAACATTAGTGTTTACTCGGAGGGCACGCGCGTTGGCGCCAAAACTCTGTCGCCATCCCGGTGGCACAGTGACAATGTTGCTACCCTTAAAATAGATATTCTACCACGGGTTGGACCTAACGGATGCTGTAGTTGCCAACACCAAATAATGGAGCAGGTATGAAATGTTTGTTTTATATAACCTATGGTATTTGCAGAGTATTATGCAGTAGGTCCTAGATATTACTGGTTCATGATAAATTAATTGCTTGGTAGGTAGTGTAAATAATTTGTTCACTGGTCTATGTACCTTGTCATAGTCTATTGTTACATTAAACATACTAGCTTTCATAACTAGATTGTAACAGGGTAATTTAAAGTCACTAATTCTTATCGAAAACATCCAACTCTTTTTTTTACACGCTTTATATTAGCTTCACCTGTATCGATTTTGTCCTACTTTGAACAATCAGATTTAATTCAAACTTTACAAACATGTCAATGATCGATGACAATGCAATAATCCGATCAAAGCATCCGATTATCCTAATAAGATTCGCCAGGATTAATTAATTTCTTTCCGCATCCTCTGCATGCGAGTAAGAGAGATAGAGCTAGTGTGCGAACTACGCGTGCGTGCAGTTCCAGACTTGATCTTTCGGGCACTCAAAATGCTTTTTATTAAAAAATGAAAAATAAATAATAGTTTAAAAAAACTAGAAAACACGCTTTATATAGAAAACCAAACTAAAAAACAGAAAATAAATTTTAATTAATATTAATTAAGAATAATGTAAAAAAATTTAATAAATATAAGTTATTAATAGTTTGAATAAGAAAAAATGTTTTATTTTAAAAAAAGAAGGGGTGCTTTTCAAGATATTATCGAAATGATAATCCTTCTCATATCTGTCAATTAAATATTTATAACTATAGACACCATGCACCCCACGCTTTTTTTTACAATAAAACATTTTTTCTTATTCAAACTATTAATAATTTATATTTATTAAATTTTTTTACATTATTCTTATTTTAAGTGAAAACTTCTTTATCGGCGGTGAGCACTTTTCTTGGGATGGGTATAAAATGTTAAACTCGCGTCAGGACACGTCACCTTATCGAAAATTCGTAAGACAGTAAACATGCACGACGTTAATGTTCAAGTTTTCACTTCTGCCGGCACTCCCGTAGTGCAACCCGTTGTTTTTTTTTATACCACATGAGCCAACAAACAATCACACGGTCCACCAGATGGTAAGTGGTCACCGCTACGGACATCTGCAACACCAGAGCATCGCCAATGTGTCGATCCTGAGACGTAAAGTTGTTAAGTCTGTGTGCCTGTAATTTCACCGGCCCCCTTACCTTTCTAACCGAAACACAGTAATACAAGTGCACTACTGCTTCACGGCAGAAATGGGTAAGGTTATTATTTTCTTCTATATTATTCTGTATTCTTATGAATGTGGTTATATGACAAACTTAAATTGTCTCTGAGAAGAAATAATTAATACTAAGTTGTGAGATCTAGTAAGTAGAAGATACCTATAAAAATATAATCGATTTTCAAAAGAGAAGAAAACATCTGCAGTCAATTATTATAATAACATATACATGTTACTTATTAAGTAGTTATATGAGTCCTTCAATGAATAAATTATAACAAATCAATTTCACGGCTATTGTCAAGTGTCGATTTGCATATCTCATGAACGTTTGACATTTTTCGATACTACTTTATCTGTCATGATTTAAGGTTCATATTCCAATGTCGATATATCAAGCAGGATTGTATGCAAATTACTTGCCAATGTTTGCCAATAATGCCGTAATTATTATAATGAGACTGTTTTCATGGCCTTTAATGTGTTAATTGGTCGGTTAATTAATAGGGGTGATTTTTTATATACAACATTGATTTTTAATGGCTATATTTTTTTTACTATTTTAAGGCTCATTTGAACACGATTTTACCATCACCGTTATGTGATGTTTATCCAGAGTCGGTGAAGACATTAGGTGTCTAAACAGTATGTAGTTTTTATGCAGTTGCTGCAACTGTCAACCGAGTGCGCAGTCGGCAGGCAGTACTAATGACGTGACTTCTTTTCAAACATGCAGATGGTGCACTTCAAAACTTTAAATACAAATTTATTCTGTATAGGCCCAAAAAAGGCGCTTATGAAGGTTCAAGTTATAGAAGTTACCAGTGGTTTAGAAGTCAGCCTTCGACTGAGATGAACCGGCCAGAGACTCATTAGAACAATAATCCCTCTGTTTAGACCCTTACGATTTGCATTAAAGTGAACTACCAAGTGCAGCCACCGAAACATGATCTCTTGCTGCCAGATTTTCAAGTTTTGAAAGAAAGTAATCTGTAAGTAGATACATAGTTTACATACCTATTATAGTCCTGCTGAAATGTCTACTAAAAATCACTAAATCGATATGAGTCTAAAAGTCATATTGATCAAAAGAGCTTGTAAATACTCGGTGACATCAAAAAATAAAATACATAAAATATTGAACCGACCCATAATTTACCTATGCACCGTCATCTCCCTGAGTTATTAAGTAATAAAACTTATATGGCTTAATTACCACAATAATTGCACTCTAGTGAATTTGCATATAATGAAGACAAATGTCACTGACGCTAATGATTGCTGGTTTAATTATTGTGCGCCTGCGACGCGACCGAACATTGTATGGGTATGTTTAAGACGGGGTTTTTCCGAAAGAGTTTATTCAACTGGTATTGTTTTTTAATTTAATTATATATGTAACTACTAATATTATAAATGTGAATGTAAATTTGTTTGTTACGCTTCCACTAAAATTACTTAACTGATCATCATGTAATTTTGTACACATATTCTTGGAGGTATTAGAAGTAACAAAGGATACTTTTTGTGCCGGGAAAATGTTACATCCTTCGAGGACGCGGGTGAAACCGCGGGGGATAGTTAGTAATATTATAAATGCGAAAGTTTGTGAGGATCGATCTTTGTGGATGGTGTTTGTGGATGTTTGTTTCTTTTTTAAGCAAAAAATACGTAACAATTTTGGATGAAACCTAGCACATAGATAGTTTATAAGCTGGCTTCACATATTTACTTTTTGTTCACGAAACCGCAGGGGTAGTAAATAATAACAAGGATATATTATGATAAAATAATACCTACTTGACAGTTATTATATAGTTTTTTCTTCTTCATCCTTATTGTTACTTTAGACCGAATACAGCCACATAAATAATCACATTTACCTACATTTAAAATACCATCTGCATTTGATAAATAACCTTGAACATTTTCACAGGGTCGAAATTCATAAGAGTTTAAGATGAATAATAAGAAGCAAAGTAATTGATGACGTAGCCAAATGTAAGCACACAAAGTTCTGACAAGAACTGGTGGAATACATCGATAAGTGCATAGACCTGGTGATAGAGCTTTAATGTGAGGGTAAATAAAAAAATATTGGCTGGACTATATGAAGTAAGGTTTATTTTAGCAACACCAAGGTGACAGCCCCACCACACACCACATCGCAACATCAAGGCACTTATGATTTGCCGTCTCTGTAAAAAAAACTCTTCTCACTCTTCCTAACTCCTATTTGGCTCTCATTTTCTCGAGATCTATCAAGTTTACAGCCGTCATGAGGTACTAGATAAACCAAGGGATGGTTTAAGTGACGTTTCATATCTTTATACACACATATAATTCTACTGTACGTGAGTCACTGAACTCCTCCTAAACAGCTGAATAGATTTTGATTTAAAAAATTGTGAGTATTCTAGTGGATTGGAGAATGGTTTAGATTCATAATTGGACCCGGTAGGTGGCGCTGCAATCGAATTCCTGTCTTTTTTTGTATGGACTTATTTCGACAAGACAACGTCTGTTCGGACGACTAGTGTAGAATTTAAAAATATTCATTGAAGCTTACGCGATAGCAGCATGGATGGAGTAAGTGTTACTCGCATTTAAAAATATGATAGGTACATAAAACTAGTGGCAGTTGCTCTTAAGCAACTATTCACTATTCCGGCAGACATTTGCAACACGACACGGGTATGTGAACATGGCAATCAGTACAATGGAGTGGAGGTGCGACAGTGTCTCCAAGTCTCACGATGCGTGGGGACATCTCCCACTATTGTTGCTTCTGTAATAGTTCAGCCATGAAGCTGTGGAGGTGGCATCATATCATAGAGAATTTGTTTACTTATAGGAAGAGTTGAGTCATGAGTTATATTAAGAATCAGACCGTGCTTCCTTTCTTAGTCCGTAGGCGTCTTGCTGATATGTTTTGTTGCAATTATTCTAGTCGCTATTTGTACGATTTCATTTGCCTTGATCATTAAATTTTCCAATAGGTTTTTTTCTGGTTAGCGGTTTTACGTGTTTTTGATACATAGGCTGCGAATTGGTATTCTGCCGCATCCATTTTTCAGATTTCGTCACATATCTGTGGTCAAACGTCGAATCACAGAGACAAGCAACAAATTAAGAGATTGAGTTCCCGCGGTATGCATACAAATTGTTATATGGGACCCGCCATTGTTACTGTTTTATCAGACAGTTTATCAGCAGGTCGGCCACTTTGAGTTCCGTATTCATTCCACTTCTCTACATATTTATGTTATTTTGACGTCTTATGTTATTGTCATGTAATTTTGCTTAATTATTATGATTTAAGCAACGTTTGTTGAGTCTATTATGAATTTGAGACTTTCCACTGCATTTTTAATTGTTTTTTATAGTAAACCTTGTAACGCCGAGGATGCCATGGGGGAGAAGACAACTTATGTCAAGACAATGTGTGCTCATCTATGACTATGGACATATCACTGCTTATTACATTGATACTGTCGCCTACAACGATGATCCACTATATAACATCTGATGACATTTTTACTCTGTAAAAGCATCATAGTGTAAGGAAAATTTTGTTTATCTTGAAGCTACTTGAAGGTACATTGTATTAAATTGTGAAATTAATCACGATAAAAATAACATTAACTTAAATAAAACAATTATTTTATTTTACTGTTTTTGTTATTTATTTTTCCTACAAGGTGCTAAAATTAACCTCTGAATGTTTTTCAATACTCGAAGCAAATTGCCACGCCTCAGGCCATTCAAAAGTAAAGACAAAGCAAAAATCTTACTTCCATTGGATTACCAAAAACCAGAATCTAATTAACTCTGAGGGTTCTTAATTAGTCCCCATTGTAACATGACAAGAGAACCGGCAATTTTGGTACAGCCACGAAATATGATACACACTGGTACGGCTTTCACAAATCTTTTAATGTTGAGTCAGATTTTCTTTTGGGGTTGTGTAGCAAATTTATCTGCGAAAGTGTGTTGTGTAAGAGTGTCTTTTACGCAAAATGTACTAAACGGACTTGGATGAAACTTAGCAGATAAACATTTTGTAGTTTTTAGCCCGAAAATGCATAAAGGAACTTTTTATGCCGGGAAAAGGCAACATCCCTCGAGAACGGAGCTGAAATCGAGGGGGTCAGAGCTTGTTCTACTGTGACCAATTTACTGATATGTAACATTTTTTTTATGTTCATATTTTTAAATTCTTTTTAAAAACACATTATAATATATATTTACACCCCGATACGAAAGAAACAGTATGTTCGTGCTCACAAATGTTTATTCTGTGCGGGAATCGAATCCACGACCTGTGGCGTGGCAGTCTAACCACCAATCCAACGGACCCGTCAGAAACAAACAATTTTATAACCGCATAATTTACTTCTAAAGATTTCTTATTTATGAATGCTATCCGATCTCTATAATCTGTGTGTCCCAGCTAATGTTTGGGCAACAAATCAAAACAAGAGCTTAAAAAAACGTTTAACTAAATCATCGTTTCTCTCCGAAAACGGTTTCGCTTTAGATAATTATAGGCTTCTGGCAGTTTCGAGCCTCTTTCACGTGCATTCCAGGGAACTAATCAAGGTAATGGTAACGATAGGTATATGCAGCTGTCCCTGTCTAACTCGAATAATGTGTATCAATTATGTCGCTAAAAATGGACTCTATTATGTGCGAGGTCTGATAGAAGACTAGACAATTGCATAGAAAGATTCTGCTGATTAATTTGGACAGTAGTATAATCGAATGGATTAGGTAACTCTCAAATGAATCATGCATCGCTAATTACCTAAATGAATGTTTAAATCGGCACGTAACAAATGCTATTCTAAAATTACAGGAATTTTGTTGTTAAAATACCTTATGACATAAATTGTGCTTTTTCTTATGGCGATTTAAAAATATGACTTACCGATATGGAAAACTTTGCAACATTACTGAAGCTTTAAACACTAAAATATACCACCTATAAAAAGAGTACAAAAACACACATACAGCCATCTGTTCCCAAACTAAGGCTTGTATTTACACTCAGACAGAATAAAACCATGCAAAAAAAATATTTTGTTTCGGTGGCATTGACGCGAATTAGTCAGTTCTCCAGCTAACAAACTAAAAGCAGAGCAATAGAATATCAGAAGCCTCATTTAGGAGCGTTGATTGATAATCCAAGAATAGTGGTTGACAATAATAGACCCAGAGCCCGATTTAGTTAATCTAAACCATTAATTAGCTTAAAACCTATATCTAACTGTATTTATAATAGGCCACGATAATAATTATATAAATTACCATCACAAGTAACATAATTTCATAAACATCAGTAAAGTGTTTTCATTTTTATCACAAAGCAACTTCATTTACATTCTGGCCTGCATCTGAGGCACTTAGCTTGAAGATAGCGATGAACGTGACGCTTTGACAGCAATCAATCTTGTCACGTGACTTGATAGTGTACCACCTTTACCTTCATAGTTTGATAGAACTTATGACGCAGGAATAGGGTGCAGTTTTGTTTGACGTCGATAGCGTTTTGTTTTACGCTGCGACATTTTCGCTCTTTACTGTTTTTGATAATGTACATCGAGTGATGCAATGTTATAATAGAAATAAGTCCTTATTATTTGTAGCGTTGTGTAGTTAGTTTTAAGAAGTGACTATGCTAGTTTTTATTATTTTTTAATATTATGAAGGAAATCTTTACGAGGTTGGCTGCATGTCCGAAAGATCAAATTCAAATGTAAGCTGATAGGTATCCTTGGGGCTGTACCTATCCTCCTAGTTTTTATGAGAGGCTTGTATCTCATGGGGATGTGTTTTATAGTTGATTACAATGATAACTGAAAATTGTTATAAATAGTGTGAAATTACACTTTTTGAAATATAAAAAAGGTTCTATTAATCCAAATAGTGGTTAACTACTAAGATTTTTTAACAATTTTTTTTATTTAAAAAAAAAATAGTACTAAATATAAAAAAAAATCTTTTAAAAAGTCGAGCAATATTGTCAATTTTCTTACTACGTACATATTTTAATAATTTTAAAACTAAATTTATCGATGTCGCATAGAAACATCCCTAAACCGCTAACGACATCACCTCAATTGCGTACGACATAGTGTCACGACATCAATTAGCCCGACGTTGACTTACTTCCAACAGATAGTTGCCATTTGACGAAGGCACGCGAGAAGCAATAAACTCGATAACAACGACACTGCCGGACACGCGAACTGTCGATAGTCGATAAACAGCCGTGAATTATTATCGACAACCTGTCCGCGTAACATCCTTATTTGCATTTAATTACGTCGCGCTTGTCTTTTGCGATAAAACCATGTAAATTATTTGTAGGAATGTGGCGACGTTACCAATGTTTAGTTTTGAGTTAATTTATTGTGGAGTTATATTAAAACCTTAGTTTAGTACCTTTAGTAGTTACTGGTGTTTTTTTTTCTTTTGGAAAAAAAAGTTTATCTATTTAAGAGTTCAATAAAATTTTAACGGATTTTATACTAAAACTAACCTAGGTTATAATCAGTTAATAAAATTACATAATTATCATCATGTTCCCCATCATTTAGGGTCTGGCACAATATGTATGCTTACTTCAGGAGATTTGTCAGATTTTCTACGGCCTGCCTGAGGCCAATCTTTTTTGTGAATGCTTTTGTTGGCTACCGGGTGGAAGGTGTAAGTGCAGGCGTTCATCGGTATACTCTTAAGTCACTTCTTACGATATCCTAGAGATGAGTCGGGGTGGTGGTATTCGTAACCGCCACCACAATGCACCACAAAATATGTAAGGGTACATAATAAATAAATAAAAATATCAATTATTTCCTGCATAATTGAATACAATTTATAAGCTTAATACGATATTTATTGATAAGGGATTGATATATATTTTCTAATATTTTTATTTTATTATTATATTGGCATATGAAAACTACAAAAGATAAACTAAGCAAAATCTAAATAATTGATATTACTGTCAGTGGGCAATTCTCAGAATTCTGAAAGCATTGCATCGTTGGATGGCAATGTTGATTCGTTGCTTGTGTTTTAAATAACGCTTTCCATTTTTTTCATATTATGGTAATCTCGAATTTAACAATTAATTAAGATTGGTAATAAACATTCAACTAAACAAGTTAATGCGTAAATTTTATCATGCTTTGAAAGCGGCAAACAACCCCCAGAGAATCCCCCTTCAATCAAACAGATTACATCACTAATTAGCTTAACAAACCAAGAAATTTCATAACAACCGATATGACCGAGCATAAAAGTGGACCACAAACCATAAAAATATTAATACCAATCCACCATTGATTAACAAGGATTCCATCATTTGGCATGAAGCATCCTTGGGCATCATAAAACACCTGCTCCTTGCATCTGCGGTCATTTTATTGTCGAAAATGAATCCAAAAAGAAGGGGTAAAAAATAACAAAACTCACCGTTAACAAAATGTTTAAAAAAATCTCGGGAGTGATGTTGGAATGAAATAGTGAGAACTATGGAAGTATCGATATATTAAACCTATACTAGCGTCCGTCCTGCGGTTACACCCGCGTTAAAGAAAGATAATAAGTGGCCAATGTTTCTCTCCATACCATAGACAATGTTTGTGCCAAATATCAGTAAGATTTACTCTGGCGTTTAGTCGTGAAAACGTAACACACAAATAGACTGTCAGAGATACTTTCAAACTTATAGGTAATATTAATATGGATTTTAACGATAGGATTTTTCGTAAATTATAAAAAAAAATAAGTTGATAATAGATGTATGTCTTACATTATTTCTTGATTCCGTATGTGTAGTGCTAATTTAACTAAAACACTGAGCACAAGCACTATTAATGTTCTGTATAGCGTATACATTTAATTAATCTATTGTGCCACCATAAATTCAATAGCAAATTATTTCTAAGATAACATATTTAAGTATCGATGTAATGACCCCATCCCTAAAGGCAGATGTACGGTTGTATTGGCGGTTGATTTGGAGCATCCTCGTGCAGGATAATTCATTTCCACGCCGCTTGAGTCACAGCAACGGTAACTTACTCTTTACTATGGCTTAAGCGTACTTATTTAAAAAAAAATAGAAGTGAAACTTGTGTTAAAGGGAAACATTTTAATTATTCATCAATCACTTTTGAATAGCACAGATTGTGTTTATCATTCATTTATTTTTCGTCACACAAGAGGTTGCGGATCACAACTTCAAAGCCCTCCGGTTCACTTCAAAAATCTAAAGCGACATCTATAAAACTGAATCCCTATTTCCCTTGGTCACGGCATCACGCATGGACGGGTAGACCGATTTCGCTAATTCTTTTTTTGTTGTGTTTGTTATTGTCAGGAGATGGTTTTTATGAAAGAAAAAATTAAGAAAGTTGCGCGGAAACTTAGAAAATTTAAGAAAACTTAACCACTTTACTAGCGTTTTTGACAATATAAACTTTTATTATTGTCAGTCGTTTGACAGCTGGAGCCATTGACAGAATGCGCGCTGCAAATATTGTTTAAAATATTGCCAATGGCATTGGGGCCGGAATTATATTGATAAAATAATTAATTTATAATTTCTTATTGCACATTTCACAGTCGATTCAATCGGAAAATTCGAAATTCAATATTTATAGTTAAGAGAGGACAACGTCTGTCGGGTCAACTAGTAATTTATAAATGTGAAAGTGAATTTGTTTGGTCGGTTTAGTCGATACCCGAATATAATTTTTATCCCGGAATCGTGGACAGTTATATATTAATGATAACGCCCACATATTATTATGCTATAAGTATCAAAGAAATTGCAGGCTTTCAATCGGATAAAGTGCAATAGCTATATATCTACTACGTACCTAATTAGATGACGAAACATCGTCGAGCTTGTGCTATTTACCTAACATATTCGAACCCTAGCTATGTTTCAGAGGTTGCATAGGATCGTGACCAAAATTGGTAATAATTTATTTTTTTATTCCACATGTGCCGACAAACAAGCAGGCGGTCCCCCTGATGGTGAGTGGTCACCGCCGCCTTTGGACATTTGCAGCACTTAAGGCATCGACAATGCGTTGTCGACCCAGAGACGTGAAATTGTTAGGTCTCATTGTCTGCCTGTAATTTCACCGGCGCCCTTACCTTTCTATTCACAGTCATTCAAGTGCACTACTGTTTTACGGCGGAAATGGGTAAGGTGGTAGTACTTTCCCGGATGAACTCTGCACTAATAGCTCTACTACTCAAAGAAGTGCGGTAATACCATCCACACTTACCATCACATGTACCATAATGAGCTTGTCTTTGAACAGAAAAAAAACGGCAGTATTTCAATTCAAATCTCTGGAAATACAAAAAAGTCTTAACACCTCCAAACCCTAATTATCTCCACAGTACATAAGTCAAACAGAGAATTAGCGTCTGTGGTTTTAAATATCTATTTTATGAGCGACTGAACGGTTTATCACTTTGCTACCTCCAGTAACATTTCTGTGACAGCATAGCTTGGAGCCCGACCACGAGTTATCTAGGCATTTAAGCTGATGAGTTAATATTCATTTTTTAAGCTGTACATTTGGCGTGGCTTGAGCACTGACGTTTGTTATACTGTGGAGCGGTTGCGTTGTATTTTCGAAGTTGCGTTTTCAGGGATGTAAGTATCAAAAAATCTTTTTCCGGACCAGTTGGCTTGGTGGATAGAGACCCAGATTGCTACCTCACAAGTCGTGTGTTCGATTCCCAACAGGACAAACATTTATGTCCATGAATAATGAACATGTCTGTTTGTTCTGTGTACTTAAAAGTATCAGTTGGCGGGTTTCCATAGTGCTGCTTAGTTTGTGATCAGATGGTAAAGAATGTCCCACGACATATTTATTTCGACAGCTTAAAAAAATTACAAACCAAAAGACTTACAATCTAGCATCAATTTAGTATAACTATGTCATGCTCCCGAAAACTTTAATAGCACAGATTAAAAAACTATTCACAATCAACAAAAGCGCACATTTAAAACATAATTAAAAACAGTTCAATATAATTACGAAGCTACCAATCGAGACAATGGAAATAAAGGCGGCTACACACATCGGAAGACAAAGGCCGCCTGTACAGTCGGGCTGAATAAATGCCGGCCCATTTACAAGAGTGTAAGATATGACGTGATATAGATCACTCACAACGTAATAAATAAATAAATAACATAAGAAAAATTACACCGTAAAGCGAATGTAACCGGAGGCGCTACGGCTTCGCTAGGATTGTATGGACGTACCCCTTATTAGGTAAATGTATATTATAATTATATTATTTAAATACTTTATCGGATATTCTGATAAAGACACAATTTTTATGATTACTTTCTTAGAGTCGTTTTGAAAAGTTGAGATTGATATGCATTTAACATCTATATAAATAAAGAAAATATGCTGTTCGTCGGTCCAACAACTTGAGAACGGCTTCAGCAATATGGCATTTTTTTTATTTTGTCAGCATTTTTTTTTTATTTATACATCGAATAAGTTTTTTTTAGGAAAAAACAGGAAAAGTGATCTGGTAAATTAAGATAATAAAACCGGATAAAGCGTGAACTCAAGACTTAATTCCGGCTTGAAAGCGCATTGTAATGTATGCCGAGAGCAACTTGTACTACATAAAAAGCGTCTCATTCTGTCTGCGTTTACTCGATTAGTTTTAAATATTAATTCAATAATTTAATAGGCCTATTATAATTAATTACACTTACTAATATTATAAATGCGAAAGGGAAGTTTTTTTATTATTTTCTTAGGCTTGCACGCTTAAACGACTGTCCCATCTTGCTAAAATTTTATACACACATAGACTATGGTATGGAGAGAGACTACTTTTTAATAATAAGCCCTTAAACGCGGGTAAAACTACGGGAGACAGCTAGTAATATAATATATGTCATATCCACATGTTCCTAGCAAGCTAGCGCCGGGCGCAAGGGAGCGACAGGGACGGATGATTTAGAAACCCCTCGGGAGAAGCGCGACGCGACCCGGTATTAATATTGTGACTCTATGTAGTATACTATATAAAAACAGACAAATAGTAATACACTAGTAATTGATTTTAATCAATATTTAAATTGGGTTAAATAAAATTGCGATTTTAGGGTTAAATTGTCTGAGTATAAAAATCTGTTGAGCCTTTTTGTTGAAATAAGCGATTCAGTAATCCAAGTATAAAATTACTGAAAACGAGGCTAACTTCCTTGGTGATTATTAAGAATTGCATTATTCTAATTTTGAATACTTGAATGAGATCAACATCACAGCTACAAGTAGGCATCTTGGACCTATGGAGCACAATTGACCAATTGTTTTATTTTTCTGAAAAGCAACAATAGTAATAGCGACTTTACCAGGACTAGAGTGAATAGGCTCTTAATAAACTAGTGCGCCTCAACATCGAAGATTGCATCACTGCTCACCATCAGGTGGGATCGCAGTCAAGCACTAGTTTATATTATTAAAAAAAAAAAAAAAATCCAACACAAACTACGTATTCCTTTTGATTTTTATTCTACCGACTTTTCATCCTCATAACCATAATCGTAGTTTTATCTGGCGCTTCACCATATACTGTGCAGTTTTGATCACTCCTTTCCCACTGGAACGTTTGGTGTGTCTGTCGCCTGGCACCTCAAGCTAAATTGGTACCGAAATTTCAAATTCAAATTTCGGTTCCCATGTGTGCCTCGCGGCGGGACTCCTTTTAACATTGTAATTGGTCCAATGGTGATTTGGTATCCGTTGGATTATTGCAGCTCTTTGATGTGGCTTGATTGGTACCGATACTACTGTACCGGCATTTTATAAGCATTTGTGAACAGGTCTGTGTTTGCGTGGTCGTATTCTGAATGCGTTAGGATAGGTCAAGAGCTTGTGGTTTTTATCGATAAGTTTGCCTACAGGCTTTCTTCATGAATTACTGTAAGAGTACCTACATATTACAGGAAACCTCTTTTTTGTTATGCTGAGTGTTCCGATTCTTTGCTATGCGACTTCGAATCGTTAGAAAACAGCACTTGTCATAAACAAGTATAGAAAAATATATTTCCTTGAAAACTGAATTCGGGCTATAATGAACATTGAGAATAGGTATCCAAATCGGTCAACTGTTAGTTGTCAAGTGGGTGCAATCGAACAGTATTAAAATTATTTTTTTTTTTTTTAGACTGTTACGTATGAATACCCGTAGTTATAAAATAAGACAACATTAAAAGTGAACGTATAACTTACATAAATAGTTAATCTGGACATAAAGTCCCGAACTTGATAGCTTCTTGTAGGTAGCTTGGTTATTTTCTAAGAACTCGCATAAACTTTTTCTAAATACCAACTAAATTCAGCCCCAAAATATTTTAAGTTTAATACTTTAATAACCTATTACGTTTATCAAAGAAATTTTCCTGAGGCTATGACATATGCTTAAATATTTTATAATTTGATAGCTACCGAGCTTGTAGCGTTAAGTCACCAAGCTAAATTGACCTGTATGTTCTTGAAAAATGTTAGAAACCAACCGTCCAAAGAAATGGTCATTAAAAGCACTTTTCATGTTGCCTTATAAATTACGGTGTTCAAAGCGTTTAAGCTATTTGAAAAGAATTTCAAAGTTCCAACAATTATAGTGTTAAGGGACACGAGTTATATAAATTTACATTTTGAATAATTTGTCGGTTGCAATGTTTTTGCCTTAGGGTGATTTTTTTTTATTTATTTCATGGAATTGGTAACTGTTGAGTCAAAGCGTCTGGAATGTGAATAGCATTATTTCTTTTTAGAAAATAATATTAGTAAAAGAAGGTATGATATATATTTTCGATAATCTAGTTTATACTCGATCAATTGAATATTGAATATAACTTTAAACTACGAGTAATAGGGCTCTTAGTGCAGAGTTCGTCCGGGGAAGTACTATCACCTTACCAATATCTGCCGTGAAGCAGTAGTGCACTTGTTTTACTGTGTTTCGGTTAGAAAGGTAAGGGGGCCGGTGAAATTACAGGCACATGAGACTTAACAACTTCACGTCTCAGGGTCGACAATGCATTGGTGATGCCCCTAGTGTTGCAAATGTCCATAGGCGGCGGTGACCACATACCATCAGGTGGACCGTCTGCTTGTTCGTCGGCCAAAGTGGTATAGAAAAAAATTCCTAATATATTTACGAGTAAACATAAGACTGTTTGTTTTAAAACAAACAAAATTAAATTGTTTCCAGTTTTTTTATACGCTTTTTATTCGTTTTACCTGTATGTTTGTTTGTATGTTTGCAACCGACTCCTTTGGGCACGATTTTGACCCACTTCAAACGGTGAGATTTCATTAAAACTTTGTAGATTTATCGAGGACCGATGACAAAACACTAATTTGATAAAATTATTCCATAATTCAATTTGCTAAATAATATGTGTTAATTTATATTAATGTTAATTTCAATTGCCAATCATTAACATTAACCGATTTGTTTTATATTAACAAATTTTCGAATACCAAAGAGAATGTATAATTCAACAAAATAATTTAATGTATGTGGCTGGGTGCTTGTAATAAAATAGTACATATTTTCAAATGAGTTCTCGTTTTAAGCGACCGAATTTTTCTTCAGACCTACCTAAATAAACCGATCTAGATATTATCTCCCGCTTTTCCATCAACAACATAAATTTCAGAAATACTGCTTAATTAAGCCCTTTTCCACGGGTTATCGTTGCTTTTCCCTTCCTTATTACATTTAAAAACACGCCTATTATTTCCCATGGGAAAGAAGAAAGTCGCGAAATTCATAATTTAATATTTACCGGTCGCAGAATATTGGATAATTAGATCGCGACGTGATTTGGTACGGGAAGGCGAAATTAATATCAATGTTCTTTGTTCTAGGAGCTAGGGTTGTTCGATGTCGATAAAAATGTATATCGATACTTATTATTTAGCTATTTCAGTAACGAATGGCTCATTTAAAATGATTTATTGTTTTAAGTAATATCAAGGCGCGAAGGAATATCTTAATGTAAAATTGTACATACTTTTTTTAACGTAGTTCATAAAAATATATATTGGCAAAAAGGTTGCCATCTGCTTTTATTGAATTAAAAAATTACTGTATCTTCAAGAATTTTTGTTTCATGTAATTTTATGGCACCGAAGAATATTTGTAGATAAAAATTAAAATTAAAATAATTTAGTTTTAGTACCTATTTAATTTAAAAACTCGTCGAATTTACAGAGAGAAAATTCATAAAAATATCGATTGTGGCTAGAATATTGACGTTTTTCATTTGGATTAAAGATAAATGTTATCTACAGGCAGAAATTCTGATTCTAATACTCATATCAAAATTTTACACATCTAATGCAAGAAGTCAAATATTTTCTTTATTATCGATATATTTTTCCCATCACGCAAGTTAAGAAAATGAAGACAAATGCTTAAGCGGCAAGCATGGGGTCCGGGATTCGATCTCAGATGGGACATGACAAACAATCTATGACATACATAATTTTGTAACATTTTCCTTCGTTATTTAGTCATGAACCCAAGGGGGGAACGATAAAGCTTCTGTATGATCGTATAGGTACTTTATTATCTATTTTATTCTAGTAAAATGATTTTAGTAAAATTATTTAAATAGTCTATTAGACAATAGATAATATAAAAATATATTATATAGCATATTACTGTAATTTTTTCTTTCTTTTTGTATAATACTCATCATTATACTTGTTGTTTGCTTCAATCTAGTGTTATGTATGATATTGGTAAAAATTCCATTTTAGTACGTGGGTAGCTGTAATTGGTCTCATAATTATAAGTTCAAACCATGTAAATTTTTATAGTTTTAGACTGTTGCTGTCGAAAATAAAGAAAAACAAAATGATATGAGTTTTCCAAAATGTATATGTATAAAGGAATCTAACTGAAAATTAATTAGTAATTCTTTTTTTATATTTTTGATTGCATTAAGAAATGTCGTGAGTTCTGTATATATTTCGGATAATTTATTTTTTTTTTAATTGTAGATCTTATCATTATTTTCGATGTATATTTTTGATAGTGTTTAGACAAACAATTGTAGAGTTGTGAGTTCTGAATATATTTGAGATAATTTCAGTTATTTTTTAATTTTATATCCTAATATTATTTTTCTTTTTATTTTGATAGCATTTAAAAGACAAGTGTACAGTCTTAAATACTTAGTCTGAACATATTTTTGGTAACTTTAGTTTATTATATCACTCATATACCTATCTACTTCCCACCCCTTACCTGAAGTCAATAAAATTAAACAACAAAAGTGTTAATTAACCACAAGGAGCACTAGTGTCGGCACCTGGCTCCGCTTGACACCGACTTTGTGAAACTGTGCCTCCCTAATCGTCCGATAAAACAACTTTGTCCAATAGTGTTCTGATGTAGAGTAAGGTAATGCATAGAAGCGAACTTATTACAAAATTTTGTATCAACATTTTAGTGTAGTAAAGCTCTTAGTGCGAATGAGTTCGCCCGGGGAAGTACTACCACCTTACTCATTTCTGCCGTGAAGCAGTAGTGCACTTGTATTACTGTGTTTCGGTTAGAAAGGCAAGGGGGCCGGTGAAATTACAGGCACATGAGACTTAGCAACTTCACGTCTCAGGGTCGAAAACGCATTGGCGATGCCCCTAGTGTTGCAAATGTCCATAGGCGGCGGTGACCACTTACCATCAGGTGGACCGTCCGCTTGTTTGTCGGCCTATGTAGTATAAAAAAAAAATTAAAAAAACTTAAGTCTGTTTGTCCAATCAGTTTCAAACTACAGGGTCAGGGTGGTCATCGCTATTCCAGCCTGTTTACCTCTACAGCAATCTTCTGAACGGGCATTAGAATCTGAGAACTTAGTCATAAGTGCCTGAGAAGGCCTATTTGAATAAATATATTTAATTTCATATTATTTCATTTTACCCTGTATAACACACATGTGTTGTACAGAATTCCACAGAGATAAACTATAAATTGGAATGTGATATTTAGTAGATTCGTTAATAGCGGAACTTTTTAAATAATCATACTTACTGACTTAGTTACGTAGATAGGGTTTTCTCATAGATTTTCTTGCTACTCGAAATACTTGACAATTCATCATCATCATCATCATCAGTCTATCTCCGTCCACTGCTGGACATAGGCCTCACCTATGGCACGCCACTGTGCTCGATCTTCAGCTCTTTGTTTCCAACCGCTGCCAGCCAGCTTGCGTATATCATCACTCCATCTAGCTGGAGGGCGCCCTACACTTACCGTGACAATTGCCATCTGTATTTTATAATTTATTTATTAAAGGGCAACCAACAAGACATACACCAACAAAATTAAATTTCATTTAATTATAAGTAGATCTCATTTTATGTGCAGCCTCAATTATAGGCTACCGCAGCATGCATTATATTTTATTATTAATTCTAAGACAGATATAAAAATATAAACAAAATAAATTATCATATATATTATAATATGTTAATATGCAAAAATAGACTCTATGTATTATTACATTAGAACACGGAGCCTCTAGCAGCAATGTAGCTCTGTAACCCACAGTTAAGAGTCGGTGGTTTGGCTGTCCCAGTAAGTTCCCTCGATTCAATTACAAAAGTTTGACGAGCCCGTCAGGTGTTCGCGTATCGATTATCGATCTTACGATATAACACGTACAGTCGCGCACTTCATTATGGTTATATTTCCCAAATCCCAAGACATTCTTCACACATGGTTACCTGATCCCAAGTTAAGCAGAGTGTACTGCTTGTAGTATGGCTACCAGATAACTCATATACTCGTACTACATATACTACTTTGTAAATACATACTTATACAGATATTTTCACCCAGACACAGAACAAACAGACATGTTCATGCACACAAATGTTTGTCCTGGGTGGGAATCGAACACGCGACCTTCGGTTTGGCAGTCAGGGTCTATAACCACCAAGCCAACTAGCCCATTAAGCTATATTTATTCGATGAAGTTGAGATACAGCGGATTTTGGGGTCCTTGAGTCAATCATGAAAATAAAAATAAATGACAGGCATTACAGACTTAACAACTTCACGTGGGTTTCCAGGGTCGACAACGCGATGCCTCTAGTGTCGCAAATGTCCACATGTGGCATGTAGGTACTTAAAAACGAAGGCTGTATCAGTCAACAAAATTTATAATACTTACCTATTATAATCCTCTAGTTTATGTTCTGTGTCTCGGTATCTTTAATAAGTTTGTATTTAAAAGTTGTAATGATTTTTCCACATCTAAGTAAATATATTGATTAATTATAATTATTTGTACATATATAACTTCACAAAAAAAAATGAATACGTAAAAAAAAGGTAACAGTTAATTATTAGGTGTGAAATAAAAACCTTTTTTTATTTCATGATTTTTATCAGTTATGTCGTTACCATAGTAACGCTCTGTTTTATTTGGTATAACAAGATATATCTATACTTATATTTTTGTCACAGTTTATTCTCAGCAGTAGACATTAACATAGTTTTGTAAGAAACCCTCACATAACAAAGGACATTCTCTATATTATTACCTCTGCCAATGTACAATTGACTTGGCAATTCGAGTTCTCCAATTGATGTGTCATGAACATGCAGGTGCGTTACAGATACCACGTTTGTATCAGCGAAATGTCAAACCTATTACATACAACTGGTGACTGACGAGACCTTCGATTCTATAAGCAAAATGACTGAAACTGAATGAAGCATAACGATTTCACATCGCGGCCTCTATGCTCTGTCTCTTTCGCTAACTATGCTATCAGGTGAGAGGTAAGATCTCCAAGCCTCGGCTCCACCAAAGTTTGTATAAGACTTAATAAGGGGACTGGTACTTGTAATTTTATAACATTAAAAACAATGAGAATTATATTTATTTTTCTTTATTTATTTTAATTGCTATGCAATTTCTCAGGTACGAGAATCGTACAAAACTAAAGAAGATTTCTCTATCCGGTAAACAAATTAAAACATTAAAAATAATATTTTAATTCAAGTGCCTCCTATTTGGAACATACTTGACATTTTTAAATCTATGGTTACTGTTTTTTTTTATCTTAAAAGATTTAAAAATTTCTCCGTCTTTACAAGACAAAACTTCATAAATGTTATTCTTCCATTCCGACAAAAAAAAAACACTGCGTATTTTTAATTCTTCATCGCCTACGTGAGAATTGCTCGCGCATATTTGTTCTATGACACTTCCAATTAAATTAAAAAAACGATGAACCGTCAACATTATTTATGTCCCGACGTATGTTTTGAGTGAACAGTTGTAATTATCTTCGGGAATCGAACCGGCAGTTATGGCCAATAATTGGTAACGAACAGTGTGTAAGTATAGCTTTGAGACCGTAATGTTGTTTTATGAGGTTCTTAAAATATAATGAATGTCATTCGACATAGGACATCGGCGCTTCATAATGACGAGCTGAGGATCAGAATCATATTTTTTTCCAATCTTTTTAGCTGTTGCTATGGAGGTTGTATTGATTGTTTCTAAAATTGGTAAAGAGTGGTGGAGGTAGCTAAAGAGACCTTTGATGACCACATGCACCTTATGCCAAGTGGTCGAGCTTTGCCAAAGATTGTTGGCGTCAGGCAAGGGTCCCGTCTTAAATATCGGGTGGTACACTTATCCCTACCGAGCTATCCCTGTAGGGAAAAGTGCACGCTTTTTTAGATTTATTTATCCTGACATATCTCTTGTTATCTACACTATATTATAGCAGGATATTAGTGTATTTTGTCTGTAATGAATTAAATCAAAGACTACTGCACTGATTTTAATAATTCTTTCACAATTTAAAAGCAACTTTATCGAGAAGTAACATAAGGTTATAATTCCGGCATACATATCCTTATAGATCCTTCAGGAACGCGGGTGAAACCACGAGACGGATGCATGTATATTTGAACCCAAATACTGAACTAACCGACAAGCACACAAATGTTTCTCCTATATGGGAATCGAACTCACAACCTATGTGGTCAACAGGATATGCAAACACCACGCCAAATGATTGGAGCTAGTAGAATTTCAAAATAGAAGAGAGAAGCCACACTTCTCCGTAACCTCTCGCTCTAACAATTTCTTTCTCATAAAATAAATGACATCTAGAACCAGCCCCCTTATTCAGCTAATACAATCTGCGTCGGCGAGCCATTTCACGGAGTCCTCGGAGAGCTTACCTCTCACGTGATTGCGTAGTAAGCGAAAGAGACAGAGCATAAAGGCCGCGACGAAACATCCTCGAGTTAGTGTCATTTTCTTTACAGAATAAACCCCAGGTATATAATTTGTACATGAACTTACAACGGGCAATTGCATCTAATAATTGTAACACATTCAATCCAATTTTCTCATGATTGTATGGCAGTGGTCTGAGAGTGTATCGCATTACCATAGGAAATGGCAACACGGAATTGTTATCGAAGATAATCGTTGTTACCGCTTTCGTGTCGTATTCTCTTGAGAAGTTTACTGTTTAAACTGGTAATTGAAACTGAATGCAGCCTAAAATTACTAATAGAAGCAATTTATTACTTAGGTTCTACAATGTACTAGACAGTTTAGAAGTAGTAGATGATATTACCACTGAGTTCTTCCAGGGAAATATTACCACTACGCTCCATGAAGCAGTAGTCCCTTTGTATTACTGTGTTTTGGTTAGAAACGTAAGGAAGCTGATGAAATTGCAGACACATGAGACTTAACAAACTTCACATCTCAGGGTCGACAACGCAACGGCGGTGCTCCTGGTGCTGCAAATGTCCATAGGTGGTGGTGACTACTTACCATCAGATGGACCATCTGCCTGTTTGTCGGGCTACTTGAGTTACAAAATAACAGTCCTGCTGACTTCGATTTTAACAACATGATATGATTGTTAAAACCCAAGTAAATTGAACAACAATTAAAATTGTTGTATTGTAAAAGAACTAATATACACTATAGATATTTATTTACATAGATACATTAATATGCAAGAATGCCTTAATCCATAGTACTAGATTATCAAGGTAACTTAAAAACAAGGAAATTATTTACATAATTATGTATTGACCAGATGTGATGCACTACCGCCTGGAGATAACGACACTATGTAATGAAAGCATGACTCGACAGCGACACTACGTGAGCATTAGCTTTATAGTGATGTAGAACTATCGATACAATATTCATAAAGATTTCCTGAAAGTTCTGAGATGTTGTCGGATTTTGTGTATTTTTGAATTTCATATGGAACCAGGGCGACCCTTTTCAGAATCGACATTCAGTAAGGAAAATGACACTAACTCTATGATGTTTCATCGCAGCCTCCGTGCTCTGTCTCTTTCGATTACTATGCTAATACTACTAATCACGTGAGAGATAAGCTCTCCGGGGCCTCCGTGAAGAGCGGCTCGCCGATGAAGTTTGTATTAGCTGAATAAGGGGGCTAGTTTATATTGTACCTACGAGTTCTTTTTGGATTAGAAAATATTTCCCCAGTAAATCATATAATTTTTTTTGCTTCCGTACCTACATAACCTTAAACTACAGATTCTCAACGGGACCCTTTTACTAAGACTCAACTGTCCGCCTCTTCATCTGTTACAGGGCTGTAACTTTTGAACCATCATAGGTAGAAACATGACATTTTCACAAAATTATAATAATCATAATTAAAATTCCTGAGAAACGAGTGGGGGCAGATTTAGAGCGCTAGAATGGGTTATGTGACAAATTTATAGATCATTTTTCCAGTGTTAGGCAAAGGGTATAATGAGACTTAAGATGGTATTTTAGTTATGCTATATTTAAGATGCATATAGGGCCTATATACTAATGTGGTACGTGTGTGTAATTGATTATTTAATCTCTACGTGCATACGACTTATCTAAGTACGTGCCATTATGTATACAATGCTGTCACTACAATCATCATTCACAACAAAAATGAAGATATTTAATGATTATCATGAATTATGTAAACACTTCTCTGCTACAAAATAAATTAAATTAGGTATTTTGTATTTTCTAAACAAACTACAAATGCTTGAAAATTAAAATCAAAAATTTGCATCACAGACAGTTCTCCTTCGACTTTGAAGTTGAGTTTACCCCAAGCATATCCAACTTTAAAAAAAAAATCCATCGCCACAACCGGCGCTCCTCACTATATCGCACCTGTAGAGCAGCGCGCGCGCACCCGTTCATTAGGTCGCAGCGCGTGATTGTCATTTGGCCCCGCCCCCTGCGCGCCGCTTAGACAATTATTATAATTCGTATTATTACGCCGAACCACATACGACTGGCGGAACGTACGTCGGGATAGCGGACGTGCTTTTGAATTATCTTTTTTGGTTGGTTGTTTGTTATGTAAGAATTTCGAGTCTACGAAGATACAGCTTAGCAGTTATAAGTGAAAATAACCCTAACAATAAATCGAAGTTTTATGATTTATTTCTTAGACAAGGACCTAATTAATTTGGCAATTTGGATACACGTGGGAATTTAGCATGTGAATACAGGTTTGGATAGTTTCAGATTTGCTACTTCTAGAAATAAACGTTTGTGATGTTCTGTTTTTCAGCTTAATTTCACGAGAATGTACTATTGATACGATTACGTATATAATGTCTTATAAAACAAAAATATTCAGATAAGTAACCTCGAAAATTATAATAGAAAATTTCTAAACCAGTTACACACAATAGAAAAGGAACCTCAACGCCTACGCAACACATCTGAAATTCATATGACAACCATAAATAGATGAAGAAAATTGTCCTCATTTGTCGCAGAAGGAGGCGTGGATTCAATCTGAAGTCTTAACAATAATAACGATGACAAACAGCTGAACCTTATTGCAATGGAACAAGGCTTAATTTCGAGTTTAAGTTGTAAATTTCAGTTGGTATTTTGGTAGTGGTCAAAGCAATTTCGTTGCTCGCCATTAGACGAGTGCCAAGGTATCAGTACATGTCATTATGTAGCTCACACTAGCGTGAATATAAAAAGGAGTTAAGTATGAGTTAGACATTCTATGTGAGGTTCCGTAGCTATTAGATTTTTAGAAAGCTTTAGTGAAAGTTATGGTTATAAGTATTTTTTATAATATACTAGCTGTCCCCCGCGGTTTTACCCGCGTTCCCGTGGGATGTCACATGTATTATATATAAAAACCTTCCTCTTCACTCACTCTGTCTATGAAAAAAAACCGCATCAAAATCCGTTGCGTAATTTTAAAGATTTAAGCATACATAGGGACATAGGGACAGAGAAAGCGACTTTGTTTTATACTATGTAGTGATATCAGTCGATTGGGACTATATTTAGGTTCCAAATTCACATAGGTTGTGTCCCAGTTCCTGCCTGAAATACAAAAGAGTTATCCTAGATTGATTGCTATGATTACAACATTTGTCAGAAGAATTAATAGTTAATATCTTTGCTAATCTTTATTTGGTATTCAGGCAAAGGGTAGATTTAAATATATGTTTCAGTTATAAATGTCAAATGATTCGAGAAAGTAATTTTTAGATTTTTTATGGTATTGTATTAACGGAGGGGTTCTTCGTTGGATACGATGCGGTACTCCAAAAACGGCTTGTGTAACATAATGGGCTGCTACTTCTTTGTTCTTTTGTCTCGATTTCGTGAGGTGTCATTGAATTGGAGATGGGTCATGGTGAAATCTACAATTACTCTGTCAGAGGATGTGTTTGTCTGACTTTGTGTTTCTAGAGCACCGTATGCTAAATTAAAGAACTGTTGAATTAAATTGGAATGGACACAAGTCTATATACATCTCGCCTATAGATACACTTCAATGGACAAAAAAATGAATTATATTGAAAGATTTGCATGTAAGTACTATTAAACGTTCGTGGAAGAACAAGATCTACAATAGATCAAAAAGGTGGTAAGCTGAACTGGCAATGGGCATGCCACTTTCCTTAAAATATTAATCACTAGCTGTCCCCCGCAATTTCACCGGTATTAGTTAATACATCACTCTGAAAACTTGAAAATACTCACAAAATTTCAGAGAAGCCGCTCAACCAAAAGATTTTCCAACACCTAAAGACAAAAAGTATGCAATACAATTTGTATTTTTCCACATATCTAGTAAGAAACGAACGGGTTAACCTTAACATAGAATTCACAGTAACGCTTGCAACAAATCGATAGGAAATTGCTTTGACATTCAAATTGTAGGTACCATACGAATGTCAAAGTAATTGTGATTAGTGAATTCCGTTGTTGACTGTACAACATATCGATTTAAAATCGGTTACTAAAGGCGTCGCTCAAAATTTTAGTAGTACAGAATTCGTCCGAAGAAGTATTACTTCCTTACCCATTTCTGCCGTGAAGCAGTAGTGCACTTGTATTACTGTGTTTGGGTTAGAAAAGTAAGGGGACCGGTGAAATTATAGGCACATGAGACTTACCAACTTCACGTCTCAGGGTCGACAACGCATTGGCGATGCCCCTGGTGTTGCAAATGTCGATAGGCGACGGTTACCACTTACCATCAGGTGGACCGTCTGCTTGTTTGTCGCCCCATGTGGTTTTTTTTATACCACAGGGGCATCGACATGCGTTGTCGTCCCTGAGACGTGAAGTTGTAAAATCTCATGTGCCTGTAATTTCTTGACGTTATGGTTAGATTTCTACCACATGAAATGAACAAATATTTGTGTCCTTAATGTCTCAAAAGTTCGGAGGGCCATCTTCTGGCGCTAACTTTCTTTAAGAATGATTTTGTTGGCCACTTGGTGCAAGGTGTAAAGTGCATATGATTCAAACCTTCAAGAAAAGAGCATACTCCTCTTGAAAAGACCAGCAACGCACTTGTGGCTCCTCTGGTGTTGCGGGTGTCCATGGGCGGCGGTAATCGCTTACCATCAGGCGATAGCAGACATATCGCCTACCAAAACATAAAAAAAAAAAAAAAAAAAAATCGTATAGTTAGTCGTCTCTAATGCCACAGAGATAGGGTTCTATGTTGAGCAGTTGCGTAAAAAGTTTGCGTTCAATTGAAACTTAACTGTTTCAGCCACACGTTTATATGTATAGTACTACCAATATTTTAGTAATTACTTTATGATCGATGTTGGGAGAAATGTAGTACTCAATCGTTGTCAAAGAAGATGTGTTAATACACACGATAAGGTAAGTGCAACCAACGAACCGAGAAAGCGCTGTTTTTACTTAAAACATCTGGAAATGGTGGTTAGTGACACTAATCACCACACATGTTGCACATGCCTACTAATACCTACCTAATATGGGAAAAAATGTCCTTTATACCTTTTTTATAAATATTCATTTTCTATGGCCAGGTCATTTACGGAGGTACCCCATAAGGGTAGGTGTAAGTACATATTTCGATACTGTGATGATCTTAAATGTCACGTCCTTTGCGACATGAACATTCTTGGAATGATTTCGTGGTTGTTAAAGATTGCGAGAAACTACGGCTGATTGCCATGGCTATGGCGAATTGAATTATATACGTACAAGTATGTAATCATAGGATAGTAAACCATGGTTTTGTAATAAGTGGTGTTAGAAATGAATGGACAGTAGAGCTGATATCGATGTAGTGACATAAATCGAAATCGGTTGGCGTGATATTGAGTTACTCGTTCATTTGTCGCATACTTAATGCTTATTTTAGACGTATATGGTTTTCTTATGGGTGCCATTGTCTAAACTAGACCATACGGGAAGCTCCAGCTTTAAAATAAAAAAAGGATCATTAAAATCGCTTCGCCCACTCGAAAGTTATTAGGTAACAAACATAAAAAAAATACAGACGAATTGAGAACCTCCTCCTTTTTTGAAGTCGGTTAATAAAATAGGTTGAATACTACAATCAGCTTAAACATTCAGTGAAGGAAATTATGACGTAGAATACAATGTCCATAATGTGTTCTGAAAAAGAGTCTACTTACATTTCTACTACTGCAAGACTTTAGATTATTTTAGTGTAGGTACCTAAATGTAGGTTATAGGTATGTAGGTATGTATAGTCAATCACGCTAGTGTCCCGGAAGAGAAATATCTTTGCACTTTCTTGACAATAACTAATTTAACAAAAAAAAATAACAAAACCAAACAAGCGAAACCAATTGCAATGTAATCCATCAAAATTATCTCATTGTAGGCAAGACATCTTTATTATGCCAAGCTTTATATCTGTGCATATAATATATCAACAAAGTTGGTACATTTTTTTTATAATAACATAAATCAATGTTAACTTTTTATATATTATTATCAACATGGAGGCAGCGGTTGGAAACAAAGAGCTGAAAATCGAGCTCAGTGGCGTGCCATAGGTGAGGCCTATGTCCAGCAGTGGACGGAGAAAGGCTGATGATGATGATGATGGAGGTAATAAAATTTTCAAATAGAAAAAAAATATACTTTCATTACCAAGGCTTTTCAGTAATTCTGTGAAATTGTATTTTTGTTTTAAAACTCAAGAATATCTAATTATATTATATAACAAGTTTTAATGAACTACTAAATCAACCAATAATTAGTGCAGTACTTGACATTCAAAATTGTGGGCCCGAGTTTGCCTTTCATAATTGAAGTGCAAACCTTTAAAATGATGAAGCACTTGTTTCGCACATCGCTTACATAACGCATTAAAATACACAAAAAATATGGTAAAAGCACTCGTCGCCCAACCTCAACTAATAACCATTTACTCGGTGCGTACGCGCTGCGGGGCCGCGGGGCCGGCGCGCGCGCATTCTGATTGATGCGTTTATAATTATGGCGCGCTTTTGCGCTCGTTGCGCGGGAAAATATCATTTGCATGGTATGACGCCTTAATGTCGAGAACGTGAGCCGAAGTACAAGTTAGCGACGCCCATTTGTGATCTAGTGATATAGGTTGAAATGTTAAGGTTTACGGATATTTCTAAACGTTGCGTTGGTAAGTGATTAAGAAAATATGGAGTTTGAAGATTGCTGAGGAGGCAGATTTTCGAATGATGACCTGAGGGAAGCCAGTACAAGAAATGGATTATTATTTTAAATAGCAGCCCGATATCATTTAATCTTGCTTGCTATGTATGAGACGTCAGTGATTCGCGTTTTCGAGCTTTGTTTGTGGCTGACTCCCAATATACTGCACTCCGTGACTCACTGGAAAATTTGGAGTGCGGACCGCTGAGCTGTTCAGGGCCAAGTCTGAGTATCATAATTGAAAATGCATACGTCGATGAGTTTTCACTTTAATATCAGCGAAAGGTTTCCTCTCATAAAATCCTTCATTAGCCAAATAGCTTTTTCTTGCGTTTTAAGTGCTTTATTAAAATAGTGTATTAATACTAAAATAACTGTAACTATGTTGTTTGACAGCCTATGACGTAAATACATTAATAAGTGTAAGTCTAAATAAATTGATTAACCAATAGCTTCTTGTGCGTTTTGGTGTGTTTCATATTGATACTAAAAACAAATATCTAGCAACTAATACCGCTGGAATTCCTTCTCTGGCAAGTCCCAAACAAGGAAACTCAACAGGAAATGGACACGTGTTTCGCTTCTACACGAAGCATCTTCAGGACGTATTAGAGCCGCTGTCACAGAGTCGATGCACTACCACAGACCTGTTACCTCGCCGACCGCCGGACAGAAAGTGAAAAATTTCTGATATGAAATTATTCGATATTTGTATTTTATTTGTTTTTGTATAATCTTACAATCGATTTCCACAAGGTCATGCCTGAGTCAAATAGTTGATAGTGTATATTAATACTAAGACTAATAAACTAAAAAAGCGGTGTTTGACAACCTAAAATATAAAGAACTAAATAGTTTTTGTCAAAATGAATATACCATGACTCACGTAGCTCAAAGGACAGGCACCAAATGCTGCGTTTATTTTAACTTATTGAAGATCATTTTAACATTCCCTGGTCACGTGAAATACTGCAATACAAACGACCAAATAGAAACATATAGAATCACCATAAAGGTATGGCTACACTAGATTCATAGGCTATGTACATGACCGCGGGGTGAAATTCGCGCGGTTTGATTATTCATAAAGCGGAGGTGTCGACGCGCCCATAGCGTTTGCACTTCCAACGTGTGGACTGACTATTATATTTTTATAGCCAATTCCTATTTTGTAATTCATTTCTGTTTTGACGGGTAGGAGCCTTTTTGAAATACCTGATATTGAATATCTAAAAACCCTTTATAAAGTCCAAGATTTCTGTAATATTATGATTGGTGTCAGGAGTCCAAAATTTGCTCTAAAAACCTTGATTGACTTGATAGAATTTGCTGACAAAAGCCCAAAAATAATTCAAAAAAAGGAAATATTTCTTCAAATTTAACCAAAGACATGCTTTCAAAATTTAGAATAAGTTAAAGATCTTCATTCCATTTCTTAGAATTAAATTCGCATGTCATAATGTCAATGAAACATCAACACCGTTCCGCTTGGACTTTGACCAAAGTTGTAATGACAATTACCTGCTACGGTTAAATTAGAAAAACTAACCATTATGTGAAATGTCTGCACCATCAATTTGAAAAATACTTGCTGGTTTGATCCGATTTTGTTCCTGCCTGTTTTGTCTACACAAATGTTTGTCCTGGGTGGGAATCGAACCCGCGACCTTAGGTTTGACAGTCAGAGCGTTAACCACCAAGCCAACTGGCCTGTACGAGTATGTCTTTCTTTATTAGACTATCTGTTTGCTATTTCACAAAATATAGCAAGATTTTTTTCCTTACACATAAACTTATTTAAGCCTTAAGGCTAAGCTTACTACTTCAATTCAACAAACCAATTCAATCTCTAAACAGTAACACATAACAACATACATTTTATCGTCGTACTCATTTCTGCCTAGAATCTCTCCTTACTTACTCACTGCAACATAAACTTTTCAACCTTTCCTCACACTTCAAATTTTCAATAATCGTCTGTTGTATTGACAGGACACTCACAACGTTTTTTGCCGCTGCGTTTTTTACTGCGCCCGCGCTGCCGCGTTTGATCGCAATGAATTGACGATATGGACGCATGTTTGACATACGCCGCGCATATCAGAGAAATCTCCATTAACGACAGGCGTGGAAAAAATTTACCACAAAAGGCTGAATCGTCAATCGCGAGGGTGCTGGCTACTAATGGTGATTTGGATGGAGTAGAGAAATATGTGGAGATGACAGCGATTAAAAATTTACTTGTGCCCTTACCGGAGGTTATAGACGAAAATATATCTCTTCCAAGTAAAACTTTCTATAAGTCTTTACGTTTTTTTATATATCAGCAGAAAACCTTTGTTGTACATATCTATAAGTTATTAACTACCTGTTCTCTAGGGTTCTAAGAATATTGGAAATTGAAATTTCTGTGAATTAGATACATACATATATTCTTAAATTTCTTATTAAAATCACAGGGAGCATATATACATATATTTATATATAGATTATATTCTTAGTTAGCGAAAATATAGGTAAATGAATTTCCTGATATATTTCTTAAGGTGTTATCAAAGAAAAATTGTAATGATTTTCGTGACAAAAATAGTCAGTAGGCAAGTCCTCTCTAATCATTTCCGGCTATCACACCGGCGTTAGACCCTAATGAACTTCGAAATGGAAGCTGTTGGTATCAATGCCAATCAGATTTACATTTATCGGGACCATCAAGCTAATGGTAGCCATGGCTACAGCTTTCATAATGCTCCTAAAAGGTGTGGAAGGTCGTGTCATTGTTATTGCCTGTTACTGTTCCCCATGGTCATCCCATTAATGTTACGTATGAGAATTTCCCATACATTTTGAAAGAGTTTTGCTTTTCTTATACAAGTGAGTTACTCAAGCTGTTACTGTAAATCAAAATTTTAAATAGTATATGCTGATTTTTATTGGAAAATGTAGCTTAAAGTCAAAAGACAATCTAAGGTAGGTCCCCTTATTCATCTAATACAAGCTTCGTCGCCAAACCGCTTCATGGAGGCCTCGTAGACCTTATCTCTCACGTGATTAGTAGTATTAGCGTAGTTAGCGAAACAGACAGAGCACGGAGGCCTCGACGAAACGTCCTCGAGTTAGTGTAATTTCCCTTGCAGAATCGAGCTCCTGATATCTGCTAATGCGAGTTTTTTTTCATGGAAAAATGTTTCTCTGTTCTTTGACAGACTGATGAGACGAGAGAAGTTAATATCAACAATTTTGCACAGATCACTGTTTTCCAGAAATTTATCGAATTTTCAATCATTACATTTATTTTCCAAAACAACAATGACATTTGTCGAAATGGAAACAGAAAATCCCCGCAGTGAGTCTCGTTTTCACACAATCGAAACTAATACATATTTCATGACAAAGCTTTCCATCTTCCCCTCAGATGATACTCTACTTTCTCGGAATAAATCTTAGATTGTCGTATTTTAATTACGATTGCGTTGCAATGATTGCGCGATCGTCGCTCCAGCAAGACTTATAGTTATGGTAATTTCTATAAAAGCTACCGCTTTGATTCTTTTGTCGTTTGGAAGTTGAAGAATGTGGAGATGGCTTTTACGCTCCGGTTACGTTTCTTTTGGATTTCCATAGACTATGCTGATTTCTTTGGTATAGAACTCTTTAAAATAATTGGTAAATTAATAAAAAAGAAGCCACGATTAATGAATAGATTATAATATAATATAAATATTGTTTATTTATGTAGGCATTCATAGGCTCTTATAAATCGTCTTTACATGTTTTTTTATATATTATACAAAATGATATTAAAAAATTATTTTACAATAAAAAACTAAACGGATAGCTTGTCAGGCGAGCAATTCATTGCCAAAGGTTATTATCTTCTAATGTAAAACTATGATTGCTGATAAAGAGTGAACCCTTCGAATACAAGGTGGGGTATTTTGAATCCCAGCCCGGACTAAAGGCGTCGATTTATAAGTAACAATTGAGAAATTAAGCTGAAATTCAGAAAATAGAAATGGCAGTGGAAGCAGTCTCTACATTAATGTACCAGTGGCAAACAAAACGACGGAACCCATACGATGACTTGCACATCCCGAGGCTGACGATGATGTATGTTACAGCCGCAGTAATGAGCGCCAGGATCTGTCCGTCTGTCTCAAGGTACTATATATATAGATATTGTACTGTGTTTTGGAGGTCAAAAGTTTCGGATGAAAAATTGAGATGAGGGTTGAAGTGATTTTAAATTTTGGAGCTTTTTATGTAAGCAAATTTATTAAGCATTTAGTTTTAGAAACAGTATCACAGCTCTTGGTTTCAGCAAATAAGAAACTTAACCGTTTACATTTGATTTGACATTTGACAGAAACATCCAGGGATAGCAGTGTAGTGAAATTATTGTGAGACAGCACGGCGTGTCTTTCATCTCCTTCTTGTAGCACCTATCAGGGATATCATTCTGTCAGTTATGATATACTAACTCCAGGATGTTTCGTCGCGGCCTCCATGCTCTATCTCTTTTATTATCTACAGAATCACGAGAGAGGGCCGCTCCTGGACGCCAGTCCTATGAAATTTGAGTTAGCTGAAGGGGAAGTCTAAATAGCTTTAGGTACAGCTTATTAATAGCCAAGTCTGACTGCCAAGTCGTAGGTGTGCATGAATATGTCTCTTTGTTCGGTGTCTGGGTGTAAATATATAAGTATCAAAAGTATGTAATTAGGGAAAATAAAAAAAGTATGTAGTTTTTCAGTTATCTGGTTTCCATAGTACAAGCTCTGCTTAGTTTGGGATCCGATGGCCGTGTGTAAAGAATGTCCAAGGATATTTACTATTAATTTATTATTATTTTTTATTTTGATAAACCAGATAAAATCGGTATGTTTCGGTAATAGGATGTAATCAAGAAACCGACTATTAGTTTTTGTTTCTACTGTCAGTACTTCTACACTTTTGCACCCTCTTAATATTTTTAATGTTGTATCTTTAATGACGTTGCAAGGATGTGTACCTACACTGAACGTAGTTAGAACTCTAAAGGCTCTGGGTATACTACCTCGCAGGGAGTAATTAATATGAAGAAGTTTGTATGAAAAGACACGCTAATTTGATGATTTTGTTTCGACGTACCGCAGTCTTTACTTTTCTTTGAAGTACTTGAGCTCTTAGTGCAGAGTTCATTCGGTGAGGAACTACCACCGCACTACTGTACCCAATTGTACGGTAGAGCAATTGTAACTAATACTGTGTTTCAGTTAGAAAGGTAAAGGGGCCGGCGAATTTACAAGCACCAACTTCACGTCTCAGGGTCGACAATGCATTGACAAAAAATTGATAGTGAAGTGCACCATATCTTCATGCCAGAAAATATACTTTGTAAAGGAGAAAATAAGATTCTTCGGGAATGAGTGTGGAACCGCGTGACGGAAGCTAGTAAAAAATTAAATAGGTACCTGATTTATTAAATTATTATAATAGTTATAGGCCACCCAAAATGAGTATGTCATTGCGGTAGTAATCTCAGTTTAATATAAGTTTCGTTACACATCATTAGAGGCATCATTTGTCAAGGATTCCATTAGTAAGAAGAGCTGCGGCATAGGTAGTGGAAACTTACGAAAACATTAATTTGTGTATAAATACTAGAATTATGAAGATTCTGATGCAATGTATTAAATGAAAGAGCTATCCAGTATCCCAATATACCTAAAGTCAGGTGACCAAAGCTGACATTTATCTATTAATATTAGTCTAGCCAACAGGGCAACGTCGTCTGTATTTTGGACATCTTGCTAATGGACTGTGATTGCGGTGTTATTTATTACTTATATGTAAGTTGTAGGTATTTTTATTTGTGTATAAAATATAGAATGTATGTTATAACATTGTATTGAATAATTTTGAATTTAATAACATTTAAGTATAAAAACTAAAACATTGTTGTCATGTCATATGAGTTATATAACGTATGAATCAATTCCCAATCTTCTACACAGATACCCATAATGATGTTACAATAATTTCATCGATATCTAAAAATAGAATATCACTTACGTAACCATCCATAAGTCTATAGAGAATAAAACCTCCATCCACGACCCCTATCAGAATAAGATCCTGTTACGTCATCACTTCACTAAGTCCACCGCCGAGTGAACGGTGAAAAAGACATTATTAAAAATTTGAACTGCAATTTATCAAGTTCTGATCCTCTTCTTTGACCCACCGTGTTATGACAAGATGAAATATATCCCCCGATGATATTTCAAATTCGAATCTTAGATACATTTGTGCTCTTTTTTTAAATGTAATATTTTTCTTTTTTATGCAGAGGGTACGACAAAGGACGGTAACGTATTAAGCCTCAAATAGTGATGTGACATCCGGTGTACAATGTGTCGATGAGTGATGGTGGTCGAATGTCGAGCGATTTGACTCTTCATTGTTGGTTTGGGGTTTCATAAATTGTGCTTTTTATGATGGGGTGACGAAATGGTGGCTACTGCATGTCATCTTCCGACGAATAATACTTCAAACAGAATATTGAATACTAGAAATTTGTAGCCATAACTGGCAAAATGTAATTTCTACACATTTGACTGCGACAACATATACATGTAAATGTTAGTAAATGGAGAAATATTGAAACCAATTTAGATATTACAGAAAAATATAATGACGCAATATAATACCATAATGGAACCACATTGGTACAAATATCACACAAGTTGACGATTCAATATGAGAGGTAGTAAGTGAGAAGCTTCGGCGATTTTATTTAATGTTATAGTTTAAGTATCTCCTAAAGAACAGAGAGTTTTCAGAGTAGTAGAGCTCTTTGTGCAGAGTTAGTCCAGGGAAGTAGGTACTACCACCTTACCCATTTCCGCTGTAAAGCAGTTGTGCACTTGTATATCTGTGTTTCGGTTAAAAAGTTAAGGGAGCCGGTGAAATTACAGGAACATGAGACAAAATAACTTTACGTCAACAACGGATCAACAACGCATTGGCGATGCCCCTGGCACCCCATTGTAGGCCCTTAGAGTATAAAAAGAAGGACCTGAGAAGTTATTAGAATATGTTTTTTACTTTGATTGAAATAGCCATACAGATAATACCAATAAACATACAATTTTAAATAACGAAATGAGTAACGCAAGCTTTATTTTGCATAAGCATAAGCATTCATAAACCTAATTTGGTGATTTGTTTATTTATCTCTGAATTACATTTACCGGTTTTATGGATCGTCATAACTAGTCAGTCATGGACTATGTACGGTGTAGCCGTACATAAATTAGCACAATCAACATATTACGTGACACGCGGTGAAATGAAGTCAGCTCGCGTTCGGGCTCCACCGCAAATGCTCCTGGCTGTAAATCAAATCAGCCATATTAGGAATTATACCACCATAATAGCATCATTTTTTTTGTACAGTTCCCTTACTGTACAGACTATAAACGCTTATACTGGTCGCTTTCATCTCATTTCATCATTCACACATTTTTTAAACTCAACTAAGAGTCGCCTTTTATGAACACAATAAAAGTCCTTAATAAGAAGAAATGCCAATTAGTTACATCTTAAACTCGCTGTCGCTACCGCCTATCGCTCGGCCGGCATTAACGGCTAAATACAAAGGGAACCGCGAACGTCTGCGGCGCGGCCTTCATTGCCCACGATGACATTCACAAAAACAATACGTTCGACGGATAGTATATGGAAAATTGTTGCATAAAGCCTTTGGTAGTTATTTTATAATGTTATATTTTATTTATACATTTTTGTACTCATAGTATTAAATGTGACCACTTTATTTAAAACTACTGTCTTTTCAAAATACATTTTTTTGGATCTTTCGTTATTGTGTTCATCTTATAATTTCAATGATCAAATAAAACCCACTAAATTGAATGCCAAGATTTCGTCTGAATTTCAACAGTGGATTTGCCAAAACTTAAAACGTTCGTGTTTCTACAAATAGCTTCGCCAATTACGATAAAAATTACACTGGAATCTAAATTAGAAAACCGTCGTCCTTATCGTTTATCTAAAAAATATCAATTTACTACATAAACACGTGAAATAAAAATCGGAATTGTAATTTCCTGGCAACGTCTGATCGAGGGACAACAATTTGCGGTCACCGACTGATTACCAATACGATACCCCAACAAAAAAATATGTAATACAAACCCATCTCTATCACAAAGTAACAAAGTTTTAAATCGATTGTGGATAATTGGGCATTTATGACATTTAAGTGGACTTCGTTTAGTCGAAATTCGTCACGTTCGCAGACATCTGTCGCCCGTAATCGAATCGATGCTCGTTCGAATCGATCCACATCGAGACGGTTGCATAATTCGATGCGATGACAATACGAATCGGCGACGTGTTGTTTGGAACGTGATTATACATAATAATAGCCCCCCAATCGACTAAATTGGTTTCGACGCAGTTTGTTGATGACATTTCGATTACAGAGATCGATAGATTTTTTTTCAATTGCACATCCTTATTACATAAAAAAATGTGCCTATTATTGTTAATTCTTCGCGATAGAATCTATTTGGATGAGCTCTAGTGTGTGGATACAAAGATATTTAGAATTCATTAGCTTTAGTATAAAGAAAGTACAGTCAAGCACAAATGCTTGGAATTAAAATACAACATAATTTTTGGTCACTTTAAAAAATTATGTCTTTTGTGGCATATTTAAAATAATTCACAAACATAATCATACCATATCAAAAAGAAATATATCTATTATACATAAAACTACTTTCTCCAAATAATGCCTCAAAGCTAAATCTCATCTACTAAAGATGTTATAATAACCATACTATAGGTAAATTTCAGAACTAAAATCAAACCTTGACATTTTCTCAGAACTCCCTCAAAATTAAACAAACACTTGTCCCACTGAGCGTACTAGCAAACATGCTCATATTAAAACCACTTATATAAGTAGGTATGTATGTACTAACTGTAAACATGGCGTTGTTAATTGACCATCTGATCGCAAATGATCACCGTTAGTTTACAAACCGAAGTAAACGACTGAATATCGGTACATTGGCAAGCGTTTTATAACAACAATGATTTTGCATACATTAGATAAACGGTTTTGAATGGGGATCGTTTAGCTGTGTACTTTTAAGAATACACCCTATTTTTTCTCAGCCACATTATAATAGAGGAAAAGCGTACCAATTCTCAGGGTAAGTGATACAGACTGCCAATATATCGCCAAATCAGACTTAGTATCAAAGGTGTAAACTGTACCCCAATTGTGTGACTCTCGGATTCAGTTTTAAGGCTGATTTCATAATAGATTGATGATATGGCGCAGGAGCAATGTAAAAACAAAATTGAGCTCAAAGACGATTCCGAGAGGACTACGCAATCGCCTTAAAGGGTTCAAGGTGGAACTGCCGAATTTTGCTGATAAGATAAATCCAATGAGGAGTCAAACTTAAAGATTACGGTTCGTGTCTGCACTGGATCGATTCCCCATCGTACTTTACCGATTATTATTTAATAAACATAACCATTCTTAAAATTAAAAACCCATCTACAGCCCATTAAGCAAATAAAGCTGCCTCCTTATTCGGTAAGTAATTTCCGCCCTCGCTTCGCTCACCGTTGATTAATAAGCCGCAAATTGAATAAACCTCCTTTGACAGCATCAATTTTCTCGACGGTTACACGGGTAACCCCTAAAAATCCAGTTTGGGCCTATTTGAAACTTTGATCGACCCCATGACATGACACCTCGCATCTATTTGCGATGTAAATTGTCAAAGTGAAATTGGTACAGGTTTATATGGCGGGAATTTTTAAAGCCAATAAATATTTATTTTAATTATATTATATTTTATAAACAATATAGTTATAAGATTACAAGTGGAGCCCATTCATTAAGTATTTTAGAGTTCTCTATTGATATAATATAAAAAAACAGTGTAGAGTTTGGTTCAAATTTACATTAGCTAGTCTGGTGCAGAAGAGACAGTGAATAGGCCATATCTGGTGATGAATTAGTATCTCTCTGTGTAAACAAGTTTTGGTCAGGCCAACAAAAGTGTACATACCTATCATACACAGGTGGACCGATATACTACGATACATAGCACATTGCAATGAATGTACCAAGCAGCGAAAGACTTCAATACCTAAACTAATCAGTAAGTTTGGTACATGTAAACCAAGCTTAAAACAGTTTACGCGTCTCCCCACCATTTTGCATGGACCGGATTGTCTCATACGTCAAATTGTCACGGACGGCACTTGGCAGACTTTGATCGATGGACGCACCTGCTCCGCAACAACCCTTGCACTGACTTCATTGCAATATCGTTTCGTTTCGTCGAGACGGCTTCAGAAAAATGTGATTTATTAAGCGCTGAGGAGAAAGTACCCACACTTTTGGCGACTACATAATTTTTACATATTTACTACGTTACTGCGGAAAATTGCAAGTATATATCTGGTGCCAATAAAAGAAATAAGATAATATTGTAACGTAAAAGCTTCCATTATTTATTCCGTAGTTAACGAATTTACCAACAACCTATAGAAACTTGGATCTTTAAATTACTAGCTGTTTTTGGCATGTGTTTTTTTTTCTGGAGCCTTTGCTAGCGTACGTAAAGCAATTCACTGAAGTTTCATCGCTATTGGATAAGAAGGCATAGGGTACCAACGTGGGATGTCACATGTATTATTCATAAAAACCTTCCTCTTCAATCACTCTATCTATTAAAAAAAACCCCATCAAAATCCGTTGCGTAGTTTTAAAGATTTAAACATACATAGGGATATAGGGACAGAGAAAGCGACTTCGTTTAATACTATATAGTGACAAACGTTAGGTTATCCTCAAATGAACATATTTCAATATCTCTAACAATAATCTTAAACGAATCGAAGTAAATATGAAATCCTGTCGTCAAATTAAATTGAAATATTTATAACTTCAACCTCATCGGATGACACGACAAATCTTTTGTCACCTCTATCATATCATTCATCTATATTTCTATCGGTTTACTCTATTCCAAACCGTATTCCAATGGTATTTAAGGTTATATATGACTTTCAGAGCTGAGAAATTAAGTTGGTGAATATGATTTCAATTCTCGCCTGATATGGAAAGACCACCCACTGCATGAATGATCTCATTAAGTCAAAATTAAGTTGTTATCATAGGTATCTTGGACCTGGTGACAAGCGACACTGACGTTCCTTAAAAGCCTTTGATTTTTTATTTTAGGCGATGATAGCTTAGTTGGTAGTGACGACGAAAGCTTAGAATAATTGAATAATTTTGAGCACACTATTTACCAAATTAATATGTCAGTTATGGTCACTATTCGCTTCGTTCTGTTCACTTATTTCTGTGTCACTAAAAAAATTATCATTTATTCATATTTCATATTATTTAATATTTCAAAATGTTTATGTATCGTATTGTGAAGATTTGTCTATATTGAGTTAGTTTGTCTTTAAATAATTTGTTAGCTTTTTATCTTATATGTGATGTTTACCTATAAGTGATTGTTACATAGGTATAAGGTTTTCTTGTATGCTTTGTGTATTGCATTTTATGTAAACAATTGTTGGTAAACCTTAAATAAATAAAATATAAAATAAAAAAGCCGTGACGATGATCGGGGGTTCGAATCCTACAGTGAGCTTGTGCTTTTTATGAAGGAAAAAGAAAAAATGGTGGAAGGGTATTTTGTAGTACCCAGGCTCGTTATCTTCCGGTAAACAATCGGTCACCAAGAACTAAATTTTACTTCCATTTCAAGGGTTTGCTTACCTTTGGTCATATCATCACACAGTCTCCACAAGATTGTGGTCAAATACGAATCAGTAAATTGGTCCCGACACGATTAAAGAAAAAAATCCTCTGATTAATAAATTACTTGACAGAATTAACAAAACTACTTAATGTTGAATTGGACTGGAAATCGTTTAATTTCATGGCAAAATCTAAGAAAAACAACAGTTGCTGAAAATTTTTACCCGCGAATTTCTCGCTACCGTACAATATTGTATTTATGTCCAGCAAGAAGCTATTAGATGTGATATTTTGATAATATACTCAATATAATCATGCAGTTTCCGAGTCCCTTCAGAATTAAAATATATCTCGTAATTATTTTAGTGTCTTTAAAAACCTCTTTTGTTAAAGAAACCTAATGTTATACCATATTTAAAGTAACAATGTGGTAAAAATATATTTTCACAATAAATCATTACTTCTAAAGAAGACATTTTTACTGATTCTCAAATGACGTAAGCAAAATCGGGAGGGACAATAGTAAATCAACGTCAAATGTCAACTCAGTCCCTTGCCATCTTATTAATATGAACCATTGTAACTTGACCTATAAAGCTGCATAAGTACTCATAGATTTGGTTTCTGGTTTCTGATAACGTGAATTTTTATTGTTTATTCTTAATACCAGTATGGTTATACAAAATACTTAATTCTCCTAAAATAAAGTAAATAAATAAATACCCTGGGACATTCTTTACACACGGCCATCTGGTCCCAAACTAAGCAGAGCTTGTACTATGGAAACCAGATAACTGATATACTACATATACTACAATTTTTTCTTCTAAATACATACTTATATAGATATTTACACCCAGACACAGAACAAACAGACATGTTCATGCACACAAATGTTTGTCCTTGGTGGGAATCGAACCCGCGACCTTCGGTTTGGCAGTCAGAGCGTTAACCACCAAGCCAACTGGCCTGTCAAAGTTGTTTACTACTATCTTTTTAAATATAAGTAATCTTGTAAGACTTTTTATCTTAAGTATAATTATAATAATAATATAGGTATTTCATAACTACCAAATCGATAAGATTTACTACAGTGTTGTCAACTTTAAAAAAAATCCCGCCATGTCCAACTACAACTGTCATATTCAAATTTAAATTCCTATACCTTAGCACAAAAGAAGTACGTATGCTGTGACCTTAGTTTGTTTGTAAGTATGTTTAGGTTATCTATAAGTATTAATGGTAAAACTATCACACCTAGCTGGCAACACAACTCGCACAAGTTCGTCAGCCTTTATGTTAACTTTTTGTTTAGAAATATGTATTGCTGTCTCTCACATTTAACTTCAGCCAGAACATAATAAGAGGGGTCTAGTGCACTGGTTGGTATGATGACTAGCGGTTCCTATGTCGCCTATCCACTTATCGCTAATGATAATATTAATGTTATCTGAGAAAGCAATCTGTTGAAAGGTTTCGTGCATCGAAAAATAGACATTTTGATGCTTTGAATTTCAATGTTAGGTTTTTAGCGATTATGAATGCATTTTGTTTTTATATCATAAATTGTTACTTGTAAAAAGGTGGAAATCTGGCGACTTCGGTCGGGTTCCGGCAGTTGGAATTGGGGACGATTTGCCTTCTCAGCTTTGTATAGGTATCTATTTACCACCTCTTATATCATTAGTTTCCTAATTTTGTGGTCAACTTCAATAAACTAACTAAACAAGTGGTGCAGGTAGGCGCTTTCCTGCACGACGAATCAGTTATGGAAGAAGAGACATATTATTTGAAAGAAAATGACTTACCTGAATGTTTCAAAGAAGCGAAATGTATATATTTATAATAATAATATCCTAGGACAATCTTAACACACGGCCATCTGATGCTAACCTAACCACGGCTTTTTGGTATATACCTACTTAGATACAGTTTTTTGAATGGATACTTTCAAGTCTTATAAAATCCTTTGTTTTAAGTAATGTTTAATTTTATATCACATAACGTACATCGATTTTAAATTGTTAAAAGTTTTCATTTTATTGTTTGTCTATTCTAATATTAACACTAATCATACCAACACTTACTAGGTAGCTATTTCTACCATAGCGGGTCAAATGTGAGTTTATGTTTCCTGCTTGAATGTATGAAATATGGTTGTTAGGAAGGGAAATAAATAGTATAACTGTATATTAATTAGTAAGAAAATGTCATGAAGTCAAATGTACAAAAGCAATAAGATGATAAATGCATTTTAAATGCCAAGTTCAAAATGGGTCATTTGACCCGGTTATGGTATGTTTAGTGTTAAGTGAACTGTACTTTGTTCTATAAGATAAATAAAAAAAAAAAATTTATATTGATTATCAAGTTTATTATCATTATTGATTCCTCTTTTCATTTCACTTAAATTTAAATATGTTAACATATAATTATTTATATCTCATTTTTAATTATTAGAATAATAGTCAAGCATGCGCGTACCTATAAGTAGGTACATATAAAATCTTTTTTTTATTATGTATTGTTCTGTACCCTTGTACTTAGCTTGTAAGCCTTTTATCAATAAAACAAATAAATTATCCTAATCAAGACCATAACACGATTTTACAAACAATACCCTTAAAATTTAATCCACCTCCGTACCAATTCCGACCAAATATCCCTTGAGATGGAGCCAGTAATGCAAGGCACGATCCCGAATTCTAACACCACAGTATATTGAGACATAAATTTTTCATTCCGCCAGCGGCCACTTGTGATAACCTACTTGACCAGTTCGTCCCAAGGGATGCATAAAGGACTTCTCCTGTATAAGGAATCACATATTTCATAACGCTTTTGTCTGTAGGGTAGTTGCTAGTATCGATGTTTGTATCGATGGTATTGGTTACTTATTGGTTATTGTTGTTAGTGGTGTGTAAGTCGAATGCTTTCTTGGTTTCTACTTCTTCGCTTAAATAGTTATATGCTCCTTGGTCATTTTTTGCAATAGCGAGCCAATACTTATTGTAATATGCAATATCTGTCAGGCTTTAGGTTTTCGATATTTATTTTTACATTAAGTTAGAGTAGCCTCAGATATCAAAAAGTTCTAGTTTGTCAAGTCAAGCCGAGTCTTATGCATATCACTCTTGACAGTGAAGTCGATACATTGAGTGTCAAAAACAATATTTATATCCCATTCCTCGCTAGTATCTGAAGGAAACCACACTATAATGATGAAGTAGCCAATTAATATTTGTTATGTGGAAAATATGAAATGAAATAATATATTATAGGTATTGTACACCGATAGTAGAAGTATCGATAGTTGTATCACATCCCTAATTAGCCGCACACTGTTCACACCCTGCATTTTTTTCGTAACGTCGCACAAAGGGCTAAAGGGGCTACCGGACGGACAAAAATAATAAATATTTTGACGATAACGCATAAATATCCCTCCTTTATGAATAACAAAACGGCAATGTGCCACCGGCTAAGGGCGGTAATTTCTTATATTTTTTATGGTCATTCGAGCTTTTTATAAATCGCATTCTATTTATAAGGAAGGGGTCACGCGATTTCTTATGCTCGTAAAATTTTAGGGGAATATTTTTGTAAACAGAGGAATTGCCGGATAAACCAAACCTTAAACATTTCAGTGCAAAACTATTTAAGAATCATTAAATTCTGATTAATAGACAAATTTATTGTTAACTTCCGTAACACAAAGTAATTAGTAAAACTGAATAATTAAAAGAAAATTCCAATGCCCAGTAGAAATTCACTGCATTAACATTTCCAGTTCCGCATGTCGACATCGTGACAAAGCCGGAAATTGCCTCGGGTCGTACTGATGTGTCGATGTCAGGGTGTCAGCGGTGTCGAGCCTCTAGACACGCGACACCGCAACTTGCTTGGAAAATTGCATCGCTTATTTTATATAGGTATAGGTAAATGATTATTTTATTTTTAGGTCTTGATTAACAGTGGCTCGATTTTTCGGCATATCAATATCAACTTTACTACAATCTATGAAGGTTACAATCTTTTGCTGAAGTAAACAAAGTGACAGATCTTTTTTTTTTTTTTTTTTTATTGAACACGTCCTCCCGTCGACTAAACTATCTTTATGTATTCACACCTTTTTTGTGTGTTACTTATTTATTACGAAAATTGTATGACTTTCAAAACGCACATATTTTATTTTATACAAAATAAAAAATATTTTTATCAAAGTGGAATCTATTTCTAAAACGCCTTGTAATTTTCAAATGCAAAGATCAAAGATGATAAATTGATTGAAAACATACTGATCCCTTCGGACGATTGACCCTTTTGATGATGGACCTTAAAAGGGCTACTTAGCGGATTGGTCCTTTCATGTCGTCCGCTTTTCATACGAAAATGGATTTTTTAAAGTGTTTCAAAGATAATGGGAATTGGCCTTTAAATAAAACGCTCAGATGGATGTAAAGAAATGTAAAATACAATTTATTCCTATATTTTTACAGAAAAAAAAAATATCATAGTTTTCTGAGTATTACAAAATTGGATCCCATTTTTCGTAATTCCGGACGACCTTCTATTTTTAATTAATGATATCTATCCAAATAGCAGAAACATTTTAGACATAATGGCGACATATTATAAAAACATAATTGCCCTTGGTATAACAAAGAGGCCTTTTCATAAAACACTCATAAAAGTTTGTTAGCTGATTAAAATTTTTTAACGAGACGGGCCAATTATGACCCCTAACCACTATTACAAAACCTCCCCTGCCCCGCCATTCCGCAACAAATATGGGCATTAATGGATCGTTTTATAGAAAGCTGGAGGCCTTGGTGAATTGGTTAATGTTTTGCGCGTCATCAACTAAAAAGGGGGGCGTGGTCAGAGGTGCACAAAAAGCTCAAGGATCAAAGTTCTGGCTCTTTCCTTTTATTTTTTGACATCAATCATTTTCGAGACTCACATTTCTTTAAAATTCAATGTTGATATTTTACCTTTCTAAAATTATTTAATGTGTTCTTGTACACGTGATTATTTTGAATAGTTATTTTTTAGGGTGATTTTATCTTTCTCGGACACTTTGAAAGTCAATTTTATTAATGAAGTTCTTTATAGCGTTATTTAACCTCACTAGAAAGACCCAGTCTATCACAAATGCCTACTGTTACCTTTCTTGCCATTTTGTGTTGACGCAGATTTTATGGCAAATCTAAATCATTTCAATGTGTATCACGTGCTCGCTTGTTAATGTATAGTTCATGTATGACTTTCCCTCCAAAAGTGACATAAATAAAAGAAACAATAAAAATGTTATGTGCCAGGATTAAATATTACCGCTATCTAATAGCAGTGAATAAAACCTTTTTAAATGTTTGAAATAGCGCCAACACATATCGCAAATTTCAACAACTACAGTCACATTTTGCACCTTCAGAAAATACATGTAATAACGTAAGTATGCCGATAAGTAGGAAAATAGAAGCAATACTTAATTAATAAATTAACGACACGAGTTGACGTTAAACACGAAATAGAGTCATGCAATAATTTGATACCATTTACCCACTGACATAAATTACTGACTATTTACAAACACGACAATAACAACATGAATGTCAAACGTAATAGTGCGTAACTATATAATACAATTATCATTCTTATAAGCATTGCGGAACATTTTAGTTTATTCCTTCTACCATTATAGTAATTATGATCTAAAGTAGCTCAAAGTGCAGCTGGGGAAGTACTACCATCCTACCCATTGCCGCCGTGAAGCAGTAGTGCACTTGTGTCTCTGTTTTGATTGGAAAGGTAAGGCCGGTGAAACTACAGGCATAGGCTTAACATGAAGATGTTAAGCGACGAGAGACGTGAATACGTCTCAGGGTCGACAACGCATGGCGATGTCTCTGGTTTTCCAAATGTCCATAGGTGACAGTGCCTAGTTATCATTGGGTGGACCGTCTGTATGTTCGTCGACTTGACAAAAACATGGAAACAACTCTACATCTGTATAGCGGTGGACTGATATTTTCAATTACATTGGCCAAGAGGCCAAACACCTACGTTCCAGCAGTTCATTTGACACTGTTGCCTTCTAAACTTTGTATAGATTGGCAAACACATTTGTAAATACAGTGTAAACTTTTTATAACGTTATTCTTTATAACGATAAACTCCCTATAACGTTGAAGTGAGCCCAAGTTGGTTGGTTTGTTCACTTTGTTTTGTTTTTTTTTGTTCACTCCATATAACGATAACTCTCTATAACGACAAAAAATGCTCAGTCCCTTGAGTTTCGTTATAAAGAGTTTACACTGTATTCTGATACCTAGTGATAATAGGGGTCAGTGACCAGTTACCATCAGAGAGACCATCAGCCCGACAAGAAAAAGTTAACATTTTTGTTAACCGTGTTTTATAACTAAATCTAGATAGAGAATCTTACAGAATTGCATGGCTGGTCGGATCACATGTGTAATCGTATTTTTTGATAAAACTGTGGCTCTGTACGTGATTACTGATGTTTAGAAAAATAATGTTATTATCACTTATTTTATATCTATACAATAGATACTAGATTGTTAACAAAAAAAAGCTTAGGTCAAAATTTCAATTATTAAGACTTTATTTAAATTTTTTACATCATATTAAGAAACGTAAATCTCAAAAGCAATATATTCTGTGGCTTTATACTCACTGCCAAAATTGTCATTAATACCAACTTTACAATAATGAACATATTATTATTGCGGTTGTGTCGCCATGTATATAATTATTGCCCCCAAGGCAAGGGTGTGCGCCGGCGCGTGCTTCTACGACCGGATTTGTCACGCTTCATGACAATTGGCGGGAAAAAATCCACTGAACATTAATATTTAGGGTTGCCACAACGATAAAAACTTTTTGGGATGAAAATGTGGATAAAATTGTGTTTCCACTATAATATAAAATGTCATTTTATTATTACCTATCCATAAAAGGGAAGTGTACTGATATGTCAAATCAGCAACTTTTTATTAAATGTCAAAACGATCGTTTGTATGGAGTTTTGTTTGAAATAGCAAGTTGTGACGTCATAATTGTACTGCATCAAAAGAAATACTCATTCTGGTTAGATCAGTACTTTGATACTTCAAAATCATATCCCACTTATATTATAAATGCGAATGTTTTTATGTGTGGATGTTTGTTATTCTTTCACGCAAAAACTACCGTACAGATTTAGATGAAACTTGGCAAATAGATAAAGCATATCCTGGAATAACAATAGGGTACTTTTTATTCCGAGAAAATGTGAGTTCTTTCGAGAACGCGGGTAAAACCGCGGGGGAAAGCTAGTTAATTATAAAATTTTGATAACATTTGATATATCGGTGTATTTTTGGATGTTCAATACACTGGGTTAGTATCCCTTTAAAATCATTTTCTTCTAACATATTTACTGTCATAAATTGAAATTAAAATGGTAGTTATTTTATTATTATCTAACTAAATATACATACTTCTTTAGGTACCTATGTATATTGTTAAAAGAGAAAGTTTTATGAATTAAAATGCAGTAAAAATCAAATAACTTATAATTTTTTAATTCAAATTATTCGTAGGAGTTATTTTTGGAGTGAGTGAGATCTGCCCACTAAAGGTAGTTTTAGAATATTGCGATCTAATAGCTGTTAAAAATAATTATTTATATATTGTAATTGTTGTCTTGAATATAGCACGGCATAGTTAAAACTGAAGGCGTTGATATTTAAAAACTTTCGTTTTAAATCATTACATTATTTTTCTACAATTGAATAATATAAAATGAGTTTGTTGTATATCCATTAGAAACCAATCCAGGAACTCTGTTTGTTTATTTGTATGTTACCTGTCCAGGGTTAAATCGTTATACACATCGTAATGAAATTTAGCAAGTAGATATATTATATCCTGGGGAAGGACATAGGCTATCTTTTGTCTCAAATAATAATCTTGACGAGGGTAACATAGGGGTTTAAAGTTTGTATGGGCAATCCAGAATTCCTCAAGCTAGGGATCTGAAAATTCATATTTAGGCTTTTGGTAAGAAATAAAGAAACACGTGTTTCAACTTTTTTGCAAAATCATCCCTGAAGGAGGAAAAATAAGGGGTTAAAACTACGAGGTATTCTTTAGCGGTAATCCCTATGTATCTACAGTCTAAGGATCCTTACATAAATAAATTATGCCATACTCAAGGTAATTTGTATGTAGATCTTATTTGGTGTTTTCATAATTTTTTAATGCTTAGTTTTTTAGATTATAAAAGATTACCAAATCGCTCGCGCTTTTTTATCCCTCGGGAACGCGGGTGAAACCGCGAGGGATAGCTATTATAAAATAAGGCGTTAAGAAAATCATTGGGTAAATAATTGTCTCTCAAGTGGCAACCCTATAAGGATGAACCTGTTACGTGGCGTGCAGTGGACGGATTCACTCGGCGTATAAGTAACCGCGATCTGTTAATAAATACCATTCTTCGCTCGTTGTTGCAAGTGCCGATTCAATATGGCGAATATAAATTATAATTCCCGGATTATCAGTCTTCATTTAACGTTTTTAACCTAAAACACAGTCATATATTTGTCTATTACTTGTAAAATTCAAAATTCAAAACCATTTAGACCCTTAGAAGGAACTTATGAAGGTCAAATTTAAAGTAACTGAAGCTACTACTTTCTTGCCAGTGTCAAAAAATGTGGTGTTTAATAGCTAGCTACATTCAAAGAGTGTTTTAGCTGTTTGCAATCTTTGGGTATAAAGTTTTGTGAGTACCAAATCAAGGGTTCGATTCTGTAAGGAAAATGAGACTAACTTGAGGATGTTTCGTCGCGGCCTCTATGCTCTACCTCTATCGCTTACTACACAAATACTACTAATCACGTGAGAAGTACTCGCCGACGAAGTTTGCTTTAGCTGAATATGAGGGCTGAATACTGAGGCCTGAGCACGAACATCTATCGCAACCGTAGCGTCCTCATCGTATCAAGTGCGCCAAAAAGCCGGTTTGTATGAAAAATAGAACCCTGCGCATAACGTGACGTTGCGCGATGTTCAACTTTCCATTGCATTGGTATTTGGCGCACTCGATCCGATGACGATATGCACACGATATATGATCCTGCTAAGCCTCAGGTAACTTCAGTTTTAAGGGCGTTTATAGGCAATCAAAATTCAATTTCTAAATTGAAAAGAAAATGTAACCTTTTTTCTCCAATTTTGACATTTTCTCTTTGTAGTTTGATTTTCTTTGCCAAAACATACTGCAGCACTGAGTTTATCACGATTCTTAATAATTATAAGGTCTATATCTTATAATAATAACTGTGAGACAGTGCAAATTGAATTTTCATACCCAACAAAAAATAATTATGTATTTAATGACAAAAGCCATCTACTTACCAAATAGTGTTTTTGGTTTGAGAATGTAAATGACTAGGTATTCATCACATGTATCCTTCATTTAACTATTGAAACAACAGCTCAGCTTTTCAAACTGATAATAACAACATACAATATAATCAATTAAATGTCTTAAAATAATTAAAAAAACAAAGGCACCTACGTATTCTAAACTCGAGAAGTATGTACCTATTGACCACACAATTCTCATTTTAGGCCAATTATCCCCCATACCGATAAAAGTTTCAAACGCATAGCTTAAAGTCAGTGTTACAACCTATTGTATTTTTACTTTTTATAGGAGATATTGAGTTTTTAAAAATAATTATATTTCAGTTGTGTAATTTTGTCCTCTGCTTGCTTTTATAACTATTTTTGCTATATTCCTTAACAGGGGCTCGATTTTGTAAAGAAAATGACACTAACTCGAGGATGTTTCGTCGCGGTCTCTATGCTCTGACTCTGTCGCTTACTACGCTAATACTACTAATCACGCAAAAGGAAAGCTCTCCGAGGCCTCCGTAAACGGCTCGCCGACGTAGTTTTCATTAGCTGAATGCTGTTAAAAATAAGTGCACGTATTCATCGTAACGCGACCGCACCTTGCATCGTCACAAGTGCATGCTGCATTATTCATAAGCCCGCTCGAGCGCGACGGTCACACCGGCCATAAGTACGGAACACTGCTTTGAAAAACGCACCGTCTTTCTTTGATTAGAGTTTACCATGCGATTGTTTGTTTTTACTACAAGAGCTACAGACGTTCTCCGTAGTCATTATGTGACCATATTGCTCTATAGTTCATTGCATAATCACTATTATAACTACGTTGTATTACTTATTGGTGATAGTCACGACCCAATTTAATCTTTTTTTAATCGAGAGGCGCGTCTTGACCGTTATCGAAACATGGGTAGTTCTTCTTCTAAATTTAAAAGATGTGCCCTTGTCGGTGTAGCTTCCTGCGCTTCCTTCTGTTCTTAGTGGTTTCTTCTACCTTCTTAAATGATACAACGACTACTTTTGCCTTCATTTGGTCCATGTAGTTTATCATTGGTCTTCCCTTACCTCTCTTTCCTTCTACGTATATTCTCTTCCACAAAAAAAAAAAAAACATTTTTCGATTCTTGAAAGATGAAAATGTCTTTTCTCATTGACCCTCCTTAGCACTTCCTCGTTCGCAACCCTCTCGATCCTCCTCCAACACCACGTTTCCAACGTGTCCAGTATGTCCCTGTCCTTTTGCATCATTGTCCATATCTCTCACCTATATATTAGAAGCATAGCTAATATATAGGTGAAGAACATAGGTTAATAAATCTAAAACTGTTTGACGCTTAGGTAGAATGATTGAGGCTGCAAAAAATTCGTGCGTCATCTTATTATAGTATTCCCTATAGTAAACAAATTAAACTATTGATTTGAGTAAAAAATCATGTGCTTTGAGCAAAAAGTTCTTTAAAAAAAGGAGTGATTGTGGCAGTTTACCACCGCACAGCGGCACTTACAAATATTTCCAAATTTAAATTGAAAAAAACTAGGTTTTAATAGGTTAGGTAGCAACACTTTTTTGTCATTTGTTTGCATAAAGCCTCTTTAAATATTATTATTGTGAATGTTTGAGACTTAATCGCAATAAAAGGAATTTGGATGCTGTTTAGACACAGATAGAGTTTGTTTTGAAATAACATGTAAGACCTAAAAAGCGTTAGTTAAGTCACAGAGTGAAAATGAGTTCTTAATTAAACTCTGTAAAAAAAATTGGGATAAATTTTTTTGTCAAATCCACATTATTCATACATAATGTCATAAAATATTTGAGAAAACGTTAAAATGCCAACAAGCGTAATAAAAGACCGTCGTTCGTCATACCTGACATTGAACGTTCAAAATTACAGGTTAGAGCATAATTTTATGAATGCATTGTCACAAATACTGCTAAAAATGTTTAAGTACATTTCATGGAATTGCTAAATTGGTATTATGGTATTTATTTCTGTAAAATTTTAACAGACCCAAATGACGTAATTGATGCTTGACAATACTTTTTTAATATCGATATATGGTTGACAATAATTAATGCCCATTTTTTTTATAAATAGGAATAAAGGCGCGACATATTGAATCAAATGGGCATCTAACGCCGGTTCGGAAGGTTGCTTTTGAATCGCCGGCAATATGCTTAGTAATGACTCTTTGCTTAACAAAATAGTAGGTAGTTTATTAAAATAAGGTGAGTGCAAATTTATTGAAATTACAGGTACATAAGACTTAACAACTTCGCGTCTCAGGGTTTTCGGCTGAGAGCCCTAAGCGCTCACCGAAATTGTCCGCGTAAGTGTCAGAGCCATCTGAGGCTAACACATTCGTCTTTTCAAAAAAATTAAAATAAGCGTCTCAGGGACGACCCATTGGCGATGCTCCTGTTGTTGCAAATGTCCATAGGCGGGTGTGACCATTTACCATCAGGTGGACTGTCTGCTTAGTTATCGGTCAACTCCAGCAATGTCATAATTAAAATATTCATTTATATTGTAGTAAGCCTTCTAAAAATAAACTTTTACGACATATGCCATCGCATCCTATAAAAATAAGACCTTTTCAAAAAAATTACAATACCGATGTTGCGATGTCCACTCAACGTTGAAAAACTTAGCAATTCATAAAAAAAACACCAAAAAATATTTTCATGTCAGTAAATTCGAGTTTGGTGTTTGGTGATATAAAACCGTGACAAACATAATTGTGCATAACACATATGTCTTAATTGAACGTGTTAGGGTCTAAGATAGCGTGTTTTTAGATGGGCTTAACGTGGTATTTCCGGTAAAAGGCTTTGACAGTTCGCAGTAAGCGCGGGTAAAACGGTAGGTTGGACAATTTTGATGTTGGCGCGATATTGTGAATCGTTTTTGTCAAATGTCAACTTCTGTGGTCGCTCCTGTTGGGTTTTTATACGTTTTTTAGGGATCCGTCCGATTCTGGAATTCTTGAACCGTGTTTTTCTGTTATTTCAATTACACAAATACTTGGAAATGGGCAAGTATCTGATGATAGATGGCACTCCAAAATTTATTTAAGCACCGCAAAATATCAAATGACTATAGCTACATTTTTAAAATATTTTGAAAAACAACGTCGTTATTTATTTCATATTTTTATTTAAAAAAATCGTATTCAGGTAGGTAACCAATCCTCAATGACAAATCTAATCAATTATCTATGATTGTATAATAAAAGAACCATAATGTCAATGCGAGCCCCAGGCACTTAGCGCATGTTAGTTGCAGAATATCAATTTATCCTTCACTACATTTTATCAAGGTCATATTATTTATAAATAACTTCTAGATTTTTGTTAGAGCTCAGCGTTTATGGAGTAATAAAAAACTTTATATAATACTAGCGGTCCCCCGCGGTTTTACCCACATTCCCGAGGGATGTCACGTTTTCCCGGAATAAAATAGCCTATATGTTATTCCAGGATATGCTCTATCTATATGCCAAGTTGCATTTAAATCACTTGGGTAGTTTTAGGATGAAAGAGTAACAAACATCCATACCTAACAAACTTTCGCATTTATAATATTAATAGGATTTCGTTTTTTTTTATTCATTAACGTAGGTGCCTAAACGAATCTAGTGTACTGAACCTAATAAGACTTATAAATAATAAAAGAAATTCCTGGGACATTCTATACACACTGCCATCTGATCCCAAAATAGAGCTTGTACTTTGGAAACCAGATAACTGATATACAATATTTACTTTTATTTCATTCTATATTTATCTAATTATTTATAAAATTTTCTATTTACGTTTTCAAAAACGAATAGGGTATTCGAACTTTATCTATCGATTGAAAAGTCGACTGAAACTGTAAAATTTTAACAGCATCGTCATACCATATAGAAATCTTCCCAAGGTTTGTTCACCTTCCCATACGGCGTAAGTATTCTTCGTTCCATCATCAAATCACACCAGTACGGTAATCGTAATCGAAAATAGATCCCAAATACCTTAGCATTACATTAACAATGTAAAATTAGACCGGGCATCGAACCCAGCGTACTTAGTGCAACGCCACGTGTTAACCATTTCTCTTTTTGTCGCCTTATAATTTTTTAATAGATATTTGACGTATGTAGGGACGTATTATTGTCGTCATCAGTCAATAACTTAAATTGACAGTTTCAGAGTAAGGAGATAAATTCTTGAATACAATAAGTATTTTTTGTTGTAACAGACTCCCCTTGTGTCACTCACATCGAAATAACGCAGTTCTGTAAAAAAAATAATGATTTGCAAAAAGTTCCGGCGTTTTAAGCAATCTTAAGTTTTGAATCTATAAAGAACTTTAGAAAAAATTGTATATTTCTTTAAAAAATAGTTAGTAAATAAGATAAACTAAGTACATGATGTAGTGTATAATAATCAACTGATTTCTTACGTTTTAGCCCCATATTAGTTTTTTTTTCTAATAATCGCTTACCACGGTGTAATTATGATATTTTATGAAACAAATTGACTAAGTACGAGTATAAGAACCAATAAAATACACAAAGGAAGCAAATTAATATAGTATTGGATAACAAGTTTGAAAAGTATGTAAAATTTTGAACTTACCTCTAGAAATCATACAAGAAACTAGAATTATATAGAACTACCCTCCATTAGAACATTATACGGTAAAATATATTATGAAGGAGCTGAGCTATATACCACACTTTTAAAACTACTATTTTAAGAATAATATATAAATGACTAATTACGAATTTCTAATTAATACTTAAAATGACATAAACATATATATAACATTGTTTAAAAAAATATATAATCGTTATATTTTACAAATATATACAGGTTCTCATATTAAGCTAACTATGTAATGTTCTTTTGAGAAATAAATTCTTTAAACCGAAATATCTCCCTAACAAAACATCGTAGATAAACGGATCAAATTAAAAGTCACTCCCCTTGTTTACATATTGTATCAAAGGGAAATGCATCGCAATTAACATTCTTTACTTTGTCCCTACACTGTCATACTTCTTCAATATGTCATAAACACGGCTTAAACGTGCTTTGAAGTCGCACAGGCATGCTGGCGAATTGGTTGTTAAAAAGTTCAAAAAGTTTTTTTGTTCTTAGTGCTTGATTGGTATTTGCATGTGGATATATAATTTTAGTGCTTAGAGGCGACTTTAGTTTTTTGGTATTAGAAATAAAGTAATGCAAATTTTAATCAGACATAGACAGTTCATGGTTTTTTTTTTTTCAATAAAGTATTAATTTGTGTTAACGTATCAACGATCAAGTAAATCGAGAGATAGAGATCAATAACAGCTGTTCCATTGCTTGGGGTAGCATTGCACTTCTAAGGATCCTAATAACCTACTTTGAATACAATATCAAATCCACAGAAAAAGTAATCATAATATTATAATAGGTTGGGGAAAAAGTTCCTTCGCATTTTTTAAGAAAATTCAAAACATTTTTAATATAGTTTATTTACATTTAACTAAAGTATTTAGGTACCGTTTTGTTCGATAACTTTTTGCCATCTTGTAGGTAGGGACATGATCCCATTGCTATAGAAATTTTGGGACTTCTGATCAAAATACTGCGACAAGTAGTTTTGACAGTCCTCTCGTGATGTTAACCTGACACTGCCTAAAGAATTCTGAGAAGACCGAAACAGGTGGAAATCTGAAGGTGCAAGGTCAGGACTATACGGCGGATGCATTAATACCTCCCAGCCAAACTCTCTTAATTTTTGCTGAGTGGCTAAAGATGTGTGAGGTCTAGCGTTATCATGATGAAAAACCACACCCCTTCTGTTGATTAATTCCGGCCGCTTTCTCTCAACTTCTTGCTTTAATCTCATCAGCTGTTCGCAGTAGAGTTCAGAATCGATGGTCCTGCCTGGTGGTAACAGCTCATAATGAATAATGCCCTTCCAATCCCACCACACACACAGCATCACCTTGTTGCGAGTTAACCCGGGTTTCGCCACAGTCTGTGAAGCCTGACCGGCCTTTGACCACGACCTTTTTCGCACGTTCTTGTCGTACGTGATCCACTTTTCATCACCAGTTATCAGCTTCTTCAAAAATGGTTCGGTTTCATGACGTCGTAATAAAGAATCACAAATGAGTACACGGTTCATTAGGTTTCTTTCAGTGAGCTCGTGAGGTATCCAAATATCTAGCTTTTTTGTGTACCCAGTTTATTCAAATGCGCCAAAACTGTTTTGTGGTCAATTCCCAGTTCTTCAGCTACGTCGTAATTACTGATATGCCGATCTTGCTCCACTTTTTCAAAAATGGCATCCATTTTATCCGTAATGGGGCGACCAGAGCGACGTGCATCTTTGACATCAAAATTTCCGGATTGAAAACGCTTAAACCAAATTTGTGCTACTCTCACAGACACTGCACTAGGTCCATAAACATCGCAAATTTTTTTCGCGGCTTGCGTTGCATTTTTACCTTCTATGTAGTAAAATTTTAAAATGTATCGAATTTCTTCATTAGATTCACTCATCTTGACGGTACAAAAAACAATTGAAAATCACACACTTTCCTAATTTGAATTTGGAATTATGTTCTTTAAAATTTAAACTTTCAATGATACCAAAACCAGCCAGATACAAATAGTATAGCCAAAGAGATTTTATTACAAGTTCATACATACTATAATGCGAAAAGACTTTTTCCCCAACCTAATATAATTTCGAAATTTTAAAAATAAATTCCTTCTGTCTACGGGCATTACTAAACAACAAAAACAATGTATATAAATTTCAGGCAAACCTTTTTAGAGTGATTGTCGATACCATAGACATTGGGATAGCCAAATAATAAATAAACAATTCGTGCATACAAAACCACGACCTGTGGTATAGTAATCAGAGTATCTATTTCCTTAACATACAAATCCATGAAAGTCCGTCAATTGAAGTTTAAAAAGATAGTGTACTCTTCAAGCAAAAGTCACACCTAGAGTTTAAACTCTTCTGCGCAGGACATAAAATTAACTTTTACATACCAATTGAGAACTATAATGTCCCAACCAAAATAAACAAGTAGACATTAATCCACACAGAGTGTTTGTAAATTATTACCCAAAACCGCCGTAGAATCGTTATAGTTATTTTAACGATCGAAGCAATTGATGTTTGGGTGGTCTCCCCATCATAAAGCAGCGTTCTAACAACGGGTCAAGTTTGAGACTTCGCACCATAGTGTAAATACAGCTTTATTGCTTCAAAAGCCATGTAGATAATAGTTAAATTGGAATTTAGAAGATGCTGCAAATTGTATTGATTCAGGGACAGATGTTAGATTATTCCAATCCTAAAGTGACATGTTACTGATAACAAATGTGCGAGTGTGTGTATGTCTTCACAGGTACGTAACTGCTGATCGGATTTTAATGAAATTTGGCTCACAGATAACATATATTCTGGATTCAGATAGATTTTTATCCAGCAATTGCAAATCCTTTGCGAACGCGGCGAGAACTAATCTGAATTATAAAAAAAAAATAAGAAAATTAAAGCTGATACTGGCATGTTATATAAAAGTATTAGAATTATAATGTTTCAGGGTAAGATAAGTAACGTAAGACTTAGATAGGCTTAAACAGGTTTTAACTGGTTTTAAGATTCGCATTAACTCAGCTATTTGCTATTAAGACCGTGAATCATCAGATTTTTTTTAAAGTAATGCTGAAAGTACATTCTTAAAGCTTCTTTTAAATACTCAATTTCCAATAAAACTTTAGTAACTACATGACGTCACTACAACTTTGTGTGTGGTCTTTAAACTTTGACGTCTTTGATGAGGTTACAATGGTTTGTTAACAGTGTTGTTGTTGGGTAACGGGTTCATATCCTGGTTGGAGTAAAACAAATTTTAGGGCTTTCAAAAGTTACTGAAAGTTTAGTGGATAGTTTGAACTTTTATCAGATGTTTTAATTGTTTTTTACGGTACTCAGGCCCACCTGTCTTGTGAGCTTTTAACTGTAAGTAGCAACTGTCTTAAGAGCCAGCGCCCGGATTGTAACACTCTTGGATTCGATGTGGAAGGCTACATCATAATAGATTGATAGCTTTGTGCGCGAGCAGTGAGGGACAAAGGTCGTAGCTCCATCAATGTAATACAAAATTGACTGTAACGACGTTTCCGAGGGCATTCTACATTGGCCCTACAGTTCCTTTATAGACTTCGTGTGCTTACCACCCTTAGAAAAATGGTATATTTCTTGAAGTTATACTTCTTTTTGCGCGAGGGAAAAATGATGAGAGTACATTTTTACGATGTGCGCGCACAATGTCACGAAAAACCGACACCCTGAAGTTAGCTGATAACTCTCCGGAACATCGCACAAATTGCAACTGTCAGTGTCATTGAGTGAGTAATGTCAATATCATTGTCAAAAATAACCGCACAACATCAAAAAATGTTATTCGTTGCTACAGACAGGTACAAAGAGTTTGGACACTACAAAAATCAATTTCACGACTGAATAGTAAAGAAAAACTCTGTTAGAGCATTTTTTCTCACATGCGTATGTTACGCATTTTTATGCTGACGCAAATTTTATGGCAAATCTACTTCAATGTGTATTTTTCTAATGTGAAAATAAAACGACGTGCTCGCTTTTCAATGTCATTAGTTTAGGTTTAATTTTCCCTCCAAAGTGACATGAATAAAAAGAAATAATAAAAATATTATGTGCCAGGATTAAATTTTACCGCTATCTAATGGCAGTGAATAAAACCTTTATGGAGTTTTAAATAGCGCCAACAGCGTAAATAACGTTTTTTTTTCTATATGTTTAGGCTATTTAATTAACTAATGATACCCAAACCTACCATTGCCCTACTTATATTATCCCAAAACATTAAACATCCCATGACTACATGGTGTTTATAAAACTGTTAGCAAGTCAAAAGGAACACGTGTGTTAAAACAAAAAAGTCTAATTTTGTCACTTGTATAATGTCATGTTTTTCACAGTGACTGTGTCAACAAACAGTATCGTTTGAGATATTTCAGTCTGTCCGTGCATCCGTCATTTTGTATACGTTACGGCCAGCAGAGACAACCGGAGACAAAATGTTTTCAAAAAATATTATTGGTTTTATATAGGTACTATTCAGAGGTAACATGGTTAGACAAAAAATACAATTGACAAAAATAGCAATTTTTATAATAATAAATAATATTATAAATAAAACATATTAAATTATCATCATCATATCAGCCCAGGGATGTCCAGTGCTGAACATAGGCCGCCCCCGGAAAACGCCGAGTGGGACGACCTCCCACCAGGTGGACCGACGACCTGGTCAGAATCGCTGGAAGCCGCTGGATGCAGGCGGCTCAAGACCGTTTCGAGATGGAAATCCTATTAAATTGTATAAGCATGTATTTAGTCGTATAAAAATTTGTATATGTAGTAGGTATATCAGTTATCTGGTTTACATAGTACAAGCTGTGCTTAGTTTGGGATTGGACGTGTGTAAAGCCTGTCCAAGGATATTTTATAATTATATTTAATTTGAAAAATACTCAATAATACTAGCTTGATAATAGTAGATATCAATACTTTGTGTTAATCTAAAACATATACTATTATACAAAATTTTATTCAAATTTGATCAGCCGTTATAGAGCTAAGTGGTGGAAGACATTATCAAGCAAGATTATCATAATCGTGAAGAGCTAATCCAACTGCTGTGCTAGAGTAGGCTAGAGCGAGACATAAGACAACCACACCATTTAACTTTACATAGCTCAGAATAAGTAAAACTGATGTATAAGCCACAAATGTACAGGCGAGTGGAAAACTCACAATCAAAACAACGAGAAATTTTGCTATAACTGTATTCGTTTTCATAATAATATTTCTTTCTCATTTCTTAAAATAAGATACAGTTTTATTGTGTGTCTTTTATCTGAAGACAAATTGTTTTACGATCCGTTTTAATATGTTTTTCACACGTTTTTTCGTCACAAACATGTGTTACAAACGACCCACGTTGATTAAATACCAAGTTATGACATTATACAAGACGGACAGTAACATTTTTTAAAATATTAAAACAAGAATGATGGCGGTTTTAAAAATGTTTTTCGAGACGAGACGAGTAACGTCAAATAAAACATTGCTTTGACAAAAACTTAATTGCGTAATAAAATGCGTAAACGAGGGACGTGTCACAGAAACTAAACAAACAGTAAAGGCGTTGCTGTGTCGTAACTATCATAAAGAACTGAATATTTTCAGTTTCATTCGGAAAAAAACTACAATGTTTATTCCGACAGAAGAAAATCTTGGCAAACGCTTTGACAAACACAAGGGTATTTTTGTTCAATCTAAAAGAGTTTTAATTACGCATTGTACATTAACCGGTAAATTAAAATTAATTTGCAAAACATTTTTATTTTATTTTATTTAGAACTAGCTGTCCCCCGCGCTTTCACCTGCGTTCTCATATACTAACTTAACCATCTACAAAAAAAATCCGCTTCGAATGGTAGCAGTTCCATTCCCAATTCAATAGTTTTGAGGTGATGGTGCGTCAAAGGAATCCTATTTTCCCTATACAGAATGTTACAAAACTACCCGTAAAGTCGAAAGGAGGTTAAATGGGGCCTTATATCGAGTCCATTCACAATATTTAAGAAGCGTAGTAACGCTGTATATCTTACCCCAAAAAAAATAAAAAAGCTGATTTTTATGAATGAAAATTATAAAAACTATTAAATTAGACAATTATTAATAATAGGTAAAATAGGTACGTAGGCCTTTCTGTTAAATAATCTGGTTCCCAGACCTGTCAGCTTACTAGGGTTGTTGGCTTTGATAAATTAATTATATTTTTACGGGGTATTTTGTAACACGTTGTATATTTATATATACGAGCGAGTACATATATAGATCTTAATAATTTGTCTTATGTTAAGAATTTTGCGCTCGATGAACGAGACCCCAGCCTCAAATCATTACTTTCGTGTTTACGATGACACGAAATTAGAATTCTCTCATCGTGCAATTCGAATATTGTCCTGGGGCAGTAAAAGTGCGTATAAACAGAGGATAAACTACCCATTGGTGAGTGATATGCATTAGTGGGTGTCCGATTGCCAGAGGCTACTGTAATGTATTAATCGCTACAGGTTTTCGATTTATTGTGCACTAGCGATGCGCCCTGGCTGCGCCTGAGTGGGATAATTAAAATGGACTGTACACATAAACCTTTTTGGAGAAATTCTCTAAATGATGGTGTGAAACGCATCAAAATCTGTTGTAGTGTTTAATAGAACAACGTGCACAAACAGAAACAGTAAGAAAAGGTATTAGATATTTATTTAGGGTTTAAAATTGCTAATATGTTTGATATGGTATGAAAGGTATCAGTATACATATATAGACTAATTTCTTTTTATTTACAGTTTCAAGATATACATTGCATTTTTTTTTTACTTGTGGACAGTTTCATTACTGCTTTTCGTTAGGAAATGTTCAACCATAAATAGTATTATAATTTTTAACAGTGTTTAAATTATGCACATTAAAAAATAATAACATATTTTTTTTATTATTATTCTTTTTCATTTTTCTTTTTCGTGAATAATAAATATTATTATGAAAATAAAGAAACAAATGACACCTTGTCCTACTTTATGTTTGATTGTCAGTCCCGAGACGTTATAGTTTATAGTTAGAACATAAACCGTTGAAACTTTAACTGTGATATCAATGACATCTGAAATAACCGGGTTTTGTTACTGGCACGAGGTATAAAATTAATATTGAATAAACAATACTGGAGTTTTTTATGCCTGGCACAAAACGTTCGCTACTGGTGTTTCAGTCCTCTATAAATTTGAATAGTATTAAAATTTGCATAAATTATGATATTATTTACTTATCTAGTTTCGGTGTTTGGATTTTTCATTTGATTGAATTTTTATTAATTTTATATTGTCGTGGTGACTCAGTTGTGGACGCGCTGACAGACGGTAATGAGAAATGAGAACATAATAAGGAATTAAAATATCAATAATACGTTAAATATATTCGTGTAATAAAAAACTTCAATACCAAATTTGGTACATAAAAAAACTGATTTGAATGTAAAGAAAAATCACTCATATAGCAATAGCCCATAGACGTCCTTATTGCAGGGTACAAGGTCGAGACTTAGTCCACTTCGCCCCAGTACAGATTGTAAAGCACTTGACATGTTAAAATAAGAAACGAATAGTTTCATCGGGACTAATATAAAACTATACAGAAATAGTTCCTACAACACCGTGTGCGACAACTCAAGCTTTACAACTAGGTATCAACTATCAACGCCAATACGTAAGTCCTATTTTCATCCGCTTATACATCTACTAATTTATAGTGCTATAAAGTTTTACTTGTCACTCACGCCGGGATTTATGTCCCGTCCGTCCTAAATGCGGTTTCTTCCGCTGACTGATTTCCTCATGTCAACTTCTACAGTAAACATTTGAAGCGTAGGCGACACGGGCGCCTCCGTACCGTTTACAATAGTCCATCTGTGACGTGGATATGACCAACAATGGACTTTGTCTTCTGACGTTATGTAAACAAAGTCTAATTTCCTGGACGTGTCTTTGAATCATTATTTCCGGAACAACGTCATTCCTACCCCTCGTGTTCAAGCTAATTGCGACTGTATTCTGTTTGGTCTGAATTTAAATTCAGATGTTTAGATTTTGGTAAATGGAACCCTGTCGCAAGTAGATGATGTAAATTGCGCAGGCGGCGCCGGTGATGTCGTCGGGACGCCACCGCTCATACAAACAACCGTCGAAGCGTATCGAGGAAGGATGCTTAACACTTGCACCTCTAATTATATCCCAGAAACGCGCTGAGAAAACAAATACGTCTTTCTAGTCCGCATGATTGGATTCGCCGAGGATTTTTCAATAGAAAAACAAACTTTCGTCTGTTTGTATTTTTTGAAGGTTCAAAGTAGGTACTGGCTACTAATGTTAAATACTCTGTTATAGCAGTAAGATATCTTATGAAAGAACTGCTTATGTATCATCATAAAGAATCAAATTAGGTACTAGGTCTTAAAAAGACGTAACAAATATGCAAAAGCAAGCATCAAGCTTTTATCTCTGAGCATCCAAAATTAGATACAATAAAGCTCAAACGATCACAGAGAGCAAGAAGTGTCTCCAGGAAAAAAGTTTTAAATGTTTTAAAAACGGTGTAAAAGTTTCCCAGAACACGATTGAGGACAGGTTTGTTTATGCTGCGCGCTCGCATCTAAAGCAGATGTCACTCGGATGGCTCGGCGAGACTTCCTCTAAATGATAGACACGAAAATAGACTGGTTCAAACAATATGACATGGCTGGCGACCCGGAACTACAGGTAACGTGTTCTTGGCGTGTAATGAATTAAGAAATCTATAGGTATTGAATAGAGGGTAAGAACTTACAATTAATTTAAAATTTAAAATACATAGTTTTAATATGTTGCATTGTAGAAGCCTTCTCAAGTCAGTCTAGAAGTAATTCATAATTTAAAAATGTTATAAGTGGTTTATGGTTTATGTAAACACATTTAGAAAATACCAGTTTAATGTTCCTTTCCATATGATAGTTAGTTGTAGTAAGGCAAATACCTTAATTGTAAACTTGGAATCAGCTACGTAGGTTTGTCTCTGACTGTACATATTAAGCGTCGTTTCGAAAAAACAGAGATAAATAATTTTTCGTCGACTAAAATAAATTATGAATATGACGACTAAAATGATGATGATATAAATTAATATTAAATAAATAAATATTTTTAAACCCTTTGATCTTTATAATTTAATAGTGTACTTTAGAACCAATTAGCAATATATCAACAAACTGACATAGTTTAGGGTTTACGCTAATGAGTTACGAACGTCAATCCCTATCAAAGTGGCTATTTCTAGATCAACATCCGATTTCCACTTTAATATGACGTCATTTTCCCATCATAAATATTCAGAAGCATCCGCATCGTGAGGTAAACTATACTGTAACTGGCCACTCAACACCACGACTATGATAAAATTAATATATTTTTCTATACTTTTTTGTTATTGATGTTTTTGGACAGTAAAATGTTGGAGTGGGCTTAATACAGGTACCATATCCAGGTACGCTAAGTACCCACATCATATTTAGCATGTCCCAGCATTTGCACACTTTTGCTTGCATGTTCCAAAGAGAAAGAGAGAGCCAGATGTAGGCTATGTGTGCTAACCAACAAAACTTTAAAAAAATTCAATTAAATAACATCGTAGCCGTTTAAATAACAGTTTCCCCTACAAACCATCAAGCGATTTGTCTTCTGCTAAGTAAACATCAGATAAACCACATCAAACAAGCCGGTACAAATTGAACGGGCGACAGGACGGGAGTGATTCCATTGACAAAATCCATTAATGCCGACGCATAGCGGCCGATTAGTAAACAAATGAGCCAAGTGACAGATCTGCTGTTGGCACTGTGACAACTGGCCTGGTGTGGTTGCTTCTTGGAGACAGCGTGAGTTGTGTTCACACTGGAGATGTGGTGACATTTTTTTGTTTTATATTTTTTCTAATTTTATGACAATTTTGTATCTACACTATTAATATAACCAGGTATTGTAAGTTTGGATGTACACACTATATAATTCCCGAATGATATAGTCTTTCCCCCAGGAAAACATTAATTCTCTAGGGAACGTGGCTAAACACAGTGCTTATGTAAAGTACACAAGGATACTCGCTGACAAAATTAATTATTATTAAAAAAATTACCCCTCAAAAGCTATAATATTATAAACAAACATGCTTATAGCAAGTAAAACTGCTATTATCCATATGAAAGCCACGTGTATATTGTAGATCCGTCCTAACGCGCCAAGAGTAACGGCCCAGAGCGCCCGTGGTGACAGCCCGGGCGGAACATATGTCGCGTTGTAAAAACATCACAATAAATCCACCGTCCACCGTTTATCACCGTTCACTTCGTTTTACACCCATCTATTTTGGATTAATGACAAAGTCTGGAACAAAGACAATCGCCTGTCGGATTGTTTCGGATTTTATACGGATTTCAGCGATCAAATTAAACCTGATTTATTTATTTTTTGTGTTTTAATGACGGTGAAAAACTTCAAGATGTTTGTTGTTGCGTCGATATTAACTTTTAAATTTATTTGGGGTCGTTTAGATATTTGTTTAATTTTCTAATGCCGGCTTGATTTGGGTTCATAAAAGTTAAATGAGAAGCGGTGTCTCATTCGATGAAAATCATGCTGTTGGTTTTATTCAAACATTTTAAAACTTTGGTTACATGTGAATCATGCACCTATTCAGTTTAATGAATTGCTACGCGATCGTCCAAGTTCAAATTCCTATAAGTTCCTTCTATACTTAAAAATACCCTTTTAACCAATAATAATAATAATTCAACCTATTTATTAAAATTTGGTGGTTAAAGAACATTTATTTCTCACAAGAATTACAAATAAATTCACTTACGTAAGATATTACAATGCACTATTTATGTTAGTAATCAGATAATCTGATGAGCATACAAAAAAGTAAATAAAAAAAAAACAGTTAAAATTACATTACATTATCATTACATTGAATCCCTTTTATAGGTATGTTTGTTTTTTGTATTTATTTAAATTCAAATAACCAGTTTTTCCTTTCAGTGGACAGTGTTAAAGGAAAACCTAAGAGAAAGTAAAAAAAATACAAATAAATTAATTCGGTAATACCAACGACAAAAGCTTACACAAACACTAAAGGAAAATGTCTACGAACTAATAAAGTAGGCTCGTTATAAATGACTAATTAAACATTAAACTTGGTACACACGATCACAAAACACGCACGCGTGTCGTAATAAGTTCACTTTCTTCGCGTCCACGATGCGTGAACGATAGCCATTCATTCCTTACACTTGGTTGCATTAATTGTTTCTACTCGCCATTGTGTTACGCAAAAAAAAATTACACTTCCGTTTGTGTCACTTACTGTACCTAAAGTCGAGCGAGTGGGTCATTTGTCAATACTCGAAGTGTAACAGGACGTGTGATTACTGTACGTAGCCGAGTTTTGACAGCTGATTTAGGTGCAATGGTTTTGTGGGTTGGTTAAGAGTTTAAATTAAAGAAATGGTCTGGAAAATGTTGACATGCCAGCTAATGATGTGTGCAGAACAGCGTATAGGTGCAAAACTTGCAGTAAACATTCATAAGATATAGATAGATTAACGGGCCAGTTGGCTTGCTGCACCAAAGGTCGTGGGTTCGACTCCCACTCAGGACCAACATTTCTGAGCATGAACATGTCTGTTTATTCTGTATCTGGATGTAAATGTCTATAAAGATATATTTTTTGAGGAAAAAAGGTTAGTAGAAAAGAATATTCAGAAGTTAGCTATGTCTAGCCTATTTCCGTTATCTGGTATCCATAGTACAAGTTCTGCCCAATTTGGGATCACATGGCTGTATGTTATGTATTATTAATATTATTGTTCAATAGATCTTTATTGGTGGTAATAAATATTACAGGATTACATGAATAGCGCCACAGCCTTAACACTAATTGCTATTGGATTGAGAGATTGATTACAAAGCAGCTTGGCATAAAGGCGACTTAAGGATTAGACCGATGACCACGAGCACTTTACACCAGCATGTGGTCAACAAAGGAATTCACAAAAAGGGTTAGTATTCGCTAAATCTCTGTAATATATAATTCTCTGTGTGGCGGAGGACCAAACAAACATATTACGCCTTTTCTTTAGCTGTGTACTCTTGATTAGAACCTTACCATGGTAAGTGATAATGAGCCTAAAGGTCAGAAGCCACAAAGCCTAAAAGAGAACTGGCTCTCAAGGGATTTTTACTAGACACCTCTGCTGCTAGGGTTTCTTTACGATGTTGTCCATTATTGAAAGCTACCCAAAAGCAGGGTTTCAGTATTCGTCGAACTCGCATTCCGAGGCCAATAATAGCCAGAACCTAACAGAGCCAGTAAATGATACAGAAAAAGAAACAATGACTCCCGCATTATCCAAACACGCGACCAAATGACAAGCTTCAGCATCCAAAAAATCCAGTGAGTCAAGACCACCTTGCCAAATTCCGACAGCCAATTTCACGCAGCAACCTCGAACACTAAATGACCATCTGAAATCGTTCGTATGTCAGCCCACCCGTGCGTGAGAGATTGTATTTGTTTACGTTAATTTTTACAGCGGCCACGACAGAAACCAGAACAAGAGCTGAGATGGCTTAGGTGGCTAATTATAGATGTATTTTAACCTTACCACGTGGGGTCATTGACGTTGCCGCCCCCTCTTTAACAGAAGAGATGATAATAGCAATGGGTAATATTTCATGTCAGAATATCGAGAGTTTCAATATTTTTCGTAAATCATTTTTTTTTTTGCTATGCTACGTCATGATTTTTTATTTGCGAGAAAATAGAGGTGAAATAGAAAAGCTCCAATGTTCAGTTAACGTAGCAACTAATATCATACCTATATAATCTTCTCGCCATGAAACATCTGCGTTCTAAATTCTATCAAATCAATATTCTGTAAGAGGAAGAGTTATAATTATTAAGTTCAACACTATTGAATATATCAAATGGAATACATATTGATTTGCGAAAATGGTGGTTAATTATTTACAATAACTAAATAAATGAAGTCAATTCGATTTCACCCTAAATAACGCACTGCTTTGCCAACAAGGACCTATAAGTATCTATCCTTTGAAACATAAGTAACTTAACATTTTATATAAAATGCTGCAAATTGTAATTAGTGAAATTATTTATACATTAACTACCTCCTGATCCGAAGTTTTACCGACTTTCTCGAGTCATCCAAACCTTCCCCGAGATAAATAGTATGCTTTGAGCTATTCTGGATTATATTCTATCTGTGTGCCAAATTCCATCCATATCCGTACAGTGGTTTTAGCGTTATGAAAGCACAAACATAGATAATTTCTTCCAATATTAGTGGGGTGATGTCCTACACCGTACAAATGTATCCAGTCCTTTAAGTAAACGCGCAGTCATTTGCCTAGTTTAAAATGAAACTATTTGAGTTAAACCCAACGTAAAATGAAGTTGTCAAGGTTTCCGTTTCCCCCAACATGATTTACGAGTATCCGAGAAACGTTTTGACGAACAAACACACATAGGTACCTATACATGTAAGTAAGCCCATAACAGAAATGAACTTTTATAATAATAATAGTATCCTGGGACATTCTTCTACGGCCATCTGATCCCAAGCTAAGCAGAGCTTGTACTATGGGAACCAGATAACTGATATACTATTTTTTTTTAAATACATACATATATAGATATTTACACCCAAACACAGAACAAATAGACATGTTCATGCACACAATTGTTTGTCCTAGGGAATCGAACCCGCGACCTTCGACTTGGCAGTCGGGGTCGTTAACCACCAAGCCAACTGGCCTGTAAAATTTTAATGGTAACGAAAGTTTATTTAATTGGTGACAATTAATAAAAGCAACATATTCTGCGATAATTAATTGAAAAGTTCATTAACCCTTTCCGTCACACGGTTACATGCATTATAATATTAATATGATAGGCCAGTTGGCTTGGTGGTTAGCGACCTTGACTGCCAAACCGAAGAGGGGTTCGTTTCCCATCCAGGACAAACATTTGTGCGCTTGAACATGTCTGTTTGTTCCGTGTTTAGGAGTAAATATCTATATAAGTATGTATTTAGAAAAAAAAAATAGTATACTAGCGACCCACCCCGGCTTCACTCAGGTGCAATGTAGATACTAATACATATAAACCTTCCTCTTCAATCACTCTATCTATTAAACCGCATCAAAATCCGTTGCGTTGTTTTAAAGATTTAAGCATACATAGCGATATAGGGACAGAGAAAGCGAATTTGTTTTATACTATGTAGTGATGCTAATCAGTTATCTGGTTTCCATAGTACAAGTTCTGCTTAGTTTGGGATCAGATGGCCGTGTGTAAAGAATGTCCCAGGATATTATTTATTTATTTATAGTTATTAAATAATTTTGTAATGACTTTATGACCGACGTGCGGAGACATGTAGTACTCAGTCTTTGTCAAAGAAGATGTGTATTATCGTGTAAGTGCAACCAAAAACAGAAAGAAAACACTGTTTTAATTAAAAATATCTAGAAAAGGTAGTCAGTGACACTGACCTAAAAGAGTTAACACATTCAACTCTACCTTTTAACTTGGTGAGTCATTTATTTAGTTGATCATTGATCACGCGTTTTGGAAATATATAAGCGTTAGATACAAATTGGTATTTAAACACAATGATTTATAAACTATAGATGCGTTGTCCGCGGTCAGAAATGGCAACGAAAATATTGGTAATTGACCTGATTCTATTTTGTCGCGCTCAATCTTAACGTAGCTGATATTGCATATTCATCTCGCTCTAACAACAGGTACATGGTGGCATTTAGTTTATTTCCCTTTCTTCGCGCGTATAAACGATCTAGTATTTGCGCTGTTTTTACTACCACTAATATTATAAATGCGAATGTTTGTATGTATTGATGTTTGTTCCTCTATCACGCAAAGACTACAAAACTGATTTGGTTGAAATTCAATACATATTTATGTAGAAAATATCCTGGAATAACACAGGATACTTTTTGTGCCACGAAAATGTGACATCCCTAAGGAACGCGGGTGAAACCGCGGGGGGCAACTAGTATTATAATACACTAGCTGACCCCCGCGGTTTCACCCACAACAAGCACAAAAGTTACTTCTAATACCTCCAAAAATATTAATTACAAAGTGATGATCAGTTAAGTAGTTTTCACGTGAAAGCGTAACAAACAAACTTACATTCACATTTATAATATTAGTAGGGATTATTGCTTCAATATTAATTTAGACAGATATAAACAGCAGCCTGTATAAAAACCTTAATAACAGTGCAGTGTCAATTTTCCCAGTAAACTCATTTCAGGACATTTGCCAGTAAAGGCGGGACGTCGTTCTACTAAATTACACGAATTCCCGATAAAGCATGAAGTGTCCCGTAAAAGTGGCCGCGTGTGGCCACCGGATGTGTATTGCTATGAATGGGACATTGTCGTTACACTATATTTATGATACTTACAGAAAGGACTCTGTAGTTATTCTGCTTTTGAATGAATTAGTAAAGTCTTTTAGCTGCACTATTTGCAACCCGAAGTAACCGATACAAAAAGACCTCGAGGAGCGGACATCTCATACGATTGCGTAGTTATCGAGGGCGATAGAGTAAAAAGATCATCGCTAATGTCATTTACCGAATAGCCCCTTGCAAGACTCACTAAAGAGAGTCAGACAATAGAGGCTTGGGTGAGTAAGCGTCGAGTTTTAGTATAGAATAGCGCAGCTAGAATATAATTAAATATAAATGAATATAAATATCCCGGGACATTGATTGCACACGGCCAACTGGTCTCAAACTAAGCAGAGCTTGTTCTATGGAAACCAGATAGCTGATATACTACATATACTATTTTTTTTTCTAAATGCATACTTACATAGATATTTACACCCAGACACAGAAGAAATAGACATGTTCATGCACACAAATGTTTGTCCTGGGTGGGAATCGAACCCGCGACCTTCGGCTTGGCAGTCAGAGTCAATAACCTTAAGATTAGGTTTTTTTTTTTTTTTTAAGCTACTTGGGCCGACAAACAAGCAGACGGTCCACCTGATGGTAAGTGGTCACCGCCGCCTATGGACATTTGCAACACTAGGAGCATCGCCAATGCGTTGTCGACCCTGAGACGTGAAGTTGTTAAGTCTCATGTGCCGGTAATTTCACCGGCCCCCTTACCTTTCTAACCGAAACATGTTATACAATAGCACTACTGCTTCACGGCGGAAATGGGTAAGATGGTAGTACTTCCCCGAACGAACTCTGCACTAAGAGCTCTACTACTCTATATATTGGTATTTATGGTAGAAACATATTCTTGAAACATGAACATGCAAGGACAAGTCTATCGCATCTAACTACACTGCACTAACTTCCACTTCTCAAACGCACTCTCTTTACAAGTTGCACCATACATCAAAACATTAGTGAAGTTTATGTAAACCAACCCTCAAAAAAATTTAGATTATAGGTAGAACAAGTTGTTATAAAATAGTAAACGGTTGTTGTAATTTTATTTATTACCTACCTGATTTTTTGTACTTTTTTTTTTGATTCTTAAAGTAATATAAAATTGTTATGTGTTTGTCTTTTGTAAAAATATCTAAAGTATGTTAAGGAAGAGCGATGGCTCGGCATCGAATTACTGTACCAAAAAATGTAAAACATGTTATGGAAAATAAACATTTTTTATTTGTATTTTGTATTTTTGTATCTTATCAATACTCATCATCATTCATTATCAAGCTGCTCTGTACCTAATCTTTTGGGGTCGGCGCAATGGGTAATATTAGAAAAAAACTTGCCATAATTTTTACGGGTTGATCGCCTGGCAACCTCATTGTGAATGCTTTTGTTAACCATTTGGAGCAAGGTGTAAAGTGCACATGGTCATTTTATCATCGTCACTAAAGACCCCTATGAGCTCTTGAGGTCTTTAAAGGCGACTATTGATTAGAGTGTAGTATTTGTTGCTATCACACTGTACTCTATGAGCACTTTAGAGGCGGCTATATATATGTATATTGGAATGATAAGTATTTGTCACTATCATTTTTGTTTTTATGTGAAGGTGTTGCCTCTGATGGCTCTTACACCCTTACGCCAACAATATGAACAGTGCGACTTATAGTCAGACACTAACTTAGACTTAAATGACATATTCAACCCTGAAAACATTATAAAACCTTCAAATAATCGGTGTCTGAAACAAATGCATTGCCACACGAAAAAAACCTTATAAAATATTCAAATCTATTCCATACCTTGTACAGAATCACGACGCAAAGTCCCGACAATATTTAAAAAAGGAATGTAAAAAATATAGAAGACATCGTCTCTCGTCACACGCGTTCACCTGCCTCTGTAATTACCTTAATTGAGTTTTTTCCATTATAACGCGGTCACGGTGGGGATGTCTCTGTTTCTCCAACCACACCGCTCACGATCTGTATCTTTATAATTGGCTGGGTTTCCTTCAAAGTGGACTAATTGAATGACCGCGCAATGGCTAGTGTTGTTTTGATGATCGAAATGTGAGATTATTTTCTTTGTATCTTCAGCTCAAGTTTAGCTTAATGTCAGTTATAAAATAATTTTATTCACTATTAAAGGAACTGACTAGTCAACAAATATATACCATCTATATGAAAAATAAGAGTTTTAATATCGTATGTTTTGTTATTCAAAAATTTCATAAATCATATTTATACGTATGAGGTTTGCATTATACCACTCAATTGAAAGATACTGAAATCTATCGTTATTTATAAAAATGTGTGTGTGTATGACCCCTATGGACTCCAAAGCAGCTGGACTGATTTTGACAGGATTTTCACTGGCAGATAGCTGATGTTGTAAGCAGTAACTTAGCCTACTTTTTCCCCTGGGAACGCAGGTGGGGAACAGCTAGTGCTCTTATAAAACGAAATCATTTAAAAAAAATTAAATATTTCCCTCACTAGACTAGTACAACCCTTACAAATACTTATTTCTAGTATTATTCTGGCAAAGAGGAAGCGGTTTTTCCAGTGACGTCAACAAGTGATAGAGTATCCACGCTCGAGTGAATTGAGTGACAGATGAATCGCAGATAAATATCAAGGCATATTTTTTTCATGGTTAATGATAAATGAATAAATTCTGCCAAATCACTATCAATGTAGTATGTGCCACCACAATTGATGATTAGCTAAAACAGTAGGTTTTTTTGCAGTCACGTACGTTATGAGTAAGCAAAATTAAACCTCTTCTAAGATGACAAAGTTCTCATGAATTCCGACCAATTATTACTATAGCTATCCCTTTCTACCTTAAATTCTTACTTACATACCTAAGTCTTACATTAATTTATTCCGAGATAAAGAATAATGTACCTTTGAGCAGAAGAGCTCTTAGTGCAGAGTTCGTCCGGGGAAGTACTACCACCTTACCCATTGCCGCCGTCAAGCAGTAGCGTACTTGTATTACTGTGTTTCGGTTAGAAAGGTAAGGGGACCGGTGAAATTACAGGCACATGAGATTTAAGAACTTCACGTCTCAGGGTCGACAACGCATTGGCGATGCTCTGTGGTTGCGTATGTATGTCTATAGACGGCGGTGACCACTTACCATCAGGTGGACCGTTGCTTGTCGGTCCATGTGGTATAAAAAAATGTAGAAGATATCAAATAGGTGCCAAAATACCGCATGCCTACAAACTTACAAAATGTATAGTAGTCATACTATACTGTTCCATATTGGTGCAGATTTCCTTCATCACATCACAAATGGCTTGATGGCTAGCTACTCTGACTGCCAAGCCGAAGGTCGCGGGTTCGATTCCCACCCAGGACAAACATTTGTGTGCATGAACATGTCTGTTTGTACTGTGTTTGGGTGTAAATTTCTATACAATATGTAACAAAAACCCTGTTGTTCCTTCTACCTACGTTTTAAGAATCGGTATACATACGTAATAAAGGAAGTCATTTATAATAAACTGTAAACACAAATAATTAAAATAAATATTTAATTATTAATATTTGTAATGTTATTCTGATATCTTACCTCTGCATGAAGCGATGACCCGAAATCACAAATAATAGGAAGAAGTTCTACCCGACCCGACAAAGAGAGTGGCCTCTCTTTGTCGGTGCCGCCGCGCCGCGCCGCGCCGGTTATCTACCTATTTTTTCTACACAAGTTCACGACTTTGTTACGGCTGTTGTTTATAACTTTAACGAATGAATCTTTGAAAATGTTGGTTTACACGATATTTTTATGCACAATTGATAATTGTTATAAGTACATTTAACACTTTTACATAAACAAAATAAAGTCCCCGCGTCTGTCACACAAAACCTTAAGTACCTACTTGCATTTTAATGTATTAATTTATTATAATGTCTACTAGACGGCCACGGAGATGCTGTTCAATATGACCACCTTGTACCTCGACACATTTGTTGCAACGCCTAATAATATTTTCACGTACGCTTTGTAAAATGATGCTATCGAACTTGATGTGGTCAAATGCTGCTACTATGCGTGAACGCATTTCGACCTGCGTATCACACGGTTTTTTAAACACCTGTTGCTTAACAGTACCCCAGAGGCAAACAATCGAAGGGCGTCAGATCAGGTGATCTTACGTAAACAAAACACAAGTCACTCACTAGGTCAACAATAACAACCGTTCGAAAGTAAGTTGCGCGGGAGACTGAGAAATTCGCTTATGATTCGCAGGGCGGCGGGTGGTGGGGTAAAGGGGTAGGAAGGCACGTGGCAGGGATACGAGGCACGTGCCTACGTTTTAGCGGCATCTTCTGTCGCATCAAAGAAAGCCGCCGAGCTCGTAGGCTATTTAGCGAAATAAAGATGTATTTGTAAAATCAGATAATCTAAACATTTTTTTGAATGTGTCAATTTTAATAGTTATTTGTATTTGACCTTTGTACAAGCCAATGTTTATAATTGTTGAATTCTAATATCATTAATGGTGTGCTTGTAGGTAATGTATAACATTCCTAAAAGGAATAACAGGGTTTTTGTTACATACTGTATAAGTATTTATTTAGAAAAAATAAAAAGTAGTATATATAGTATATCAGTTATCTGGTTTCCATATCACAAGCTCTGCTTAGTTTGGGACTAGATGGCCGTGTGTAAAGAGTATCCCAGGATATTCTACATGCTATAGGTAATTGCTGGATATTTTAAATCATATAATTAAAGTTGTTAGTGAAATTGAATTACTGTAGTTATGATGTAAGGTGGCAATGATTTGGCGATGGTTTGGTTTAAAAAAAAACATTACACACTGGACTAGTATTAATTCAATTAATAATAATAACTAAAGGCCAGTGCCATTAAACTCAATATATATAGTCTGATATAATAAACTTCAATTAATTCATATGTAATTAGACTTAAATGGTCCAATGGCCATAAGTAAGGATTAATTGGGTAAAACAATTAATTTCAAAGTAAAATATAATTTGCATTAACACAAAACATTTCTTTATATTCCTAAAGTACTTAAAAGAAAAATTCCATAAAAGGAAATTAAAACGGCAAATGGATTAACTATTATTTATTCAGTACTCAGCTGATTAATTTAAGTGTATATTTTAGTTTTTTAATTCTGATTAATGTTCTAATTAAACCGTAAAGGTCATTAAAAACACACAGTTTATAAAAACATAGTAACGCAACGGTCTGCGTAGTTAAAAACTAGACAACTGTCGCATAGCTATGCGTACGAATTTAATCGCGGCGGTATCCTTTGTGAACGCGTGGAAGCAAGATGGCGGCGGAGATCAAAGGCGCCGCGCGTGTGAGGCATCCGCAGTGAAATGTCACCACGGTCGATCAATTAACGGTTATCCAGGCCTTAATTCGTTATTGATATCGGAATAACAGCGAACAGACAAGTTGGAATGGCCCGGACCGTACCTTATTCGATTTTGGGTGAGGACTGAGGGATGGGAGAGCAGCGGGGAAGGTTAAATGTCCATTTGTCCACATTTACTAGCTTAGATTTATTGACGACAACCATTTTATTCTCAACTTAACTTGTTAAATTTATCTAACACTGAATTATGTTCGCACACATTATCTACTATGGTGTGAATCTTTCAAGATTTAGCCATATATTTCAATATTTTATATCTAGAGTTAGTTTCGCATAGTCTCCTACTAATGTGGGATTGAGATCTTGATGACTTGATGAATTGTTTTTTTACTAATGTATACCAATTTTATTATCATCATCTTTTTTAAGAACTATCTCACATACATTTATAACTTGAATAAATGAAAAAGAATTTAAATGTACCTACCTAGCATTTCACGAAATTACAACTACTAAGATACTTACCGATTTACGGCCAAAATTAATATACGATTCTGATCTAAAATCGCAAGATTGAAGTAGAATTTTGACATTACGTGTATTAAAATGACTGTCAAAAGGTTCATCAATCCATGAATTTTCGATCGGGATTGCGTATTAATTTTCGCCGTTAATACGATGTCAGTGACCCAAACACCACATAAATTTGATATACAACAGAAAAAAGCTGACAAGATGTTGACAACTAGACAGATAAATGACAATACAAACTTATTTCCTAATACACTTATTACTAGAACATAAAATTACGTGGCATAATGACTTGTCTACTAAACATCATAACTTCACAAGTACTTCACTCACAACTTCACCATTCATATATCCTGTGAAGGCCTATAGAAAATATATTTAATTTTGTGGAAAAGCTCATAGCTTGCACCACACATACAATGTAGTTGTCTGCTGGAAACTAGGCTTAATCGGGCCGCGATGGATACACTAATAGCCATAACAAATTGTTACAGATATACACGGCAACGCGTTATGTCGTGATGACGGCAACTATTAATATTATTGCTTGTTTTGAAACGTTGAGGACGATTTTATAGCGCACATTTTATTAAAAGAGAACCCCTCGATACTGTTATGATGCGGGTTCTATGCTTTGTCTCTTTCGTTGACTAAGCGATCACGTGAGAGGACCGCTCAAGTCACTTCATTAGACCAGTTCGACGATGAAGTTCGAATTGGGTAGCTGAATAAGATAGTAGTAAGAGGGTGTGTAATTTTGTAAGCCAAAATTACACTTGGATGCGGACAACTCTTCGATAGATGTTTCGTCGCGGCCTCTATGCTCTGCTTTTTTTGTTAACTAGGCAGACACTTGAGAAGTTCGCTCTCGGAGGCTTCGTTGCACTGACTTTGTGACGTGTAATACAAATTACCTGAATAAGGGGACTAGACACCTTTATTTATTAACGAGAGTCAGCAATACATGTAACAAAACCTGTACACTAAAACAATTCTTAAAATACAATAAAGTAAACAGGTGTTTTGTAAATGTCTACAAAAAGCTACGCTATTAAGTCTCTACTCTATAGATTCGTTTTTAGCTACTTATGTTGCTCACTGTACAATGATGGCGGAAAACTGTTTACTGAGAAGTCTTCGTGGTAGCATTGAGGAAAACGACCATCGACGTATGGGGGAGACCATGTTTTTAAATCATACTACGCTAATAAATAACAATATCCTGCGACATTCTTTACACAGGGTTATCTGATCCCAATCTAAGCAGAAAACAATACTATACTATGGAAACTAGATAGCTGACATAGTAGTACATTAGATGGACAACTTTTTTATACATATCTACATACATAGGTACCTATACTCGTATATTTGTACCTATACTCGTATATTTGTACCTAAGACAACGAACAAACAAACATGTTCATGCATACCAATGGGTGGGAATCGAAAGCACACGCTTCGGTGTGTCAGGGATTTTTTTTCTTTAATACTAAACATTATCTGATGCTGACTCAGTAACAAAATATTCTGAATAAAATTAACTATCATAGAATATATACAATTATATTATTTATTGGTTTGGTAAATGTTGGAAAAGGCACAGCAGTGTATTAGGGCAAATAGTTCAAGAAACCAATTTTTTTATAAGCTATTTAAGTTTTAATATAGGACATTAATCATTACACCACGGAGGTTTGTCTCCATTGCCAGTAGCAACTTGTAGGCTCTCAACAATAGTTAGTTAGATAAAACTGATAAGATGGAACAAAAGTTAAGTTATAATTACTTAGGGCTAGGCATTTGAATTAGTATGTTCCATTTTATTTAAAAAAAATATTTTAATGAAAAAAATACAAATTCAGTTTGGGGCCGCAGAGGGTACATATGAAAGTCAATGTTAATGTTACTGAAAGTCAAACTTCAATGAGAAGATTCGGCAAGAATCTCAACAAGGCTTCATTATTTTAAACTATATATTTTTTGGAAATTTTTATCTAATCTATCTTTATCATTTCTATTTTATATTTATTTATAGAGATCAACTAACTTAAAAAAAAGTCTAAAGTTTACAACTGTAAAATAAGTGAACTCACGCGACTGCCTTTTGTTAATACAAAAAACACTCGTTCAATGAACAAATAAGAATGTCTACACATGAACCGAGAAAAAATACGAGCATAACAAATTCAAGCCCCGATTTCTCCTAATGACATATCGAAAAGAAATAAAAGTTATTTGTATCAACACTATTGTATATAGAAGCGTAATGTGTAGTTTAATGTATGGCAATAGTAACAAAACTAATTTGTTATTGATGGCGTTAGAGAGATTGCGGGAGTCATGCGCGGGAGACGAACTTATCTGAACCACTTTAATTATGTTGAGACTTTTACAACTTACGATTTAAGTTACACTGCCCTCTTATTCAGCAACAAACATCGTCGGCGAGCCCCTTCACGCAGGCCTCGGAGAGCTTACCTTTCACGTGATTAGTAGTATAAGCGTAGTAAGCGACAGAGATAGAGCCTAGAGGCCGCTACGAAATATCCTCGAGTTGGTGTCACTTTCCATACAGAATCGAGCCCCAGGTCTTTCGATTAACGGGGCGGTTCGCAAGTGGACACCTTGACTGTTACCTCATGATATTTTGTGTTTGAGTGTCTGTTGTTTCAATTACTTGGTGTAATTTTTTAAATAGGTTTCCGGATAATATTGTCTGCTTAGTTTTGGATCAGATGGTATGTGAAGTATGTCCGAAAATGTTTATTATTTTTAAAGTGAAACTTTTATTAGATCGTCTCAAACTTTTTGGTCTGTGTGTTGCATGTCGCGTGACGGTCGGCCGCGGAGTAGGGATAAAGTGAAAGGCTTTCAAAATGACTCAGCGATAATAAAAATATTGTTTTCTGATTTTTTAATATGTGTATATAATCTAAATAATTGTTATGTATTATTTATGTCGTACTCTAAGGCACAGAGTTCAATAAAAATATTAGATGGAGATTTAGTCTACTTTTATCATTTCCCTATATCATTTCTATTTTTCAAGTGTAAAATTAAGATTGATAAAGCGATTTTTATACCCTTAATGGAATATTATTCCAAAAATTTTTAGTTAAATGTCTATAATGTGAAAAAAGTTTCACTTTTACCGTGGTTTCATAAAACCACACAATCTTTTTATTAATTTAAGTAATATTTTGTACGAGTAAACTTATTTACTTATCTACAAATAATTCTATTAATAAATCTAGGAATAATTATATTCAGTAGATAGGTTGTTATCCAAAATAATCTTAAATTATGCTGTACTAAACAATGCTTTAGTTAACTTAATAATTATACAGGAGCAATAGTTTATATAGGAAACTAATATTACTCAAAATTTTGGGTTTCTCTTTTAGACGTTACATCTAATCTTAAAGTCGACGAAGGGATAACTTTCGATTATCCCTAGCACCGCTGAGCGAGAGTAGCAAAAATTTCTAATTTTCCAATTAAATCGTACAATATAAATGGCTCATCTCCTTCCGAGAGACAGATACGAATGTACACCATTCACAGTCCAGTTATAGATGCCGCTACACAATACATGTACATACACTAGCGTTGGACATCGGGTAACAGAGCGGCAAGATTTAATGACCGCGACTGTCCAACGTTACACATGAGGAATGATATGTTTCGTCATTGCTCGACACTGTACATAGTATATAACTTATATACACGGTTGTACAACGGTGTTATTGTTTGCGGAGACAGCGGTAAGTTGCCTATTATAAATTTTTCTTTACATAAGTGATTATGATCGCGAATATGCAATGCATACGAAAATTATTCTCTAAATTATTTCAATTTGGGTTCATATTGTTTATGACTGCATGTATTTAATACTACATATATAGTCTCTATATCTATTGAATAAGGATCAAAATACTATAACAAAAGGTACATCTAGAAATGATAAGGTCCATTTTTGTTTGACATAATTACCGAAATGTGATGTTTAGTTTTTTTTTTTTCTTATACCACTTGGGCCGACATACAAGCAGACGGTCCACCTGATGGTAAGTGGTCACCGCCGCCTATGGACATTTGCAACACTAGGGACATCGCCAATGCATCGTCGACCCTGAGACGTGAAGTTGTTTTAAGTCTCTTGTGCCTGTAATTTCACCGGCCCACTTACCTTTCTAACCGAAACACAGTAATACAAGTGCACTGCTGCTTCACGGCAGAAATGGGTAAGGTGGTAGTACTTCCCTGGACGAACTCTGCTACTTTGTTAGCAAATACCTACAATGGTAAGTAAAATATTAACTACTAGCTATGCCCCGCGGTTTCACCCGCGTTCCCGAGGGATGTACCATTTTCCCGGGTTGATAAAAAATAGCCTATGTGCTATTCTAGACTAGCATTCCGGATACCGGAGCCGTTCAGCCGTTCTGTCATGATTGACTAACAAACATGCATCCTGCCAAACTTTCCCGTTTATAATAGTAGTTAGCTTTTAAAAGAACTCACTGTTCCGTATATAGCGTGTTACATTTTGTAACACGCTATATAACCCCGTAAAAATATAATTAATTATCAAAGCCAACAACCCTAGTAAGTTGTCATGTCAGGAAACCCGATTATTTAACAGAAAGGCCTACGTACCTATTTTACCAAATAATTATCTACTTTCATAGTTTTTTCCATTTTTCATAATTTTTCATAAAAAATAGTTTTTAAATATTGTGAATGGACTCGTTATAAGGCCCTATTTAACCTCCTTTCGGCTTTACGGGTACTTTTGTAACGTCCTGTATAGCTTTGAAACAAAATAATTTGAAAAGTAGAAAAACTAGTTGGTAATAGTAGAAGAAAGAAATGGTATAAACAACACTGATAGACAGAACTGCAAAAAAGCACGCTGTGTCAAATAAATCGTTGTCTTTTATACCCCTTTCACAGTTGTTATGGTGTGGTGATCATACATTTCTAGGGAACACAACGTTAAATTTTCTTTAGTTTTTAATATTAACAATAACTTATCTTACCCAAATATTTAATCTAAATTGATTAAACTCATCGCACCCTCAGTACGATAAGGGCTTAACTCAAAATTTTGCGAAATGGAGTTACGATCATATAGAGACTAAACAACGCTCTATCCCGTGAAGAGTAAAACATAGTCAATTTAGTGATAGAATAAGTATACCGATACTTCAGCCTCTTTACCACCCTCCCCGCTCAGTGCAAAAGTCACCCAAAATCGATATGTGCCCATAGTGATATTTTGAGTTAAGCCCCTATCGTTATGAGGGTGCGTCATGTTAAAGAGGTTATACCTCTATAAGCAGTACCAACTCAATATGAAGCAACAAGTTTATATAGATTTTTTTTATTCCACAAGGGTCGACAAGCAAGCGGATGGTACACCTGATGGTAAGTGGTCACCGCCGCCTATGAACATTTGCGTGATGTTGCTAAGCCTCATGTGCCTGTAATTGCGGCCTCCTTACCGTTCTCACCGAAACACAGTAATACAAGTGCACTACTGCTTCACGGCGCAAATGGGTAATGTGATAGTACCTCCCCGGATGAACTCTGCACTAAAAGCTCTCCAACTCTTTTTTTATTATAGAACATCTCTCTCTAACTGAAAACACTGAAAAATACCTGTATAATAGTGTTATTGTTTATATTCGAATATCGAAACGTTTTATCGACCACCAATGTCTTTGATGTGAAAACAAAGCAATTACAAATGATTACATAAAGATGGTAATGGCGACGACTGTGGAGGTAAACATGATGTTTTGTGTACATGACATGTATGTACACTTGTATATAATGGTATACGATATGGGTACCTATATGTACACGGAAAGATCGGCAATGTTTTTGTTTATGTACGGATATCGGAATGTTTCATCGAATGCCAGTGGCATTAGTGTCTTTGATGTGAAGACAGGATCGCAAATAGATCTGTATTACAGCAATGTGGTGCAGAAATGGGTTTGACTTATAACCAATATTATGTCAAGCAATTTATAACTTTGCGTTAATCTATAGAGCTGGGTGGGCTGTTGATATTGTAGCTCTATTCTGTCTATTGCGGAATAGGGATTTTCCTTTTTGATCTCTTTTGGTTTTAGTTATTCTGGCTAAAGTCTTCTCAAAGTTAAACATATTATGTGTTAATCCAGTCATACTTTGCCTGATTGAAAAATTTTACCAAAATCCGTTCTGCCGAGTTACAAACATCTAAATATTAAAGGATTTGTCGAGACGTACCTATAGTGTGGACAAAATATTTTTTTTAATCATCACTGGCCCGTTGGCTTGGTAGTTAGAGACACTGACCACGTCAGTGGTTTTTGGTACCCATCCAGGACAAACATTTGTATGCACAAACATATCTATTTGGTCTGTGTCTGTATGTTAAAAAGGATATCTGGTTTCCAATGTACAAGGTCTGCTTTATTCGGGATAAGATGGCTGTGTACAAAAAAAACCAGTTTCCATCCCCCACTTTACTCATCTAAAACAACATATATTATGTGTAGTTTAAAAATAAATCAAAAACAAAAACACAGTACTAAAACCCAGATCTTAAACTAGTTTTTCACAAGGAATTCCATCGCAATAATCAATCATACAGAATTCTATTGTTACCGAAGCATGTGGCTTACAAACAGTAATAACAGGTAAAATGAACAATGCCCGCGTTGACCTCATATCTATGCCCGGATCTATGTCTGTAACATTGTATATTTCGGTTGAACGTTTTTAAGGGAAACTCCGGTTGAAATTAGAATCCCAAGGTTCCGGTGTAAGTTTGGAGAGGCAGCGTTTATACTTTACATTGTATTTGTATGCTTATAAAAAGCTAAATGGAATGAAGCTTTAATCTATTTTAAAAAAAAAGTAGTATACGAGTATGTATATGAACTATCTGGTTTCCATAGTACAAGCTCTGCTTAGTTTGGGACCAGATGGCTATTGGATGGATAATAAAAAAAAAAATTCAAATATGTTAATCTAAATGTAAACCACATCTATAGCATTTTGGTTTATTTATTTTAATATCTATTCTTTTTTACTATCTCTAATTTAGTCAATAGATCAATGACTAGATTCTCTCTTAGGGAAGTCTTCAGTTTTCTCTTCAGAATAATTAAAGCAATTATTTTTATTTAATAACTGTACAAAGTAATATCCAAAATATAATATTGTTAAAAATAAAACTGGCACCTACTAAAACCTTATTTTCTTTCTTTTCGATATTTGAACTTCGTTGGCGAGCCGCTTCACGGAGGCCTCGGAGAGTTTACCTCTCACGTGATTAGTAAGTAGTATTCGCGCAGCAAGCGACAGAGATAGAGCATATAGGCCGCGACGAGACATCCTCGAGTTAGTGTCATTTTCCTTACAGAATCGAGCTCCTGGTTTGTGGTCCCCATTTGGAGGTGGGATGTTATGTGACATATATACCTACAAAAACCACCTCTGGTAGGCTGTCTCATTCACGAGGTATTTCAGGAGACACCAAGCTGTCCATTGGACCTAGTAGGTCCTACTTACACCCAAATTAACGCAAAAAAAAAACAGACTTGCATTGTCAAGATTCAGAAAAAATCGGCAAAATTTCCTAATTATTTAGTCTCCTGCATAAAATAAAAATATGATTACAGATTTTAAAAACTATCTCATCGCTTGTACCAACAAATAAAACTTACAAGGTGTTATTATGCAAATGATGAGAGCTCGGTTTCGGCTGAGTCAATACGTCGTGGACTCGAGGTGGAAGGTAATTGGCGACACGTTCATATGCCGGTAGTACCGCCCCGTAGGGACGCGATAACATCGATAGATGACCTTTATCGATAATCACTTGTTATGTTTTGTTGGGTGAGTTATCTGGGTGATGACACAAAACTTTGAAGACAAAGACATGTTCTACTCCACAGTCTGATCTCAAATATTTTGAAGGATATCCAGCTATACGATGAACAAATATTTTCAAGGCACACTGGCTGGCTAATTCCTCTAGAAGAAAATCTGTCACCAAGGTTCTTCGGGTGTGTTCCGGTAGCTGTATTTGAGAGCCATAATAGACTTGATATGGTTACTTCGGCCATAATAAAATTGTGGTCAATCACGACCCTATACATAGTAAAAAAGAAAAACGGAGGCAAGATACCATCTTGAGGTTTTGTGTTACCATCATGACTTACCGTGAAGCTAGTCGATATAAAATTTTCCACCCATAGCACTACTCTAATGATTAATCAATCTATCATTACCTTTTCTCACCAACACAGTCATCACCCCATAATTATCCTGACAAAATTACTCATATAATTTACGTCTCAAAGCAATGAGTCTTAAGCTCAATTCATAGAATTTACTGAGGTAACTCAGTAACTCGCAAATGTGGGTTAGCATTATATCGATAGCGGCTTCCGCGTCCCTAGCCCGCGAGGTGACGTCAGGTCACGATTCTACACCAAAGCAATTTAATCAGAGTACTGAGCAGTGACAGTTGCACTGAATTATAGCCTGCGATACGATCGTGTGGCCGATAGTGATGTGTTCACTGTTCACCTGTTTATCGATGCTCCCAATCCGGAAAATCCGTAGGCAACTGACGCAGTCACGTTTCTTGTTTTATATCCGTTAGCGTATTGTGTTGTGGAAACTGTTTATCTTAAACAATAGTTCATTCGAATTAACCGATTCAATTTGCATTTTTATGGTAATTAATTGATCGTTGATTATATAAACACTGACCTGGCTTAATAAACGTTCTGAGAATTTAACTGCGTTCGCAATTAGTAATTATTTCACGCTGTTCTAATTTAAAAAAATATTTTTCGCAAAATAAACGCAACCTTCATTGACTTTTATTAAAACTATTTAGTACGGAGGGGGAAAAGACCGACACATGCCTTTTATACTGTTATGTACCGTAAATCAATCAACGTAAGATTCCGATTTCAACGCGCAATACATGGATATGTCGTGTGACTAGCCATCTTCTCCAAGAATTTGCTTGGTTTGCCACATTGACCGCCATACTCATCTTAATAGTCAGGTCAGAAAAGGTGTTTCATGAAACCCTAGATAAAAAAGTTAAATGTTAATATTTTTACCACCAAATAACCGTAATAATCGACATGACAGTTTCCTGGACCTATGACATCATCACAACTTGAGAGTCAAGGCTCTTCATCAAACGTCTGTGCCATTGCATCCTCATTAAAAGTCAACGTGTTTGTTTTTACGATTGCTTCTCTACAATTTTTTTTTATCGATAATTTATTTTGATGAGTGATATACATTAAAGTAAATATTCATTAAAGTTTTTTTGGACATCATTAGTTTGTTGCTTTAATATTAATGTTATTCTTAATTGATTTCTTTTAAACAATCATCCATAGTTAGGAAAAAGCTTTGTCTCGTTATTCAATTTTCATACCCATAGTATCTAAAAGTCTTATTGGCTTAATACCAAATAAAAATATCCCGGGCATTCTATACACGGTCATTTGATCCCAAACAAAGTAGAGCTTGCACCTATTATGGAAACCAGATAACTGATATACTAGATTATTTTTTTCTAAATGCAAACTTATATCGATAATAACACCCAGGCACAGAACAAACAGACATTTTCATACACACAAATATTTGTTCTGGGAGGAAATCTAGTAAGTAGGAAATATTATAGTAGGTGGCTTATCATTCGGCTAATAAACCGGTGCAACGAGACGTTGGATAGCGAACCTCTCACACGTCTTCGTACTTTGCAAAAGAGACAGAGCATAGCGGCCATGTCGCCGAGCTAATGTAATTTACCTCACCAAACTCGAATCAAACCTCACAGTAAAATAAATATGACAACCCGTATTATGGTATCAGAGATATCAGACTGCTAAACTGGCCTTGCGATTTCGAAAGTCATGGCACCCGCGATTGACGCCATCATTAAGCAGCCTGTGGAAATCTGCTAGTAGAACCAGGGTGCCCATCTCCCCATGTCACAAATGGTCCACTAGATATGAACTGCAATCTACAAATGATGATTCGTTTCAAAGGTTTTTTTTTCGAAACCAGTCTTACTTTTAAGGTTCCGTGCCAAAATGGTAAAAAAGCGTTCCGTCGTAGAATAATTAAAACCGCCAAAAATAACACGTTTCTTGTATGGGCATGCCATAGAGGTCATAGGCTACTGTGGAAATTTAAACAGTACCTGTTATGGTTCATGGGATACAGAATATTGACTGACAGATGGACGGACAGAGGAGCCTTAGTAATGTAAAGGATCCCATATGGTGCGAATAAAGTTTGTTTAACACTGCTGTTGCTTACGTGTTCGATATCAGCCCCACTATCCCGTTCAATACGGATTCTTAATATTATGTAATGTAACCAAGATTTTTGTAAATTAGTATATAGTGTATTATAGTACTATTTGTAAGGATTTTTAATATATGTTATTGTAATTTTGTTATAGTGTCGAATTGGTGGATAAACTGTAAGGATATTATAACTTAAGTAAATATATAAATCAAGGGCTCGATTCTGTAAGGAAAATGACACTAGCTCCAGGATATGTCTTCGCGGCCTCTGTGCTCTGTCTCTTTCGCTAACTACGCAATCACGTGAGAGGTAAGCTCTCCGAGGCCACCTTGAAGCGATTCACCAACGAAGTTTCTATTAGCTAAATAAAGGGGCAGAATGTGGGATATACTACTTTTTTTTATTTTATTTAGTAGGATATATTTATTATTGTACGGAGCCCTTTGAACGCGAGTCCAAATCAGACACACCCGGTTTTTTATCTCGGCATTAATTACTACTTAAATGACGATACGAGTAGATAAATCGCGTCGGACTCACAGACGGACAGCGCTTATAATAATTATTGCCAATCTTCGGTGACCATCTTTGCTTCATCATCGCGTACGCATTCGATTGCTTGACATCGATTGACTGTAGTATATGTTAGAGGCAGATAAAACATGTTAATTATTATTTAAATTTATTTCACTAATAATATTTGGACTTCGCATGTTTTTATTTAATTTTACCTGTTTGTACGTTTGAGGTTTGTTTGTCATACTTGCAACTGAATTTTTAGCCAGCCCCCTTTAACGAGGCTTTAGAGAGCTTACCTCTCACGTGAATAAGTACTTAGCGAAAGGGACAGGTATAGAAGACGAAATATACTCGAGTCAGTGTCGTTTTCCTTACGGAATCGAATCCCAGGCCTCCCGGTCTCCTGGTTTTTACTGACATTCCTCGATTAGGTGACATCATTCTAAATCATATCTAATTCTCACCAATATTATAAATGCTAATATTTGTAAAAATGTATGGATGAATGGAGGATATTCCTTCCTTATTCACGGAAAAGCTACTGAATAATTCATGCATTAATACAGCATTCCTACTATAGGGTTCCAGGTTTAGAATATCACATGGGTTTTTTAATCCCGCAAAAATTAACCTTCACTCAGGTCCTTCACCGCTCCTAAATCAGCAAGCCTACAACAATAATAATCCAACGTAAATCCTTAAAAAAACATAGCCTAATCCAAGCGTGTCCTAGCAAGTGCATGGCGGCATATATTTTTTGTCACAGCCAAGTTGCGATAAGATCAGCGCGGGCGCAGCGCAGGGCAGCGTCTATCACAGCACAATGGGCAGGTAATTGACAAACCATGACTCGATAAAGTCAAGGCTCCAAGCCACTTGTCTCCCATGCGGTCTGTCTTTAGATATTGGATTGGATTAGACGATTTAGTAGGTTAACTTGGAGTTATATAGTGAAATTTTGTTTGTGGAATTGATTTTGAGTGTGTTGTATTTTTTGATAGACTGTCTGATTGAAGCTAGTGGAATAAAGCTTTATTCTATAAAATTATGTGCTATAATTTTATTTAAAAAAATGTTACCGTCAAATTAGTTTATTTTTAATAAAATTAGCTGTCCCCCGTGGTTTTACCCGCGTTCCCGAGGGATATCACATTTTCCCAGGATAAATAGTGGATAGATATCCGTTTAGTAGTTTTTGCGGGAAAGAATAACAAACATACTTACATACATATAATATTATTAGCATAGATGTAACTTAGCTGAATTTCTTGCTTTGAATTAAATTATGCCGTTATAATAAGTTGTTTAATTATTTAGGAGCCCTTCATAAAATACGTCACACTAAAATCAGTTTTTTTTTACCCCCCCCCCCCCCCCATTGTCAAGCTGTGTCACACTTTTGTGACCCCCCCTAGAAATATTTCGTCACAAAAACTAAGACCCCCTCCCCTCCTGCTGAGTATGATAAATTCTAAATGATAGTACACAAATTCTGAAAATTAAAAATATTTATTTAGTAATTATAATAAAATTTAAATAAATTAATAAATATCTTTCACAACGAACATATAAATATAAACTAAACATATAATATAAACGGCGAACGTAACCAGTACTTGTAGCCGAGCGGCTAACGTGCTTAACTTCGAACTACGGGTACTGGCCAGGCATGGGTTCGAGTCCCACCATGGTCGGATAATTTTCGCTATGCGCCAGGTTAATTTTCGATTATCTTCGACTGTGAGGACTCGGCTCATTGCCGAACAAACATTGGCTGTGCATGATATTCATAGAAGCCAGCTGGACTACACCAGCAAGGAATATAAAAAAAAAACGGCGAACGTCACGTTGCCGTATACCCCCCGTCCCCCCTTGTCACATCTTGTCACACTCAGCCAGACCCCTCCCCTTGTATGCGAACGAATTTTATGAACGGCCCCTTATTAAAAAAAAATTACCTAGCTAAATTTCTTCCCAGTTCATCTCAGTTGAAGTCGGACTTCCAAACCAGCGGTAACTTTGACGCTCTAGGGCTTAAACTGAATAAATACTAGTTTGACTTTAATATTTGTTTAAAAATCGAATACTTTTTTTGAACTATTTTATTAATTGTATTTTATTCTTCAAATGACAAAAATAGCCACAATAAAATCCCAGCGTTTCTACCTTAATTAAAAAGCGTTATGTTTCTCATGTCATTATCCCCAAATCCGGTACCTCAGCACCTTCCCACAATTAATAGCCTTCAGCACCTCTATTATAGAAATCGTGCTCACTACATACCGAAATCATTTAATTGCATGTCTTCCGTCATATCGACGCCAAGCTTCACTTCCGTCATTGATTGCCAGCGACCTCACCATCGGTTATTTAGATGTCACGACCGATCCACGATTCAAATCACGAACGGAAAGGTCACGGTTAAAATTTTAATAGCAATGAATACTTACGTTTTGTCCACGTCGATAAAATTACGGAATTTATAATTCGAACATGGTATCATTATTTTGAGACTGGCTGAATATATTGGCTATCATTTGGAATTAAAAGAAAAAATATTGCTTATCAAACGCCTCAACGCATTTTTATGTGCTATTTGAGTGACCGAAAATGCTGCTTTTTTATACAATCATTTATAGCGCGATTAGATCGATATTAGTGAAGGCTTTTTTAGATACCTAAAGTTTTATAAATATCATCAAAATCTTTTAAAATTGGACCTTTTTACACAGATACACATAGAATATCAATGTAGAAAAATATTTTTAAATTTCGAATTGACTCTGTGGTCAAGTGGAATGAAGATAACTATAAGTTCACCGGCTGACAGTGCCTTTGTAACAAACGCGCAACCATTAATCATACTTTTTTGTCAACTCTTCGCTAACATGACGAAATTATCTTCTTTATGGCGGCGTTGTAGGGTGTTCCTTAGCCATGGGAGCCTAGTCATCGTGGAGACCCGTAATTAGTTTTTAAATTGGATACTGAGCAAAAAAACCATGTGAAGTCCCCGCGAACCAGCATTATTTTGTTCTAACGAAAATTTTTATTTTGATCTTCTTGCTGATTGGATTTGACAAATTACTTCTGGGGAATGATCAATTTATTTGCTCGTTTGTCATTATTATCACATAATTTTGGTTTTAAGAAGAAATCGCTAGTATTTTGATTATGGTAAAACCTGAGATAAAGAAGGTGTGGCGGTCGCGAAATACGGAAGGCCATGGTGCTTAGAAATAACACATCAATAAGAATCATATTTTGCGCTTTTGTTAATGTAATAAATTACCTATTATAGATATGAAATATATTATGAAGTAATTCAATATTAAGTAATATTTTCATATAGACTGAGATTTTACTGAGTAGTAGAGCTCTTAGTGCAGAGTTCGTCTGGGGAAGTACTACCACCTTACCCATTTCCGCCGTGAAGGAGTAGGGCACTAGTATTACTGTGTTTCTGTTAGAGAGGTAAGGGGGACGTTAAAATTACAGGCACATGAGACTTAACAACTTCACATCTCAAAGTTAACAACGCATTGGCGATGCTTTGGTGTTGTAAATGTCCATAGGCGGCGGTGACCACCTACCATGAGGTGGACAGTGTGCGCGTTTATCAGCACATGTAGTATAAAAAAACGATTTTTCACGGTAGTAGAAGTTACTTTGCACTGCTCGTCTGACTAGGCACCACTTTCGTATAGAATTTCTTGGTAGAGAGTACAGTTTACTTTGTACTGCCCGCCTGACTAAAGTGTGCTCCAGTTAAAAATCTATCACCATGCACCTGTCAGTTTGTTCAGGCAGCTGCTCTTGAGAGGCAGTACTTTCCAGGTTTTGTGGCTTTACCATCATATACCACATACTTACCGTATTGAATTGTGGTCAACATACCAAACCAAGTAAAAAATAAAAGCCTACTTATTACAAATTCCATGAAATTATATTCAAGACATATTTATTCGATAGTTTTATTCAAATGCATAATCAATATACTCGTATATTAAGTACCTTATTTGTTAGCATCTTCTCAGCTATACAGTCACGAGCATTAATATATAGCCGTGGAGAGTTCACAAACACCTAACACCCTTCAGATAATTCAACAGCACTGTACTCACATCGACAGAATTATTGTAATAGTTGAGCCGAGAGAAATTAATAAATGAATCATTAAACCAGCCCGCTTATTCAGCTAATATAAATTTCGTCGGCGAGCTGCTTCACGGAGGCCTCGGAGAGCTTACCTCTCACGTGATTAGTAGTATTAGCGTAGTAAGCGACAGAGACAGAGCACGGAGGGTGTAACGAAACATCCTTGAGTTTGTGTCATTTTCCTTACAGAATCGAGCCTCAGTTATTATTGCAAAAATCTCCGTGATTACAATTTATGCTGCTGAGTTTCTTGCCGGTTCTTCTCAGTTGAAGACTGACCTCGAAACCGGTGGTAGTTTTAGCAACTTTGACCTTCTTAACTCTTTCAGTCACACGTTTACATGCAGTAATGACTTTATGACCGTCGTGCAGAGAAATGTAGCACCCGGCCTTTGTCAAAGAATATGTGCAACCAACAACCGAAAGACAGCGCTGTTTTTTTTTAAACATCTGGAAAAGGTGGTTAGTGTCACTAATCACTAAGAGCGAAAGAGTTAAGTGTCCTGCGCAGGTCCAAAATTCTAAATTCAAAACCATTTATTCAGTTTAGGCCCTCGGAGGGCACTTATGAAGGTCAAATTTAAAGTTACTGAAGCTACAACCGGTTCGGAAGTCAGCCTTCAACTGAGAATAACCGCCAACTAAATAAATAGTTAATTTTGTTTTATATAATAGCTTATGACTGTACCTGATAAGTATTGCAATAAATAGCACAGTTATCTAAGTACTTACATAATTTACTTATAAATACTATACTTCATGCCCTTTACCACTACCATGAAGTACTAAACATTAATGTAATTAATGTAATTAATGTAATTACAAATTACCTGCGGATAACTTGCGAATCAAACGCTCTTAAATAAGATTAGATAATTGATTTATTAAACACAGATTTATAAATGATTTATTGTTTGAAGTTGCCATTTTATTGCGCTATAAACGTAAAACGTAAATAAGTTTATGTGATCATTGTATTTTAAAGCGTTTATATTCATTTAATGAGCAAGGAGTTTGACAATCTATATATATAAAAATGAATCCCTATTTCCCTTGGTCACGGCATCACGCATGGACGGTTGAACCGATTTCACAAATTCTTTTTTTTGTTGTGTTTGTTATTGTCAGGAGATGGTTGTTATGAAAGAAAAAATAAAGAAAGTTGCGCGGAAAATTAGGAAACTTAAGAAAACATAACGACCATATTAACTTTTCTAATGTAACCTTACCGCTTTTGACAATATAAACTCTTGTAATGTAACCTTATGGTGTTTGACATAAATGTCAGTCGTTTGACAATATCGTTTAAAACAGAGGCATGGGTCGGTATTATATTGATAAAATAATTGAAATTTATCAATACTTAGTGCACATTTCACAGTCGATTCAATCGGATTTTTTTTAATCATACCAGTTCGAATTCAACATTCGAATATAATATTGAAGTACGATGAATTTTCATGTATTGTTTGTTTATTATAATTAAGTAAATATGGCTAAACAACGTATGCCGGGTCAGCTAGTAAAATTTATGAATTCAGTTGACGTTTCATTGTCAAGAATTGTCAAGTGCCTGACAGACAGCGATTTGGCTCGCCACTAGTTTCAGCAATAATTATAATAGAACCAGTTGAACCAACCCCACGTCAAGTAAACTTCGTCTGATCAGCCTATTTTCAACTCTATTTAAACTATAGGTAGTCCTTATTAGACCACAATTTATATACCAAACGTTCCTAATTAGGAAAATAACTATACGATTACCGTTCCAAATATAATATACAGTTCAGAAGCATTATTTCAAGTGAAATTATACTAACTTACAATAAAAAAGAATTCATGCCTCGACCAAGACCAGTCGAGTGTCGATCACAAGTCAGCCGTCTTCATCGTGCCGGGATATGGTATAAAATAAATAAAATAAGGTTTAATATGCCAAAGACATCTTTCAGAAAGGCGCCATTCTATTCAAAGATCTCTGAACAAGACGTCAATGGGATTTAAATACGTCTTTCTTTGGTGCCCGTTTTACTGGGGCCACTAAAAATGTTGTAGAGAGTTTAAATAAAAAATACTTTCTTATTAAAATTGTTGACATCGCATCTCCAATTTCACCGCCGCCTATTGACATTTGCAACACCAGGGGCATCGCCATTGCATTGCCGACCCCGAGATGTGAACTTATAGTCATGTGCCTATAATTTCGCTGCCCTTTTACTATTCTAACCGAAACAGTAATTACAAGTGCACTACTGCTTCACGACGAAAATAGATAAGGTAATATTTCCCCGGACGAACTCTACAATAAGAGCTCTACTACTCAGTAAAATCTCAGTCTAAATGAAAACGTTACTTAATATTCAACTACTTCATAATATATTTCATATCTATAATAGGTAATTTATTACATTAACAAAAGCGCAAAATATGATTCTTATTGATGTGTTATTTCTAAGCATCATGGCCTTCCGTATTTCGCGACCGACACACCTTCTTTATCTCAAGTTTTACCATAATCAAAATACTAGCGATTTCTTAAAACCAACATTATGTGATACTAATGACAAACGACTGAATAAATTAATTATTTCTTAGAAGTAATTTGTCAAATCCATTCTAAGATCTATTCAATAAACCAAACCAGTTTAAACTATACTATTCCTACTAGATAATAGATAACTGAGAACAGCGTGGAATTTTGTCGTCCGGACAGGTTAGCTCTACAATTCACGCTGAGTTAATGGCCAAAGCGTTTCAGTTCAGAAACAATCGGCCGGTTGACGGCGACCACTCCACTGTACTGTCAATCGTATCATTAAGGAACTGCCAGCGGTGGGTCACACATCAACTACACTTCATTAGCCACTCTTCAACCTATAGCTGCACGTGAGACACATTCCAGATGGATTTTGCATTTGGATTTAAGTGGATCCGAGATTGATGTATAATGGTGGGAATTAAGGGCGTTTGTTGGGCATTTATATTGTCGGGAAGAAGTCATGAATGGTAATCGATTAATGCGGAAACTTTCTGGTGGGTAATTAGTTTAATGAGGTAACTGTGGAATAAGATAGAGGGAAGATTAGTGATGTCTTCGGAGGTTTACAGCAGATGTCCTTCTGTATCTGTTTAATATTTTATAGAACACAATTATTTCATTGAAAAGAAACTGGGCTATTGGAAAAGCTCATGTTAATTTATTAATCTATATACAACGTGTTACACAATATCCCGTAAAAATATAATTAATTTATCAAAGCCAACAACCCTAGTAAGCTGTCATGTCAGGGAACCACTATTTAACAGAAAGGCCTACGTACCCTTTTTACCTAATAATTGTCTACTTTAATAGCTTTTCTATTTTTCGTTCATAAAAATCAGTTTTTTTTTTTGGGGTAAGTTATACAGCGTTACTACGTCATTAAATATTGTGAATGGACTCGTTATAAGGCCCCATTTAACCGGCTTTCGGCTTTACGGGTAGTTTTGTAACACTCTGTATAAGCAAAATACGCACCATCTCCAGAAAACTGTACATATCGGTATGGGACTGCTTCCATTCGACAAGGATTTTTTCCCAGATGGTTACAGGCTATATGATATTGATAAATGTAAGTGAAACCGCAGTAGGGAGCTAGTAACAAATAAACATTTACACATAATCGTATAAATGAAAGACTTACAAGTTATTTCTAGATCTAAAATATTTGAACTAATTTATTGTACGGCATTTATTCTACTAGTAAATACTTACATATGTGGGAAATTAACCGCCTATTATGACGTACACTTTTTAATATCTAAAGTAATAATTCACTTTGATTACAAACTTGTATTTTTAGTAATAATCATAAATAGACCATCTATTTTTATCCTGGCAACATTTGCAGATTGAGTTACATAAATATAAAAATGTCGGTTTGTCATCTGCAGACGTCTGCTCCGAATTGGATGTAGGAAGTTTACGAATAAACAGTTTAACTGTTTTTACGAGTTTTTTCATTGCCCTATAAAACCAATACGAATCTTGATGTCACTACTGTAAACAAATATTAGTCATTTTGAGACTAAATATAATGTTGCCAGTAACGGAAAGTCGGTTATCACAGTATGGACTAATATAATTCTAATGATATTAGAGATAATTAAATATGAAAGTAGATATATTAAATGGTCAAGAATAGAGTAAGAACGAAAAAGAATGTGAGAGAGTGATAGGAATAAATCAAAGAAGTAAACATAGTACCTAACCTCAATGGAAAAAATTCAAAAATTATAATATTTTCAGACAAGATCAGTCACATACTTATATGGTAACACTAAGGTGCTCAATTGAGCCGGTCTTTTTGACGACTTTTACAATTTACTAGCTGTCCCCCGCGGTTTTACCCGCGTTCCCGTGGGATGTCACATGTATTATAAAAATAATAAAAACCTTCCTCTTCAATCACTCTATCTGTCAAAATCCGTTGCGTAGTTTTAAAGATTTAAGCATACATATATAGGGATATAGGGACAGAGAAAGCGACTTTGTTTTATACTATGTAGTGATATTGGAACTGTGTCATTAGGGCCGAGCTGAATCAGGTTCACGAACCCCTAGTAAATTTTTTGATGTGTAGGATTGGGCTCACCGAGTATCTTCATAGGTTGACGACATGCTTAATGTTCTGCTTTATAGCCTATAAAGGAGAACATAGGCTATCATTTCGGCTATAATATATATGTATAGGATAAATATAGAATATAATTTATAGGCCAATAGTATTGATTCATAACGAAAAATAGAATGACATAATGCTGGTTTAGTTTTGACTAAAATATCAATACACATTTACCCCTTATATCAGCCCTACCCCCTTAAAAAATTGTATATCTATCTATCTAAGTAGGTATATCGACTTTTATTTCCATATCTGTATTTTTTTATTTTATTTAATTAACAAATATAATGACTACATTTATCATTTTAAATGACAAGTAATCCAAATATCATTATCAATACCTGTCGATGATTTCTCAATAGGTATGTACTTAATATTTATTTTCCTCATCATTGACTGTTCGTTATAACACTTCGTTGTGATCCGACGACCAAACGTCAAATACCTAAAAATACCATTGAAACATGAGTTATAATCATTCAATATCTTCATTGCATATTCAAAATTGAAGAAAAAAAAGTTGTGCTCTCACACCGACCAGCTCGGGCCGTCTATCAACGTATGACGTACTGGGAATATTATTTTTCACCTGGCAATGTTGTTTGGCGATCGAATTTGAGCTCAACAACCTTAATAATAAGGTGGTAATTATTTCTTAGGATGTGTAAGTAGTGATTGTGATGAACGTCGGGATGTCAAAGCGTCGCGAACGATGCGCCGACGCAGGACAGTCTCGTGCTGAGAGTAATCTCAGTCGACCTCGCGCGTAGTGATGTGCGTTGTAAAGTGAAAGTATAGATATTACTTTATCGACATTCGTCTAAGTCTGTATCTGGCAGTACAAATTTAACTTATGATTTGAAATTAAAACAAAAAGTCAAGACTAATTAACAACTGCACTAGCTTATATTGTTTACTTATATAGTTGAAACTCCAAAAGCCATTCAAAATTCCATTACATTCAACAGACTTAGGACAGCGTCCCCGCGGTTTCACCTGCGTTTCCGAAGGATGTTACATTTCCCGGGATAAATTTTACGGCAATACCAGACTACAATTAATCTCTGAACCAAATTTTATCCAGATCCGTTCCCTCGTGCTGCCGTGATTGGGTCACAAACATCCTTCCATGCAACTTTCCCATTTATAATAATAGTAAGATTAATTTTGTTAATTTTATCGATATCGGTTATCGAATAAGTGTTGTGACAACATCATTAGTGTCTCGACGGGGCGCTTGGGTCAGAGAGTCGAGACAATCTGTCAAATGGAAAGAATCACACACGGTCCAAGTCTCATACCGCCGTCCTATTAATCATATTTCGACCTTTTTTACCAATTCCGAACGTGTGTTCTCTCAGATAATGGCTACTATTCTGACGCCGATTTCACAAAGGTATCTTGTCTACTAATTTACTGGATTTTGTCTTTATATTCATGTAATTAAGGTTCAAATTGGCGTTGATAGTACCTACCTAACCATACGCATGGTAGGTAATATCGAGCGGTAAGGTCTTTTAAACAATACTTGTCGTTTGATTTGAGATGTCATGTTTCTTAGATAGGATCTCGGGGATTTTTGTTTTGTTTGACGGGGTCAAATTTGTTACATGTACTTCAATTACGTTTGACACAGTTAATGCTGATTTCGATGCAGCGTCCGACTGTTCAATTTGTTTGTATATTTAGATCATCTATCTCTTTGATTAGGCTGCGACTTTTGAAATGTTTTGACGTATCGTAATTGTTGCGACAAATCAAATAGATATACATTCTTAATGCTTTCACATTCTGTAACCACATGAGGAACAGAGCATTTATTTAATAATTTACAAAGATTATTTGTTTTCATTATTTTTTTAATCTTCCAGCTATCAAAAAGTAACAAGCTGATTGGCGTGGCGTTTATGATTACGTACTTCTTACCGGTCACGGATGTAATCCCAGCCTGGAATAAATATAGCAAAAAAAATGTTGATATTAACTTTGCAAAAGCTTAGTTCTACATAAGATGATCCCCGAGCATAATTTTAAATGAATCACAGTCTGGACATTACACCTAAGTAGGTATTACTTAATATACTTCAAGTCTGCTTCCAAAATAGAGAAAAAAAAACACGCACGAATGCTTGAATTCACAGCCTTTCTTGTTGAATCTGTTTTTCATTATCGGGATCATTTAATTCCTTAATCATTGAGATAATCGATAATTGTTATCCCTGCCCTATTCGATGCGTTTAGTTTGTCGTCTCTCTCTTATATGTTCAAATGGAAGTTCCATAACAATTTAATATTAAGTAACGCCAAACTACGATCACCGTCTTAAATCCAAGGCCGTTTGCACACTTCATTACACCAATCCATATAAGTCTCGTTTGTATGACATTGGCTTCTTTATTTACGTGAAGTAATATCAAAAATTGCTCGTGACAATTCCATAATGGATGTTCATCCAAAACTTCCCAAGTCTTAGTACTATCCAAAATTTTGCGGACATTTAATAGACGACCGTTCTTATGCAGATTGTGATAAGGACTAATATAGAATGGCAATAGTTTTTGATTTAAGATTAGAGATGGTGGTTGTCGCTCTTGACACAGATTTGGTTTGGTGCCCAGTTATAGCCGTGGGCTACGCTTCGTAGGTGATATTTGTTGACATTTTGAACAAAGCGAATACTCCTTAGTTAAATGACACATGATTACTGGCGTACGAGTTGTTCATTAGTCTCGGAGATTAATAACGTAACAGCCAAGTCTAATGAGATTTGTAAATCTGCTACTTTTCCACTGAAATTAGGTAACTTTATAACAGCATATTTTAAATTCTTTAAAATTCTAGATTTGACTTAAAGAAGTTAAAATCTCTTATATAACTTCACCTGTTAGTGTGTTTAGGTCAAATCTTGCAACAGATTTTTATTCCAGCTCCCTGCAACTGATTGAACTGGAATTTGCCACATAATTTATAAGCTAATGTCTCAAGGTTCAAAACCACTCCTTATACCAAAACCACCAATACCAGACTACAGTCACATGGAGATTTCACCAATCTCAAATGGAGTTTACTGTTTTTGAAGACTCCAAATGCCCTCGAAATTAAGTTTATCTTGATTCTCTATGATACGAATGCACAAAGTACAAGGCACATATGACCCCTAAGTTCATAACCAGGGGTCCCATCCGTCTCGCCGATAGCATCTGACGCGTCTGTCATTGTACGCTGTCGTTCAATATGAGAACCCATTCGTTTAATTGTGACGTCATTGTTTCAGTCATCAGTCAGGTTTGACGCGGCCTTCGTGTGTCGTGCGATTTGGGGATGTAGAGGTAATAATGTAAAGACTGGTTGATTTATTTTTATTCTTAAGGCTATATATATAATATATCAATAGGTTAGGTTCAAAATTTGGTTTTATTAAGGGTTTAAAGAAATAAATATCGAAAAAAATGTTTCGACTTTGAAATCGCAATTTTTTTTATTATTATGTGTTAAATTATAAATGTATCCCATAATGAAATTCTCGTGGCTCCTGGGTCAGCCCAAATTCAATTCTTGGATGTCGCAGAGTACACCTGAGTAACATCACATCACTGTAATAACCAACGCGTCCGCCAAGAATAGTGCAGCCTATGTTCCACAATGGTCATCCCTGGGTAGATATGCTGTACATTTTTTCCTTGATTTTTCTTCGGTTTGCTATTCTTATTGACTTCAACTACTGTTTTTTGACATATCTATACATTATTTAACACTATGGTAAAGGCGTCTCCTTGTCACTGCCAACGCACGGCGGCACCGTGAGAAGTTACAAAGCTACAATTGATTTCTTGCTAAGAGCCACTCCAGACCTGATGCTTTTAGCAGCTGTGATCGGTAATTTAACTGCGCGTTGTTAATTGCTCAATGCGCTGCCTTTGATAACTAGAAAAAACATAATCGGTATTTAGTGACGCATTTATTTCAATGTATGTAAGTGTTAGCGAAATATTTGTTGAGTTTTCTGATCCTCCTGTGGCTTAAAGTGAACAAAAACTTAAAGAATAAAAGAATTTGCACTTGAAAATACTTTCAAGTCGTTTATTGTAATTTAAAGATAGATCTGGCAACTAAGCTCTGTACTTAGTACTTAGTTTTCTGATCCTCCTATGGCCTAAAAGTGAACAAAACCTTAAAGAAGAAGAAGAGCTTGAAGAGTACGCTCGAAAATAAATAATATCTAATCGCTTATAGTAATTTAAAGATAGATCTTCCGGGTAAGCTCTGTAAGTACTTAGTTTTCTGATCCTCCGTATTCTAAAAGGGAACAAAAACTTAAAGAAGCTTGATGATCTTGCGCTCGAAAATAGATAATATCTAAACGGTAATTGTAATTTATAGGTAGATCTTTCTGTTTAGAGTTGTCAGTAATTTGATTAAATACAGTTAAAAATATTAGTCCACGTTAAGATGACATAATCACGTAGATGATGAGTCGTCACACAATGCCCTCTTGACTCTCTGCAACAACAGAATCGCCGCTGTAGTCTGTAAAGCCTCTAATTCCAATCACTCGCAGTTTCATATCGGCAATTACTATTAATCTTTTTTATACGTACTATGTCCTTTATTAGTTATTATCTCTCAACATCTTAGTTCTTGTAGCTGTTAAATAATTTCAATATTAGTTTTCCTTATAAAGGTGTTATTAAATATTCTGGGAAAAAAGGTGTGAGTGATAGGGATTTTATAACAAGCATTATTGGTAATGCCTCTATTAATAACAATGATGTTATATGTAACGAAAATCATGATAGAGTTTAATATTTTTACCAAATACTGACGTTTCACAATTGGGGTGTAAAAGACCAGGGGTGCAATTCCACTAACATATTATGCACCGAACCATTACCATATCACAACCAAACGTCAAATTTGACGTTTAATCGTATTGTACTAAACACACCAACGATCGAACTGCGGTTGTGTTTCGGTTGTAGTGCGTAGGAATACCATATTTATGAAATGTCAAAAACATTTAGTGGAATTGGGCTCCAGCAAAATAGACAATCACAATGAGTCACTAATAACGTATGTAACAAGTATGAAATAATTTAATCCACAATTAAAAGAACACAAAACATCTTATGAATTTCGCTTCCCGCGACACAATGATTCATTATACAAAAAAAAAGCTACAAGACATTATGCAAATACGACGACAAATGGTCCGGTTACCTAATCTCCATATCAAATTAATTCCCAACTAAAAAACAATGCAACATTTAAAACTGGTACAAAAGACCCTTTCTTATCTCAATGCAGACTTGATCTACGAAATCTGGAATGTCGCAAGAGACCGTGTGAATCCGCCTTGTTGCATTGCTCAAGAAAAAAAAAACAACCGATAATTCACTTTGCTCCTATTAAGAGACGGATCGGTCATTTGTAAAATTGTCTAGCTTTAGGCAATCGCTGGATTGGACAGTTATGAAATTACCATTGCGTAAGTTGGTCACATCACAATTTTTACTCTATGTACTCTACTCACGCGACCTTTCTAATGTCCGAATCGACTATTTCTATTTTTCCGCTCGACGGCAAGTAATTTAGGAACTCAATTTTACAGCGTTGTTTTAGAGTTGTTTTTCGTATGATATGATTCAAGTGATGGTATTAAAAAATGTGACGATGGAACGCATGACACGTATGTGCATCACGAAGTAGATCACATTCCAAATTCAAATAGCACGTGATCAAATAAAATTGGATACGATTGAAGGTTGGATCTCAACGAGATTGGATCTGCATTGTTTGGTGATTCCATGAAGAAAGTGATGAGGTAGCTATTTGATGTCTTTTCTTTCCTTTACGCACCCTTTATTCATTATAATGAATAGCCTTATAGAACCTGTTTAAGTTTATTGATTTCGTTACGCAACCTGTCCTTAACACCTTTCGTTTCTCGCTTGAAGTTCTTGCGATTAGGTTTTAAGCTCTTAGTGATGACCTTTTAAAGAGCTTTCAAAAAAAAAAATATCCCTGTGCGGTGGCCTGGCTGGATACTACCGTCGAGTTGGAAGTTTGTTTGCCAACCAATACCTAATTCTACCATGTTTCGGCAGTTCCACATAGATTCGAGTTTAACGAAATTGCGTTTAGATTAGGTAAGATATAGGTATACGTTCTATCACTAAGAATACATCGTAGGAAGGCCAGTATTCAATGTATATCGCGTAAGACATTGTCTCAGCGCCAATCTTGCGGTGTGGTGCCGACAAAAGGGTCCACTGTTTATTTGCTGGCCATACCTCACTTGCGGTTTATGGAAATTGCTTCGGCATGTAAGTAATTTTCTAAGTTGGACCGACGACCATTTTCTAAAGGATTTTTACTTTGATTTATAGTTACTGGAAGTGATTCATAATTGATAACAATTTTTGTGACACCATATGGAACATAACTTATTTTCGACATATTTTTGGAACTGTCTGAATTTGAATACCTACCTAATGTTCTGAATTCTAAAAGTTTGTCCACCAGACATAAGGACAAAAAGTTAAAAAAAAAATATTTGAAAAATCTGCCATTCTTTACAGTCCTCATAAGCAGATTCAATATCTCAGTTCCTATTACACCAAAATTCGTTTTATATTTTATTTTCTAAAACGCCAGTACCAAATAGGAACTCTAAACTATTGCTATATCTTCGTCCATCCCACTAAGCTTATAACCCGCCTAAAACCAAATTCCCTCTAAGCCAAAGAAGCTATGGTAAAACTTGACTTCGCAAATCATCACTACTTCTTCTTAAGGTCTTGCAGGAAGAATCATTGAGGTTAGATTAGGAAGATGATGGGTTTTGTAATTTTATTAAAGGGCTATTTGGTACACCGTCGTGTGGTGTTTGTAACTTGTACACGAGGTATGCTAATTGGGTACTTAGCTTCACGTGACGGACCGGATAGCGTGGTAGCGAATTTCGATCTAATAGGATCGAATAGGCGGACACTAGTAAAAAGAAAATCTGATAGTGCTTCTGCTAGTGATTATATTGTTGTTTCTATATTTGTATCTGTGATCTCAATGATATTATCTATGTTAATTATGTGTGAGTCCAGGGGCTCGATTCTGTAAGGAAAATGACACTAACTCGAGGATGTTTCGTCGCGGCCTCCATGCTGTCTCTTTCGCTAACTACGCTAATACTACTAATCACGTGAGAGGTAAGCTCTCCGAGGCCTTCGTGAAGCGGCTCGCGGACGAAGATTGTATTAGCTGAATAAGAAGGCAGAATAAATGTTTTTTCTTTCTTTCTTCTTCGTCACAGCTACCATAGATATAATAATAATAATAATAAATATCCTGGGACATTCTTTTACACACGGCCATCTGGTCCCAAACTAAGCAGAGCTTGTACTATGGGAACCAGATAACTGGTATATTACATATACTACATTTTTTTTTTCTCTATATATACTTACCTATATAGATATTTACACCCAGACACAGAACAAACAGACATGTTCATGCACACAAATGTTTGTCCTGGGTGGGAATCGAACCCGCGACCTTCGGTTTTGCAGTCAGAGCGTTAACCACCAAGCCAACTGGCCTGTCAATATATAGTCTGATATAGAAATTTACTATAACTACTTTCTGAAGAAGACACAAAAATTTTGTTGTCGATGAAATAAAGTCAAACCAAACATTTATCTTCAAATAATCCATAAGAATATCAAATGATATATGGGAAAGTCCATGTGTCGCAAACAACACTCGATTGCAGTGATTATAGTGATATCGACAATATTAAAATGACAACTTATAATCGATGGACACTCCAAAGCGATAGCGATAAGACTCGTAATGAGGCTTCGATAGCCGCTATCAATGTCAAAGTTATTGTGAATTGATTTCGTGTGAATTTTGCCGACTGGTTTGTTGATGTGAACTAACTTCGCAATATTTTGATTTTATAGCTTACTAGGTTTTCAAACCATGCCTTGCTATGTACCTTCGCAAGCATGCGAAGAACAAGACACAACACTTTATCGCTATCGGATAAAAAGATTAATAAGTCATGGTACAAATATTATATTTTTTATATTACATACTCGTATACTGTTTATTTAATTGTAATTTTTTGATATTTTCTTTCTTAATATCCATACTGTTTAGTTAGGTTTTGACACAGTTTTATTGCCATTTAAAAAAAAACAACAAGCATTTAATGAAATTAACAGAAACAATAAAACTGTTTGCAGCAAATACTTTCTTTTACTTATTATTTCCCGTAATATCTGAGGATATGATTGATCAGCTGTTCGCAGAGGCCGACGACAGTTAATAATAGAACCCCTCTTTCACTGAGTTGAAGTTATAAGCTGTCGCGGGGTAAAATAGAAGATCCATTACCGAACTGCCCCCTCATTCAGCTAATAGAAACTTCGTCGGCGAGCCGCTTATCTCTCACGTGATTATACTACCGGCATGCTATGATGGCCGTTTTAACGTTTCACATTGTCATAGGAAAAGAAACTGTATTGCTTTGGAATAAGGTTGATTTCCATCATCATACAATTAGCTGTTGGATCAATAGATGCACCTTATGTCTGAAGGAAGATATAACTGAAGGGAGACGGAGCATGGAGGCCGCGACGAAACATCTTCAAGTTAGTGTCATTTTCCTTACAGAATCGAGCCCCTGGTCCTATTTCTACCAAGCAATGTAACAGTGAGTTTACTCGGGTTCTTGAGGGTTTTTTTTTGCTCTGATTAAATGTGTCCTATTTGTAAATCCAGAAGAAATACCATTAAGGTGCCAGTTTCATTTAAATCCGTGCTGCCGTTTATGCGATATAAATATTTTTTTAAACCTCTGTGTGACTCATCCTTTCCCGGACAAATGTTCTATATAGGAGAAATTATAAAAGGATAACATATAGATAAGACTGTATAGGAAGAGTAGCGAACATTTATTTAACTTTATTGTGGGGCATTCTTGTTATAGGATAAATATAATGGCAACAACAGTTCAAAGCAAATTTAATAAATCGCTATTTTCCTAACACTTGAACCACTTTTAGCTAAAAGATCTCAAAATGGTGGAACGTTGACATCTGAAATTAATATTGCAAATTAAATAAAGGGAAATTTTAAATGTGACATTTAACAAAACCTCGGCATCGTGTTCATTTTTGTTTTAAATAGTAGGGCATTTCCTCCCTTCATTTATGTGGCAGGTCCGTAGAGTTCCCGACAAAATTATAGTTCCGTAGAAGTTCGGGCTCCACAGATGAATCACCATTATAGCGAATTGTCATACAAAATGTGACTAAAATTAAATGAAAACGCTGACGTCACAGATTGGTGGAAATGCATCATATTTACAACTTAAATAATATTAGCTTTTGAAAACATAATTCAATGATTTACTAGTCTATATTAGTATATATTTAGATAAAAACATGAACATTAACGTTGTACATTTTTACCGTCTTACGAATTGTCTCAGGTCACGTGTCCTGACGCGAGTTTAACATTTTTACCCGTCCCAAGAAAAGTGCTCAATGCCGCTAAATACGTTTTCACTTCAAAAAAATAAAAGTACATATTTGTGTTATTAGCCATATGGTTTCCGTTTACAAGCTCTGCTTAATTTGAGATCTGTTGCCCGTGTGTTAAAAATGTCCCTGAGTATTATTTTTATTTACTAGCTTCCATCTCGCGGTTTCACCTGCGTCTAATATCTAATGTATCCCGGTATTATAACAAGCCCACTGTTTTTCCTAGATGAAGGAGCTTTCTAATTGTGAAAGAATTATTAAAATCGATCCAGTCTTTTCGAAATTATTCACCACAAACAAAAATTCTTCTTTTTTTTTCAATTTACTGTAGTGTAGATTAGTATAGATGTAATAACTTAATTGTAATATGGAAAATGAATCTCTCATATACCACTTTGAACGGTATATCTAATAACATACGAGTATAGGTAATATATACTTGTCGGTCTGTCACTGGGCACTATAGTGTATATTCGTGTAATTAGGTGGATGTAAGGGCTCGTGTCACGTGCCACTCAATGTGGACATTGATTGCGGTCCAAAGGACTGTGGAGGGTCGGGGTGCGTAAAGTGTGTAACTCTGGTTTTCTATATTTTGGGAAAACCAATATATTTCCTGCTTCGGTTTGTAAAATTATATTATTCATTAATATATATAGTTGTAGTTTCAATAGTTTGTGACGCCTTTTGAGTTTTGAAGGGTTTTGTCGTATTCATATACGCAACTTGCTTCGATTATTACTCAATTAATGATATTATTAGATACTACATTTACTCAAATCATCAAAGTAACTCTGATATAGGTAATTATATTGTTTTAATTCATTTAAATATTGTTAAATTTGTCAAATTAACCCTAGAATGATGGCGCTACATTAGTGTTAAAATTAATACACTTAATTTTCCACTCCCCTAAACTTGAAGTAAATTTGTATTAAGTTTAATAGTAAATTTGTTATCGAAATTATAAACAAAATTAAATTTTCCACGTATTTAAAATAAATTTAAATTTGAGTTATACCACTTCACCACCGAGGGCATTTCTAAAAGTCCTCTACGACCTTAGGCATTTGTCCGCCCTTGCCCTTTCTACCGTAGATAACGAGAAAATTCTCCAGACATACCTTCTCGATTAACTTTAGATAAATATCTTCCAAGTGACAGCTACTTTGAACAATATAGGCTACGACATTAGAGACTAACAGAAAGTGCCTATAGAATATATTTTAATTTAAAAAAAAGACAATAAAAATTGCATATCTAGAATTATGCTATTGTTCAGAGGTGGTGAATCAGCCGCAATCATAGTATTAGGTACTGAACGGAGTGCCACAACAAAGCAATTAAAAATCAATACATTCTAAATCACTCAGACATTCCGACACCTTCAATAACAATTAAATATAATTTTCCCATTGATATAGGAAAGACAACAGACTATAATTGGCACACCCTTACTAATCGAGAAGAAACGCTATCGCAACATTACACCGTCAATGATTGACATTGCCATTATCGCTCGTTACAAGTATAAGCTTTCTGCTAGTGCCCGCATAATCCCGGATTACTGCCACTTCACTATTGACCCCGGTCAGGGATTAATTTAGCTTTAATTTCGACGCGTGTTGCTATTTTTGCCTTTGATAATATTCGGCTGTCTCTGAAAAATACGGGGTAGAATCCTGTTTAGTTTTTAGTCAGAATTTTTCAGCCTAAAGTATATTATAAAAAGTGAAACTAGTTTCGACTACGCGCTAAGAGTGTGTGCCAAATTTCAGCATGATCGGTTCAGGCGTTTGGCCGGGAAAATGAAACAAAGAGACAGACAGACACATTAGAATGTACTCGTATAATGAAAAATACGGGGTAGAATCCTGTTTAGTTTTTAGTCAGAATTTTTCAGCCTAAAGTATATTATAAAAAGTGAAACTAGTTTCGACTACGCGCTAAAAGTGTGTGCCAAATTTCAGCATGATCGGTTCAGGCGTTTGGCCGGGAAAATGAAACAAAGAGACAGACAGACACATTAGAATGTACTCGTATAATGAAAAAACAGATTAATAAAATTAATTTTATAAATCCTGGGCGGTTGACTTACCGCTACGCCGCTAGATATGGGTTCGATTCTTACCCTTTCCGAACATACGCATGCATAGGTATACATAATATTTTGTTTCTTACCGAAAATATCTGCATCATCATATCATATATAGAAAGCATATCAGCCTATAAGTAAATATCTATTATATTGCATAGCATTTATCATTTACATAGTACTAGTTAACTAAACAAAAGTTAGATACATAGTTTACCAAACATTTTCCCAGTTCACATTTATATTTTTAACGTTCCATGCCCAAAGGATCCCAAAGGGAATTTCCTTAAGTCTAGGGTTGGACTCCACTGTCGTCCGTCTGTCACCGGGCTGTATCTTTTGAACCGTCATAGACACTTATTATTTTTACAGAGTGTGCACTACTATAGCCGCTATTACCACTAATAACAAAAAGACCCAATAAAAAAAACGCGTCTTTATTTTTTCATTTTGTTAAATAATGTGCCTTGGTAAAGAACCCTTTGTGTGCGAACCTGACGCTCTTAGCCTCTTTTTAGTCTCCATTATCTTGGAAAATCATTCCAAATACTGTTGTCAGTTTAAACTGCTGTTAAAAGCGGAGGTAGATGATGGGTTCATGAATCATCATTATCATCAATATTTTGATGTAAAAGGCGTTATGTGTGATAGATTAGACATTAATGGCCTTATAATTGAGTTGGTGTATGTGTAGTATGTTATGAAACCGTTTTGATCAATGTGATGAAGTAAATAACTATTTTTAAACCTCCTTTTGTTAATATGTAATAAAAAATGTTAATAAAAAAGATAATTTGATCTTACTTACTTATTTAGCGAGCATATGCGCTTCACATATTGCTCCAAGTGGTCAACAAAAGCATTCCCAAAGAGGGCTCGCTATTAAATATCTGCAGGTCTCTTGTAAATAAGTAGAGATAAAAATAAATATGAATAAGTGGAATTATAGCTATTTTTATTTTATTTTTTAAGTCTCTTGTAATATGTGCTCAGAATGGGTAAAAAGCATCACAAAATAAAATGCTTCATATTTTCATGAGACAATAATTTTGTTTGAAACATTTTAATCTGAGTGATTTATTGTATTTTTGAAGTATTTTTTAGTAAACGATTTTAAGAATGACACAGGTTTAAATAATACATCATCAGAGATATTTCACTAAGTATAGCAACTGAATAAGCATTACCAATGTTACATTAAAATCATGTCAGACTATTGATTGCGAGCAGGAATTTCCAAAGATAAAATCCTTATGCTTCCCTTAGCATTAGTCTCCAGAATAACCAGAATCTTATCTCACAATGACCATTTCATTTATTTTCGGAGACACAGGAGTCATACCACCTGCACTTGAGATTGTGGCTGAAGCTTTTAGAGGAGCATCAATAGATTCTGATTGCGCCACTTCAAAATTTAACCTTCATTTGAAAATGAACCCTAAAGTTACGTCATCAAAGATGAAAATTGAAGACACAGCTAATGTTGCTGACAAATCTTTCGCTGCTAATGAAAATAGAGACCAAGTCGAAATTGAACTCAATGACTCAAATATTTCAGTCGATTGTACTATGACAGCAGATGGTATTGGTAAAATGGATTATCAATGACAAGAAAGTGATCTTTATAGAAATGTAAATGGAGTTTATTTTCGATTGGTTGATAATGAAACTTTCTTGGCGCCACGCTTTGTCATGCCGATACGATCTATATCCGGTGCAGTTTCGGGATGAAAATATTTTTACTTATCTTAAGTGGTTGTATCTGCTTATTAATTAGCCTTAGTGGGCACACATCGAGCTGTCAAATCAAACACTTTGTCGGCATCGAGTGATCTCAATACAACAGTAATATACGATGATTCTTTGAAATATTTTAATGTTACGTCAAATAAAATACGAAGGTACGGGTTGACCCTGCACATGGAGAGTTCTATGCATTAATATAAAAATTAACATAAAATGATTTTTTTTGGAGGGGCCTAATTTTCATAGGTTTAGAAAATTTTTTTTGATGCATTATAATTTTTAATTTTTCAAAAATACTGCCAATTTTTTTGTTAAATATGAACGGTGGATCTATTTATACTTTACAACTTACAACTTTTGGTAAAAAGTTATCTGGTATTCTAAGTCTAAGTCGAACTAATCTTAACAAGATAGGAGTACTAAAATTAAAAAAACAGCTATCATATAAAGACAAGTAGATAGATACAGAAGTCTCAGGTTCCATTTTTCACATTTCGGTGCGGAACTCTAAAAATGAGAGGTAACACGCTGGTCGTAATGGACCTGTATCAATAATGACTACACGAGTGTTATGTTTAGTCATCAATATTTTTAAACCAGTCTTGTTTGGGAATATGACATTTTAAGCAAGTTTTTCTGGTTACAATTTGTAATGTTAGAGCGTAAATTTAATTCACCCGGAAATTTTGATGATACAATAATTATTTCGTGATTATATTTTGCTTTATAATGTCACTTATAATTAATAAAACTCGAACGATCAGTCTCAATTCAAAATAGCTCATTTCAATGCATTCACCGTCTAAAGGCACGAGTTACAAAAGACTCGGATCTATTTTTAATAGATACTGAACAATAAAAAAGATATGAAGACCAATTATGCGATATCACCAAATCATCGCTCGGGCGAGTCAGGTGACCGTTAAGACAATCATCAAATGCTCCCACTTCCTGCATTACATGAGGAGATAATACATAGAAATTGTATATTAAAGTCACCTCATAAATATGTATATGTCTCGGTCTGTGGTCACTAACGCTTGCACAATCTTCAGTGTGGATGGCCCCTAACTACGGACAGAGGACGGCATGGAGTAGCATTACAACTGGTTTTTAATTAACTGACAATTGTTTGCGTATTTTAATTCTGGTTTAAGAAATCAAGCAGCAGTTATTGTTTTTAGTAACTTGCTAGACAAAAAAGGTTTGATTGGTAATGTTACAGAGTGAATTCGTATATGTGATAATAATGAAATATATCTAAGGGTAGTGTATATTTTGATATTAAACATAAATAAAAAAGGCATGTGTCATAAAGATACCATAGAAGTAAAACTTTTGTATACAGAGAAATATCAATCACATTTCAATAGCATAGATTGTGTCTATCATAATATTTTTTTCGTCGCATAAAAAGGATTTCAAAGCCCTCCTATAAGAAATTTCCCATCAAAAATGATCATCTGTATTTTTCTTGGAAATTCATGTAACCCTTTATGCGTCGATATAAAAATAATACATCAAAGCTCTGTCGATGGTCAATTCTACCCCATTCTCTATTCCATGTCATACCGAGTACGAAACACCGTCGGCCCATGGCGTGTAATAGAAAAACTGATACGCGGCTCACCGCACGAATACATTCTTATCACAGTACATTTCTGCGTAAAGAGTACCGACTCGAATAAAGCAATGTCCGATGTGTGTGGTAGCTTTTATGACGTTTTAGATGACTTTTTATTTATTATTCTGTTAAATAAATTATGAGGTCATGGTTTTGTAGCAACTATGTTTTTCAAGTGAAAACTTAATGACTTCTGAGACTCGATGAAATGAAAAAGCGATGCTAAAAGAGACAAACAACTACAACTATATGATTAATCATATAGAGCCTCTGAGAAAATGAGATGGAATACTGAAACGGTGTGTCATTTATTGAAATTGAAAACATAGAGTCTGAAGAATAAAATGTAAAATAACTTTTATACTTGTTTAAATGAACCCCTATAACTATACCCTGATACTCCATTTGGACCATAATTTCTCACGGGTTACAGTTCTGAAGGACTTCTTCGTTTATTTTAGTTTTCGTAAATTTTTTTTAAAGTCATGATCATGATTTCTTACCACATTATCGAATTTCAGAATTAACAATTGATAATTATTTAATGACGGGCTACCCAACATAGAGACCTCAATAATTTTGACTGCAAGCAAATTGAATTGTAATTAAATACACTTTTTGTACCAATGAATACATCTTACTATAATTAAACTAAACTTTAATCACATAGTATCGTTTGACCTACTAGTACGTAAGGTCATACTAGAACATTTGCAATAAGGAAGGACGAATGGCGATAGGCGTAACACACCAGTGGAAGTACGGAAGGAAATCGGGCTAGGAAGTTACCTAACCGGTCGGTCACGCCAGCCCGCCGCTTTAGGGTTATGAACTGATTCATGCGAAATTTCTTAGTTGAGTTGCTCGGAGGATGGTTTCATTATTTGGCTATAAATTAATATACAGTGTAAACTCTTTATAACGTTATCCTTTATAACGATAAACTCCCTATAACGTTGAAGTGAGCCCATACATATTAAAAATTCTTGTTAATTTGTTTTTTTTTGTTCACTCCATATAACGATAACTCTCTATAACGACAAAAAATGCTCAGTCATTGAGTTTCGTTATAAAGAGTTTACACTGTAGTTATGTTTTTTTCTATTTATGAGTTATGAATAATTATTTTAAATCAACAAGGTATTCTTTCCTATTAAGAAAATATAAATACATAGTAATTATTTCGTAGGGATCATAAGTAGTTTTTTTTTTTTTTTCAGGAAAACTTACAAGGACAATACACTGGTTTTACAATAGATAAAAGTATCAACAAATAACTTGATTATCTTATAGTCCATTATTTAAAAAAACACATACCTTGATAGTAAAACAGAAATGAAAATGTCGTACGGGAAATGACTAACTCCATACCCATTTCCACTGTGAAGCAGTAGTGCACTTATATTACTGTGTTTCGGTTAGAACGGTAACGGGGCCGGCGAAGTTAAAGGCAAATGAGATCAATTTAAATAAATAACAATAATACATTTATTTCATCATAAATTGTGACAAGAATACGATACTAATAACTAAGTACTTCTAGTAAATTATAATAATGTTTGTCTGTATGTCCTTTATAGAATCGTAAACTATGCAACGGATGAATGCAGTTTGCAGCAATAGATAGAGTAATTCAAGAGGAAGGTTTATAACCAGAAATGTAAGCGGGCAAAGCCGCAGGGCGCAGCTAGTTTAGGATAAAAATGTTTTTTGAAAACAGTGGTATCAAAGGTAAGATTTAACTTGTATTTAGGATACCAAGATACTCTCGATACAAGTTTGATTACAGCTTACAAGTGAGTTAAAGTTAAAATTAAAGCTACCGTTTGAGAAATTTTAAGGAGGAAATTTAGTCACAAGACCTTTGCAAGTCGTTCAATTTAATATTTTTTATCACACAAATTCGATTTACAAGAAAGTAGGTAAATATGTAAATCAAACCAGTTAAGAATGACTTAATCAATGTTATTTATTTATTTTCCCTTTGCCGGACACAAAACCGCCAATATATTCCAATAAAATTAACATGTTTGATTATGATTGATTAATAAAACCGCCATCGCTTTGCTACTTTAAATATTGCCTAGTGATTTATTGTCCAATATTTTTGAATTTAATTAGTTCTTGTTATGACGATAAGGGCTATATTGAATTGAAGTTATTTTCGAACATGTGTTTTTTTGCTTCCGTGAGAATACGACTTTGTATTCGGCCAACGATTTTTTTACTCTGTCCAATTAATATTTTAACTGTAATTTTAGTCTTTTGTCGCCTTTTATGACCTCCTAGATGAGTATAAAATATTTTTTTTATATAAAAACATAAAATTTAAATAATAAGATAGCCAAAATGTCAATATTTGAAATAAAATTTTACCTAGCCGATTTTCTTGCCGGTTCTTCTCAGTTGAAGGCTGACTTCCAAACCGGTAGTAGCTTCAGTAACTTTAAATCTGACAATGATAAGTGCCCCCCGTGGGCCTAAACAGAATAAATGGTTTTGAAATTAGATTTTTTGAAATTTTATTTTATTATATTTATTATTTATACATCGAAAATAAAATAAAATATAGTTATAGAAAATAGGGGATGCTTGATTTAACAGGAGGTACAACAAAGGAGTAGAAAGCTAATGTTAAATATAAAATAATCCTCCTTACAGCTAATTACACACATTCTTCATACATTTTTACAACGCACAATAGAAAAACCTTCATTAGTCTCTTAAAGTGCTGGAGCTTTAAGCTGTTAAAACATGAAAAGCTCATGTCGTAAAATTGACGACAGTCGCTAACGATACCAACCCATGAGACTGATTAAAAAAGCCCTTGTAAAGGGAATGTTATTGTAAGGCTGGGTGTAGAAGGTACAATTATTGATAGTAGCTTTGTCGGTTACCTGACACAAAAAAGATAGGTATATTAAAATAAAATATTTATTTATGACCACTAACCTAATCTACCATAGTTTCACGATAAAAAAGAACGAGTATTTTTGATGTGTATATGAATTTTTTTATACCACTTTAAGCGACACAAGCAAGCGGTCCACCTGATGGTAAGAGTTCACCGCCGTCTATGGACATTTGCATCACCAGGGGCACTGCCAATGCGTTGTCGTCCCAGAGACGTGAAGTTGTTAAGTCTCATGTGCCTTTAATTTCACCGGCCCCATTACCTTACTAACTGAAACACAGTAATACAAGTGTATTACTGCTTCACGGCGGAAATGGGTAAGGCAGTATTTCCCCGGCGGAACTCTGCACTAAGAGCTCTATTGATATCACGAAAAATATATAATGTAATAAAACAATATACAATCCAAATGTTTTTATTGTTTTTCTTTTAACATACGTAATTGTTACAACAAAATTATAAAAACATTTATATTTATCAACTACTTTATTTTGTAAACAAACAAAAATAAATGTTTAATTATTCTTATAAATTCTCCAATAGTATAAAGACATGATTAATTAAAACGTGATATGATTATTAAAATAATATAACACAATTGTACTCCTACCCTAAGACAGCGAATCGTAAACTCCGGCGCGCATCCCTATACATTGTTAACTCTTTGCTCTCACCGCTTTAATACTAGGGCAGTAATGAACTTGCCAAGTAATTATTAAGCCGCTATTAAATATTATCCCATATTTTTACACTGTTTCCCATCGGTATAGAGCCAGATGAAAAACTTTTTGTGGTATGCTTAGGCTAATTATGTAGGTACTAGCTGTCCCCGCATTCCCAGGGGATATTGCACGTTCCCGGGACAAAAAGTGTATCCTCTATATATGTGCCAAGTTTCATCTAAATCCCATAGTTAGTTTTTGCGTGAAAGAGTAACAAACATTCATAAATCAATCCAGACAATCTTTTATCATCATCATATCAGCCCAGGGATGTCCACTGCTGATATAGGCCTCCCCCTTGGATTTGCATCTCGAACGTTCATGAGCCACTTGCATCCAGCGGCTTCCAGCGACTCTGACCAGCCTTAGTCTGCTAATACAAACTTCGTCGGCAAGCCGCTTCACGGAGGCCTGGAAGAGCCTACCTCTCACGTGATTAGTAGCATTAGCGTAGTTAGCGAAAGAGACATCCTCGAGCTAGTGTAATTTTCCTTACAGAAATGAGCCCCAGGTCGTCGGTCCACCTGGTGGGAGGTCGTCGGCGTTTTCCTGTACGTGGTCGCCACTCGAGAAACTTTCTTCACAAGCCTTCGAATTTATAATATTAATTAGTTACTAGCTGTCCCGTGCCGTTTCGCCCGAGTTTGCGAGGGAGGTTACATTTTCCCGAGATGAAACTAACCTATACATTATTCACTCTGTCTATGTGCCCAGTTTCATCCAAATCCGTTCGGTAGTTTTTGCGTGAAAGAGTAACACACAGTACCTAAGTTATTATAAATATATGTAAATGAGCATTATGGCGCAGACACGTAGATCATTTAACATTGGTCATGATAAAAAACCGAAATATATTAGGGATTTATCAATTAACACGAGGTTCGCATGTATGCAAATTTATGAACATTAAACAAAATATACAAACTATCCGATTGTAAAAATTATACCTTATTACTGAGGTCTTGGAGTTTATTTTTAGTTGAAGAATGACTTCCGCACTAGTAGTAACTTTAGCAGCTTTGACCTTCACAAGTACATTTATAGGGTCTAAACTGAATAAATGGTTTATATTTTCTCAGAAATGTTTTTCTGTGTCAGTTGACATTTCTTACTATCTCAAGGTATTACAATGTATGTCCATATGTCAAGTTATATTAAAAATGGATGAGTATCAGAAATAGCGTGAACGAGAGAACATATGCAGTTAGTCTGGTATTGCCATGCCAAATACAACCCAATATGGGTAGCTAGTATGTACATATCGTCGGCGTCAGTGCAGGACCATGAAACTGCAATTTTTGGTGACATTATTTTTTTATCGAAATTGTTACATACTGTAGCCGGCCATCTAGTGATAATATTACATATTATATCATTGCTTTAAAACTAATTAATAAAAAAAAGTAAAGAAAGTAGTGTTTCATTGTTTGCATCGACTTTCAAAAGGTTTTTTAGTGTCTCCTGTAAAAAAACTTATATGTACCTAAAAGGTCCTGCACTGACGACAATATTTAGACTCACTACACTTCTAGACACATATAGGCTGTCCTGTTACTGCCAGATAAATAAATATCCTGGGACATTCTCTACACACGGTCCTCTACCAATCTAAGCAGAGCTTGCACCATGGAAACCAGACAACTATAGATATTTACATCCAGACACAGAACATACAGACATGTGTTGATATGTTTGTTCTGGATGGTGGTACCACGATTTGCGGCGTGGCATTCGGAGTCTCCAGCCACCAAGCGTTATACGACATTACTGATGAAGTAATTGAATCCGTATCCCTTTTTTTTAATTCCCGCGGGAATTCTAGAGAGTAGTTGCCAGTAACGATAAAGTGAAAGGTCCTGTGGAATAATAGGCAATTAAATACTTAACGTGTGGTACAATTATGTAAGTATTAACATAAGTTGGCGACAACGACCGGGGTTCCCAAGGCATCGCTCCGCTGGTCAGCCCCGAGACATTTCACTGAGCCATACTTTTTTATTCCTTATCGCTATGGGGACAGCTTTCACAGAGTTTAGTTAGTAAGATGTTACGCACTGTTTGTTAGGTTAGTGTAATCTAAAATAAGCAGGGTGCGTCGTCAGACACACGTTAGAAGTAAAACATTTTAATTATTCATCAATCACTTTTAGTAGCATAGATTGTGCTTATCATTAATTTATTTTTCGCCACACAAAATGGCTGCGGAAATGAATTTTAAATGCCCCCCAAAAGAAAAAAAATGCGTCAAATACGCTGTCAAACTGGCTGACGGTCCACCTGATTGTAGATCAGTGCTGCCGCCTATAGGCTTCTATAATAGAGGATACAAATATCTGTATAGATGTTTTTTTATGTTTTATTTATTCTAAATTACAACACCATTACAGCCTATAATAGGTACTAATTCGATGCTATAACTAAAGTACATTAACATTATACATTTTTAATAAATGTTATAAACAACACAGAATAAAAATTTTAAACAAAATAGTACATTCAAAACATATACGAGTGTCACAATGATACATCATTTTCAAAGCATTTGTATGCTGCTTCAGTGAATTTCGACTGGTCAGAGTAAAAATATCAACATCTAGAGAAATTCTATTGATGCACCGTATAGCACGTCAGAGTGGAGCATACTGAAGCAAGATACATAGATATCATGTACTACTACACATTATAATTGTACACTTAATTTGGGATCAGATAATAGAGTGTAAAGAATGTCCCAGGATATTTATGAGAAGCTTCGCAAATGGGTTGTCAACTGGCACCCTAACCTATCTAACCGACTCAGTACCTTATACATATGCACTAGTACTTAACGGTGGAATACGGTAGTATTACTTCCCCCCATGAAAGCTACAATAAGAATTACTACTATACTATTTCTTAAATGATTTTAATATTTTTACTGATAGGAGAACACAAATCGGTGAGTTTTTGTTCTGATCTGAATAATAAACTTAAGTCGTCTCATGTTCCGCACTTATCAACTGCAAGCAATCGCATGGCTAATCAAAATAAAATGGCATAATTATTTTAATTTTTCAAATCCGGTACAAACAGCGGGTTAAAATTAAGTTTAACCCGTCGGTGGCACCGGGCCGTTGCGCGTACATTTTAATTAAATAAAATCAGGTGAGCTGAACTAATGAATTCAGTTGTCTGCGACACACTAATCACAATGTAATTGTGTGACCGTTTTAATGCTAATGTAAAGTGGACGGTTCGTCTTTCCTGCCGTTGTAGCTGGTGAACTATAATTTATTCATAAGTTTTTCACTGAACGACACGGTGCATACAATTTTTCCACGATACTCTTGATGTCAATCTATTTAGCATATTATGACGCTTGTATAAAAATATATAAGGCTAGAGTGAATAGGCTCTTAATAAACTTGTTCGCCTCAACATCAAAGACTGCATCTCAGCTTAGCATCAGTTGTGATCGCAGTCAAGCACTTGTTTATATTAATAAAAAAAAATATGTATGTATAAGGACAGTTAACAGTGTTAATAATTTAAAATTAGAGTTTTAATAAAAGGTGATGTGCTCCAGCGATATCTAGTCTGCCCACCGCCTGGCATGGAGATGCCGGTTAGTGCTGCATTGCACCAAGCAACGGATCGAAACCAATGGAGCTGGCTGACAAAATCAGAAGGAGTAAGCAGTGGGAGATATGACTAGCGAGAGATTATTTATTTAAACTTAATTTGAAACAGTTTAGTATGTTAAGTTATTAATTCTTTATAAATAACTGTCTTACAGACATGACATTTATTTGATGTAAAACAGGGGAATTCTTAGACATGATTCTATAGGTCAAAAAGTGAGGATTTTTTTGCTGTCAACAACTATGTGAAAGATGATGAAGTAGGTACTAGTTAGGTATATGTCTGTCTATCTACAAAAATAATAAGTAGGTAAAATTTGTTTGTGGTTTGTAGACTAAAATTCTTTGACTGATATAGCAACGCTTTTCCCGAGTGATATTGGTTTTGTTTTCAATCAATTAATTACAATTTAGTTTTCAATTTCAATTGAATATTGCATTATACATTGACCCTAATAAAACACGGACATACTCGTACATCTAAATTGTTACTTTACACATTATCACCGATGCCAGAGGCTAAATCAGTTTAAAAAAAAACACAACAATTAAGTTCAAACACTAATGAGCCCTTCTAAAATCAGCGCTTTGAAAAGCCCACTTCATAATGGAAACAAACATGATAATGACATTGAAAAACTCTTCTGCCCTCTTATTCAGCTAATACAAACTTCATCGAGCCGCTTCACGGAAGCCTCGGAGAGCTTACCTCTCACGTGATTACTAGTAATAGCGTAGTAAGCGACAGAGACAGAGCATAGAAGTCGCGACGAAGCATCCTCGAGTTGTCATTTTCCTTACAGAATCGAGCCCCAGCACATTAAAATCATTTCTCAAATGGCCACAATATATTCGTGTCTAGAATACATCAACTGATGTCACATCAAAGCCCGCCTTAGGCGCAGTCACTGTGGCGGTCACTTAATCATGGGTACGCAGTTCGACGCCTGTCGGGTTAGAGGTCGCTCCCGTGTGAAAATCTAACATGAACATGCTAGTATTAATATTTGAGTTCACGATATGACGAATAGTACTCTTAGATTTGACAAATGATTGTAGTTTAGATTTGGATGGAGGTTCCGACTATAATTTTTTATTGTTAGTAGATTTGTGTTCACTTGGAACTTAGATGTTTATGGTTATGATAAAATATACAAAAAATATTTTTAATATATAAATGCTATCTTGTATAAAAACGTGAACATTTGAGTTATAATAATTTCAGTTTTTTGTAAAGACCGCAAACTTTTTTTCTTTTTTAAATAAATACTTTTATTTTGTTATTAATTGAGTCAAAATATATGTATGTGTTTGAAAGAAAAAAATTACCTATATGATTTTTATATCAGTAATTGGTTTCGACAGTGCAAGCTCTGCTTAGTTTGGGATCAGATGGCGTGTGTTAAGAATATATATTCATAATAATATATTCATTATATTTAAATTGATAATACCTTTTTAGTGAGTCAACAAGTACAAAACATTAAAAATTTTAACTCTGTTTACGAAAAATAATATAAAGCTCTTGAATGAAAATTCTTATAATTAAATAAATTGTAAAGTAACAGAATTGTAAAAACTGTCTCACATTTTAAGAACAAACTAATTAATATGAAGAAACATTTAATTAGAAAGAATATCATTAAAAATAGCATACGTATTATTGTAGCTAGAGGGCACTATCTCACATGCCCATAAATCGTTCTATTACTTATATTCTGGCGTACCATGATAAATACTTCGAGTATTATTTACGACATGTTTGATCAGATAACACCATGTCCACTTCTGGGCAGTTGGGGTCCAAATTGGGCCTCGTAAATCATGAGGGAGGAAGATATCAGTTGATGAGAGGTCTTTGCGTTGATGACAAAATTATATTTTGTAAATGTACTGTTAGATGTCAAAATAAAGATGGTTTAAATAATTGTTTTAAATTGTATTTTACGGTTCAAAGATTTATGTGAGCTGCTAGTCGTTTTGCATCAATTTATCTTGAAAATAATGTGACCTAAAAAAAACTGAAAACGTTGCTAGTTAAATAAAGAAGCATAATAACTTACAATGATATAAAGTATTTCTCGCGAATATTACAAAACACCATCGTTTTCTCCAGAATACTAACATTATTCTTTCTCATGACCCTCTCCCTAAAGACAATGGGGCTAATGAACACGTCAATATTGCTTAGTGCACGACACCCATCTAATACCCTGTGACACATCGTAATGCCACGAGGACGCCGCTTCAATTCCGCCGGAGTTAATAAATTGCCATCATTAACTCCATCGAAGAATTTTGTTTACACTGTAAAATAAACAAAAGTTTGTTAAAAAAATCATAAAACAGCTCCAATAGATGAGATTTCCTGTAGCTATTTACTTAAAGCTATAACAGCTAACATTACCATGTTTCAAGAGTGACGAAACACCAATAACTATAGAAAAAAGATTGTTAGGACAACACTGACGTTACAAAGGGACCTCATTTGTAAAGGAGCGCCCATCCAAAATAACAATACAAGTAATTTTGGTAAAGCACATTGATTGATGGCCAATCCCATTTCTTCGGTTGACGCATCAAATGCAGACGTTATGACAGCACAGATTGGTCCATTTATTAGTCCTGTACATGACAATAGAACATGTGATATTAATCTAAATATAGAGGCGTCAGTTGATGTTTCTGAGATATTTGGAGGTGTAAATATAGTGTTATTTAGATAAATTGAGATTAAATTTAAAATAGTTGAGATTGATGAAGGGTTTGAAGGGAACGATTTAAAAAGTGTTATTATTAAAAAAGAGAAATAGCTTTGCTTAGAAAAGTGAGATTATCAATCATAATATTTTTCTGTTTTATTAGGTTCTGCGATTAAATAAATTAAAAGGCACCTGAAATATTATAAAAAATGTAAAATTAATCACCATCAGAATATAATGCACTGTAGTTCTAAATTATAATACAGTAATTTAATCATAGGTACATATTTTTTTCCAATCCTTTTTAACCTTTTCTGCTAAACAAGCTACCATACCAACATTAACTCCCGACCATATAAACTCAAGCCCGGTAACATTGGAGCCCTCAGAGGTCGCAAATAACAGTACTGCTCGTAAACTAGTTGCCGCATTAACCATAACGAATAAAGGCACTAAAAGCACGTCTCGACCGTCCCTTAGGGCCGTTTCGGCTGTCAATGCGAAAATTTAAGTCCGCCACACCCATGCACTCCAAGAGGGTCGACCTCACTGCCCTTTGTCTCAATTGTTGCTGCCTTAACATTCCGTAACTCCTTTTAGTCGACGGTGCCACAGAGTAAAAGAATTCCTTTGAAACGGAAGCGGAACCCTCACGAAGGCCAATATTCACATTTGGACCTTATTTTATCTACAGCTTCCCCTAATAAAGGTGTACCTATGTAAAAGCGTTTGGTAGTTTTGTTTTTGTACTAATGCAATATGGTAGTTTTAAAGAATGTATGTAATGGGGTAATGTAAGTAAGTAAGTGGTAAGTACTTCGTGAATACTCGTATTTGCTTTTGAAAGGAGGTTTTTGTTTGCCTTTTGAAGAATTGACGTAACATATTTTTTTACATCGCTATCAGAAATCAATAATGAAATCACTGTGACAAAATTTATGAAAAGGTTGTTTTTGCAACATCCAACAGCGAATTACGTATGTGTACTGTAGCTGTAACTAATTTCATATTATGAAACATCGTGCAAGTTGATTTTAGCATATAAAAATAGTGAGATGTATCAATAAAAACAGCTTCTGTTACTGCCCCAGGCTACATTAATACTGTTTTATAACATTTGATTTCACCTTCATTTGCTGTCCTATTGAAATGAACAACTGAGCTTAATTTCTTTACGTCTGTTCATATTTATATATCGAACCGTACATTCTGTTCTAATCTTGTTGTTCAAAGGAATGTGTTACAGACATCGTTCAGCCATCTATCTTGTTATAACGACAATGTCTTGATGTATTTTATCACATTTAGGCTGGTAGAAATATTTACTATCTCTGCCCAATTTAGAAAGACCTTCCCTTCTTTTCCAAGTCCTTGATCTACAAGGCTGTTCTGGGGGTCTTATTGTCGATCAATGGTTCATCTGGCAGTGGTTTTCTGGGTGCCGTGACCGTAGTGTTAACGGTCTTATTTGTCATCTGTCAATTTGCCTTCTATTTTGGTCGGGGGATATGAAAGCTTTCGTTTAACTATGCGTGTTGTCGCCCGGTGGTTTGTCATCATTATTTTTGGCTTCATAATGATTATTGACAGGAGTGTACAGACGTGATTTGTGGCGTTTATGGTTTTAATATGTTTTGGTTCTAGGTTGCTATTTAAAGTCATTTTGTACGGTTTGTACAGTTATATTTGAAAGTAACTTTAAGTTAAGCCTACTTATAGTAGTACTTGGCCTACATGTTGCCAATATGTCTTATATGAGAGTGATTAATTTAGTTTTTTTTACCACTCATATACACATTATGGAGACTCTGACATACTGCCTATTGTACTTCTGAACTTCTTTTTAAAATAACTCCATTAATTAGTAAATTCTGCGTCCCAATCTGCCTAACTGATCTCTATCACTTACCCTTTACATTTGCATCGACAGTCCAACAAGATGTTGGAATCAAATTAGCCAACAATAAAACAAGTAATCAAGGGAATTAAGGCAGAATCCGTAGCGGAAGGCGAAGGCGAGCCCGAATCTTAGGGTTTACGCCCAATTAATAATCCTGTAATGGCGAGTTGTTTGGAAGATTTAGAAGGATGCGTTCAAAGCATTACGTTTAATTAACTAACCTTCAAGGTGCGTTCACGGTAAATATAGTGACCGCAAAATAACAGCTTTCTCGTGCCAACGATTATGTAGTTTTTTTTATAAAAAATAATATATTAGTTAAGTTGTGGTTTTGACGCTTAGAATTAGAGTTAGTGATTATGGCACACTGCTATGTTATTCAGTTCTTGGGATATTTATACGAATTTGTACCTCTTCTTTTATTTAGTAGCTTAAGTTTTTCCAGTTTTAGAAATCAAATACTATACATTTTTCTTATAAAAAACGTAAGTAGGTATCGTCTAATATTGTAAAGCAATTCCTAAAATGCTAGAATATGATACTGGCATAAAGTTTCTTTATGTTATTGTAATTTTTATATGTATAACGCGCTAGTAATTCCATGTTAAAGAAAAAGAAATGTGTAGATGGAAGATATACCTCCAAATTTTATTACATCATACAAATTGCTGTCGTAGATATCTTTACATACACGTATAAAACAAAGTCGCTTTCTCTGTCCCTATATATGTCCCCTCCCTATGTATGCATAAATCTTTAAAACTACGCAACGAACTTTGATGCTGTTATTTTTAATAGATAGAGTGATTGAAGAGGAAGGTTTTTATGTATAATACAAGTGACATCCCGCGGGAACGAGGTAAAACCGCGGGGGACAGCTAGTAATGTATAAAACCTCAAGAAATTCTCAATTTTAATAACTAGATACCGTTTGATTAAAAACTCTTCAATATCATAGATCGACTCGTGCGCATACCGGCCAGGGTCTATTTAAAAGCCGCCGCCAGTACCTGGACCGGAGAGACCCTTAATCCCTATAATTAGAGTCATCCCACACCGGGTGATTGATAGACTGGGGAACACTATTCCTTACAGTCAAATGGGATTCTAATCACTTTTTATAGTTACGCTAGATTTTAGGGCTGTGACACATTGGGGTGGCAAGCATATTCAATGTTATTAATATTACGGCAATATTTTGAAGGAAAGAGATAACTAGACGTAAAAAGAGTTAATCGAAAGCTTAATAGAAGCTTTAGGAAAGAAAATATGGTGAGAAAATTTGATGGAAACAAATAACCAATGTCAAAACGAAAGATAGCTGTACAAGAGCAATTGAAATCAACAAATCGACCGGACGGGCAGTTTTTCGATTCCCAACCAAGGCAAGCTTTTGTGTACATAAATATGTATGTAAATATCTGTATAAGTATGTATTTTAAAAGTAGCATACTGCTATGCTTAATTTCGAATCATACAAGCGAGTGTGAAGAATATCGCAGTGTTGCCAGTATTTTCCTAAAATCATAGAGGTGTGAGTCAACCCTTAAAATCTAATATTACTACAACACTAATCGCTACCCCCAACTCCTTCCGACTCCTGCGGTTGCCGGTCCAACCCCCAACTTTTAAAATATGTGCTTTCAAAACGCCTTTTATTACGTTGGATAATGTATTAAAACCATGTAATTTTGTGAAATGGCTACCAATTTATCTATTAATTTCAAAGTTTGGTCAAAAATGTACTACTGTCAAGTTTAAGAACATTTTATACAACTTTAAAGTTGTAAGAATAATTTAACTTTTAACTATAATTCCTTTATATTAATATGATATTATGTGAAATTTTCCACCCGATGATAAGCAAATGAAAATAAACCTTATGGAGGGTGTAATTAGGTAACAATTTTACCCTCATACCAAATAAATATTTCTATAAACGATTATTCGTTAAATATTATATTTATGTTGGGTATTTTATAATTGACATATTAAAAAAAAATATCAAGCCCCACTATAGACAATGAGATAATTGATATTGTGCCCCAGAGCTGTGTCCAAAATCACAGTGAAACATTTGAAATGTCCAACACAAATTACGTCTTTTATTTGTGTGGATCAACAAAAAATGTTTTATAAGTCGATTTAGCTTTTAGTATTAAAAAAAAATATAAGGGCATAATTATGGTCACAATACGATGGTTAGCGATGCGGGACAATTAGATTTTGACGGGTCTGTGATAAATGGTTATCTTGGGTTGTTATGCTATAGAAAACTGTAGAATCGACGGTTTAAAGTTGAAATTAAAGCGTAAATAACAACGCTAAAATTATTTTTTGCCCAAGTCATGATAAGTAACAAACATATGGCATGAAGATATTTGCGTCATTGAGTAAAAACTAAATAGGTATTGTTAGTTAACTATTAAATGCGACAGACAAAAAAAACATTACAAAATATGTACATATATATAAATATTTTACATGGCTCATTTTTTTTGGAATCTACCCTAAATATATGATAAAGTTTAAATTATGAGTCAAGTTTTTTAACCAAATTGAACAACTCCACGTCTTCCCTATTCTCCACGTAATCCACTAACAATGCGACCCAACTTATTATTAAAACGATCGTTTTCTCTAACCGCGAATTATCAAATTTCTTCCACTCGCCCTAGTATTATCACATAAGTCCCAATGTCTCGGGGTGCCGATTATCAACCAAACAACATAGACCGTCATAAACCACCTCGGAGAATTTATTCACGTGATGATTCCAACCGTGGATGACTTGTTATAGGCCTTCTTATGCTGGTTACTTTAAACTTGAGCGATTAAGAGAAAATTGCAAAAGATTACGGAGTCAGATGTAAACTTCGGATCTGTTGTAATTATAAGTCTCCTAACTTCAAATGTAGGCATTAATTAGAGCAACCGTGATTTAAGACAGCTATTTGGAGTATTTTTAAAAGTCTGCTATGTACCTATTAAAGTCATTTTACTTAATTGTCAAAATTCTTGATTCATGTGTTTTATTTTTTCAATCTGTATCTGTTTTAAAGTTTTATTTGAATTATAAACTACAGTGCCCTTTGTTACAGTACTATTTTAACTGATATATCGAATGCTTTCTTAAATTTCATTAAAATTCGTGAAATGAGTCACAAGCATTGAACTTTTTCATGGTACAAATGGTACTTAATTAATACGTAACCTTTTTAGAATTAATACCATCATTTATTTAAAAACGGCAATAGCTACAAAGAACTAAAAAATCTTTTAATAATGATACGAATATAAAGAGTAGGTACCTTACTTACACATATAAAATAAATGTTAATAGTCAAATATATCACCAAAGATTCGACACTCATACTCATCCCAAAAATTTGAATTTATTCTACGCGTCTCAAACAAAAGTACTTCGTATAAAACCTCAAACTCATCACGATATTTCACTTTTGTAACTAATTGTTATCCATGAAACAATAAGGTATAGTTATTGTATATATACCAATACGAGGCACAAAAGTAAAAGAGTTGAAGGAAAAAAAACGTGAAAAAAGACCTGGTTTGCAGAAAAAGAAAATCCTTTTTCACCAGGACAATGCACCGTGTCACAAGAGCATTTTGACAATGACTAAAATCTAAAGTTCGAAATGTTGGAGCATCCACCGTATTCACCAGATTTGGCCCCCAGCGACATCCATTTGTTTCCAGAACTCAAAAAATGTATGCGTGGTAAGCGTTTTTCATCAAATGAAGAAGTCATAACGGCTGTTGAAGCGTATTTTGCAGACCTTCCGGATTCTCACTTCATGGATGGAATCCACAGATTGGAGGATCGTTGGAGCAAGTGTATTTTGAACCATAAAATTGTGTTTTTCTTATCGAACGACAAAACTTATTGAACATCCTATTATTGCCACAAAATGTGATATTTACTAAATATGGTCTAGACTTAACACAAATATGAAAAAAACATCCGCTGCCAAACTAAATAAAAACCTACATTTCGATACAAAAACCATATAAAAACTAAATTTTTCTTTAACCTTTTACTCAACAATTTTCTAATACAATCTACTTAAGCCATTGGTAGTCCCCCAACAAATCCCACAGGAAGGTGTTTGTAGTTTTTACATGGCAAGACATTTAATTACGTCCAAATATGAATAATTCAATTGCCCACACGCCGGAACCGACACACCGAGTTGCGACTAGCGGTCACCGACGTCGCGCTCTAAGATTTGATATTGCTTTTATTATAGCTTGCAACACTTAGATCGGGACAGATAAGTATGGTAATGTCATAGTTTGTTGAGGTTTTGGAGAGTTAAATTAGTTTTAGAAGGTGATTTGTAGAATACTTGGTAATGTTGTGTGACATTTCTGCTTTGGTTTTTGGGAGAAATATTGCATTTTTTTATTAAGTAGTTTTCTACATCTACACTAATATTATAAAGAGGAAAGATTTGTATTTTTGTATTTTTGTATGTAACGAATAAACTCAAAAAGTACTGGACCGATTTTAATAATGCTTTTTTCATTAGAAAGCTACATTATCACTGAGTAACATAGGCTATATAAAATTTTCAAAAAAGTTAGGGATCTATACTAAAACTCCAATAATGTAACCCAAGGTGTGAAAAAATTACAAAACATTCTTACATCGCGTGTGCTGCGAAAACAATTGATGATAGAATGAACAAAATAATGTAACATCCCTCGGCAACGCGGGTGAAACCGCAGGGGACAGCTAGTTAGTTATAAAATTGGTCGAGAAAATTGAAAGTACATAATTTCGTAAACATATCAGAGATAATGCGATTACTTGCAAATAGATCAAATACTAGCTGTTCCCCACGGATTTACCCGCATTCCCGTGGAATGTAACATTTTCCCGAGATAAAATCTCCTGTGTTAATCCACTTTATAAACAATCTATGTGTTATGGTTCATCCAAACCCATTAAGTTTTTGTGTGAAAGAGTAACACACATTCATACATACATCTACACAAACTTTCGCATTTATAATATTAGTAGAATCGGATAGGATAGGAAATAGGATATCAATAACTTGATGTCAAAGACTTTATGCCGGTATGAAATAAAGTTCAATAAACATAGTAATTATTTAAAATTATCCTATAAAAGTAAAGCTAAATTCCTCGAATAATAATTCAAACTGGTATGATTTGTCCCGGGGCGAACATCAGTCGAGACAAATAATTTCAGTCGGAGGTTGCTAGTCACATTTCCAGGCGAAATTTTTGACATTCCGTCACCGCCCTCAAAGGTGAGTGTTAAGAGTTGGCTTACATGGGACATGGCCTTGAAAAATTAAAACCTACTATTATTATAAATGCGAATGTTTGTATGTATGGATGTTTGTTACTCTTTCATTCAAAAACTACCAAACAGATTTGGATGAAACTTTGCACATATATAGAAAATGCCCTAGAATAACACATATGATACTTTTTGTAGCTTCAGTAACTTTAAATTTGACCTTCATAAGTGCCCTCCGAAGGCCTAAACTGAATAAATGGTTTTGAATTTTGAATTTTTTTGAAATGTTACAGCCCTCGTGGATGTGGGTAAAACCTCGACGGACAGCTTAATATAGAAAAACAAATAGTGCAATATTCAATCATCATGCCGGCATCATTATATCAGCCCAGGGAAGTCCACTGCTGCACATAAGCCTCCCCCTTGGATTTCCACCTCAAACAGTCCTGAGTCATCTGCATCCAGCGGCCTAAAGCGATTCAATTCAGTTTATGGAAATAAATCGTTATTTATTTTTATTTCTAAATTAGAAGTACCATATTGTATTGTGATAATATTTTTTTCTTGGATTGAAATAAAGATAGCTTAAGAACAATAAAATAGGGATTAACGAAAAAAGAGATAAGTTGAGTATTGTACCAAAAGCTTACATCATAGACTCCAATTAATAACAGATAAAAAAACAACAAAAAGAAAAAATATTCATTAAAGGTTCAATCTACAACAATATTTATGTAATAAAAAGAAATTTGACCATCAATCAGTCATAGCTCAAAGCAACACATCCATCCGTACACCACACTTCAGCAAACACGTTACTTTTTACCGGCATGTAAGTCCAGCGAGCGAGATCCTAAGTCCGCATCGTCCCCTCGGCGATGGCTACAGATTTGCATAATAACCATACTGACTTTTTACTTGCCTGAGGGTGCTTGGCCACTTTTTTGACAAATTCTTTCCTTTGTTGCGTGGGATTACTTGGATATCTGCGTCGAAGTATTTATTGAGTTTTAAATTGGGGGTGACATCGGGATTTGAGTTATTTCTTGTCATTATTTTAATGGAAATGTTTTACCATCTGCCTGATTTCCGTTTCAAAGGAGTGTTGATGTAATTTCTGAATATTTGATCTAATGAACTATTTTACAAGTTCGTTAATAAACAATATAATTCTAAGAAAACAGAGAAAACAATTCTAAAAGAATTCCCAGCTTTCCTAGAACTGTTAGTTAGCAACTCCATAAAAATTCATATTCCCCAGAAAATTCATAGAAATATTAAAAAATGTTTGTTCAACACGAAGTCACGTCACGTAATGAGACTCCGTTACACATATCAGTGCATCACACACCACATTATCTACGACAGCTTTTGCAACCACGGACATACGGTGAAGCAACTCGCGACTACCAACCGTGACCACTGACACTTACGTGGAAACCACGATGCATTTGCACCTTGCAATAACCTACATTCAATCCGAACAACCCTAACTCCTTGGAATAGAATCGAAAACCATTAAAATTCGATTTCCAAAGGCAAAAGAATAACTTTGCAAAACGGCCAGTACTAAATCTGAACCACCACAGATTAGCAATACAAAGAACAATGTAATAAAGACACTGCAATTACAAATGATTCGGCTTCGCTTTGAAATTACACTGTGGTAGTTATATGCGGACGTTATGCTACGATGATTTTGTCGCTTCATATAATTGCTCGATGTTGGTCGTCCAATAGGATAGTGTAGTAAGAGGCACAATGGAGGAATACATAGTATACAATATAAATGATACGGTACATAATGATTTGCTGTGTAATTTTACGGTAGGTGACTCTAACAATAGGTGTCTTCGAGTAAACAAAAGATCTGAGCACGCATTGTTCTCGATTTAGATAAATTTCAAAGACAAAGAATCGCTATGTAGCCGACATTATGTAGTTATTTGTGACAATGTAAATATGTTTTTAATTATTTTAAGGCAATAATAAAGATGAAGCGGGTGTTTCACAGATGATAATTAAACATCGACATGCTCATGAAGTTTCCTTAAAATTGACAACCGTGGTTGAAGAAACAATTGCTGTACTTTATTACTGAAGAACATACATAGCTTGTAAAAAGCCGAATGGCCTCGACTGAGCTAAGGTATTGACAGACTAGATAGATTGGCAAAGATAGACAGGGACATATTCAAGAAGATACTTATAATAGCTACAACAAAAAGTTTTATTAACACAAAGATTTTGTCGTAAAATATTTTTGTCCATTCTCCTTTCCACTTTAATTGAAGCCATCGCGAAATCAAAATTAACGAGACATTCTCAACTGTTAGCTAAATACGGAACTTTCTACTAATTGCTCACAAAAACAACCTGAGCTAATTGACGGATGACATGTCGTTACACAACCACCGGATTTCTAAATATTAATAAAATATAAGAGTTATTTTCTGTAAGCCTGCGACGTTATTGAGGATTAGATAAAGGTCGATTATGTAAAGAAAAAAAAATATTTTTTTTAAAATAGATGCCAAGGATGTTGTATTTCGACACGCGTCTAAGTTAGCCTTCATATATTCTGAAAAAGATAGTGGATACTGTACCTAAAATTTTAAATAATGTACTTGCTCTCTGTAAAATCATATGAAGCCTATCGTTATGCACAAATATTTAGAATCACAATTACCATTTCAAATGAATACTTATCAAAGCCTCCAGCCGTGTGAAAGACATGGATTATTAAACAAAAGCGAGACGTATTATGTCCACAAAGACCAACCCTGCAGACGCAATTTTTATTATATATAAGATAGACATTCCTACCAAAGTTGATATTTACACTATTCTCTAAGGATCATAAAAACACATTTTTGTTATAAAACTCATAAGATAATAACTCAAACAGTTAAAGTTATAAAATAGCAATGTTCTATGATGGCAAGCAATAAAAACCTTTATCCACGCACAATTTTATCGAAACTTACCATCGATACCGATCAAATGCTACTTAATTGCACGTGTTACGATTCGAATCGAGTGTTTTTTATCGATTACTGGGACATCGCGATCGTATGATACTGTTAGGGGATATTCGGATGACTGTTTTGAAGTATTTAAATATCGAATCAGTTTTTATTTTAAAGATGACCTGAAGTCGATGACCTGGCATACTTTTGATTGATGTTGATGTCTTTCGAAAACTATGAAATAAAACGTCTGGACATTAATATTAATTGATGTCTTCGGATAACCGTCATTGGCACAAGGTGTATACAAATTCATTTAGTAAGATAAAATACCGCAGAAATTAAAGGGAAAATTGTAGCTTACAGTATTTTCTTTGTACACTTATATAATTTTAACTACCATTTTATATAATAATTATTTAAATAAAAGAAAAAGTAATCCACGAACAGCGTTCGCTAATTGTTAACTAACCCACATCGCAATTATTCCCATCACAGACTACATAAAACTCAACTTTAAAATTTAAACACCATACACCCATAAAAGCTCCAGATGAACACGACTTATCGCGTAGGAACCTGTTGCGAGCAATTCAAATTAATGGATTTGTCATCGCAATTAATTTTATAGAAATTAATATGCGAGCGGCGAGCGCAAAGAGGCATTTTTTTTTATATAAATTGACATATAATGGAGCCCGGACGATCTATGGAGCGTTGACGGGGAATTGATTGACAAATTGCGTGACGAATCCAAAATAGGTGGATTTCTTTTGAGTGTGTCTGTTGTAAAAGTCGCAGTTAAAATTTTGGGCCACTAAACTAAGGGTAGGGACAGCGGATTATTTCTTTTCAGCTCATACCTACCAATAGTTACTATACCAATAGCAATTCAGTTACGAAACAGCTTCCTAAAGATATCATCTTCCTCGATCATTCCATACAATGTTTGATAACTTAATTAATTTTATACTAAAATATTTAGGTATAGTCTCCTCAAAGCTGACTACACGTCCCTTCCGGAGTCTCCCTTACGGAATTCACCTTAAAATATAAAATTTATATCGAAATAGAACATGCATTCTACAAATATAAAAAAGATTTTAGATAGTAATTCCAATTTGAAAAGTTTACCGTCTGTAAAATGTGAATTTTTGTAGCGTTTCCGCTACTCGACCTGCGTCTGTCCCTCGCTCGTTTGATGGCCTCAATCAATAGGTTGTAAAAGTCCGTAGTTAACGGTTCGAAGTTCTCACGACAGATCGGTCCGATTAATAGTCGTGTTCATTATTAGTCAATCTGTTTTATTGAAAATCGAATGCCGCCTTTGATCGTCCAGGTCTTATGTCAATTTCGATGACTTTTACTGATTTCCAAATTATATTGTTATTGTTGTTTTTTTTATTTTGGTAGATACGTAATTAGCGGCGTTTCACTCCATATCTTTTTAATTACTTTGATACGTCCGCTTCATCTCACGTTTTTGTACGTTGTAATGGAAAATTATATTTTATGTATTTTTTTTTATGCATGTTTTAATGACATAATCATTTTAAATGAAATCTTGCGTTGGTATGGTAACTACTGCATTACCAAGCAACCAGAAAACATCATCGAAAATAATCAGTTGGTTTACAAGTTCCATCATTAATATCTCCGTGTACCTAAAGATCCTGGATTTCGAGATCCTCATAGTATTTTTTCTCTCCTGAAAATCTAGTAGGTACTATTAAAAAACCACTGGATTCAAAAAAATATAAAAGATTCACCAAAAAAGACTACATTTTTCCTCACAAAGCCTTTGGATAGGCTCACAAGTGCTTATTACAAACTCTTTGCTACCACAAAAGGCCGCAGGCGGTGGTGACCCTTACCACCAGACTGACTATCCGAGTGTTATTTAATAAAAAAAAAATACAACAAAATACGTAAAACTCAGAAGCTAAACCCCATTCGTAATACAATTCTTAAAATAAATAAATAAATAACGAACGTCAATCTCGTCAGGCAAAGCTGATCCATTCACAATACAAACACAATCAATCAACAAATCCGTACGTGACACTAACGACATTGAACATTCCAATACACGCTACCAAAAAATACTATAATATCTTTTAATTTATTTAATTTGCACCTCTAATTATACATGATCATTGAGCGGTCCAGCAACGCCTTTGAACTTACAAGGTAGTCTTTTGTGTGTACGTCACTTTTGTCAGTCGACCTTTTGAAAGAAAGAAGTTAAAATGACCCTCAATACCACAAATCCTCCCCCTGCGTCGCCTGTAACTAGCACTGAAGCGGAGGAAAGGGAAGTCCTAGCAAAATCGGTCAACGAATACCATTATCAGAGACCAGTAATCAGGCGTAATCATACGAATGGTTTTTCGTCGTGACGTGATTTTTTTGTCAAATTATTTTGTTTTTTTTTTGTTCTCATTATCAATGGATTTCTGATTCAATGTCAAAGACCGTCGTACGTTCGATTGACATCAAATTATATGTGATTATTGTCCGATGGTGTATTAATGGAGATGTAATATGGATCCGGCTGTGAGGTGGTTTTCCTGGTCCAATAGTTAATCACTACAATAATGGCTTCACTCACTATGAATAATTATATGTTTTTTTTTGTTACTTTATGTTAATACCACCTACTTGTTTTTTGCTTGGAACCATCTTTGCACCTGCGTGTAAGTTGATCATGGCTTTGTTTTTCAGCTTATATACCTCCTTATAAATTATTATAGACATATTACAAGCTAGGTTATATAACGTTAAAAAGTTAAGATTTTCACTAATAAAAATGATCATTATCAAGGTTTTCATAATTTTATAAGTGCCAATGTATAAAATTGTATTTGTTCATTCTACCCACTCTACCATAATAAGTGCTGGGTGGCCGGAAACGCTGACATGTAAGCTATAAAGAAATCTGGCTCTTTACTGAAACTTGAGAATGGTAGGTATTGATTAATTAATTGATGCATAGCCTCAATTGCTCATAGAACCATGAAATTATGAATAAGGGAGGCTACATAATTATGATAAATAGCCAAAAAGTCAGATTATATAAAATTTACATAAAAAAAATAATATCCCGGGACATTCTTTACACACAGCCATCTGGTCCCAAACTAAGCAGAGCTTGTATTATAGAAACCAGATAACTGATATACTACATATAGTACTTTTATTTTTTCGAAATACATACTTATATAGATATTTACACCCAGACACAGATCAAACAGGCATGTTCTTGCACACAAATGTTTGTCCTGGGTGGGAATCGAACCGACGACCTTGGGTTTGGCTGTCAGAGTCGCTAGCCACCAAGCCAACTAGCCTGTCAGAATTAAGTGAATAAATCGTTATGATTTTTTTATACTTTGATGTCTTTCGTATGTGAAATACACCAGAACGCAACACAAACCGACAGAAACCTTGCATTATAATAATCAAACATTTCACGTACAACATCCCTGAAGCAAGCCACACAAAGATTGCATTAAACTTCACGGGTAATTGTTAAGCGTCGTACACAATAAATAATACCTTGCTAAGGAGGAGCCGGTATCTCCAGATCAACGGGCGAACAATCGCTATTGTGTACGCTGCCTACGGCGCGTTGGCTGTCACTGCGCGCGTCTATGGTCGAGTTATGGTGCGCCTCGATGCTGGCAGATAATGAAGTCCTCAGGGGTTGAATGCGACGATGTGACATTCTGTGAAGAGTGTGGTGAAGGTGTGGTTTCTACCACACACAATGATCCAAAGTAATTTTATATCTGGGTTTACCTGCGTTCCCCAGGGGTTGTACATTTTCCTGGGATGGATAGAACCATTAATCTAGGCTAAAAACTATCTATGTGTAAAGCTTCAACCAAATCCGTTCAAAAAATGTATACGTCAATAATAATAATAATAAATTCTTTATTGATACATTGGTACGTACAAAAAATGCAACTATGGCTATTATCCTCATTGTGCCAGCTGGTTTCAATAAAGTTGCACGGTTGAGAACCTAAAGCCTCAACTAGGTAAGCCTGGAATGTGAACGAGGTGTATGAGTAACAAACATTCAAACAGTCTATACACACATCCATCTTAACAAATTTTCACATTAATAAATAGAAGGATTAGGGAGACAAATAATTATTAATTTCTCTAATCTCATTTTTATTTAATAACTGTGTACGAGTAATTTGGTATAAGCTATTTAAGGTACCTAGTACAATATCAATAGAACTTAAACTATTAACTTAGTTTTTGAGATCCAGAATAAAATATTTTGTAAAAATAAATTTAAAAGAAAATTACGTTCTCTTACGAAAAGGTATGGTGTCCACACAACTTCCCTATAATACCCGATCTTTTCCAAGAATCCCGTGACATCTTTATCAAACAAAACCCTTGAAACTATAAATGCTGGTACAGAATAAATCTAAAGATATCTAAAGCCGCGGACACATGGTGAAAGTTCACTCGCATATCGGCGCCCGCGCCTTCAGGCTACAGCCTACGCCACTTTGTCATATTCAGACGAACGATAATAAAACGATATACATATCTTAAAAAAAATGTAAACTTATTTCATCTCCAAAAAAGTTACAGGATTTCTTACGGACTGTTAAATATGCGGCTTTACTACGTTATATATTAGTAATTCATCTAATGTTAATTAAAAATCATACAGCATTCAACATAAGAGCACAAATCTGCACTTGCATAATTATAAGATTTGGTCTTTCGAATAAAATAAAATATCATTGCATATTATATGTTTAGGAAGTATCCTTAAATACTCAGCAGAATTATGCTTTTATTTAGCATTATTCAATTCTGCATGGCACACATACCTACATACGTACCTCTACAGAATACAATCGGAAAATGTTTCGTTTCAGTAAAATTTTGTTTGCACGTTTTCATATCGTCTCGGAAGTCCGCATAGCACCGACCAGTACTGCATCACCCACAAGTGCGGTGGACAAGCGATAGGCCATTAAGGATTTATTGCCAACAGATTGCTATCATTACGCCTGCCCGACTGGATTATGTTGTTTGAATACGTTATTAGGAACTTACACGTGGCTATGGCACTATTGTTGTATGTATTTTGCTTATTTAAGATTTACAAACTGGTAATTTTTTTTTTTTTAATTAATATTTTATTCATTAAGTTTAATTTTTATTCTGCTTTACAAAATATTAAGTTTAGTTAAAATAATTTAGCTGTGTCTAAAGAATGGTAGAAGATATGTATTATTATAATTCACACAGTTAATGTTTTTTGTCTCATGTTTCACTATTTTTTCATATTTTCAATATACAAATATTATAAAGAAATAGTGTGAATTTTGTGAGTTTGTATGTACGTGGAGAGTAATCTCCAGTGCCTTTATCATGAGTTTTTAACGTACGTACTCGTTAGCGACGGCGTAAAACATTTCTATGGCAAATCTGTACAGCGCCACTAGCGGTCACCTAAAAACTAAAATCGATAGTACGAGTCGATAGGTAAAAAACCTATCGAAATGTAAACACTAGCGAGTAACGTTTGCTATATAAATTCGGTACCATGAGTCACAAATTTGACAGTTGCTATCGAGAAATACTGTATCGATAGTAGTTTACTTGCTAGTGACTAAAGTAAGTTTCGATAGCAACTCATGGTAGAGGTACAGAACCATGGCAACTATTTGAAAGGCACTTTATTCCGGATGGACATAGGCTATGATAAAATCCCGGGAAAACTTCCTAAAGAAAGCTATCATTTAAAGCTACCACAAAATGTATTATTATATTTAAATTCCAATTTGCTCGCAATTTTTTATAACTATGAATTAATTTAGTATGCACCCAGATGCTATGTATGATATTATAGTATGCTTATAATTTCTCCTAATAAACAGAATAATAAAAACTAATGAAATAAAAAAATCGACATACAGTGGAATTCGAAACCGCGAAACCACATTTTTACAAAAATAAATCTATCTTCCAACAACGTAAACAGGATCCTATTACTACTAGTAGAAAACCTCAAAAATCAAAAATTGTCCACAAAAACTAATCAAAATAAACAACAGAAAAGCTTTTAAATACAGAACTTTCAGCACTAGTGACAAAGCCAAAGAATTAAGCCGAGCTTTCTAAGCGTTCAGAACTTGGTATCACTTCCTCCAAGATCCCTCTTTTAATTGCGATCCAATGAACCGCTTCTAATTCCCCCTCGGACTTGGCAAGCGTCCCTTCTTCGATAACACACTTAGTTGGCAGGTTTCAATCAATAAAGGACAAAACACCAACTGCCAAAGGGCAAACTAAGTTTATTTGTACGTGAGTACTTTCTTTGGCGTGTTCATGATGAAATTTTCTATTGTTGTTTTGTCGGTGCTATGTTCGAACTTTTATATTTATGCAATTTTAGACTGATAGTCAATTGAGATGTGTCCTGTATTAAAGATAAATGATCAAGCACTAACCAGTGTATTGAACATCCAAAAATATACGAAAACATTAAATATGATCCAAATTAATTAAAGAGTATGTTATTTGATGCTGTACAATTTTTTTTTTTTTTATTTATTTATTTATTTATAGTTTACAATAGAATTTTAGTTTGCCTTAGTGCCTAAATACCTGAAGGGTTTGTCCAGGCACTGCACAATCGTCTCCGTCACTAATTTAATAGATATCTACTTATATTTAGTTAATTCTATGCTTATTAAAACATGACTTACAAATAATTCATATATCATGTACCTGCAGAAATCTAGATAATTATTTAAACTCACTAGTCACTACACAAGCCCACAGACCTATTTAAACATAAGTAAGTAGGCAGCCCCTACAGCTAACATCAAATTGTTGAATGCTCAAATAACTAGTCAGTTATTTAAGCATCCAACGACGGTAACGGCAGGCGACTGCCTACCGTCTCTTATACAAAAACAAACATTTCTCAAGCATGTGGGGGGGGGGGGGGGGGGGGGGTAAGTACAAAACATTTTTTATCCTATTTCTTATATTTCAAATACAGACTGATCACAATCCAAAGTATATTAAAATGGTTAAGATTGACAATACTAATTAAATCGAGTTATCCGTAACTATAAACGTGTTATGGGCATTGGGTATATAACAATAAAATATGTTTAACTACTGTCTGACTGTAAATAATATTTCTTTAAGAGATGTTTTACAAGTTTTATATTTGTAAAATTTACAAAATCTTTACGAAGTTTGTTTAGTATATAGGGTAGTGATGTACAAAATCTTCTTCCCCCATAGAAATTGTTACAACGAAAGTTTAATATATTTTTTTAGTGACTTGTCTTGTCTGTATTCTATGATTAGCCACTGGTAGTGTATGTATGTTGTGATATTGCTCGATTACAATAGCAAAATGTTCTTTTTGATGAATTGGTAAGACTTTACAGTACCTAAATAGATCGTCATACCTATCTTTATATTCACGTTTAATTTTTTTACTAACAATTTGTTTTAATATCCGCAGTTGTAATTTCTATATTCTGTCCAAATATGTCTTAAACGTACGCCCATAACTTGTAATCCCATATTGTACTACAGACTCAACTAATGCTTTGTACATAGTTAGGAGTATCGAGTATGTAACTTTTTTTCTGATTATTTTAAACTTGGCCAGCATAGCCCGCATTTTGGTGCATATATCATTGATATGTTGACCCCAATTCAATTATGACGTCCCAACTTGCTATTTCATACAAAACATTACATTCGATCGTTTTGACATTTCATAAAGAATTGTTGATTTGAAATGTCAGGACACATCCCTATTATTTACAGATTAACTGTCCTTTGATAACCTTGCTTTGTCTATTTTATTCCTTGTTTTTAGTAATTTATTAATTTAGTTTTTTATTACAGGCTCGCCACATCCTCTTCCTGAGATCATCACTACCGACTTTGAGGGAATACAAGAAATTTCAAGACCGCATGAGTCTATAGAAATATTGCAAACTCTACAATGTAAATTAAGCTTTTTAGTTTTTAAAAACTTTTGTGAAAGAAAAATAAACACTTTTTTATTAAAAATTTTTTTTAGTCTTTAATAACAACGGCTCGTCAAACTAAACAAAAATAAAAAAAAACAATTCAGGATTGAATTTTTACAGTTGATCCTACAATTTCCGATATGTTATTTAATGAGTCTCTTTTCATCACGGACTGTTTTGTTTATGAAAGAGTGTGACGGATGCGATGCCCTTATTTAGTTAAACTGTAATTACTTATACAAGTTATTTCGTTTCTAAACACACTAACAAACCTTGAGATAATCTTGAACGTGTTAAGTAAGAATTTTAGACAAGCAATAACAATCCTTACTGAGACAATTCCAAGGATTCCCGAGTCGATTCAATCTCGGACACTTGATGTATGTCTGGAATGGTATCTTGTCACATCCCTGCATAGTTCCCGTCCCCTGGCTCGTCTGCCGCCGTAGATACATTTGTAGTCGAGACATTTGATTTTGGAAGTTAGCTCATAAAGCATTTAAGCATGATACCTGCTTTATTACTAGCTGTCGCATCCGGTTTCGCCCGCGTTCCCGGATGAAAAGTATCCTATGTGTTGATCCAGGCTATAAACTATATATGTGCCAAACTTCAATTGAATCTGTTTAATAGATTTTGCGTGATAAAGTAACAAACATTTATATATCAATCTTAACATACCCATCTATATCTATACTAATATTATAAAGAGGAAAGATTTGTATGTAAGTAAGTTTGTTACTCTTTCACGCAAAAACTACTAGACGGTTGTGGATGAAACTTGGCACATAGCCTGGAATAACATATAGGCTACTTTTTATCCGGGGAAAATGTGATATCTCGCGGGAACGCGGGTAAAACCGCGGTGGACGCCTAGTATATAATATTTGTAGGAAGGACTAGTTTCCGTGAATGTTACATTTTCCCGGTATAAAAAGAATACCATGTGTCAGTTCAGGTTATCAATTATATATTTGCCAAGTTTCATCTAAATCCGTTTAGTAGTTTTTGCGTGAAAGAGTAACAAACATCTATGCATCTATCACAGACTATCGCATTTATAATATTAGTAGCATAAAATGCTAACGCTAATGTTGCTACAAAATTATCAAAGAAACTGATTTTACTTCAAATACCTAGTTCATTTTGAAATGTTTTCATGTGAATTTAACATATAAAACCATGTTGAAAGCTTACCCTTACTAAATACGTCTGGTAAATCAATTTTCTCGGAAATTTTCAAGCAACCTTTAACAGTAAGGGTTGCTTCTACGCAATTGAACACAACACGATTTGTTGACGAGGAATGGCTCGAGGAAAAACCGAGTCATTTGCTGTCACGATGAGAATTGGCTCAGGTAGGAAAACATGTCAGTTCCCGCTCTTGAGAATCGGGTGCGTTCAATGTTGAGCGGAAAGCGGTTTTATTATGGGCTTTATTTTGATAAGCTGTATCTAGCTGTTAATTTGAATTTATAATTGGTTTGGATAAACAAAGGAATTAGATTTTTTTTGTGTTAGTGTTGAAAAAACGGTCTATGCTAGTAGATTGTTAAAAAGTTTTACTACAGTGTAGTCGGAAATGTATTTTAATTATAAAAAGTATAATATTATATGAAATATAAGTACCTATTAACTAGCAAATTGAAACACTCCCAAAGGCAAATTGATCAAAATGCCGTTATAATCAATTTTCAATATTTAACAATCGGAAGTTGCCTAATTAAGTTAGTACGAAAAATTCACAATAATTTAATAGAATTCGTAAAACTATTTATATAATCTGTTAAACCGATATATTTAGATTCCCAGATCCCTCATGTCATGTTAAAATCATAAATTTTATTGATTAATTATTTTATGAAATAAATGCACAATTTAATTCATAAAATGCTGTACTTAAAAGAAGGTCCCGACCTTTATTTTAAATTGTAAACCTTGGATACAAAAATGAACATTTTTATTATTTATTATTTTTATTATAATTTAAATGTGTACAAAAACATAACCAAGACATCCAACTACCATTAGTTTAATAGTAAATATATTTAAATGTAAAAATAAATAATAAGCCCGTAACACCATATCCTCGCCCCAAAGACACACGAGAAGCATGTCCTTCAGACATTAGTGATGGGGTGGCGAGGACTCAGGGCCGGATTACAAGCTGACAAATTACATATATAAATTACAGTCATTTTTGTTGCTCTTACGTGACTGAAAATGGGAAAAATGCCTCAAATCTCTTCTTATTTTCTGTCTGTCTCAGGTGGTTGGTAATGGACTATTTGTAAAGGTCATTTTTAGTGTGGATTTTTATTTTGTGGTGTCATGTTTTTTTATTTATTTAGAACGTTACTAAAAAAGGGTTTGATAAAGTACTTTATCAATAAATGTATTATCTAGAAAATATTGAAAATAGTTTCTTTGTAAACACAGTACATATTCTCCTGAGTACTAACATAAAGTAAAATCTGCTAATGGTTGTTATTAATTAAAATATTTTAACATTTTTATTTAACTAACAATCAGATCATCGTATTAATACTTATATGAATAAATATAAAATGAAGCCCTCTTGATTTTTAATAAAAAAATTCAAAAAATATAAAATTAGCACTGGATTTTTTTTTATTTGTATATATAATTGTACATATTATATGGAGGATAAGCTTCGTAACCATGACACCTATTTATAAAATTATTCCTACATTTAAAAGGTCCATTATTGCAGATGGATATAAGCCATGTTATAAACCCCGGGGATGCATAAGTTCCCCGGGAATGCGGGTGAAACCCGGGCACGGAAAGCGAACAATCATTATATTCTATATTCAATATTTTAGTAACTTTAAGTGCAGAGTTACATTTATTTATTTCAATTGCAAAGCCTGAGTCCGTGCTCACTTGAGGGACATATGGCGTGACATCTAGAATTCGCCGCGTGTACGGAACTATAATTACAACGGTTGTGATAGACAGAATTGCCCTTTTCCTTAAGTAGTTGTTTATGTATAGGTGGTGTCTTGGTGTATACGAGTATATCAAAATCTGCAAAATTGATTGTAATTTTTTTTCTGGCTTGAAATTCAGATCCGCAACCTTTTTGTGTGACGAAAAACAAATGAACGTTAAACATAATCTATCCTATTCCAATATGAATAATTAAAATGATTCCCTGTAATAAAAAAGATTTACTTCCATCATGTGTCTTTACGACACAACCATTTTTTAAGGCCAGATATAAATGCAAGGAGGATTTATGTCAGATTTTTTTTTCATTCATAAACAGTAAAGACTACTTAATTTTTTCTTTAAAAAAAATATTCGAAATTCAAAACCTAAATTGATTCCATTTAGGCCCGCGGCAGTTACAAAGGCCAAAGTTACTGAAGTTAATTGTAATCTATCTACCTACTTTGATATCGGATCATCGAAGTTATTCACCCAAGAAATCCTTCTAATATTATAAATACTAAAGTTTGTGAGGAAAGATGTATCTATCGATGTTTATTACTTTTTTTCGCAAAATCTACTTAAAAGATTTGGTTGAATCTTGGCGCATAGATTGTTTATAGGATGTCTTTCATGCCTTAGAAATAAAACATTGACTTAATCACAAAATTGCAAAAATTACTCCACGTATTTGGATGAAAGTTGGCACATAGGCCGTTTTTAACCTGAATTAACATCGCACCCTCAGAACAATAGGGACTTAACTCAAAAAATCACTTTTGGCGCATATCGATTTAGGGCGACTTTCGCACTGAGCGAGGAGAGTGGGTCCCGGTGTTAAAGAGGCTGAGGTATCGCTATGCTTATTCTATCATTAAATTGACTATGTTTTACTCTTCATCGGATAGAGCGTACTTTGTTTAGTATCTCTATGATCGTAACTCCATTTCGCAAAATTTTGAGTTAAGCCCTTATCGTACTGAGTACCGGTGCGATATATGGGGACAGGCGCAGGGAGCAGCAAAAAATAACATAAGTACTTTATCTAATGTCATTTTTATCGCAAACAAAATCTTTAAACACAATTACGCAATCGCACATAATTCCACAACATGCAACTTATGAACTTTGACATAAAACGAAACAAAACCTCAAATCTCCTATCGCCAAATCAACCTCAATACCCAACAATTAATAGCAAAATGAAAACGGCCATCACTCAACAAAGTTACGTAACTATAAATACAATGAAAATATTAAAAGCTCCCTTATATTCAGAAACAATGGTATTATACGGTAACATTTAGCATCACGATAGTCGTGATGATGTACCATTGATACAGCCAGTTAATAGCTTCACAGCTTTTAAATAACAATATGGATACGCCTCCACGATATTAATGTGTTCGTATCTGTTAATCTTTCTCAGGGGATGAGCGTCTCAAGGTCTTCATTAATCTAACAAATTTAATGTAGCTATCTACAATAGGGATGTGTCCTAACATGTCAAATCAGCAATTCTTTATGAAATGTCAAAACGATCGAATGTATGGAGATTTGTATGAAATAGCAAGTTGTGACGTCATAATTGTACAGCATCAAATAACAAACTCTTTGTGATTAGATCGCTACTTAAAAATCACATTATCATATAATTTTGATCATATTTGATGTCTTCGTATATTTTTGGATGTTCAATACACTGGTTAGTCAATTATTATTTATCTTTAATACAGAACAGTACCCTATTGTGTGATCATCATTATATCGGACCAGAGATGTCCACTGCTGGACGTAGCCCCACAAAGAACCGTCCTAAATAAATAAAAACTATGCTGTAATATTCTTCACAGGCGGCCATTGATTGACTTTTTTTTCAACCAAGGTAGCCATATCACTACATAGTATAAAACAAAGTCGCTTTCTCTGTCCCTATATCCCTTTGTATGCTTAAATCTTTAAAACTACGCAACGGATTTTGATGCGGTTTTTTTAATAGATAGAGTAATTGAAGAGGAAGATTTTTGTGTATAATACATGTGAAATCCCACGGGCACGCGGGTCAAACCGCGAGGGACAGCTAGTAACTAATACACTACGTTTACAATTTTTTTAGACACTTAATTTCACATATTGATACCATAAAGAAAACAAACAAACATGTTCATGTACACAAATGTTTGTGTTGGAATTGAATCCAAGCCCTGTGGTGTGGTCGCCTGCATCCAACAGCTCTCAGTGACTTTGAACGGGAATTCAGTCCACCTGGTAAGAGCTGGTTCCAGAGGCGCTTTTCTGTATGTGGTTACCACTGGACATGATCCCTCTAACCTACTTAATACTGTAATAAATACCCTAGATCATATATGGGCAACAAACGGCCCGCGGGCCTGATCCGGCCCGCTGTAACATATGATCCGGCCCGCAAGACATTTTGAATAAACCCAATTAAAAAAATATTACATTAGGTACTTATACTCACTAAGTACTGTAGTTATAAATGCACTAAGTACTTGTAACGCGGCCCGCGAACGTATTTGCACGCGAAAGTTTGGCCCTCAATATGTCAAAGGTTGCCCATACCTGCCCTAGATTCTGATTAATTCTAATATGCTATTAATAACTCTATTTAATATTCTAATTGAGACAGTGATAGTAAAATCTCTCTCAATTTTGCACCAAAACCACAAATATTTGATGAAATGATTATGTTAGCAAATACTAGAATATGTGGAGAGGGAGGCTGTATTAACTCCAAGTTTTATAGAGTAAAAAATATGTATATATATTAATATTATATCTACAACTCACAGCGATTAGTCAGCCCCTTAAACACAGGATTATCGAATCACGTATTTCATTACTTATGCATTATCTGTTTCTTCGTAATCATTACAGCCCTTTGTACCTAACTATACACGTTTAGTCGTTAACAATCATATTTCGATAAAATTTGTTAGATGTGCCCATTTTCACTAATCAATGCCTAATTTGGACACCCGCTTGTCAAATAGATAAAGTATGAAAAAACCATTATAGACGCATGTCATTTTGACACGTTGGGAAATGAGCATTATTCTTTTTCAAGTGCCTCTCTAGTCAATGAAGAAGAGATGTCAGCTCCTTTCTCTTTGTTCAGAGAAAGTCTGAACTGGTGCTCTACAAACTTGATGCCGGCCCCTTGCAGTTTGCAATCGATTTATTCTGGCTAAATTGCCATAGCAGCCAATATTATTTGAAGTTTACATTTAACTAGCACCCGCCCCTCGGTTTCACTCGCGTTAAAATTGATAAAAAGTAACCCATGTTTCTTCCCGTCCTACTATTAGCAAAAACGGTCCAATCTTTTAGCAATGATAGCGTAACAAACAAACTCCTTTTCGCATTTATAATAATACTAGCTGTCTCTGTCGGTTTTACCCGCGTTTATCGATATCATATTATATAGTCTATAACCATCTACGATATCAGCGTCGAATGGTAGCACACGCATACCGATATGTTCAGTAGTTTTGAGGTGATGGTGCGTCAAAAGATTAATTTAATTTTCCTTATATATATATATACTAGTTGTCCGGATAGATGTTGTCCTGTCGAAATAAGTCCATACAAAAATGCAGGAATTCGATCGCAGCGCCACCTACCGGGTGTAACTATGGATCTAAACCATTCTCGAATCCACTGGAACACACACAAATTTCATCAAATATATCCATATCCAGCTGTTTAGGAGGAATTCAGTGGCATACACACGTACAGTAGAATTATATATAAATAAATAAATTAAAAAAATAATAAATATCCCGGCACATTCTTTACACACAGCCATACTAAGCAGAGCTTGTACTATGGAAATCAGATAACTGATATATTACATATACTACTATTTTATATTTCTAAGTACATACTTAGATATTTACACCCAGACGCAGAACAAACAGACATGTTCATGTACACAAAGGGGTGGGAATTGAACCCGCGGCCTTCGGCTTGGCAGTCAGAGTCGCTAACCACCAAGCCAACTGGCCTGTCAAGATAGACGATTAGTTAGGTTTAGGATGTTCCTACAGTAGTACATACAGTCGAATGATTTTATATCAAAGTAGGTACCTACCTACATTATACACATTATAACCTCGTTATCCAATCAGCTAAAGGATGAAGCTGCAGCGCTCTCAGAACTCCTCTTTGTTATGAAATAACGCGGTTGCTTCGTTCTACTTTAAAACTGCATTTACATCAAAATTTTAATTACCTACGGCGATTCACTAAAAAGCCTGTGCAGTGCATACGCTCACATTTCAGAGTTGGCAAGTGAATTGTGCAGTATGAGAGGCCGGGAGAATAGAGGCCTGAGGCCGTAGCGCCCACGTGCAGATGGGCTTATACGTCTCCTGTCTCACTAAGAATGGTACGAGCTAAGGCTGATTGTACATGCAACGTTTTTTTTCGAATGGCCTTTAACACAAGCTAATATAAAATTTAAAAAAAAATACCATTTCACACGAATATGGGCTTAAACGTCTCCTGTCTCACTAAGAATGGTACGAGCTAAGACTTATTGTACATGCAACGTCTTTTTCGAATCGCCTTTAACACAAGCTAATATAAAAATAAAAAATGATCATTTCACATTTATATCTATCTCATTCTCTCGCAGGGTATATCCTATACAAAATGTATATGTTTGTCTCTTTTAAATAGCGCTTTTTCGTTTCATCGAGTTTCAAATCACAAAGGTGCTAAGGAAGTGCACTTAAGGATTGAATCTCGCAATCAAAAAAGGATACGGAGTGAAATAAATGAAGACACAAATATTCTAGCGAAACCCAACATGTCATATAAATAAATATAAATAAATATCCTGGGACATTTTTACACGCGGCCATCTAGTCCCAAATTAAGCAGAGCTTGTGCTATGGAAATCAGATAACTGATATACTACACATACTACTCCCTTTTTTTTTCTAAATACATACTTATATAGATATTTACACCCAGACACAGAACAGACATGTCCATGCACACAAATATTTATCCTGGGTGGGAATCGAACCCGCGACCTTCGATTTGGCAGTCAGAGTCGCTAACCACCAAGCCAACTGACCTGTCACCATATGGATTGCATTCTTGCATATGACCACATTATTTTTCTGTCATAATTTACGCAGATACTCAAGAAACACATAGTGAGTCCTTGGTACTTGATAGACTTGAGTTGACTTGTATATGCGAGTTAGTTGCAAATTTATGAGAAACAATGTAACAATGGAAACACCAGCTCACTCTTCGAGCCGCCTTAAACCCGCGAGCGGAGACCCTTACGCGGATGCAGCCCAACCTAATAATTTCTTAATGTCATGCGCTCCGAAGGGAATTATTGTTTTGTGTTAGAATAATGGCGTACTTAGAATCTTAAGTATAGATTAGGTGGGGCTATTCTTACTGACATATTGCAGCCTTTCCTATTCAATTGTGGAGACAAAATTGGGTCATTTCGTTGTAAAATGTCAAATGCAAACTGCCATCACGAACTTTAATTATTTACAGCGCAAGTAGCTGGTAGCAAATAGATGCTGTTGTGTCTTTTGAAGTGAACATTATTTCGTTATACTACGTGATAGTGCAAGCTTAAGTTGTCACGTAAACTGCTTACTGTGCCTACGTTATTAGTAAGCAGGCAAATCATAGCTCGGCTTAATATAACTAGTGGTTTGTAAGAGAATTTGTGACATATTTAGCTCATTTTCTCACGAGCAAATTGTTCTGACATTTGTCTGTTGTAACAACACTAACAAGTAAAATAGACTTAGTTAACATGTAATTAAGTTATCGGCGTTGAAGTGGTAAGTTATTTGTATCAGATAAATGTAATAGCCTAAAGGGATCTAACAGGACCTTATTAGGCGGTGACCTGACCTATTATTATAAATGTATCTAGGTTCAACTGTATGCTATAATTGCCTCCAAGTACAGAACTGAAGTTGATATAATTGTGACTGTATTTATTTGTTTTATCAAAATACTTAGAAAAATAATAATTGAATGGTGAACAAGGTGGACAGACGACCTAATAAAGGTCGCAGGAAGCCGCTGGATGGAGGTCGCTTCCAACCGGCCAATCTAGAAGTCATTGGGGGAGGCGTATGTTCAGCAGTGGACGTCTTATGGCTGAAATGATGATGATGATGATGAAATGAAATGAAATATTTATTCAAATAGGCCTTCACAGGCACTTATGAATGGTCAGACTCTAACACCGGTTCGGAAGGTTGCTTTTACTGAGAAGAGCCGGCAATAAACTCAACAATTACTCTTTTCTAAATGATTGATGATGATGAACAAGAATTAATTGCATTTTTAGGCGTTAAAGATGATATGAGCGTCATATATGCTTTCTCGATTGCTAAAGAGTTACCCAGAAGTAAGATCTTAGGGCAGAGTACGTCCGGGGAAGTACTACCACCTTACACATTTCCAGCCTTACAGCAGTAGTGCATTTGTGTTACGGGTAGATATATGTAAACGGGCCGGTGAAATTACAAGCGTATAAGACTTCACAACTTCACGTCTTCACAACGCATTGGCGATGCTCCTGGTGTTGCAAAAAGCCATAGGTGGAGGTGACCATTTACCATCGGGTGGACTATTAGAGCCCTTGGAGACGCGCTTGGAGCTAACGGACTAACTTGAAGGAAAGGTTGAGAAAAGTTGTAACTATTCTAGTAGTAAATAAATAAATATGGGACATTATTTTTACACACGGCCATCTGATCCCAAACTAAGCAGAGCTTGTGCTATGGAAACCAGATAACTGATATACTACATATGCTACTTTTAAATTTTCTAAATACATACCTTCATATATAGATATTTACACCCAGACACAGAACAAACAGACGTGTTCATGCACACAAATGTTTGTCCTGGGTGGGAATCGAACCCGTGACCTTCAGGTGGGAGTCAGGGCCGCTAACCACCAAGCCAATTGGCCTGCCAACAAGTAGTTGCTTCAGTAATTTTAAATTTGACCTTCATAAGTACCGTCCGAGGGCCTAAACTGAATAAATGGTTTTGAATTTTGAATTCCAAAATATCCTACTGATATTACAAAATGCGAAAGTTTGTATGTATGGATGTTAACTCTTTAGAAATACCCAACGGATTTAGATGAAACTTGGCACATATCTAGAAAATGCCCTGGAATAACACATAGGATACTTTTTGTGCCGGGAAAATGTTACATCCCTTGGGAACGCGGGTGAAACTCCGAGGGACAGCTAGTGTGTAATATTTATTACAGTACAAATAAATATCCTGGGACATTCTTTTTCACATGGTCATCTGGGGCTCGATTCTGTAAGGAAAATGACACTAACTCGAGGATGTTTCATCGCGGCCTCCGTGCTCTGTCTCATTCGCTAACTACGCTTATACTACTAATCACGTGAGAGATAAGCTCTCTGAGGCCTCCGTGAAGCGGTTCGCCGACGAAGATTGTATTAACTGAATAAGGGGGTTGATCCCAAGCTCGTAATATGGAAACCAGATAACTGAAATACTGCATATATACTGCTTATACAGATATTTACAAACAGACATGTTCATGCACACAAATGTTTGTCCTGGGTGGGAATCGAACCCACGACCTGCGGCGTGGCAGTCAGGGTCTCTAACCTCCAAGCCAACTGGCCTGTACTATAAAACTGTACATCTAGAAAGACTTTCAGACTATGAAGCATCATCTATAATTTCACGTAGGTACTTATTCAACCGTGACACATTATTTAGCCAAACTACAGTATTATGATAGTTAACAAATATCTAAAAGCTGGCATTGTCTTCAGAATTAGACACGCTGTGAAGTAAAAGCCCTAAGCTTTGCCCTAACGTGCGTAGGTGTTGCATAGACTAACTATTTGATTTTTCAAATGGTAATATATGCCTAAAAGTATTCTATACACAAAAAATGTGTAAGACAAAATCCGCCTTATTAAAAACGTTTTGACACCTAGAATAATGATTTGTTTACGAAATATTGATTACCAAATATATATAGGTAGCTGTCCCCCGGTATTACCCGCGTTCCCGAGGGATATCACATTTTCCCGGGATAAAAACTAACCTATATGCTGTTCCAGGATATGCTCTATCTATGTGCCAAGTTTCATCCATATCCGTTTAGTCGTTTTTGCGTGAAAGAGTACCAAACATACTTACATACAAATATTCCTCTTTATAATATTAGTATAGAAAATGTATATTTGTCCACTATGCCTTCTTATAGAATTAATCTGATAGCGAGAAAATTTAATTAGGAATTAATTAGGGGTACATGTGTATTGTATTTTTTTATCTATCAAGCTACTTATGTTGCTATCCGTAATAAGGATATTTGTTCTGTATTTCACGTTTTAATAAAATGAAAATAAAAAATCTCAAATGTAAGTAAATTTACAATGACAAATATGTCATCAATATAAATAAATAATAATTATTAAATATGCTGAGAATTTTTTCACAAACGGCCATTTGATTCTTAACTTAGCAGAACTCGTACTATGGACACCAGATAGCTGAAAAACTGATTTTTTTAAATATTCTAAACACATGGTTTTATAGATATTTACACCCATATTCTAAGACGTTTCCTCAAAAATTCCTCAACTGCACTCAACCTCACTCAAAGATATTAGTATTCTAATTACAAAAATCTACTCCACTCGACTTGACATCTCTCACTCGAGGTGAGGAAACAACTGTCAGCTTCAAGGTACGTCGGGACCAACCTTAAGGAAGCTTATTGCCTGTAAACAGTTACTGAAACTCATTATTTTATTTCATTGATATTTCATCTATAATAGAATGACATTACTAATGACATGTTACCTTGACTACACTTCGATTCGACATCAGTCGGGATTGCTCGAGTTTTGCTCAAGTTATGACTTAGAATACCAATTTTGAGAATTCCTCGAGAAAATGCTTAAGGTATCCTCAGTCGACTTGGAGTCGAGTGCCGTCTGAGGAAACGTCTTAGAATATGGGTGTTACACCAAGACAGAACAAATAGACAAGTTCATGGAAATAAATGTTTGTCCTGGGTGGGTTTTGAACTCACGAATTATGGCTTGGGACCTGAGTAACGAAATAGGTATATATTTTCATTACAAAGGCTTGTATAGTCTACAACCTTACATACTCTATATAACCTGAGTCATAGGGTAGACGAAACCCGCCTAAGGCAGGGCGAAATAGTCTCCAAGTACTTTGTAGATAACAATCTAGGATTAATTAACTATGTTCCTAACTACTTAGATAGTTCTAGAGCCCGTACTTTAAGGAATTATTAGCAGGCAGGTATTCCACCTGATAGAAACTAGCAACTTCACTTAAGGACATTAGCAGTACCTGGGGGACTACAAAGCCTAAAAAGAAATAAAAAGAAAAAAAAGACTTTCACACATTCACACACGTAGGTTATAGTAAGGAGAGAAACACTAGCTACTTTGTATCAATTTTAATGCAAATTAAATTCAGATTTTTTTTGTCTAAGTTTCCAAATACCCAACAACTTAACTTTAGTAATGATATATTTTGCCATGGAAAATTGTTTCTAAACTTTAATATATATAGAATCCTTAACCCTTTAACCCATGAACCACATCTAATACAATTACTGGCCACGTACGACAACTAATAAAATAGAAAAAGAAACGGCCAGTCGACACTTATAGGCCCCCGTTAAAGGGCTCACTCAGTATTCTTCTCGCCAACCCTCAGAACTCTTACAAAGGGAAAAGGGCAAACACTTGAGTGTAAGGACCAAAATAGAGAATGTATTGAGTCGCGAAATAAAATAAGGGTAGAAAGAGTATGTGGATATCCTTGTTGGGATTTGCTAAGAGTTGTTAACACCACCGAAATATGGCAACGAAGTAAAAGTAACACTAAAGATTTGCTAGAAAAGGAAGAAAGGTATTATATCAGTTATCCGGTTTCCATAGTCAATTTCTGCTTAGGAGATCAGATGGCCGTGTGTAAAAAATGTTCCAGCATCTTCTATAATCCAATATATTTATTTACTGAATAAAATTATTAACTTCATCGATGTATCGATTAGATTCAGAACCGTTTTTATATATTCCTTTAAGCCTCAGAAAAGATACTAATATAGTTCAAACTACTGATGTGCCCATCGAAAGTCAACTTTCAACTAATAAATAAATATTATTTTAAAATTTACGTGGGACATTATATGTATAAAGGATTTAATTTCAAACATATATAAATAATAAATTTAACCAATGTTTTCAATTTATGACAATCAGTTCCCTTTTAGCATTGTGTTTTCCGTCTTTGGCCTCATCATCTCTTACCACGTGATCGAACCACTCTGTGCAAAATTATATCATAAATATTTTTACGATTGTTTAAATATAATTGGACCATTTAAATCAGTACAATTTGACATACCTTTCCCCTTCACCCTTTCCCTGAAGAGTCCCAGAGTCTCTGTAATGAGACACTCATGCCACATAACATACATTAGATTGCTTTTACTGCAGAGTTCGTCACGGGTTACTACCCGACCCATTTCCACCATGAAGCGGTAGTGCACTAGTATTACTGTGTTTCTGTTAGAAAGGTAAGTGGGCCGGTGAAATTACAGGCACATGAAACTTAACAACTTCACGTCTCAGGGTCGACAACGCATTGGCAATGCCCCTAGTGTTGCAAATGTCTACAGGCCGCGGTGGTCACTTACCATCAGGTGGACCGTCTGCTTACTTGTCGGCAACATTGTGGTAAAAAGAAAAGAGGTTATAGTCACTCTATATTCTTCCACAGTGAAGTGGACATAAGGGTGACCGCAGGTGCTTGGCCACTTTCCGTGAACTTTTCAAATATTTGCTTTGGTGGCTTTTCCCATAGATTTGTTCGGTTTTTCCACCCTTACTATAACAGTACAATTTATCCAACGGTCCGGATCAAGTATGCTTTGACACATGAAGGGAAAACGAGTCGCTAAACTCGTGAAACATCTTTTGTTGAAATATTTGTTTGGGATCACAATGGATTTTAAACTTCACATTGAAGGGGTTATTTTACTTCCTGAATACGTTTTGATGTATTTAAATCATTTTAACTTAATTCTAATTTCGAATTTGAATTCGCTGGCATTTTACTTTGCTATGTAGGTCGGTACTTGGAAAATAACTTCGCATGAGTGTTTGGTGGATATTTTTAAAATTTTAACACTTCCAAAATCATCAACATCATCATATCAGCCCAGGGATGTCCTCTACTGAACATAGGCCTCCCCCTTGGATTTCCACCTCAAATGGTCCTGAGCCGCCTGCATCCAGCGGCTTCCAGCGACTCTGACCGTCGTCGTCGTCCACCTAGTTAAAAGTTGTCCCACTCGACGTTTTGCCTTTTCTTAAGAACTTTCAAAATGCATCATCTTTTTATAAGTAAACAAACTTTACCAAATCGATATTTAAAATCCTAAACGAAAACCTAATTGCGCGATTTAGGGTCAATTAGCGAACCGCACAATAGAACGACATTTACAATAATAACAGACACTTACGTTCAGTCAATTCATGATGTACCTGACCTTAGCAAAACTTTTTAGTTCCTAGACAGAACAAAATTGCATTTTTTTTCACCATATTTCAATGGCATAACAATTCGATCCCATTAAAACAAATCGATTTCCTTGTATTCGAGTAACGTCGCAAATTGCACAAAAACTTTAACCTGTACAATTAGCACTGAGATAAAGCACTTTCCGTAATAACCGTGGGAGACCATTTTTTATCTTGTGGGCCAAGTAATAAGCTTAGCGTTGTGCTTTAATAACCAAACATGCCAATATCAGTTTTAATATTCTCGGTTTAAACTAAGCCAAAAGCTAAATCCACGCAGATTCAAAAGATCTTCCCACTGAATGTAGAATTTCAGAAAATTGGAATTAACGCATGCCGGGACTAGCTCATCATCATCATCATCAGCCTATCTCCGTCCACTGCTGGACATTGGCCTCACCTATACAACTATATAAAATAATTAAACTGTTTCACTGTAATACGAAAGTTTCACTTCTGTCGTGAGACTTTACAACCGTTTTGTATTTTTGTCAAATATTTGTGTTAAATATTCGTTTTATGACTCACAGATTCTACTATTCTAGTCTGTCTGTATATTCTCTTATAACACGAGAAAGATTTGACTGATCTTAATGAAATTAGAGTCAGAACATAATGATTGCGTCAATGATAGACAATATATATTTCGATACACACGAATGACACTGCGAGGGACAGCTACTTACATATAAAAGTCTATAACTTAATCCCAACAATCGTATACATCGAACAATCTATAATAACAAGCGATAATCGCTCGACGGCAGTCAACACGTTCGTGTCAAATCAACAGTATTAATGTGCAATCACCGTTAGAGGCCGAAAGATTGGTCGAAAGATTGGCCGAACGACGGAATTCACACGGATCTCTCTGTGGGCCGAATTACGAATTTGTCACATACTTTGATTGCCGAATCTTGGATTGGGGGCTTGGCAATCCTTTGGAATTTAGTGTTGCGTTGATGTCGATGATTTGATATTATAGCAAAACGATACTTCTGTTCACATGCGAGTCACTTTACTTGTCAAAAATTAAGATATTTATAGTTATGATAGAATATATGGAATAATCCTATCTTGTTTAAAAAAAGTATTATCTAAGCTACAAAATAAATAATATTATTTTGTATTTTGGAACAGAGAACAAATGCTTGAAAATGTGCAGTATATAAAAATATATATATAATAATGTTACCTTGCGACCTCAAAGGACATTCATTATCAGAGCCACGGATTGAGCACTCTTGCCCGGGAAAAGCTTATTTCACTCTTACATGAAGATACCTTCATCTTGAGAATAGGTTAGGCCTTGGAGACGAATTTCAATAGTCACGTTAAAACCAAATTCAAACAACTAACGTACCAAAACTCATTAATCACCAAAGGTACCTTATTATTATTTTTTTTCATACAAAGTCTATATTTCATAACTATAAGATATATAAGATATAATACTATAAGAAATATTGAATAATTGAGTATTCCAACTAACATAAATTTGTATAATAATATAAACAATCACTACAAAACAATTATACAACGATAAATATTCATTCATGATGAATTTTAACAGCCATAAATCGATAAGCTATTAAGGCACGGCACTATGGCTCGATTCTGTAAGGAAAATGACACTAACTCGAGGATGTTTCGTCGCGGCCTCTATGCTCTGTCTCTGTCGCTTACGACGCTAAAACTACTAATCACGTGAGAGGTATGCTCTCCGAGGCCTCCGTGAAGCGGCTCGCCAACGAAGTTTGTATTAGCTGAATAAGGGGGCTAACTGTAACCGGTATATCTGCGACAAAGATTAACGCCTTGCGACATTACGTTCACGCTACATAGAAATGTAGAATGTGGGATTTCCCTCAGAGAGTTATTGTTTACTGGGATTGTTGAACTACTTGTGTATGGAGATTTCTTACTCTATGTCATTTGGTTGCTGAACAGTTTGGCTATAGGTTGAGTCATTGCGGAATAAGTTTTTAGTAACGTTGGATTGTTTATAAGGTTTTTGCAATATTGTCAATTAAGTAAAGATGGCTTAATCAATATTATTGTTATTGTTTGTATTATCATGGGAAAATGTAATGTTTTAATTGGATTATAGAGAACAGTACCTACGGTTGTCAATCGGATGTGATTTTTCGATTAAATAGTAAAATATAAAAAAAAAAAAGATTTAAAAAAAAATGTTTTTTTAACATTAATAATAATGAATATAGTGGGAAATTAATTTTACACGCGGCCATCTGATCTTAAACTAAGCAGAGCTTGTACTATGGAAACCAGATAACTGATATACTACATATACTACTTTTTTATTTTTCTAAATAGATATATTGATATTTACACCCAGACACAGAACAAACAGACACAAATGTTTGTCCTGGGTGGGAATCGAACCTTCGACTTGGCAGTCAGGGTCGCTAACCACCAATTTTATCTTCTTGTTTACAAAACTAAGTATAGCTTAGAACTACTAGACAAGATACTTTTTAACCTGAGAAAACAAGTGTAAAACCACGGCACACAACTAGTTAATTTATGAGACACTGCCAATGAAGTCCAACATCTCGTGACTTCCCATAATTATAATTTTGTATGCAGGTTTTAGGATATCAAATTCTCAAATAAATATGGGTTCATTAAAGCATTAGTTGTATGTAGGCGGACAGTGCTAAAATTTTATGACCAAATTTAACAAGACGCAATCTGACATGAGACCGTCATGTAACAGACTCAACGATTAAGTGGTAATGGTTACCATTCAAAATAATGGCCTGAGACTATGTTCAAATTACAGTTTCCAAGTCGAGGGGAGAATTCAGAGTTTCGTTATGGTTACCGAGACAATTTCGCTTTCTCAGTAATTTTTGAACTAATTAGAACTAGGCAACGTTATAAAATTTAGCAAAAAAATGACTTTTTATTTTTTTTTATTTATGGTTTTTGTAATCTATTTGTGATGAATTTCCAATGAAATTAACTATACATTTGACGCAAAACCTTATGAGCATATAATATACAACGTGTTACAAAATACCACGTAAAAATATATTATAATTAATTATCAAAGCCAACAACCCTAGTAAGCTGTCATGTCAGGGAAACAGATTATTTAACAGAAAGGCCAACCTACCTTTATTACCTAATATAATTGTAATATATAATTTAATAATTTTTCATTAATAAAAATAAGGTTTTTTATATTATTGGGTTACTGCGGTTAAATATTGTGAATGGACTCGTTATAAGGCCCCATTTAACCTCCTTTCGATATCCTCAAATACATGCATCAAAAGTTTCAAATTACTGTGAGGTACTTTGTTTAAAGATTACACGGATCCACCATGTCTTTAAATATAAAAGAAAATCTCGAAAATATCCATTTTAATATTAAATTAAATTAAATATAATACAAAAATCACTAAGGTAGGTTACATAGCGGTAGTTAAGTAACACGTTATCAGCAAAAAAAAAGATGTTTGTTAAAAGCTTCGGTATCAAAAGTAAGAACTTATTTGCGTTATGGATACCACGCTCTCTCAGCACAATTTTGAACTATACGTACAAGTAAAATGCTAATACATAATATCTCAATTCTAAATTAGTAGATGTAAGTTTTCAGTCTCTGAGTAATTCTGTATCAATGGCCAATTTTTTATTTTACATTATTTTTAAATTCAAATTGATTTAGGAGATAAATAGGGTTTTATTATTGTTGTTAAATAATTAATTTTAATAATTGTACACTTCAAGGTCATGTAAAGTCCGCAAATTTACACTGTGGGCCCATGTTTGTGGACTTTGTCATTAAACCCCGTCGTTGTTACGGGTACCTTATGCCCGCCTTCCACTGCGACATTGTAAAGAGCGGAAAATGGCCGAGCGGAACGGTGCAAAATAGTCTTGCCTTCCACTAAGAAATAGTGTTACGGAAAACTGTCTTTTGACAAAAATTGCTGCCTCTCAAGTCTGCGACCATTTTTGTAACTCTTTGTACTCTTTTACTCCCCTCCACTCGCTCTTTTGTAGTGGAAACACTTGTATGAAATTTACCATTGCGGGCTCAACGGAGTCCGTACGAAACCTGTTCCGTTCGCAGTGGAAGGCGGGCATTATACCCCTAAAGTGGGGACACTGCTGACGAGTCCAAACATTTGATTTATTGTCAAAACATTTTTTTTATTCATAATAAATAATAACTTCTTAGAAGGTCACACTTTCACTGAATTCTAAATTTTAAGTAATTAAGTATTATAATTAAAAAACAGGTACCGTACGAATAAAAATCACTAACTTTCTCAAGCCAATACGTTTACCTTAAAACAGCAAATCACACGATCGGGTATCCGTTATCGTATGCAAATAGATTCAGAAACAGCAATTAAAAATATCAATAAATACGCAAATAGTGTTACCTCCATTATTTAATTAAGATTTATATTTAACTGATTGATAAACAGTGGTTTGATTCTGTAAGGTAAATGACACTAGCTCGACGATGATTTGTCTCTTTCGCTTAATACCCAATTACGTGAGAGGCACGATCGAAGAAGTTTACCGGAATAAGGGGACAGGTGTATTTTTAAAGTGTTTTCACTTTTCTTTTGTACGCAGCGAAAGCGTTATGTTTGATTCTAGTTACTGACTAGTCAGGTATTATTACTTGCTACGAATAGATCTGCCTAAAATGTTTTTCTAGTTTTTCCCTCATCGTCACCACGATCAAGGGGCGTCCCCTCTTGTACATTCTAATTGATCTAAACTGATTGGTTTTTGTGTCAAACGTTAATTTTATTCCCAATATTCTGACGTCTTTTGACATCAAACAAGTTTCAATCACCCTAGGTTGGATTGCTATAGTTTTGCTAGTTTTATTTATTTATGTATAGTATTGCCAACATTTAATACACGAGAACTTAAAACATAAAGTTCTTAAAAGTAATAAAAAAAACAAATTCTGTGACATTTTTTACACACGGCCATCAGAATTCTGGTCCCATACTAAGCAGAGCTTGTACTATGGAAACCAGATATCTGATATACTATATATACTACTTTTTTTTCTTCTTTTTTTATATAGACTATTACACCCAGACACACAACAAACAGACATGTTCATACACACAAATGTTTGTCCTGGGTGGGAATCGAACCCGCAACCTTCAGTTTGGCAGAGTCGCTAACCACCAAACCAACTGGCAGTCAAACTAAACATTATCAGAGCGCAGATACCCAGATCATGGTCATCTGTTTATCATAATACACGACTATCGACAGTAAAAAAATACCACCACCAGGCTTAATACGTCCACTACAGCACAAAGGTGTTGCCCCGTCCTTAGGTCACCTATAATAAAATAAAATAAAATAAAAAAGCCTTTTATTTCATGCAAGTATCGTTACATAATCCAGTACATAAAAATAATTCAAAACATCTACAAGAATAGCAGGAATTGAGTAATTCTAGAAACAGCAGGTCACCTATATTTAACTTCAATGATATTTTCCATAACATAACATATTTTTCAAAACAAAACGTACCCAAATCATAGTATGTGAAGTCCTTGCCATGCCAAATTATGTCTTACAACAAAAAACTGTTCCTAGGATATTACATCTGATATTTGGGCAACAATACAGCTCAGTATGTCATGCTGGGCCCACATTAGTATAAAATAGCGTGACCGCAACTTATTTGGCGGACCCTGCCATAGTTCAAGGTTTTAATGTAACCTATTCACTTGACGAATAATCGCTGCGACATTTGAACTGTGAATGAAATTGTTGGCATTTAAACGACTTGTGATATTCTACTAATAATGCGAAAGTTTGTGACGGTGTTTGTCACTCTTTCACGCAAAGACTACTAAACGGATTAGGATGAGACTTTGCAAATAGATAGTATATAACCTAGATTAATACATAGGGTACTTCTTATTCCGGGGAAATGTGTCATCCCTCGGGAACGCGGGTGTAATCGCATCGGAGCACTAGTGACATTATATTGGAAATATTATAATACTAGCTGTCCCCCGCGGTTATACCCGCGTTTCCGAGGGATATCTCATTTTCCCGGGATAAAAAGTAGCCTTTATGTTATTCCAGGATATGCTTTATCTATGTGCCAAGTTTCATCCATATCCGTTTAGTAGTTTTTGCGTGAAAGAGTAACAAACATACAAATCTTTCCTCTTAATAATATTATTAGTTGATAATCTAGTATAAATGTGCTTCTTTTTTCAAGTTTCAAGTGTAGTTCACGCGCGGTAGAAATGAAACCATCAGTAAACTATATCTATCTGTCTCATTCTCTCCTAGGCTTAATCCCACATATATATATTTATATCTTCTTAACATAACTTTTCATCGAATTTCAAATCAAAAAGGCGCTAGTTATCATAAAAAAAAATTGCTAAACTAAATAGCATTTTCACTACATAGTCAATCAAAGTCGCTTTCTCTGTCCCTATATCCCTATGTATGCTTAAATCTTTAAAACTACGCAACGGATTTTGATGCGGTTTTAATAGATAGAGTGATTGAAGGGGAAGATTTATATGTTTTAATATCTACATTGCACCTGAGCGAAGGCGGGCGGGTCGCTAGTTTAAGATAAACAAACAGTTTATTACTCAAGCAATAAACCTCCTTATAATCATCATTAAATACTACAAAAATTAGATCAGTCGAAGACAAATTTATTGCAAAATTACTTAGAATCGCAACAACAAACAACAAGTATACACGGCATATATCTCTTCGGCTGCAATGTTAATAGTGTCCCAAGGCGGTTTGACCGTTGATTGAGACAATTACAACTGATTGTGCCCCTCGGTCACCAAGTTTGTGACTCGTGAGTGCCAACATAATTTTTTTGTTATTATTTCGTATCGTCCGTGATATATGAACAAATTGCTTAAGTTGAATGTGGTATGCGTGTATTGTTATGTAGCTCAGAGTTGTGAAATTTGTGCTTAAGGCATTGTTTTTTAATAATATAGAGCAAAGTTTTGTAAGCTTTAAATTTTGTTAGCAAAGAGATTATATAATATTAGTAATTGTGTCCAAGATTTGTATTTACTCGCATATGTCATAGGAATTTGAAGGATACTGTAAAACCTGGAACTGAATAAATAAAAATATAATATAATCCTAAAAACCTAAGATATAGCCGTTAAGTTAAAGTCCGAATAACTCTGTAATAATCAATAAGTTTGGACTTTTACCAGCATTTACTCGGTACTTTTTAGGTTAGGTTAACAGGAATCCTTTCATTTACAAAATGACGTGTGTTAATCTTAAGATTTTAATGTAAGGCCTAAGATTTGATTCTAGGATTTTACCACTTTTACAGTTTTTTGAAGTGAAAACTTCTTTAGCGGCATTGAGCACTTTTCTTAGCATGGGTATAAAATGTTAAACTCGCGTCAGGACATGTCATCTGATCGAAAATTCGTAAGACGGTAAAAATGCACAACGTTAACGTTCAAGTATTTTTTTCTGTACAAAGGCTTCTGTTTGACCCAACTGAATCGAACCCAGTTCACTAGTCAAGTTTTAAGCCATTACACTAACATCATTAATATTCATGAATCATAATTAACAAGTACTGACACCTAACCACAATCTATCGCGTTTAATCATAACATTTCGATTCCCATTCAATACTCCGCTCTTACTAAATAAGGGCCCAACATTATTACGTGCAAAGGTCTCTGATCAAACGATGGCTATTATCTCAGGCAGGCGAAGTGACAAGTAGACTTGCACAATGCACTGAGTCAGTGGATGTGGGCTAGCAGTGTTGTAAGCTCGGTGCCAAACGCGCCACTTGACTCGCCCGTGTCAACACGCCCACGCGGCTTGACATCCGATAAGTCGTATTAGTCGGAGAGCCATTTAGAGATTTTAATTAATTATGATTTTTGTTTTCTTATCCTTATCAGCTATCATTATGTAAGTAATAATTATTATTATAAAGTAATATTAACCATTAAGTAAATCTGAGGTGACGTCCTCGATCCTTTGCGTCGTGGCAAATCTGAAATATATCAACAAAGCTTTCGTTCTGTAGTTGATAGTGTTGACGCTGAAATTCTTTGAACCAAGCAATATTCAGACTCTACTCTGCCTATGGGTGTCATGTTATATATTATACTTATACCGGTTTAACTTGTCAATATACTCGCCCCCTGCGGCTTCACTAGTGTCCAGGGACAAAAAGTATCCCTAGTACTATTGGCTATGTGGAACCGTGTTTAACCGTGAAAAGTGTAACAAACAAAATTTTGTTCACAGTCGTATATTAAAAAAAAAAAAAAGTTAGGATAAGCATTAAATGTTTTGCAATCGTCTATCACTTCCAATTTTAAATTACTTTTCCCATACATTCCCAATTACTGTATTCGATGATTATGGATGCTTGACTACTTTAGACTAAGTAAATCCTGAATTATCTGATAGTTCATTACAATGATAAAGCGAGTCGACGTTGCCTTTTGCGGCGAAATTAACATCCTCAGGTGATTTGCAATTAATGCCGAAAGCTGAACGTTGGTCGGCGGTGAATCATATCCTTTTGATAAACTGACAATTATGATTTATGATGAGCTTCAGACATTTGGGTAAACACGGTAAGTTTTAAATAAAATAATAAATAAATACCCTGGGACATTCTTTACACACGGCCATCAGGGGGGCAATTCCACTAACATATTATGCACCGAACCATTACCATATCACAACCAAACGTCAAATTTGACGTTTATTCGTATTGTACTAAACACACCAACGATCGAACTGCGGTTGTGTTTTGGTAATGGTTCACATTCGTTCGAAAGATTACGTCAAAATGTATGTTTGTTTCCCCAAATCCGAAACTAAGCAGAGCTTGTCCTATGGAAAACAGATAACTGATATAATACATACACTAAGTATAGATAATATTAGCTGTACCCCGCGGTTTCATCCGTGTTCCCGAGGGATGTAATATTTTCCAGGAATAAAAAGTAGCCTGTATGTTATTCCAATATATGCTCTATCTACATAGATAACTAGGCACATGCCTAGTTTCATCCAAATCCGTTGGGTAGTTTTTGCGTGAAAGAGGAACAAACATCCATACATACATACATACAAACTTTCGCGTTTATAATATTAACTTGGCTTATATGACCAAGATTCATATTCATAAATATTTTTTTTTATTTAATTTCTTGTGTACATAGGACACTGTTTATCCCGGGAAAATGTAACATCCCAGGGGAACGCATGTGAAAACGGAGGTGCCAGCTAGGTTTAAAATGATTTTTTTTTTTGAAAATAACATAAAATTTATGTATCTTTACGCAAAAATAAGGAAAAAAAAAAGCAAGTTGAACCAGGATAAACCTTGAACCCAACACTTAACATTTTAAACGTGCATATTGTTTACACTAGCACTAATATATCAAATAACCAAACACTCATTAAAAGTGATGGACTGAACTAAGGTTTTACCGAAATAATTGACATAATTGTTAGCAGTACCCTAAACAGTGGAGGGGGTCGATTCTGTAAGGAAAACTACTTGAGAATGTTTCGTCGCGGCCTACGCGGCGTACTAATCATGTGAGAGATGAGCTCTCCGAGGCCTCCGTGAAGCGGCTCGCCGACAAAGTTTGTATTAGCTGAATAAGGGGGCTGATGATAACGGCATTATAATGTAATTCTAAGAAAAAGTCGAAATGCGAATGTTTTTGACGGTGATTATAGATATGTGTAAAATGTTCAATACCTACAGTCCGACAAGGTTTTGACGGAAAAAAAATAGGAAATGGTTCCCGGAAAATTTAAAAATTATTTGAGCTCAAAATTCGTTGGTGCATTGCTAAGTATACCGGGAACAGCTAATCCTCACTAAAAATATAACCTTGCTGAGTTCCGTGACATCCCTTTTCATCTGTACCTCTACCATGAGTTGCTATCGGAAACTTACTTTAGTCGCTAGCGAATAAACGACCATCGAATAGTTTTCGATCAAGCTTGTACCATGAGTTACGTGAGCATTTACGTACTCGCTAGAGTTGCCTCGATTTGATGATTACTTCATTCCTAAACCGAAAAATGCTTTAAAATACTAACATAACAGTCATATATAAACCATGTAACACGTTTAATTAATCAAAGATGCCCAAATGCATTCACAGCTCAATACCGTACTTTGACAACTACATTACCGAAAATTCGATATTATTTCCGAATATTTGGCAAGTATTCCAAATATACCTAATAAGAAACAAATAGGCCAATCCTCACTTTTCAAAAAAAAGTTCAAACCCATTCATTCAGTTTAGGCCCTCGGAGGGCACTTATGAAGGTCAAATTTAAAGTTACTGAAGCTACAACCATTAACACTGATTAAGCAAACTATAGTTACATTTAAATATGCTCTTGGAAAAGCTTTAGATAGGTATTTTAGTGCGCTAAAACTGACTCATCAATAATAACGCCGTTACGGTGCATGATCGTGATGCGTCTCCGGCATTCTCACCTTCGATTTGTAAGCATCATTTATTACAACAATAAATTCCAAACTAAATGTTTTCTAATCAGCAATTACGACCGTTTTGTATTGATGAAAAATTACATTGAATCAAGACACTACCTGTAATTTACTAAATTAATCTGGTCTGTTGACATTACAATTAAAAAATATCTTCGCGACAATTATGTCCTCTACTTTCCTCAAGACATTTTTCGTGCACTTAAAGCTCAAGCTCGTAAGAATTGAACCCACGACCTCCATGCATTCGACGTAACTACCAACTAAGTTACTATCGCCATAAAAATTCGTAATCATTCTTTCCTTCACAAAAATAACAATATTATAAATTATATAGGATACATTTAATATTCACATCCATTTAACCTCCACTTCTATTCTCAACAATTTCGCCTTTGGCAGTGACCAATTTTGATTCGTGATCAACTAAACATTTTGCGCTGGTGAGTCTCGCACAAAGTTCCAGTATTTCGCAAGTTCATTGATGACATAACTAACGGAGATTACAACGTGCAAAAGCCAAGCAGTCTAGCATTATACTTTATCTAATCATTCTAATAAATAGGTGTTATAAAGATTTATTATTTTAAGATATGTTATAGTGATGACAAAGCAAAAGATATTATTCAAATGGTTTTTTTATTTATTTATGTGTGTGTGTATGTATGTTCCCTATAGACTCTGAAACGGGTGGACCGATTTTGACGAGACTTTGACTGGCAGATAGCTGATGTTATAAGGCATAACTAAGGCTACTTTTTATCTATAATATCTATCTAAAATAATATATTTTAATAATGGTGAAACCCCGGGGGACAGCAAGTTTAATATGTAATTTATACAGCAGGAAACTTATAAGAAAACTTGCCGCACAATCTTTACAGGTAAGCACCGCATTTAATTTTAGGACATCATGTATTATATATAATTTCTGAACGCTACTAACCTAAAATTTTGCGATTATCGATCGGATCGGAGAATCAAATCTAAAACATTTTTCAGAACTTACAAGACAATAATATAACTCAAAAATCGTGCAAAGAACCAAAGATTGCATCAAACTTGTAACTCCAACGAAACAAATTCTGACCATGTCGTATCGTAATACCACAATCACGACAATGGACGATCTAACAGACCTCCTAATATCTATTAACCCGTCGTTAACTCCTCGTGGCCTGCAGAATCGTACCGATGCTTCGACCTTTGCCAGTGAGAGTCTCAAGGTCGCTTGAGATGGATTCACATTGAGATTTTTTGTTGTTCAAATATAATTAAGTATATTGTTATTCTTCTTTTGGTGAGACTCGATTTAGTTTATGGTTTTAACTCTATGGATTTGATGTCTTTGGAGGTGTTCAATTAAGGCTGACTTTCGAACCAGTAACTTGGACCTTTATAAGGGTCCTCCGCGGTCCTTAAGATTACGCGTTTGAATTGTGAATTAGGTGACTTTTTCTAGTTTATATTAAATTTGCAATAGACTTTTTATTTCTTAAAGTTTTGGGAAATACAACGATGAGAAATATGTCACTGTGCCAATATGTCATTTTTGGTGGAGATACCAATTTATTTTGCCAAATACCGTGCTAGGTGGTCGATTAAAAAATCGAAATTTAATCTAATATGCAGCCTCTCTGGCATTATGATGAATTTATTGAAAATCAATATAAGAGCATACCTAATAAGGATGTTTTCGATTACCGTGATCAAATCATGTTAATTTTATTATTATTCTCAGAATGTCATCGATACGAATAAATGTTATGAATACCTAAAGGAAAACTGTGTGTCACAGCATCTTTGTAAATTCCAAAGACATGAACACGTCAGCAACATAAGGAAGTAAAGCAAATGACAAGTTGATATTTTTACTTAGCAAGGTACCTATTCTAGAGTCAACGAATAATCTTTGTCTTCCTTCTTTACAACAGCAGTTTGTATCTATTGGTAGGTACCTACTGTTGCTTGGTTGCTTATCAGTCATCCAGAATAAGCCATTTTCTTGCTGGCCTTCCTCACATTTAAAAACACAATAAACGGCCTGTCCAATAAAAAACGTCCATTAATTTGTCACCACGATTTCTTTTTTATACCTTGAAATATAACTTTATTTTATACCTCAATAACAAGTCGGCAATTCTTATAAATACGCCTTAAGTTTCCAAAAAAAGAAACAATGGCATCGGAGACACAGTTTACGTAACTCGAAACATTTGATCGATGGAGTCAGTTTTAGTTACATATTTCTTGGGTGCAATTTCAAAAGCACCATTAGTGGTATATTGCCAAATAGCCATGATTCATGATGCTACGCCCATTGTCTCTAGTCAGTTTGTACGTTTAGTACACTTTTCGTAATATTTTCGGGTACGCTTGGTTAATGTTTGCCGAACGTTTTAATGAGCAGGTGTCGATTGGCCGCGTATGGTGAACTAGTTCTTAATGAAAAAGTGCTTTGTGTTAAATGAACTTACATTTACTTGCTAATTGATTTTGAAAGTTACTGCAAATGTAAAATTAGCTTAGTGAACTACACTAACAATCTTCCTCTGGAACTTAAACCATGGCTCTTAATATCTTATAACATAATTACATTACATGGAAGGTTGAATCACTACTCGATTGGCAATCGAACGCGTTCGACTGATCAAATATAATAAAGGCAACGTTCATTTTATTCATATGGCCTTTGTACAAAATATTTTTATTAGGTAATTGTCCTTTATTAGTAAAGGTAACAGCTAATGTGACCACAGACAATGTCATCGCAATTTAGACAAATCGAATCCCGCGCAATCGGTTGACAAGCATGAAGGCTGCATCGCTGCACGACGCATGACGTCACCGCTCGTGATTACCCATGATTGTCATCAGTGGTTAGGGTTGGCGGGCATTTATAAAGTTAAGTGGTTTTGCACCATTTGAATGTACTTCTGCTGTGCTTATTGTAATGGGTTCAAGTTGATTCATATCAATTACTGTAGGTACCTACGCGATTTAATGTTTTATACAATTCTAAATTACGTTTTCAATTTGTATTGAATCAAGTTATGCGATGACGTTATACTGTGCTATAGTAATAACGTCCTGATTAAAAACCGTTTTTCCAAACCTTTGGTAATCTTCGTCACACCAAAATCATATTTACATAAATTCTTTAATAAAAGTGTGATGTAATTTTCGACAGCCCTACCATTCGCTGATGATCACCGCGACCTTGGATTCAGTCACGAGCGTTGACAAAATAACACAGTTGTGGATTTGTTTAATTTTAGTGGAAAACCGACGCGCCGTGAGCGGGACATTAATCAAGTGATGGGTATTGGAGTGGTTCAAGATACAAGCACCATGGAAAACGACAATGTACTCTCCAAATAGCCAGAAATTTATAATTTTATAGCACTACTGAATCTAGAAGTAACTTGGAAGCCAAATAAGTTCAGGAATGGGATATACGTAGAGTTTTCATACGTGATAGAGTTCGAAACGATAACATTCACTGAAGAAGCTGATGTATGTAAGCTGAAATGGCAATGGACACGACACATAGAAGAACTGACAACCGATGGAAACGAAAGGAGTGGCCCTCTACACCAGACAGCGCCGATTGGTATGATCTCTCACCAGGTGGACCGACGACGTGCCCCCTTATTCAGCTAACCCAAACTTCGTTGGTGATCCGGCGCAACGAGGCCTCAGAGAGCTTATCTCTCACGTGATTACGTAGTTAGCGAAAGAGATAGAGCATAGAGGCTGCGACGGAACATACTCGGGCTACTGTCATTTGTATTAAGAATCTAAGCACTGGTCAGTGACGCTGAAAGCTGGTGAAGTGAAATTAAAAATATTTTATCTAAGAACTTTTTAGATTAGAACATCAATAACCACTGTGGACTCATAGAAACTTAGGGTTATAAGGTAGACGAAAACCAAAATTATTTACGTCTCTTATAAATATGAAGGTTCAACACATTCCATAAGTCTAGATAAATAATATTTATTTATAGTTTTTAAATAATAAGATTTTTAACTATATTGTCATTTGGGAGTGCTCACCTGCACTTTCATCGCATTTGTCTTGGTATTCATTTCTAGTTTTGTTTTTCTGTATACATATGTTTTGAGTTACAACCCAGCTCTATATGTGTTATTACTTATTATGTGGTTACCTTTTGGTTGTAATTTGTATTGTGTATCCTAAACAAATAAATAAAAAATCCTAAAGGGTTGCAAAAAAAATATATCCATTAAATTATGAATTGTGCCATCCTTAATCAATGCAATCGGTGGTTGACAAACAAAGATAAAATCTCCAATACAATCATACGTGTATACTGATCACGTAAAGATATGAATACTAAATGAGCATCGTATATTATGAACCAGTAATAAACGTTGAGAACATCCATTATATTCATTTAAATGATTCCCATAAAATATGTAGAAGATTCTTAGAATTATTAGTAACTCCTAGATTATTATACGGTAAGCTCATCATTTTTTAAATCCATTATTCCAATAGACTCATATCCTGTACTAACTTTGTACTGGTCACCTGGATGCCTACTATACTTATGTTGGTCCAGCTGCTGCTCTTGAGAAGGCTACTTGATCACCATCTTCGCCAACATCATCACCAACCCTAAAATATAAAGCAAATTCTTATTCTTTATTTCACAAATGCACTTCAATGTTCTTTAATACAGTAAATAAGCCCCCTTATTCAGCTAATACAAACATCGTCAGCGAGCCGCTTCACGGAGGCCTCGGAGAGCTTACCTCTCACGTGATTAGTAGTATTAGCATAGTAAGCGACAGAGACACAGCATGGAGGCCGCGAAGAAACATCTTCGATTTAGTGTCATTTTTCTTACAGAATCAAGCCCCAGATGACTGGACAGCGAGAAAGTTTTTTTTTAAATTTATTCTACCTTCTTTAAAACTGCAACCAAAAAGTTTGCAGTCAAAAACTTGTACCAAACATGGCCGTCTCAAAACCCAGCTTAGAATTGATACGCGTATTTTCTATGCAAACGTGTGATTAAATTAATTGCTGTGGCCTTTGCCGGTTCACTATTTATGTGCAATGCATCTTTTACTATATTGCTTTTATTATAACTCATAAAAGCATTGACTAATTCGACTTCGCGGACAGTTATTAGATTTATTCCATTAAAAACCAATTCCCTATATATATGTAATACAATCGCAGCTTTAATAGCCAGATATTTGTCGAATTGTTTAGATCTACAGCGAGTTTTAGAATGCCAGTCAATCATTGAACCACGTCGTCTATTTGCCATTCTATCAAATCAATTTATATCAGGTCACACAGAGGTGTGCTCCGTTCCTTATATCGATTATTGGTATTAAGGACCTTTCAAAATTCAAAATTCCAAACCTTTTATTCAGTTTAGGCCTGCGGCACTTATGAAAGTCAAATTTAAAGTAACTGAAACTACTGAACCTGTTTACAGTGCTGAATAAAGAACTGCTATAAATAATATCTAATATACAGGGTCTGGATACCCCCCCCTCAAGTAATAAATCGGTCAGTGGGCTCATTAGGTTCATATTTATGAACACTATGAGATTGCGATATAAGCCTGAAAATAGTCCTTATATATTAGGTACAACTGTTTTCAAATAACCTGCAAATGCATTACTTGCAATGTTACTTAATAGATTCAGTTTTAGTAACGCATCTAAACAACTCAGAGATTGGACATGTCCAATTGGATTGAAGAGAACTGAAACCAACCAGTTTACGATATAAGAGGAGCAATGTATCGACTACTGTGGGAACTGGGTCGGGACACTCTTTATTTTGTTGTGACACGCTGCGCAGGCGCCGCTTGCGACGACAACAGATCGAGTTCCAAGTGACAAGCGACATACAATTGATTGTATCCTTGCTTAATGATAAATGTATATATCATTCAACAGAATTATTATGTTTTACTAAAGAGTTTTCAATGTAGCTAGTTAAAGCAATGGGCTAGATAAGGGAAAATATTTATTTATAATTTCAATTCCTAGCATGAGTTGCTATACGACGTTTTTTGTGTCAGGAACCGTTGCGGGAGTACGTAGAATAACTCACAAAAGATTCATGACTATCAGATAAATGGCAAAACAATGGGTGCCAAATATACATTAATTCATTTATATATTTATGAAGAAAAATATTTCTATCCCGCCACTTTGTTTTTATACTAGCTGTGCCGCAATATTCTCCCACAAAATATGTCTATGCAAAAAATCACGTGGTTCCGTTCCTCTGTTTTCTACTTGAAAGTAGGACAAACAAAAAAACCGACAAACACATATTAATATTAATAATTTAGTCAAAACGTTTGTTAGTTGTATCTACAGACACTTTTTACACACTTTATGTTAAGATTTTCTCATTTTAAAATTTATTGTCAACTAACACGCTACACCTTTCACCTTGGATCTTTAAACAGCGTTTGACATTATGTAGTTAATTAGAAAGAAGGCTCCAATCCGAATTCGATACGTGACTCGATCTAAACTCGAAATGATCCGGTGACTGGTCGATAGTGAGGTCCAACGGAGACAATTAATAGGGAATCTATTTCATGTATATCTATTGAATTCGGATCGACTGTGGCGCCAGCATTAAGATTCAATCGTATATATTGAAATGCATATCTTTTGTTTGTTTGTTCTTCTTTTTCATTACAATTGTGAAGTAATCTGATAACAATTATGCAATATCATGGGAATATAGTATGTTACTTCTTTAGCCGAGTATTAGAGGCCGTGACAGGTCATGGGTTCGATGCTCTGATCAGGTGAAATTAAAGTTTTTTTTATTATAAACTAGAAAGGTAGTTCATCTGGAATCTACCTGCCTTTTTTGCTTTTTTTATTTTGTCATATTTTTATCGATAGCCATCTTCACTGCTATATAATTAGGATGTATCAAAAAGTCGCTTCCCTAGATCTTTAAAACTACGCAACGGATTTTGATTCTTTTCAAGCCAGATATTAATAAAAAAAGAACAAAAATACATACCAAATTTAATTATATGCTTAATTTATCTTATTCATATACCTATGAGAATAAATATTAATAAAATCTGATCGAAAGTAAACAAAGGTTACAATTTACCACAAGCCAAAATGCAACCAGGAAATCGTTAAAACTAACCACTTCATTACTTTAAAGCAATTGCACTTGAGACAACAGCGTATAATTCACGAAATAATCACGCTCTTTATACACACCTACACATTATTGTCATCTATTTGAAACACTTGGCAATATTTAACTATAGTGATAGTTGGACAAAATAATGATTTGAGTAGTAGAGCTCTTAGTGCAGAGTTATTAAGGAACGCAACTCCACTGTGAAGCAGTAGTGGACTTGTATTACTGTGTTTCGGTTAGATAGGTAAGGGAGCCGGTGAAATTACAGGCACATGAGTCATAACAACTTCAAGACTCAGGGCTGACAACGCATTGGCGATGCTCTGGTGTTACAAATGTCTATAGGCAGTGACCACCTACCATCAGGTGGACCATGTGCTTTATCGGTTCATGTGGTACAAATGCCTTAAATACGAAGCCTACTTAAAATTTTAAAAGAACAAAACACGCATTGTAAATAATGAAAGACAAATAGATTCTCATAGTCAACGTGCGGCAATATAAAATGAAATTAATACTGTCATTCAATGTCGAAACAGATCAAGATTGTACCAAAAGAAACATCTGTGAGATGTCATGAATGTAATTGTTTTTTTTTATTTAAAATGTCGTGGGCGAGCATTTTTATTTGTCCAAGAAGTTCTTTCCAATTGAACACAGTGCATAAAATCTGTGCAACAGATTAACACACTGTTTTAAAAATATACGCCTTCTTAAGAAAGAAAAAGATATATTTTGATCTACAGAATATATTTAGTGGTATACAAACATCTTTTGAGACGTCTACACTTTCCAAATTCAAATTACAAATGAAAACAATAGAAGTGAAAAACTTATTACCTATTCAAAGTCAAAGAAATTTCCGAATCATAGACTTTCATTAAAACACAGATTAACAGGAATACAGTCAAAATTAATTGCAATAATAGTGCCAAAGCTCAGTAATAACTACTAAAAATATTACACGACAAAACACAGTGTCTATTGTGTGTATGGATGATTAAAAAATGAATTTAAGAGCCCCCTGCTGTTTCGACCATGTTAGATTGATAGATGATACAGGCTCGGTCTATCAAATCGTCCCGTTTTGGATGACGAGGTTTTTTTCATGTCATGGGACTCTTAAAGTGAGAATTGTCTTTCGATAATATAATTGGATTTTTATCTAAGCCTGAGAATGGAACATTGTTGAGGAAATTATGTTTTGTCAAATTAGTTGTTTTGGTATTGCTTCTAATATATCTTATTGATTTGAATTGATGGATATATTCTCAACTAATATTATAAATGTAAATGTAAGTTTGTTTGTTACGCTTTCACACGAAAACTACTTAACCGATCATCATGAAACTTTGTACACATATGCTTAGAGGTATTAGAAGTAACATAGATTACTTTTTGTGCCGGGAAAATCATACAATCCTCGGGAAATAACGGGGGACAGTTAGGAGACAAATAGAGTAGCTATAGCTGTAGTTGGGGGACTAGCTCGCCCCGCTCGTGACTAGATCAACTTAAACAAAAAACACCGCGGCGTTTTTAGAGAGAATAATATCCACATTTCACTTATTTTTAGAGAAATTTTGGTCAAAAATTAAGCACCTAATTTTATTTTATACTTTTAACGAGAATCGAGTACCGAGTACTCTCCATAAGTATCGAAGGTAACTCACCAGTCACCCTGTATAGTATATGCTTAATCCACTTCACGTCTCAGGGTCGACAACGCAATAGCAATGCCCCTGGTGTTACAAATGTCCATAGTTGACCACTTACCATCAGGTGGACCGTCTGCTTGTTTGTCGGTTAGTGGCACAAAAAAAATACCAATCATTTTAAAATGAAAAACAAGAGTTATTAAGTGATGATGGTTATTAATAAACCAATTACCATCTTGTCACGTCCGCCATATTGTTTTTATACTTGATTGAAATATAAAAAGGCGATATATAGTCACTATATTGTACAATCTATTTGGATGAAAAGTATAATTTAAGCTCTGTTTGGGTATCATAGAAAATTATGTACATATATTATCTAAAATGTACTTAAACACCTTACAATAAAGTTATAAATAACTCGAACACAGTACATTAATGTTAAACTTCCATCGAAGTGATTTGTCAAATACTTAGGTCAAAAGGTATTATTCCTTTCGTATAAATCAAAGGGCAGTCAGTCCAGATGATGCAGTTTTCTCTTCTTCGCTAAGCATCTATATGGATTTCGTTATTACTAAATTTGAAAAGAAAATCCTAACTTTTACTACTAACTAAGGAATGTGTCACATCGGCTGTCTAAGGAAAGCTGCACTTAAGAGCCAGTTCTCTTCTTAGCTTTGTCTGTTTATCCCATTCAACATCAGCACTTGAGATGGTAGTCAAACTTATCAAAATAAGTAAAAATAGGTATACAGAACAATATAATAAATAAATAAAAATAAAAAGCCTTTTATTCCATGCATTTACAAATGAAATTAACAATAATCTTACTCTTAATCTAATTTCAAATATAATATGTGTAAATAATTAAAATGTGAAAATAATTTAGGTTTCAATAATTCGAATGTACAGATATATTTGAATAATGTTATTATAGTTGAATTTAAAATTAATATTGAATTCAAATTATTATTATTTTTTCATGGACCTCTCTCAGGAGAAGGCCTCCTCCATAGATACCCATTCGTCCCTGTCTTTTGCTAATTTTATCCAGTCCGGTCCGGTGATGTTTCTAATGTCGTCCTCCCAGCGCATACATGGTCTACCAACACTCTCTTCCCCTTAGGACCGCTCCATGTAGTTACTTCATATGTCCATCTATTATCTCTAAGCCGTTTTCCTCTACTGTTTTTGTGATGTTTTTTATATACAGATCAATATAATACAGAAAATCATAGCCACCAAAATTTCGACACAACTTTGCAAATCTTGAAATCTCAAATTCCACTAATAAAGACGCAGATATTAACGATTATGTTCATAGTTAAATTGTTCAGATGCTATCATCACCACGTGCTGGTACATGTTTATGTACTAACATGACATGTAATAATGTATTCGATATGCAAATAATCCTATATTGCAAGCTTAGCCGCCTCGCCTCGACGTGCGAACGTCCTCGTTTGGCGTAAAGGACAGCTGCTGTAATAGGAGCGTTATTCCATTGTTTATAACGATACGTCAAAGTTTTTCAATGGATTTTAGTAAATTGTTACTGAGATTTGATTTAGTAGTTACCCAAGAATGTTTAGTCGTCTCATGTTAAGGACCGGTGCTGTAATAGGAGTGTTATTCCATTGTTTATAACGATACGTCAAAGTTTTTCAATGGATTACAATGGAATTGCAATGGAATTGGATACAAATTGTACTATTAAGCCTTACTATTTAAGTAACACTTAATCTTATTGAAGAAAGCTATAATTTAATGATATATTATGACGATTTCTAGAGTCTATCAAAAAGATGAAATTTTTGATTTTATAAAGTATTAATGATATGTGAAACCATCACAAACTATCACAACTAACTGATGACACAACTGGCAAAGCTTTACACACCTTAAGGTCTTAGATGATTCCACAGCGTAGAAAATGTGTTGAGTGTGGTAGAGGCTATAGAAAACCTAAATAGGACTGATGAATACTTACCAAAATTTTATTCCTAGTACATTCTCAAAGCGAGTTCGCGTTTATGTAACGCATAAAATGGCTAGAACGTCAAAACGTTTACATACGACAAAAAAGTTAAAAGATATTTTTTTAAATATACAAAAAAACGCTATATTTAGCTTCAATATAACTTAATATTATTCTGTATTTTTAAACAAAGAACAAATGCTTGAAAAGGTATAACAAATATTTTCAGTTCTTGCAAGTCTGTATTATGTACCAATTGATCGGAAACACAAGCTAGAGGCAAGCGCGGATCCACCATGGACACGAAGGGTATGCCCACAACCCTAATAGACTTGTTACGTCACACTTTCACGGTCTATCCAGGTCGAGAGGCTGATTATAGTACATCCAAAGACTTTATAGAAAATTTAAACCTCCTTTTTAGGATTTTTTTTTGTGATTGATAAGCCTTCCTTTGCACTATACCGATCATGAGCAAGTTCATACTCCGCCTCGCATCTGGTCAATGTTCGGATGGCTGTGACCACAACCTTTTTTGTGGGTTGGATCCACACCTGTTTAGAGGTGTTAAATGAATAATTAACTAAATGTGTACTCACATTTTAGTTAGTAGAATGGAAACCAACCACCGATTAGTCACAACACAATCAGACATTTACGCAAAAGTAACGCTATCAGAAGTTCACGACTCCCAGGCAATTATCCACCGATCAGGACCCGCCATACGTCATTGAAACACGACTAAATCACGAAACTAATGACTAAGATTACCGAGTAAATTACTGTTCCCATATAAAATGTATTATTGTTATCATCATGGATATAAATAGACTTAGTGTCTGAATGTAGGATGCAGAAAAAGATGTGTTATAATTGGCCTTAAAGTTGGCTAGATATTTGTGTGCATGAACATGTCTGTTTGTTCTGTGTCTGGATTTATATATCTATAAGTATGTATTTAACGGAGTAATATACATATACCATCTGGTGTTCATAGTACAAGGTCTGCTTAGTTTGGGATCAATATGGCCGTATTTGAAGAATGTCCCAGGACATTATTTAATTTATAGGTTATATAAATATCTGTAAGTTATATATTTAACAAAGTTGTTTTTTTTTATTTATTTATTTATTTAGGATACACAATACAAATTACAACCAAAAGGTAACCACATAATAAGAAATAATACATGTAGAGCTGGGTTTTAACTCAAAACATATGTACCTATACAGAAAAACAAAACTAGAAATGAATACCAAGACAAATGTGATGAAAGTGCAAGTGAGCACTCAAATGACAATATAGATAAAAATGTTATTATTTTGTTGTCATATCAGTTATCTGGTTACCACAGTACAGGCTCTGCTTTGTTTGGGATCAGATGGCTGTTTAAAGAATGTCCCAGGACATTATTTAATTTATAGATTTTGTAAGAAGCAAAATGTATTGTAAAAATAGATGATTTAGTAAACAGTACGGGAGTGCTGTCGATGTTGACGGATCCGCTTTGTTTGTGAATTTCTTAATTGAGGAGCTTCTTCAACTTCCGTTCGTTCTTGAATATTTGCTGCGATCAATTGAAATAAACCAGAAGCTTTTAAATGTAATGCTTAAAGCTTTAAATGTTTTCATCATACAACGGAAATTCGAAGAATTCCAGGCGGTTATCATGTTCCGTTATTTTTATTTTATTGCCAAGCAATTCTTAATTGTAAATCTATTAATGTATTTGACGAAAAATAAATAGTTTATGTAAGTATATCAGTTACATGATTTCTATAGTAAAAGCTGTGGAAGCTGTGACCCATGATATTTATCAAACAATATATATTATATTAATTCTCCAAAAGGTGCTTTTCTATCGCATTGATCAAAATAATTCTGAAAAAATAATGATAGAATTTAAACAAGCTGGAATATCAAATGTCTGTCGTCAAAACAATAACTTACTGGTGTATATATAATATATATATATATATAATATATACGTATTTCTTTCTCGTCCTCAGAGCAACAGATTGATATATTTAACTGACGGCTTACAGGGTAGAGGACATAGGCTGCTCTTTATACCGTGAATTGGGTAAAACCACAGAGTCAAAATAAGTGGATTGTGTTGAGTGTGAACAATGAAGTCACCTAAAAAAGATACCTAGGTATATATTTTCAGATTTTCCTCCATCAAATTTCGATGATGAGTTATTTTTGTTCATTTCATGTTTTTACTACCACATGGGCTGACGAATAAGATGACGGTCCACCTGATGGTATGTATGGTATGGTCACCGCCGTGTATGGAAATTTGCAACGTGATGTTGTTAAGCCTCATGTACCTGTAATTTCACTGGCTCCCTTACCTTTCTAACAGTAATACAAGTGCACTACTCCTTTACGGCGGAAATGGGTAAGGTAGTACCTACTTCCCTGGATGAACTCTGTACTTCAAGCTCTACTACGCCAAATCACAGGTTACTCTCAATAATACTACCTATAATTTATTTTCAAGGTTTGTCTTTTAACTGCTACCAGTTATTTCGCTAATAGGTAGTAATCGTGTATAGGTGTAGGTTCTACAGTCAGCCATCGACTCATAACTCGGATGATAATTGTTGGTACTTCGTGTTAATATCCTCACGATTCTATTAAATTGTCCGTTTTGAACATTTAAATATTTATTACATTAATATTTTTACCTACTGATTGCTTCCTATTACCGGTTTTCTTAATTGGCACAGTTGGTGTGACCGATTTCTAATTTAATACTATTTTTTTGTCTTGAATAGTCTAGAATTTAGTGGAAAAAATGTTGTATTGCTATCGCTTCTTTTTTTAGTATTAACCTCAAATACCTAGATGATTTTTGGCTTGAGTTCATAGTGAAGGAAATTATTAGGATTTTTGGCAGTGAAGAAAATTATTATGAGGAAATAATAGCACTGTTCACACCAGACATCCTTCTTCGATTTTGATGATGACATTGATGAGCAAACAGCTTTAAAAAGCTTCTGTATTTGGACGGAAAATAAATCAGTAAGAACCGTCAGTTACCTTTGATATTAAATTACAAGCACGTGAGACTTACCAACTTCATGTCTCATAGTTCTCAACGCATTGGCAATGCCCCCAAATAGACCACGGTGACCACTTACCTGTCTTAAGAAAATAGATCCCATAGCCTTTTAAACTTAAATAACCCTGAAAAACATTAACAAATCCATCTCTTGCTTTTTATAGTAGACAGTGACCACTTACCATCAAGTGTACAGTAATGCAACAGTTATCTTTATATATAAAAATAAATATCCTTAAACGTACCTGTAACGTAAACAATGCAACGGATTTTAATGCAGTTTTCAGCAATAGATAGAGTAATTCAAGAGGATTATGACCAGGATTGAAAGCGGGCAAAGCCGCAGGGAGCAGCTAGTTGACATATTAAAAAGAAGCGAAACAACCGTAACATATTCCCAACCGAAATAGTCGTATCAATAAAAGGGGTAGACAAGATAGCAATAAATAAATCAATGTCGAGGACCGGCTCTCAGTATCAGCTACTGAATAAAAGAGGTGTCTTTGAAATATGTCCATACTATCGCGATCCGTTGGGCCACCCCCACCCTATTTACAGGATGTTACACTTGCCGCGCGTGACTGACACTCATGTGCATTTGAATATATCATTTGAATTTTTATTCCGTTGAAAATTGTGACGTGAAATGTTGAATGTGTCTTTTAGTGTGGGGTGTGTCAGTTATTTCTGTTGAACTGCAAATATTTACGGCGTTTATAAAATGGGATGAATGCGGTTGATATTGTTTGTAGATAGACATATCTACTTTGCAGGATTAGCTAAATATTGTGAATTTTCGCTAAAATCTTTAGAACCAATTCCAACATTACCAATCTTTCTTTGTATTTTTATACTACTAAGAGAGACAAATTTATTTAAATGCTCAAAATTTTTTGTTGTAACAAAATTTACTTGATGACTTAATTGGATGAAATAACTAGTTTAAAAAATTAACATCATGCTTAAGTATTAAGCCCCTGAAACCACTCTATACTCATCGGACACAACATTGTTTTTTAAACTACAAAGATGACAGATGTTGTTAATTGCCAACAGCTTCTGTATTGTAACATCGTTTTCTTCAATTTATTACTTTATATTTAAAAAAAACTGGTTAAAAAAAGCATTATGCTTATAAAACAAAGACCCAGAAAGGTAGCACTCTGTACAAACCGGACACAAGTCTGGACAGCAACAAAAAGTGTTAAATCTCCCGAGGTCGCGATTACCATCCGACAGACCACATTACTTATGTATAGCGACGGTCCTCGGCACCCAACATGCATGCATTTATCTAAAACTACCCACTTTACATGCACACTTTACTATGCACCCGATCCTCTTTGCTAAATTACTTTGATTTAGCAAAAAGAATGTGCTTTGGGAATTGGTACTAGCAAAGGTAACTTTTGTAACAACCTGTATATAAGTTTTTCTGATTATGAAAATTACACAGAATTTGATTTTTAAAATCACATGCTAGGCACCATATTATTACCTTATTAAGTAAACACAAATTTCGTCATCGAGCTGCTTCACGGAGGCCTCGGAGAGCTTAACTCTCACGTGATTAGTAGTATTAGCGTAGTAAGCGACAGAGATAGAGCATAGAGGCCGCGCCAAGCTTCAGTAACTTTAAATTTGACCTTCATAAGTGCCCTCCGAAGGCCTAAACTGAAAAAATGGATTTGAATTTTTTGAATTGATGAAACATCTTCGAGTTAGTGTAATTTTCCTTACAGATTCGAGCCCCTGGCTATAACCAAACACAAACAGTTATACTTAAATAACTTTGACTAGATAGGTCAAATAACATCTCGTATTAAACACAAAACCGCTAAACAAAAGTAAATAACGTCGCATTTTTGACTATGACAGGTCTATATATTCATGACATGAAACAGTGCATTAGTCAAATAGCATTTAATAAACCCGTAATGCATTTTCACTAACCAGAGGATTTTAGATAATTTCAAACGCTTAGAACTAGTCTAATGGAATGCATTATGATAATTGAATAATATTTTTGTTTTTACTATAATTTTAACCAATTTATCATGTGTTAACAGTCTCCTAAATAAGGCATCATCATCATCATATCTGCCTGGAGCTGTATTGCTATACTGGTGCGCGGTGGATTCCATGGATTCCCAAAGTGATCGGCCCCGACCACCCGTATCCAGCGACCCCCATCAACTCTGACCAGGTCGTCGGTCAACCTGGTGTAAGGTCGTCCCACTCGGCGCTTACCTGTCCCCTTATTCAGCTAATACAAACTTCGTCGGCGAGCCGCTTCACGGAGGCCTCGGAGAGCTTACCTCTCACGTGATTAGTAGTATTGGCGTAGTTAGCGGCCGCGACGAAACATCCTCGACTTAGTGTCATTTTCCTTACAGAATCGAGCCCCTTTTACGTGGTTCGAGAACCTTTCTTTCGCAACAGTTATCAGTTCATCGAAATGGCCTACCCATAGCCACTTTAGCTTACTGCCTCTAATAACTATGTAATGACTGTAGCTTTTGTTATCTTACGCATCTCCTCGTTTCGGACCAAGTTGTGTTGGGAAATTAACCAGTACCATAGCTCTCTGAGAGACTTCGAGCTAATTAATATTTTTGAAAAAAGTAGCATAGAATATGGGCAAAAGAATTTTGTATTATATCCTAAAGGAATAAAGCTCAGAAATGATTGAACCCTACAAAGAGAACAGCAAGTCTTCGTGAAACAATCCACCTGATGATAAGTAGTTCCGCCATCACAACTGTTAATCGATGAGATTGAAGCAACCATCAAAACAGAACATAATATACAATATTCCGTTCTGACAAACAACAGAAATAGAAATTTATATATCACCGCAAACACTTAGTAATTTATTTCACCACCAGATGACGTCTTCGAAACGATCAATATTGAAGAGTCGTAAAAGTTTACATGATATTTTTTGATGAGTCAGTCGCGTCACTAGTAGAATTTAGTCGTGCTATAAATTTCCACAGACAAAGCTACAGATGTCTAAAAATAAATATCATTGGAATTGGAAGATGATACTTTGGGAAAATCTAACGTAATAAATTAAAACAGCGTAAGATATTGATTTTTAATGGATTGACTAAAGAAAAATCGTCGCTTATAGACATTAACATTAGATACCTATCTATACACACCCAAGTATATAACAGGCCCTCAAGTACAACTTCCAGAACACTGCAGTAGGTTATGTCAAGTTTTGAGGGTAATAAATACGAGTTCACTATAAAATTTACTGATCTACAATCCCTCTAAGAAAAACCAAACAAGGCGTAAAGACACACGATTGAAGTGAAACTTTAGTATAACAGAAAGAGTTTAATTATTCATCAATCACTTTTGATTGTGTTTATCATTTACTTATTTTAAGTCACTCAAAAAGGTTGCGGTTAAAAATTTCAAAGCCCTCTTACACGGAGTTTCACATCCAAAACAATCAACTTGAAAAGTGACATTGTTTCACCCGTGTTCCCGAGGGATGTAACATTTTCCCGGCACAAAAAGTATCCTATTTGTTATTCCAAGGCATTTTCTATATATGTGCCAAGTTTCATCTAAATCCGTTTGATAGTTTTTGCGCGACAATAGAGTTTTTGAGTAACAAACATGTAAACAGTAACATAACATTCGCATTTATAATATTAGTAGGATAAACATAAAGAAACAAATGCTCCACAAATTAATTAAGATATTATAGATTTACCACAAGAACATGCAGCGAATACAGCATTCGAATATAAATAGCCGTCCCTGGATAAACGTTGGGGCAATTATCGTCAATCATAACATAAAACAACAAGACACACCGCCGGACATATTTCTCAAATGCAGACGTGTCGATATACGATGAGCGTTTTGTTTCTCTTGTATTTAAAATAGTTTGTTAAGCGTATTCGCGGGGTATTTCGTACTGAATGCATCTATTTATTAGTTCAAATTATAAAGCTTTTGGATAGATCAAAGCAGCGGTTACTGCATAAGGCAAACAGTGAATCATTGCTGACATTTGGCAATAACTATATATGTACATACAAACAGAATAGGGTTCCTTTGACGCACCATCCACTACTCTATCATCCACCTCAAAACTACTGAACATATCGGGATGGTACCGATACCATTCGACGGGGAATTTTTCGTAGATTAAAGAGTTGGTCGAGTAGTATCAAGCTCGGATATTGACCTTGAAATCCTAGGTTCGATTCCCGAGTCTAGCAATTTATTAAGAAATGATTATCTGTAACCCGGGAATTTTGAGTGGAATATTGGTCCCACTAAGACCTTTACCTATACCTATCCGGTGATAATAGGCATGAAGATATATTATATACCTACTGAGAGTAATGTGATACCTACCAATTACTGCGTGACTATTCGACTTTCGATTTCAAGAACCACCAAAATAAGAAAACTTCTTCAATGATCTAAAACGCGATACATTTTTATGTTCGGTTAAAAAGCTATCTGCTGATAGAAAAACGACAGTTTATATAATATATTGCGCGGTGGACGTGCGTCTCGAGTGGCCACATAAACGTCACATATCGACACAAGCTCGATACAGCACTTGGCTCGTGCTCAAATTGATATTGAATTTATTTTCAATTTTAACGCGCCCTCCTTAGGTGCACAGAGTAATGTTTTAAAAGAGATTAAACATTTACGTTTTCTTATGTGCGAGTAGGTATAAGACTTCAAAAAACATGTTTGAAAAGGTAAAATAAAGGACAGTGTAATCGACTATATACTCACAAAAATTGTATATTTTGATTTACAAACAATGAAAAATTATATAATAGGTTATATTTTGGTACCCAAATTGACAGTTGGAGCTCATGACTCTGCGACAAGTGTAAATAAATACCAATGGAAAGTTCATAAACAATACCTGACACGTTTTGCATACTTTAACAGAACTATTACAACTTAATTAATAATTTGTTTAAATATCTGAGTCTACAAATGGAAGAAAATGGCAAAAATGTCTATGGGTATATATTTATGTTCATGTATAAATACTTCTCATTTAATAGTTGAGTATTTTTTATATGAAAACTCAGCAATAAATCTTAACACAAAACCAGAATAAAGTCTTTAGGAACTCGTTAAACATCACGCAGATTTCCAAACAATAACCAAGTAATAACAGAACTTCCTTCGACCGTGATTGATCCGGAAATAGTTTAGAAGACAAGTACCGCACCCTCTGTGCCAAACTAATCTGTAAAGTTGACAGTGAACAGGCGCCACCGCGGATACAAACGTCAAACGCTATTTCTGTTGCGACTGCGGTGTGCCCGATACACCGCGACCTCCCCTCCTTGACGCCCCCAGGGCCTAATCTAGGTTAGAACAGGTTGGGCAAAAACACTGATAAACTGGGCAATCTTATGTTATACAGGAAATAACCTAAATCCAAAGCAATAAGATAGTTACCAAACTTTTTAGTCGATGCTTCTAATAATGATCATTTTAAACTTACATGCTTGATTTAGCCATTAGTAATTCCATGGAACACGTCGTGTAATTTTTTTTTAAGTTGCTCTTGGTGCTTTGCCCCAAGTTGCCAATACATCCAAATGGGTTCTGTTTGCCCCTTAGCCCCTCCCTGCTGTCCTCCCACCTCTCTGGAGTGTGTCCTGTAAACAAGTGCGTGGGTGTTTTTGTATGGATTTAAAAATGAGGTTATTTTAGATTTAGGTCGGATGTAAGCTTATTATTATGCCACATAATATTATTATTGGGTTGAAAGTAACAAAGGTCGTTAATAATGATTATGTATTAAATTCAAGTGCTTTTTATACATCTTAATTTTGGATCAACTATCGACTAAACCACTATAAACTATACATGACTTTCCTTTCATCCTCTAAAGTGATAATTTATTCCAGTAAAAAAAAACTCTACTGTAGATAAGTCAGGTTACTTACCTTACTCATAATAATAGTAAGGTTACGGCGTTTAAAAAATACACAAAGAAAACCAAAATAATAGTTTAAATTTGGAATAAAATAGCGTCAGTTACAATAACAACATAAAAGCAACGCTATTACAAAAAAAAAATACAATAATAATAATTGTCACCTTTCTATTATTCACTACACAAAATAAACAAGAAAACAACGCGCACGCACCTAATAAAAAAATATGAAAAAATAATATAAAGGCCTACGGTCACGAGACATCTCAATAGAGATGTTATCCATCCATATTCCGAGATCGTGTCGTGGCCGGACCGTGACAGATCGCACGGGTGATAGTCACACGACAATAGATAGCCAGTCTAACTAAAGTAGAAGTTTGACAAAGAATAGCCGAATCACCGGTGAGATTGATTTTTTTAATAGCATTGTAACAGGTAATTTGACATGTAAACGTGTCTTTGACGTTCCATTACATTGAATTTGGGACTATAGGTTTATAGGTTTTTAATTAAAATATTTAACCTAATTTTTGACTCCAACAGCATTAACTCCAGCCTAGAAATGACGGCTACTTAACTACGTCTTATTAACGTGAGTCTTCACGTTCATATTTTATAGTATAGTTCTTGGAAAATATCGTGATATCCTGTTTTTGTATATCGTGGGATTTTCTGCTGAAGGAAAGGAGTTAGATGGAGCGACAGAGATGTCTTAAATATGTAATTAGTAACATACAAATAGAGCATCTTATTTATTTTTTGTACCTCATGATCTCGTTAACAAGCCGACGGTCCACCCGATGGTAAATGGTCACCGCCGCCAATGCACATTTGCAATACCAGAGGCATCGCCAATGCACACAATTGTCAACCCTGAGACGTGAAGTTGTTAAGTCTCATATACCTGTAATTTTACCGGTCCCCTTACCTTTCTACCCGAAACACAATAATACAAGTGCACTACTGCTCGGCGGAATTGGCTGGTAGTACTTCTCCGGACGTACTCCGCGCAAAGAGGTCTATTACTCAAAAATATAAATGTATATACGTATATATAACTAGCAAGCAACATTTTAGGCCTAGCTCCGTCTGTTCTTGTAACTCATTTACTTTGGCAAAAATTCCACGAGATCCGACCAGAAAGCTTTAGTAAAAAAGGTCAATATAAAAAGAAAAGCCTATAAAAAGAAACAAATGTCATATTCTTTCAAACCCATTATAAAGAAAGTGGTGACGTCAATACCACAAAAAGGTTTCAAATTTATACAAATTCCCTCGGAATAGACCATGCATATGTCAAAAATATCACTTCCACGTGTCAGGGCTGCGTCTAATGGTGTTCGTTGAATTTTGCATGTGAATGCCGCTTCACGCGGGGGCGGTAATGTGACAAGCGACAACCCTGTCTGTGTACAAAATGTAGGTCTGTCTGGTTTGTTTGGAAACTCACTCATATCTACCTATCTATGATTATGGTGTTGATTGTTTGTTGCTGTTCAGATTTTTTATTATTTATTAAATATAAATATCCTGGGACATTCTCTTACACACGGCTATCTGATCCCAAACCAAGCAGAGCTTGTACTATGGAAACCAGATAACTGATATACAATTTTATTCTAAATACATACTTATATAGATATTTACACCCAGACACAGAACAAACAGACATGTTCATGCACACAAATGTTTGCCTTGGGAGAGAATCCAACTCACGACCTTCGGCTTGGCAGTCAGAGTCGCTAACCACCAAGCCGTTTTAATAATATTTTTTTTACAAATGATACAAAATATCCAGCACTTTACAATTTTAAAGTCATACAGTTGTTAAATAATGCCAATTACGGATTCACATTTTATTAATTAACTCTGTTAGGTGTGACTTTACAATTCGTGTCATATTATAAAGTTTTTGATTGGATATCATCTATTAAAGTTCTTTTCTTCAGGAAAATAGTAATTAGGAACAAAGTTCAAATTTCAATGAGAGACCAGTTTCCCAGTCGTTAAAAAGAAAAACAATTCAAACGTAGTTTCCCACATGATTTTTCCAACACACAACCTCTCGCTCGTATCATATAGAGCATCCCCATATTACTAATGCCCTATTGCCTTCTTTATAGGGGTGTACCCTCGCATTAGCGTTTGGTTTTATGGTTATCTGTATTTTATTGGAGACACATTTGCTCAGTGATTCGACAGAATAAATTTTGAGTAAGGTCGTGACATGACTCCTTATGGAAAGTTATTCCATTTAGTATTTGTTCGTAATATTCATAATAAGCTGTTGGATTTCTGAGAGAATCTGCAAATTTTATTTTATATTGGCGAGTTTGTTTGGAACAAAAAAGTGATGCCTTTTGAAAGCTCTATGTAACTTGGCGTCCGATTAAGCTGAAATTGTGTATAGGTACATATGTTAGTTTGGTGGTAATACAATGTTGTGGTACCATCGAGCTGGTTTGATGATGAAGGCAGGTGTTCTTAGGATCCCTAAACCACACATGATAGAACAACAAACTAATACCTAAGTGATGCCCAGGGAATGATGAACACCAAAGGTAGTCTAAGGAACCAAAGCGAGGCCATAAAAGAAAATTACAACCTCTTATTAACCAAGAATTTCATTAGAACCTTTTCAAAGTCCATCAGAATGGTCACCCCTAACGACATGAACATAGAGAACTATCCTATACTCAAAATAAATGATAAAACACTACCCAGTGTATTGAACCATCAAAAATTCACGGATACATCAAATGTGAGCAAAATTTTATAATTGATATAATTTTTAAGTATCAATCTAACCAAAAAGAGTAGATATTTGGATAATGTACATTTATGACGTCACAACTTAATATTTCATACAAAACTCCATACATTCGTTCGTTTGACATTTAATAAAAAGTTCCTAATTTGACATGTCAATCAACATCCCTATTGTCGTGACCCAAGTGATAACGTTACTTAGCTGAGTTACACATTTAAGCACAACCCTGCTGTCAAAATCCAAAAACTGCTGAACATTTCAATAAACGCCCAAACTACTAAATTACTTTAAAAATTTCCCCAACCATTGTTCTCACGGATAAATAGCATTGGAAAGTGCAAGTCTCGGCCCAACTTGATAACCAGTAATTGACGTTCGAGCCACCGATAACCAGCTGTATCTCTCGATTTGCGAGTACCGATAGTAAGGACTCCCACGATACCACTTTTAGTGGCGAATTTATTTGTTCTTGTAATTGCGTTCAACCGTACTCTCTATTCTACATTATTCTACCAGCTTCGATTCCGTGTTTTTGCTCGCATTAGTGAGGGATATTATAATAATTTTCGGTGATACGATGTTTTTGTCCAGGGCGTATTCTATCTTTTCCCAAATTTCATTTAAATCTGCTCAGTCGTTTATAAAACAAATGACTGTTAACATTCATTATAATCCCTACTAATATTATAAATGTGAATGTAAGTTTGTTTGTTACGCTTTCACTGGAAAACTACTTAACTGATCATCATGAAACTTTGTACACATATTCTTGGAGGTATTAGAAGTAACATAGGATACTTTTTGTGCCGGAAAATGTTACATCCCATCGGGAACGCGGGTGAAACCGCGGGGGACAGCTAGTAGATTACAAAACTGTGTATAATGAACGACAATCAGCCCTTTATATATCGTTGTATATTTATACCTACTCCAGACGTGTGGCAAGAGTAGAGAAGCTATAAGAAAAGTTGTATTAGCTTGTAAGTCCAATTCTCGGACTGCACCTTTTAAAAATCCGAATTCACAAGTTTTCAGTAAAGAGAACGTCTTACCCTATCTGCAAACTTTAGATGAAAATTCTCATGTCCAAAACTCAAAACCACATTAATAAGGAGAGTACATTTTTTTTTTTTTTTTATGCCACTTGGGCCGACAAACAAGCAGACGGTCCACCTGATGGTAAGTGGTCACCGCTGCCTATGGACATTTGCAACACTAGGAGCATCGCCAATGCGTTGTCGACCCTGAGACGTGAAGTTGATAAGTCTCATGTGCCTGTAATTTCACCGGCCCCCTTACCTTTCTAACCACAGTAGAAACACAGTAGTACAATTGCACTACTGCTTCACGGCGGAAATGGGTAAGGTGGTAGTACTTCCCCGGACGAACTCTGCACTAAGAGCTCTACTACTCTAAATACATAGTAGCAGTTGGAGTATTAAGAACTACGAAGAATCTACGTTTCCACTTCACCCTACAAACTCATTTGCCCTTCGAAGCTATTAAAGATTAGAATCACTCGCCATTTATTTATTAAGCTTTTGTTTAACAAGGACCGTCAGTAATTCTCCTCGACATTCAAGTACACATTAATAATTAATTGAGTAACGTGAGCTGTCACTGCTGAGTTCACTTTACGTCGTGATGGATCACTATGAGCGCAGGTCAAATGTGACTTAACATGTCTGACTAGTTGTACTTCATCTACACTTTTTTTTAATTTTATTTAGCAAGGTGAATTTTTTTTTTATGGATAAATAAAGTTAGAAAACCAAGTGAATTATTAATAATGGCAAAAGCTTTATTTCCATGAGCTTTGTTAGTATATAGATTTTGTACTTTATACCTATTACGTAAAGTGCTCCAGAAGTGGGCAAAGAAACAGGTATTTGTAATTTGGCTAGCATCGGCCTGACGGTCTACTGGTGGTCCCGAAAAAATATTTTCACTAAAATAAATTATGCAAAATTTCAATGCAAAACATATTTTATTTGTATGCTAGTCTAATTTAGTCTAAGTTCCCTCAGCAATTAAAGACACTCCCAAACATTCGCATTTTTTATATTAGTAAGATAACATGTAAATTAAGACTATGAAAGTCCCTATAGTAATAAAAAGTAACCTTCCTTTCTTGTATTTTAGCGGTTCTTCTTAGTTGAAGCCTGAGATTCTAACCGGTGGCAACATCAGTAACTTTGACCTCCATAGTGCTATTTTTGAGGTACCTAAACTAATCTGAGTAAATTGTCTTGAATACAGATTTTTTTACTATAGTTAGGTACCAGCCCCCTTATTCAGCTAATACAAACTTCGTCGGTCAGCCGCTTCACGGAGGCCTCGGAGAGCTTACCTCTCACGTGATTAGTAGTATTAGCCTAGTCAGCGAAAGAGACAGAGTACAGAGGCCGCGACGAAACATCCACGAGTTAGTGTCATTTTCCTTACAGAATCGAGCCCAAGGAATACATATATGGAATCAAGACTGTAGGTGAAAGGTAGTTCTGAATATAAAACTAGCCAAAAATCCATGAGCCGCAACTCAAATAGCACACAATCCCCATATAAACTAGACAAGGCCGCCAACATAAAAACCGTGACTGTGACGGTTGGCACGCCCGATCCCCAGACACTTGACGGCTCAATTGTCTTTGATCACAAATACGTGAATTATTCAACAGACGCGCCCCTCTCACCTCACTGTCATGTTGTTACTTTGAATTTACATCATAAGGCCATTTTAGAGTCGGCGAATTTTATAAAGCACTAGTTGCTGCTGCGGTTTCACTTGCGATCCTGAGAGATACATTTTCCCGTGATAAAAAGTAGCCTAACTCCATGTAACATCAGCTATCTGCCGGTGAAAGTGTCGCCAAAATCGGTTACGCCGTTGAGGAGTCCATGGGGAATATACACACCTACACACGTCGATTTCTTTGATTATATAGATTGCCACTAATAGTATTCGTTACTCCATTTTCCTAAAAAAAATATTTGGCTTACTACTTACGGTACTTACCGAATACTACCCAAAGGCCTTAATACAAAATAAAAAAAAAATAAGTCTACTCTTCCATAAATCTCGCGGATGAACTTCTCCAATACACCACTTGTAACAGATTTAAAAAAACATACGTTAAAATTATCTTTTCTGAATATCTGTTGTTAACACTACAAAGCTGAAAATAAACATTGTTAATAACGTTATGAAAAGCTTGTTTCCATAATGACGTATCTTATTAGTAAATATAACCGTAACATTTACACTAAAATAGGCATAGAAAATAATATTTCAGAAAGTCTTTTCATAGTTAAAGTTGTAGTTATAAAATTTATAGACACATGTTTGTCCGTGTAAGGGTTAAAGCAATCGTTAAAAGTTTAAACCTTGCTACAAAAAAAAAATCAAAGAAATAAGCACATGTGTACGAAAGCTTCTAGCTAATACGGTTACGCACAATACAGCAATGCGTGTGCACTACTACTATAGGGCCTACATTAAAATGGTTTTAATGGGTAAAATAGAATATGAAATCCTGCACCCGACTCTCTCGCATTTAATTTAGAACGCTATATGATAATAGATTGATGGGTCGACGCGAGGGCAGTGTAGGAACAGTCGTAACGCCGTCAATGTTCACAAAATTTACAGGAACTACTACTCCGACAGCATTACATAATACCAGCACTGATTTGTATTCAAAATCACCCGAGTACAGTACATATCAGCCCAGGAATGTCCAATGCTGAACATAGCCCTCCCCCTTGGATTTCCACCTCGATCGGTCTTGAGCCGCCTCCATTCAGGCTTCTAGCGACTCTGACCAGGTCGTTGGTCCACCTGGTGGAAGGTCCTCACACTTGGCGTTTTCCTGTACGTGGTCGCCACTTGCCCCTCTTCCCCAATATACGAGTATGACGCAATATATATTATACAAATACTATGACGACGTAAATGCAACTAAATATGAAGAAGTTCCCAACTTCTGCTGAACCCTTATAACATTTTCTTCAATTTATTTATGAAAAGAAATAATTAACAGCAAAAAATATATCAAGCCTCGAGCATTACGGATAATTTTCCTTAACGTTTGAACTCCTTTTAGAATTCTTAAAGAGATTAAAAGAATCATTAGCTATTCTCACTTGAGTTGGGCACAGTTTGCCAGAGCTTGTGTGAGACAAGGAGATTAAAGTGTGCCCTCGGGGCACGAGGTTGCCCCGACTCGTGTTGCCGTTTTCTGAAGATTTTCCTCAAATTAAATAATTAATTTTATTTATTTGTTTTATTGATCTTATGATAAGCGACTAAAAATTTCTTGAAATTACAGTGATATTGGATTTTTTCTCCAGAGACAATGATTACCTAATCTATGTGCATATTGTTATTTGCTGGTTAAATTTAGATACTGTGTCTCTCCAAAATGTTTAAAAACACGTGTTAAATACAAATACTATGTTCAATACCGCGGTTACATCTGATTTCATGTATCCTAATTATGAGACAGCCTGTGTCCGTCTGGAATAATGTACTTTCAAATAGTGAAATAATTTTTCACATATGTGCAGTATCTCGCAGATCACTCTCCACATATAAACAAACATGAATGCGCTCCTCTCTTTATAATATTAGTATAGTTAATTCTGTAAGTAATAAGAATAAATCCAGCCATCCAGCCAGCTCATTAAGATATTGTCTAACCTAATGGTCTGGAAAATTTCAATCGAATCAATAAAGATTTTTAAGAAACTTTGAAAAGTTTGATATCTTTTAGTTTTCTTAAATTTTCAGCTCAAAGCAACCTTGCCTTACTTTAGCTCCATATTAACCACTTGAAACAAACTAGCGCCATCTTGCGAGCGTGTTACAAAACCCATCTCATTACCAAATTCTCTTAATACAATTTTTGCCTCCCCTATAAAGGTAAGCCTTGTAAGTCAGCCTCGAGGCATCATGGCGTCTTTGTACATTTTGTCAAACGTTAATTAAGGCAACACTGCTTGTGTGTCTGTGCTTGTGTAAACCTCTGAAACTCGCGTAATCTGCAAATGAGCGGTGGATTATCTTTGAAGAGATTTGCTCTACAATTATTTGCTCCTTAGATTTAACTCGTATGATTTAAATCTAAAGTATTACAGCATACTATGTAATGTGTGATTAAAATATGTAATTATCAGATCATATCACATAATAATAATGTCTTAAACGCTGCTTGAGGGTAGGACCTTAAATACTAATAATACTTAGTTAAAGTACTATTACTACAAGGAGTAAACATTGTTTTATGAAACTGTATACCTTTTTTACTAGAAAACCTACATTCATTTATACTAGTGTTCGCCCAGGGGTCAAAATTCGATCAAAAAGATATTGAAAATGTCTTTGTCTACTTAAGTAATAGCCTGCTTCCTTGTACTACTGCATTTATTTCCTTAAAATGAGGTTTTATTTCTTAAAAAAAATACTATGTTGAAGTCATATATTCCCGCAGAAGAGACGGTATTTTTCAATTATGTATAATATATGTGTTTGATCACAATCACACCACAGTTAGTGATGATGTGGTAAGTGGTGGTCGAAGGTGGTAAGGACACACAGATTAGGTAGGAACCTACTATAATACCAGAAGACACCTGCAGGTGATGTCCAGGCGGGAACAATCAAACTTACCACGTAACCTACCAAATTGAATTTATCTATTAAAATCACATCTCAAGGAATGTCGTCAACATTCAACATCAACTGACTAAGCAGAGATTACGCGAGGGGTCCCATAACCCGACCGCATAGTTTGTCAAGATCTAATTAATAAACTGCTGGCGTTGTAGGTACGTGTTAGGTGGGCTAGTGATGGGACTAAGGTTTTATTTGGGTACTCGAGTCACTTGGATATACCTGATGTACTCTTAAATTACATTATCACATCAGTATAGTAAGATTGTGTAGAATACAAGTCTATACATATAACATATTTGTATGGTGGTTAAGCATAAGGAGTAATGTTACGAATATTTATCATGTAATATTTTAAAATTTATTAGGTACATATCGTTTGAATTTTATTGTAACATTGGATTTCTTTTTTTTTATTTCTTACTGGATTGCGATTTGCCTCAATCTCACCTGATGGTAAGTGAAGATGACGCCGAATATGGAGTTCGCTTTCTCGTTAGTAGCCTATTCACTCTTTTCTTAAAAAGCCCCAAGTTGTAAGTATGATTTTTATAATTAAATATAAAAGGTAACTACAGTAAGGAGAGTACAGTAAAAGCTCTGTATTTATTATCTACCAATAAGTATTGATTTTCAAAACTTTCCCGAGTATTTACATGACCCAGAACTATTTCGGGCAATGTTAATGTTGTTTTAGAATCAACTTGACAGCCAATATCATCATTATTCCCAATACTTTGGGGGTCTAAGCAATGATTATTATATGCTTTTTGTACATTCAGTGCTTAGCCACCTGCCTGATGCCAACACCATCATATATGCTTTTGTGTAAAGTGCTCACGGTCATCAGTAGACTCTTAAGGCTTCAAAAACAGGTTCCACTTGGCTATATAAATACATTAATACGGATAAATATCCTGCCTAAGATACCTGAAATGAGAATGAGGCGAGTATTTACTCATTAATACTTGTACTCGAGTTCTAGCAATAAGTACATGTAGAGTACATCACTATTACAAACTAACGTACCGCTCGTACCCTGGGGCTCTGTCTGCCTCCACAACTGATATTATTAACGATTTAGTTTGATATACAAAAGCCTTAGACAAATTATCAATTGAAAGGAAGTCATTACATATTTATTAAGACGGTGTTTAGTGTAACGTATTTAGGTAACTAGTATCCGGCCGCGGTTTCACCCGTACTCCCAAGAAAGTATCCTATGGTTTTTGAATACGTTAAAAATATTAATGTGTTTACCGTAGCATTATTGATAGAATTTCAATTAAAACTCTTTCAATCAATATGACAGATTAAGTAATCATCGACACTAACATTCATAGACACAAACGTTTGTATTTATCTATCTATCTATATATTTATATATATACATACATCTCGGAAACGGCTCCAACGATTTTCATGAAATTTAGTATGCAGGGGTTTTCGGGGGCGATAAATCTATCTAGCTAGGTTTCATTTTTAGAAAACGTCGTTTTATCCGTGTTTTTAGGCAATGAAAACTGCTACAATACCATTAGAATACGAAGGTAAAAGCACTTACACTTAAAGGTATATGATAGAGCTTTAAAAAGCTTTAGTCACATTAGAAAAGAAAACCCGAGCGAAGCTCCGCCATCCAGGTACTAATTACTTATCCGTCTAGTTTTGTCGTTGGTAAAAGTGTTAGTCTTTGCTAATCATAATTTTTTTTAAGGCCCCTATCTTATCTATTGTTTCTTATTAATATTAATTGTAAAAAAAAAGAATCATTAAAATCGCTTCGCCCAGTCGAAAGTTATGAGCTAACAAATATAAAAAAAAATATATACAGACGAACTGAGAACCTTTTTTGAAGTCGGTTAAAAAAGGGTTTCATTTCTATGTTATGTGAGTCTTAGGTTATTTTTAAAATAGGTTTTAACTAGGTGGGCTTAGTGGTTAGAGGTGACTACCACGTCACAGGTCGCGAGTTCTATTCCCAGTCAGGATAAACTGTGTCTCTGTGTGCATGAACATGTCTGTTTACTCTGTATCTGGGTGTAGAAAAAAAATAGTATATGCATCCAGCGGAATCCAGCAAAAGACATATTAGGCGGCTACGGACCTTTCGAGGTGGACATCCAGGGGGGAGGCCTATGTAGCAGCGGACGTCCCTTGCCTGATGATGATGATGATAACTGTTGTATCAGTTATCTGGTTACCATTGTACAAGGTCTGGTTAGTTTGGGGTCAGATGGCCGTAACTAAAGAATTTCCTAGGATATTTATTTATTTATCTTTTACCAAAACAAGGTAAATTTATCTAAGCATGGAACCAAAACATTTACGATTCTCTATTTATTTATAACTAGCTGTCCCCCGCGGTTTCATCCGCGCTCCCGATCGATGTAACATTTTCCCGGCACAAAAAGTATCCTATGTAATTTCTAATACCTCCAGGAATATGTGTACAAACTCTATGTTTCATGATGATCGGTTATGTAGTTTTCGCGTGAAAGCATAACAAACAAACATACATTCACATTTATAATATTAGTAGGGATAATATTATAGAACTAAGTACATAGGACACTCACATAATTTTAATATCACAAAAATACAGAGAAAGTAAAATTACTTGATGTTTATTTGAATGTGATTCTAATTTCAAAACAAAATCGATTTATTGAACAAAAATGAGCTCACCAAAAAAATCAAAACATACTTCTTAAAATCCTTCAAAGCGTTTTGTCAAAATGTTACAGCGTGTTATTAAGCGTGTGGAGAGAAAAAATGGCATCATACACTAAAACCTTGATGGGCCCGTAATGGTGGTCATTTTTTATGTCGACCCAAGCTGGGAAAAATGTTACGAATTAGCATTATGGACGTCGCCCTGTTATTAAACCATAACAGGTCTTGTACAACAATTAACATTATTTTCTCACGGCAATGGACAATCTATTTGGATAATTACAGCTTTTAAAACGATAGGAAGAATATTAGAGTCCCGATGGAGGTCACTTGTGGTCAAAGTGTTTATCTACTTGGAATTAAGGCAAGGCTTCGGATTTTTCATCCAGTCTTACTTCTTTATGGAAATGTAGACCAGAGATTAAAATAGCTAATAAAAAATGTATTCATGCTTGAGAAAAGAAATCTTCACGCCTGTCTTCGAAGGGGCAGGCACAGGCAGGTTCCAAAACAGAGAGCTAAAGAGAGAGAAATACGAGTATATGGAACCAAAGCTTGATATCAAGATACTGAATTCCAAAGTCATCATTTTATATCTAAAGCTGTAAGATAGTATATTTATGCTGGTCACTCAAAACCAATAATCGTTTGAAGTGCCTTGCCTGACTCGGGAATCGAACCCAAAAGCTCCACGAACCTACCACTCAACCACCGTGGGAAGTCCTTACCTTAGTTGATAGAAAATTAAATTTTATTATTTCAGACTAAAGCTTATACTTACATACTTATTTATATTTTATACAAACCATATTTGACACGGCATCCAGCATCTTGTTTCAGGCTATATTTACAATTTGATTTTATTAATTTGAGTGTTATAATGTTAAGTGTAAGGTTCTAAATACTTTTTGCTGCAATAAATAAAATTATTATTGTTAAATATTGAAACTTTTATTGCGTCATACTTTTTCCAATAGATACAAAAGAACCCAGAAACTTCATCAATTATTTTTTTGTATTTTTATTAAATAAAGCTTTCAATTCAATGCAAGACGTAGTCAGTATTATTAAGATGTAAAAATCATCTTCGACAATGTTAAGTAGATGCCAAAGTTTATCTTTACCTAATTTAATATATTTTTATTTATATCCACTTTAATACCTAATGACACAATATACGGCTTTCTCTAATCAGAATTAACATCCAAATTACAAATTCTTTAATGTATTCAAATGGCTACTGTAACATATTTAGATATATCATAATAAAAACAAGTTTATTGATTATTCATAGTTTTAAATTGAATGCTAAAATTATCATATTTTTATTGTGTAGGTATTAGTCACGACATAGTCTCAGCGACATTCTCTAGCCACGGGCTCTATACATTTTGTATTTTATTTCGTGTCGCACGCTTAATAAAGTGAAATGTAGGTGTTAATCAGTTAATTAATTGGTGTTACAGCATCGTTATAAATATGTAAATTCTTTCACAAGTCATTAAAGTGACAAAATTATGAGGTAGGCAGGTGTTTGTAGCGTCTCCGCTCGATTAACTTCTCTGTGTCAACGCTCTATGGGTAGATATTTATGAGCCGTGAACAGATCGTGTCACTCGTTCCCAACCCGACCCGCAACTTGGCGATCGGTTAAATAAAAACAATCGATCATTTTTCCTCAATGAGTTTATTGCGCCAGAACAATAAATGAAGCTGATCATTATAACGTTTACTTTCAACATCGATTACGAATCTACACGATATGATATCGTACGCCGAGTCCATTAATATTTATAATATTCATGTCCGTATTGCACTTCGCTTCACAAAACGCCAACAACTCACACACCCAAGCTGAACTATCCCTATTAACTTACAGTTCGTGGGATCGATTATTACGATATAATTGTCTAAATATCACAAGAAAATACAAAACGAAATACGAAATAGAATTAACACAATTAATATTATTAACAATCAAATGTACAGTGTCTGTCGCGCGCTAGCGGCTTCAGGAAGTGAGGTATCACCACGGCGAGCGAGGGGCGAAGCGGCTGCGTCATGACACCGGAACGTGGTGCTGGTACAGTTGCTCCTGGCGCTCACACAGGGAAGTCATCTTCTTGAAGGATTCCGAGGTCTCGCGAAAAAGCAGTTTCGCGTCTTCCCTCGGGCGGGCGTGAGCCGCGTCGAGCCTCCCTGGTGAGATGACAGGGGGCGACGACGCCGATAAGGGCGATAGGGACTCTCGTGCCGACTGTGCCCCTGCTGGCGCCCCATAAGGACCTCCACTAGCTTGGGGGACCCCGTTTCCCATCAGAAAAGGCGCCGGAAAAAACCCCCGCTCGCCGAACTGCGGGAATATACCCGCCTGCAACGCACTCAAGTTTCTACTGTAGAATTTCATCGTCTCTGTCACGTAACTAGGAAGTTGAGATGCCTCTTCATTGCCACCGTATTTTAGACTCTCCAGTGTAGATGCGAGGCCTTTTATATCTGCGTATAGTTTGTTCAGTAGTTCCGCGTTGACTTCGAATGCAGGCTTCTCTCGGGCGTCGGGCGAGCCCGTAGAAAGCAATCGTCGATGTAAATCAACGTTAGAGCTATGTCTGTCTCTACTCCGTCGAGAAGGGAAGGCGGCGTCACAGCCGTTTACGTCGCAAGGGTGGAGCAATTTCAAATGGTCGTTCCTGTAATGCATGCGCAGGGTAAAGTGGTTTTGAAATACTTTCCCGCAGGCGGTACATCGATCTGGATTCTCGTCGTCGATAGGGATTTCGAGGTCGTTGAGATCTGTCCTATCCTCGGTTCTGTCGCTGCTGGCGGACGGTGAGCGCGCTCTCGCCAAGCGTTCCTCTAATGTATGCAAGTCACTCCCGCTGTCACTAGGGGTGTATAAATCGGAACGTAGTCTCAAACCTTCACGGACGACGCTCGGGGCACTGGATTCATCGTCCGATTCACTCTCGGCCTTCACTCGTGTCACCGATTCCGACTCCACAGCAGCTTCTTCACCGTTCTGAAATGACTCCCATTTTTCAGGTTTTTGTTTTTTTAATGACAAAGGTTCATCTTCAGTGCGACTAGATCCAGGGGTAGAAAGGTTTCTAAATAAATCCGCCTGATACTCCTCATCGGATGCATTATATTCGTTGCTTTGTGAACATCGGGTAGGATTGCCGCTCTTCCTCTTGCGTTTGTTAGGCACGAGGGAAGACGTCTTGTCGTCAGAGGCGATGGGGTCAGTGCGGCCGCTGCCACTCTCGGGTGGTACAACAGCGGGTTTAATTTCGTCTCTATTTTTATTTACACTCAAATCTTCTGGCTCATCATCGTAATTCAACCTTTCTCTCGTCATAGAATCACTCATATCCTCACATTTATTATTAATTTCGTCGTCAGAAAGATCATAATTATTATCACTATAGTTGTTAGATTCCTCTTCGTGAAGTTCCGGCGGTTTGACGAGGTCTAACGCGCTTCTTGGAATTTCATCGGGTGGTGGAATTTTTCTGTACATTTTTTCTATTTCACTGAAGTTGCGGAGATCGTCGAGAGGTATTCGCGGAGGGAGCGGCGTCGACCCCGGAGGCCCCGCCAGCGGTGGCGGCAGGCGAGCTGCCAGCTCAGGAGGCAGCATCGCGGGCGGCGGCAGCGGCAGCCGCGCCAATGCCGGCAGCAGCGGGAACGGTTGCGCAGACCTACCGTCGTGTGCCGATATCTTGCGTCTCACGTGTGGCGAGTGCAACTTAGGGTTTGGGTTAGCACTGTGTCTGTTTCTTGACCGTCGTGAACTGAACATCATGGTGCACCCCTCTACCGTACACTTGTGCATTTCCCGCAGGTGCACCGCCGAAAAGTGAATTTTCAGCGCACCTTTGTCGCAAAATGTTTTTAGACATACATTGCACTGCACTCTCTTCTTGCCGGTAGCGGGGTTGACGAACTGCACGCCAAGTCCGAGAGGCCACGGAGCCGGCGGTGGTGGGTCGCGCCGATCCGGCGGGTACTCGGGGGACCGGCCCTCGTCGCTCCTGTCATCGTCGCGGCTGCTGAAGCTGGCGCCGAGCTTTCTGAAGTCGAACTGCGGCGCGGGCTGGCTAACACGCGGCATCATGAAATAGTCCAAGCCGGCCGGCAAGCCGGGAACCGCACCGTACTCTTTGCCTTCCATCACGTCACTGTCATAATAGAACACGCGTAGTGCGAAGCGGGTGGCACGCGACGCGGTCGCTTTGCGACTGAGGACGTGCGACACAGGTGACCGCGCGCGGGCGGCCCGCGACAAAGGCCAGCGGTGCGGGGAGGTGGGGTCGGTGCGGGCGGTGACGGGTGAAGGAGGGGGGGAGGGGACGCAGGTGGGAGGAGCGAGCGCTGGGCGGAGCGGATCGATGCACGGTGGGGACAGGCGACACAGTCGCGCTCGCACCGACCACTGTAAACACTAGAACTAAAGCATCGCACGCCGTTACGTAACTAGGTGTACCACTCTACCCACAGTACCATACTACATACACCACTTAACTACATATGCCTATCCGACCGATATGTTCGCTGCAATCTTCCAAGATCGAACAACAGCTTACATTTTTTAAATACACGGTTTATTTTACAATTGGCCTGATTAGCATATGGCATCAAAAATACCTGTTTCTAAAGAGCTAAGCCTATAAGAGTAAAGAAAATTATTGAACAAAAACAAAAGAATCTATCTCTATTATTAGGTATTAGTAACCTGCCGCATCTCACATAAACAGTAAACACCGAATTCCGAGAGCGTGAAATTTACTGGAAATCGATTTTCAAAAATATGCACAGTCATCAACATTTAACACCTCTGGCAAAAGTATATCCGCCTTCATTATTATCTTTGCTATACTAAAACTGTAAGTAGGTAGGTAGGTATCTAAATAAAAAACCGCTGAATTCGTTTTAGCTAGATCTATCGATTACGTGAATTTGATACCATACCTAAGAATTGTTATTTTTGGTACTTACAACCTATTTTAGAGTCCTTCATTACCTAAATTAATTTATTATCAGGCAATTTTCCTGCAGTCTTGAGTTTTGTATTAGGTAAGAACGAGCTGTATGGGTTGCGATAAACTCTCGTGAAAAATAAACTTTGATTAGCTTAAACAACACTTATACCTAACAGACATATTTTCCAAAAAATAATTCGATCCTAGTAATTATCTTTTACTAATTGAATGTTATGTAGAAATAAAGACATTAATATCTAACTTTCGGTTTTGTGGAAAATAGGCGAAAAACAAAACTTTACCAAACTATACCTACAGCTACTGCCATCTATGAACGATCTATGGAAACACAATAGTTATAGTAGTTTTTTTATATCTCTTTCAAAATTATAAAATAATTAAGCTTTTTTTCTTCTTTAATTGCAAAAAATAATATATATCTGGTAGGTTCTTAATTTGAAGAAAATAAAGTATCTAACTGCCCGGTAAATTCTCCAAAAAATCACATCACATCAGCCAAAAGCCCATAGAGATGTTTGGAATAGTCGCCACGTTTAAAAAAAAAGGTGGGTTGGTGTGACTCAACTTTACACAGATAGTCGCTGCTGCCCATCCACTGGTGTATCAGTCGCTTTTTACGACACCCATGGAATGGGATTGGATTGCAACACACTACCTCACCCTTAATATACCTACATAAAAATGTATGTCTGTACCGTATGACTTCTTAATCTTATCCAATAGCGACGAAACTTTAGTGAGATATTCTGCGTATGCCTGCGAAGGTGCCTGAAAGGAAAATAATGTCACTTACCTAGCAACGCATGCTGAGAACAGCTAGTAATACCTACCTACCAAAATGAAAAACAATTGGTTTAAAACCACTTACCTTTGATGTTGATCTCTCTCAGGTTCTTTGTACGTTACCTACAAACATTTAAAGTAAGGGTTTGCAGTTAAAACGTGTGGTTTTCTTTACTGTGGCTCTTAGTTAATGACTTTTCCTTTACTGGTTCAGGTAAGTAATAATGAAATGTACTTACCTACCTTCTGTATCTCTAGCGGCTTACCCGACTTTATCTGTAGAAGTTATTTAACCTATGTTTATATAGAATAGACCTTAACCTTAATAGGTGAAGTGGTTATGGATTGCCTTCCATAAATAAAGTACAAAAAAACATACAAAATCCACTCTCTTTCTTTATAACATTATGGACAGGCCGATTGGCTTGGTGGTTTGCGACTCTGACACCCAAGTCGAAGGTCGCAGGTTCGATCCCCAAACATTTGTGTGCATGAACATATCTGTTTGTTCTGTGTCTGGGTGTAAATATCTATATAAGTATGTATATAGAAAAAGAAAGTAGTATATGTAGTATATCAGTTATCTACTTTCCATAGTACAAGCTCTGCTTAGTTTGGGACCAGATGGCCGTGTGTAAAGAATGTCCCAGGATATTATTTATTTATAATCTTAATATATATAAATCTCGTGTCACAATGTTTGTCCTCAATGGACTCCTAAACCACTTAACCGATTATAATAAAATTCGCACACCATGTGCAGTTCGATCCAACTTGAGAGATAGGATAGTTTAAATCTCAAATTATAGTCGCAATTTTAATTTATTGCTAATTATTTGTCTGTTATTATTTGACAGTCACAATTATCTGTTAACTCCAAATGATTCTAAGAGATGTCGATACCTTTCGACTGGGTTGAGTAAGTCATCAATAGATGGCGCTGCTATGGTAAATCTACGAACGTGTCATATAAGCTACAATTCAATATCATGATTACCACGTGTTATTGAGGCTAATGTATAAATTAAATTTATTTTGTAGTAAACGAAATACCGTGAAATTCAATTATTTCTTCTTTTTTAATACGGCTGGACCGATTGGAATGTTTTTTTTTGTTTGCGTTTGGGTGGTGCCCTGGATGGTTTAGATTCACAATTGGACCCGGTAGGTGGCGCTGCGAGCGAATTCCTGCATTTTTGTATGGACTTATTTCGACAGAACGACGTCTGTCCGGGCAGCTATATTAGTATGGATATGTAGGCAATTAGGCTACAGTTTTTATTTTTGTGTTCACCTTAATATCTTATAATGAATAATGACCTGCCTATTAAAGATTAATAACAAATTAACAATGAAATACTCTAAATATGTTGCTCTTTTTTTTTCAAAACATTCAATATCATTTATGCAGTTTAGACCCTCGGAGAGCACTTATGAAGGTCAAATTAAAGATTAATAAGGAGGGTATCAGCTTTTCAAATTTTTTTGGCATTTAGTTGTTTTATGTTTATTATGTTCAACACTCTCAGAATACTTTGACCTATATATTATTGGCATTTTACAACAAAAATTGTAAAGCTCTGGCGAAAAATGCAACGCATACGCGGTGAATCATTCCTTACACTGCCTATTTGTATAAAACGGGCGTGAAGACATTTAAATATCTCTATAAACATGATCTGTAACATTTTTATCAGATCCGTACTAAATCCGGCATCAAAGGACGGCCCCCATCAAACGTATGTTTTTCATTGATTCATAACTGTTAGTTGTCGTATAACACGTAATGAATGTTACGGATTTATTCTCGATCTCGGAAACGGTTACAATTTACTCGGCTATCGTTGCCCGGCCGCGTAAACACTGCCCGACTATTGTGTGCTGCGAGCCATGAGAAATAAGCTTTTTAAAAAATATTATGTAAATGCTTCTAGTATTATAAATGCGAAAGGTTTTAAGAGTGGATGTGTTCGTCTTTCACGAAAAAACGACTGGATGGATTTGGATTAAACTTGGCACATATATAGTTTGTGACCATATGTGAAAACGTATTGGGAATTTTTCGGGAAAATGTGACATCCCTCGGATATGCGGCGGCTGCTCGTATTATAGGATGTTACAAAACTACCCGTAAAGCCAAAAGGAGGTTAAATGGGGCCTTATAACGAGTCCATTCACAATATTTAAGAACCGTAGTAACGCTGTAGGTATAACATACCGGAAAAAAATAAAAAGCTGATTTTTATTAATGAAAAAAGGAAAAACAATTAAAGTAGACAATTATTAGGTCAAATAGGTACGTTGGCCTTTCTGTTAAATAAACTGGTTTCCTGACATGTCAGCTTACTAGGGTTGTTGGCTTTGATAATTAATTATATTTTTTTAATTTTGTAACACGTTGTATAAATGTAGTTTGTGAGGATCGATATGTGTACGTTTGTTACTCTATCACGCAAAAAATAATGAAAAGATTTGACTGATAAATTGGCACATATACGGTTTATAACCAGGAATAACATAGGATACTTTTTCTTCTGGGAAAATGTAACTTCTCTCGGGAACGCGGGGTAAACAAAGTGATATTATAAACCCGAAACCTTATAATGGTGGATACCTATGTAGATGGAGTGATGTTTGAAACTCTTTCACGCAAAAACTACCCAACGGAGTAGGATGAAACTTGGCATACATATAAAACATATCCTAGAACAGCATATAGAATACTTTTTGTTGGGGAAAATGTAACACCTTATCATCTAACACTCGTATATGTTGTGAATGTACCATTTTGTTAAAAAAATATATTCTGTGTTTTTTTCTATTTTATAATGTTTATTAAAAAATTTTATGTACCTACTTTAGTTATAGCATCGAATTAATACCTAATATAGGCTGTAATAGTGTTATAATTTAGAATAAATAAATAAAATAAAATCTTAATATTCAAGAAAAATATAATAATATATAATATCTGTCTATCTATATGTTTCTTTCTGAAACAAATTTATTTGTAACAAGGGGAAAAATAACACATGAAAAAAGTACAGGTACACAAACGTTTATAATGTGTGATTCAAATAACAATATCCGCTTCATCTTCTGCCTTCGACAGCGGCATAGTCACCCACATTATATTCTCAGTTTCGCGGTACGTAATATAAACACGTACTCTTTTTGTCCTAAGTGATCCGGCTCTGGTCAACGTTGATTTTTATATCAAATTAAGTGGTTTACTCACTACTTAAGTGGATTTTATTTTGCAGATTCAGAGATACTGAGTTACGTTACAGATAGAGTAACTAGATTAGGTACATAGATAGATAGATAGATAGATAACTCTTTATTGTACACCAAACAAGAAAGAAAGAAAACAAACAACAATAAACCTTAAATCTATGTACAAAGGGCGGTCTTATCGATAAGAAACGGATTACTAAGCTATTAGAAACTTCGTCGATCCATGAGGCCTCCGAGGGTGGACCTTTCATTTGATTGCGTAGTTAACAGAAAAGACAGAACAAAAAGGCCGCGACAAAACATCCTCAAGCTAGTGTCATTTTGCCTTACAGAATGGCAGTCCAGAAGCCTTCCGAACCGGCGTCAGAGTCTGACCATTCATTTGGCAATGGATAAATGTTTTTATTTTAATTTCAATCTTTTATTAGGTTAGACTTTAAAGGCTACGCCACGGGTCGTGGCTTCGATTCCCAGTCGAGGAAAAAATTGTTGTAACGTAACATAAAAAAATATTTCTATACAGTACATACAACATGTATGTTTGTTCTGTGAATATATAAAAGTATTTGATAAATGGAGAAAGTCGCCAAGTAGGTACATGATTACCAAAGTGAACTCTCCATAATATAGCATGTGATAACCGTGTCTAAAGAATGTCACAGGACTTAAATTAAAATCAACATTCACTTTTGATTGTCTTCACTTCACATCATATTTAAATAGCAGCAACCAAACCCAGCCTATCTCTTCAGGAATAAAACACGAGAAGTTAATTTCAACACTAGTAGCGCCATCTAGCGTTGACGACGAGAATTTATCTAACCCTTAATAGAGTCTATGAATTCGTCACACAAATCGAGAGACGTAAAATTGTCTTTTAAGTAGCTATTTTTGAGTAATAGAGCTCTTAGTGCAGAGTTCGTCCGGGGTTCTACTACCGTAAAGCAGTAGTGCACTTGTATTAGGTACTGTGTTTCGGTTAGAATGGTACGGGGGCCGATGAAATTACAGGCACATGAGTCTTAACAACATCACGTCTCAGGGTCGACAACGCATTGGCGATGCCCCTGGTGTTGCAAATGTCCATAGGCGGCGGTGACCACTTACCATCAGGTGGACGGTCGGCTAGTTTGTCGGCCGATGTGGTATTAAAAAAAGCTGAAATTTAAAAAAAGACACCACTCCAGCTCACACAGTATACAATCTCCCTTACTCAATCCGACCGACATATTTATATTGGAGCGGCCGCATTTTGTTTAGATTAAAAATATTTTCGGCTACACTTGCACACGACACTGCCAAGTATCGCCCTCGGAGTCGGCACTGCTCGGGAGTGTTCGGCGCTCGGCACACAACTAGAAAACAGAATTATAGACACCGTGATCTGCTTTCTGTATGGCTGTAAACATTAATACAGGTAGATGGGACGATTGTATTTGCCTATTTAAAAAGGCTGTAGACTTTTTAGGATTATGTTTTTTAATAGGGCTTAGAATAAGGATAAGGGCTGGAAAGTAATAAGTGGCTGCCATATCTCTCAATAAAACCATTAGGAGATAATTTCCTAAATAAAAAGGCTGAAGATTATTTATGACATCTCTTTATGGATATTTAGAAAACCAAGATCGCTTTCAGCTGCGGCATTATGTTGGAAGACAGCCTATTTAGGGATGACACCGCGAGACGGAAGCTAGTATATTATATTTATGGGACAGGGCCGTAAACGACATAGACCCAGAAAAACCGGCCAAGTGCGAGTCGGACTTTTGCACGAAGGGTTCCGTACCATTATCTGTAAAAACGACAAAAATCATATTTGTTGTATGGGAGCCCCTTATATAATTATACTATTCTTTTTTTAATTTATTGTTATAGAGGCAACACAAATACATCTTCTTTGAAAATTTCAACGGTCACAGATGGATAGACGGATAGACGGATAGACGGACAAACGGACAGACGGACAGATTATTTATTAGCAGTGACGAGTACGGCACTTGTAACTGTTGTTCCATCAATAAATACGTTAACGACTTGATTATTCATTACGAGCCAATACATAACACTTTCGATCGGATCACGGACAATTGGACATCGCTGCGTGCTATGTGTTCACATCCGGTGGCGCGATCGGAAGTTAATAAATTCAACTTGAAAAAACATTTGAAAAAGTACTTTTTCATTCAACGCATGCACACTGTATCGTGTCACGATGTATTGTTTGTTTAGAATGCATAAGTTACACAATTATGGACTAGATGGAGTATATTTAAAAGATTAGAACAAAAAGTCTGTCATCTTCGTTCTATTCTGTCGCGTTACTAAGACTCTAGTCAGCCAGTCTTTGTCCCCAGGGTTTGGAATGGGTTTTCCGTATGTCGCTTACCGCGAACAATTGATCACTATTAGGACTTCGATTCTGTAAGGTAAATTAATTAGAGGAAGATCTCTCGAGAACTCGAAGATGTTTCTCCGCGTCCTGTATGCTCTGTCTCGTCTGCTAAATTTGAATGACGTGTGAGGTTCGCTCTCCGAGGCCTTGTTGTGCTCATGAAGCTTGTACTATCTGATTATGGGGTCCGGCCACCCAAGTGGGCAAATCTATCGGATTCTAAGTTGAAATTTAATTTGATAAGAAATGATAGTTCGGCTTGCATAGATAGAAAAAGAAGTAGCGCCACATATATAAAGGAAATCCGCTTTATCTGTGATTCTGGGAATATTATACAAATGCCTGTTTACTGCTCTTGAAATAAAGACTTAGATGTGAAGTTCAGTATTCTCTCCGTGTGACACAAAATACAACAAGGACTTGACTCAAAATGGCCAAACTTTAAAAATATCATAATTGACCGCATTATGTTTTTTTTTTAATTTGTATGTTGCCAATCAGAGCATGACTGTCGTGTCGTGACTGCTTCATCCGATATATCGTGCAAGTGCCTACAATCCTTGACTGATTTCAAACTATATTTCATTTTATATGAACAAAGGATGTGTGATTTTTTATCTAGAACAAACTGATCAGCTAATTGAGTACCTACTACTTCAGAGCACAATCAAAGAGTGTTTGTCCCGCGGTATCCTTGGCCTTCGCATAGAATCTACTCTGTTTTCATCCATTAATAATTGTCCTATTTATTTCCACGAATAAGTAACAAACAAAGTCATACAAGAACATTCAGCAATTATTTTTGTTTGTAAGAATTGGTTCAAATTTGTATTTTATTGTACCCAATATCTTTTAATACTAGGTACTTTGTTAAACTGTTAAGTCGGTTGTATTAAAGCATGAACAATAGTGATGTAATATAATCTGTGTTAAAATAATCCTATTAGTCCTTGAAACGTTTGGTAGTTTAATCCTAATCCTCGAGCTTGGCTAAAAGCAACGAAAAATAAAGAACCTCCTAAACATTATCAAATAAACTCTATCAATTTACAAGCAAATTTATTTTCCGCCAACTATAATTCCAACATTACCTAACTCACGGATAACGGTTAATAATAAAACAAAAAACAATCGCCCAAAAGGAAATAATGTATCATATAGAAACATCTGTAAAAATTGTGTAATTACGTTATCGGACGAATTAAAAACGGTGCCAAATGAAATCGCATCCTCTGCCATCGGACCTCCAAATATAATGACAGGACATAACACCAATTTAGTGATACGCTCGAAAAACACTGATAAAAAAATCTCAACCTTACGCTTATAAAAATAGGGCTGCTTATAATAGGTAAGAAATAAATGCAATTGTTTATAGATGTTGTTATTTATTAGGTAATACGCTTGGAGTCGGCGCAGGAGTCGAGCCGTGGAACGCCCCTGCGGATGCTACAAGTAAAAGCAATGATACATCGCGACGAAACCCGCGATATTGTTGTGTTCCACTTTGTACTTGCTCATTCGCACAATTATTAATTGATATATCAGTACCTCCTGATAAACACCCTATGTCTCTCTCTATACATATAAAAAACCATCCAAAATACAGTACATGTGACATTGCTACTATTTCCGTTAAAAAAATCTTTGTCGTCGATCTGAATTTAGCTCGAAACCTTGTTAACTTCAATAAGTTACCACCAATTTCTTTTTGTGATTTTCGAATTTACTAACTAGTTAGTAAGTAGATACAGTGAAATCAGAACAGAATTAAGAAACTTAATATATTAGGCTTCGTAAAATTCTACTTACATTATAATTACGAACGTTTGTCAGAATCGATGGAAACATTAATGTTTGTTACTTTTTCACGCAAAATCTACTAGCTAGACGGAACTAGCTATAGGATACTTTACAATCAGGAAAAATTTTACATGCCTCTGAAACAGCGGACAGCAAGTCAACATTTTTGTATCTCAACGAAAGCTTCAGTAACTTTAAATTTGACTTTCATAAGTGCCCTCCGAGGGCCTAAACTGAATAAATGGTTTTGAATTTTTAAAACTGCTGAAAAAGAAAAGAAGGGGCGAATAGCATTCCCCCAAGTGGAGCACACACTTCGCAAGGCGAGGACGTGTGTGCACACAGAGGAAGTGATTCAGGCGCGGCCTGCTTGTTCACCGAAGCAGTGCAGCTTGCGCAATAACCCACTAACGCCGAGTGGCGCGTGCGCACGCGATCTTAGATCCGAGCCATTCCGAGGTTACGATGTGGACTGATTTAGAAAAAAAAATATAAAGGTGGATGTGTAGTTGATGGATCTAAATTAAGTGTAATTGGGACGGCAGCCGCCGTGCGATAAAATTTACCTTACTTATAGAGTAATAATAAGAATATAATATCCCGGGACATTCTTTACACACCGCCATCTGATCCCAAACTAAGCAGAGCTTGTACTATGGAAACCAGATAACTGATATACTACCAATATTATTTTTTTCTAATTACCTACTTATATAGATATTTACACCCAGACACAGAACAAACAGACATGTTCATGCACACAAATGTTTGTCCTGGGTGGGAATCGAACCCGTAACCTTCGGCTTGGCAGTCAGGGTCACTAACCACCAAGCCAACTGGCCTGTAACAATATGTTTTTTTTTTATTTATAAAATTGTTACATCAACAGCCCTTGTATTACACATATTTGTAGGTATTATTGTAATTATAACTATTCTGATACATGTGGTCATTACAGACGCACACCATACTGGCTAAATAAATCAATTTAACAACATTAAATCAAATTTGTCAATAGGTGCCTACCGAGAAATACCACGTAAAATAAAAGAAATACAATTCATAATGAGGATACAATTTAAACACATTTTGTCTGTTTTATACAAAGATAGGTGTCTCTCGCGGTTTCACCCGCGTTTATCGATATTATATACCCTTCTACCATCTACGAAAATTTCCGCGTCGAATGGTACCAGTCCCATCCCGATATGTTCAGTAGTTTCGAGGTCATGTTACGTCAAAGCAACCTTATTTTTCTTATATAGATATAGAAATACACCAGCAATATCATAACATGCATTACCTGAATCTGCCCAAAGGTAGACAGAGGTCTTAATATAAAGAATACCAATTTAATTCAATACCTAATAGATGTACAAGAGACCACGGTATCATGAAACCATTAAAGATGTTCTTGATACTCTGTAAAACTACGTTGATCCTTTGCCAAGAGTACAATGTCCTTAGCAAGATGGGAATCACATTCGCAACAATGCGCACAACGCATTCTCTATAGAGTTATGCGTTACCCTATGAGTTATACAGCTCGTAGCTGAATATTTTCAACAAATTATCACCCCAGACAATGACTGTGTACATTGCGACGACAGCGTGAAAATTTATTGTTTTTGCTCACGCTTTTTAAGAGGTTTGTGCCGTAAAGTTAAAGTAGGTGCGAACTTAGGCCGTGTTTTCACTACGCACTGGATTATTTATTGCTACATTTGGGATATTTATTTAAATTAAACGGTTTTTTTAATGGAAAGACGTTAAATAATTTCAAGAATAAAATAGTTATTTTCTTTAAAAACTACAAAATATTGGTTAAGATTTGAACACTGGTTTTAATAATGGTGCACAAATTTAAATTAAATTTTAAATAAATAAATCATAATAAGTTAGTTCATAAAAAGTCTATCAAAATACAGCAGACGCAAATAACCAGAAAAAGCCTATTGCAGTTCGAATATTATATTATAACTAGTTGTCCCCCGCGGTTTCACTCGCGTTACCGAAGGAGGTAACATTTTCTCAGAATAAATTGTATTCTCGGCGTTAATCTAAATCAATTTGGTAGTTTTTGCGTATAATATTCGTAAGATTAAAAAAAAACATAATAGGTGTAACACTAAGTTATTTTAACATCAGAATCAATCAATCAAACATATTACTTACATACACTGACTATTTAGCAAGGTAAATATTTCTAATTAATTTTAAAATATTAATCACTATTCCAACCCTAGATAAACCTTTAGGCATAAAACGGTCAATTAACGAACGCGCGAGTCACTCGCATTCATTTGTCTAGTAAAGCTCGCTCGGGACATTTGAGTTTTCATTTAGCTTTAGTGACACGCTCATTTGCTCGTATCATTAACTACAGAAGGCTGAAAGTGATGGATGGATTGGTGTGATGTTGGTAAATGTCATATGGAAAACCCATTTTGGCAGTGGGTTACTGTTGAGGCAATGCCAAGCTCTGCGGAGAGACTGGAGAGACTAGACACGGTCACTTTGTTTGGTACAAACTCATGAAATGAAATTAAAATATTTTTATTCAAATAGGCCTTTACAAACACTTAATAGTCTGACTCTTATACCGGTTTGGAAGGTTGTTTTTTAGTGAGAAGAGCCGGCAATAATTCAGCAAGTACTCTTTTTAAAAACAAACTTAGATTTGTTACAAAATATTTATTTAGTCTCACTGAAAATACCTGTGTTATCACAGAAATGAAGAATTATTAAACAATAATATTATGAATATCTAATTATTTTTTATCTTGGTCTGTAAAACAGGGTTTCCTAATACGGGACCAATCAATCTAACAAAAGTTAATCAAAATACTGTATAAAAAACTGTACAATATAATAGGTTGGGAAAAAAGATCCTTCGCATTTTTTAAGAAAATTCAAAACATTTTTACTATAGTTTATTTACATTTAACTAAAGTATGAAGGTACCATTTTGTTCGATAACTTTTTGCCATCTTGTAGGTAGGGACATGATCCCATTGCTATAGAAATTTTGGGACTTCTGATCAAAATACTGCGACAAGTGGTTTTGACAGTCCTCTCGTGATGTTAACCTGACACTGCCTAAAGAATTCTGAAGAGACCGAAACAGGTGGAAATCTGAAGGTGCAAGGTCAGGACTATACGGCGGATGCATTAATACCTCCCAGCCAAACTCTCTTAATTTTTGCTGAGTGGCTAAAGATGTGTGAGGTCTAGCGTTATCATGATGAAAAACCACACCCCTTCTAGTGATTAATTCCGGCCGCTTTCTCTCAACTTCTTGCTTTAATCTCATCAGTTGTTCGCAGTAGAGCTCAGAATCGATGGTCCTGCCTGGTGGTAACAGCTCATAATGAATAATGCCCTTCCAATCCCACCACACACACAGCATCACCTTGTTGCGAGTTAACCCGGGTTTCGCCACAGTCTGTGAAGCCTGACCGGCCTTTGACCACGACCTTTATCGCACGTTCTTGTCCTACGTGATCCACTTTTCATCACCAGTTATCAGCTTCTTTAGAAATGGTTCGGTTTTATTACCTCGTAATAAAAAATCACAAATGAGTACACGGTGCATCAGGTTTCTTTCAGTGAGCTCGTGAGGCACCTAAATATCGAGCTTTTTTGTGTACCCAGTTTTTTTTCAAAGGCGCCAAAACTGTTTTGTGGTCAATTCCCAGTTCTTCAGCTACGTCGTAACTACATATTGCTTCACTTTTTTAAAAATGGCATCCATTTTATTCGTAATAACAGTAGCCAGAGCGACGTGCATCTTTGACATCAAAATTTCCGGATTGAAAACGCTTAAACCAAATTTGTGCTACTCTCACAGACACTGCACTAGGTCCATAAACATTATCCACAAAATTTTTTCGCGGCTTGCGTTGCATTTTTACCTTTTTTGTAGTAAATTTTAAAATGAATCGAATTTCTTCATTAGATTCAGTCATCTTGGCGGTACGAAAAACAAATGCAAATCACACATTTTCCTAATTTGAATTTGGAATTATGTTCTTTAAAATCTAAACTTTCAATGATACCAAAACCAGCCAGATACAAATAGTATAGCCAAAGAGATTTTATTACAAGTTCATACATACTATAATGCGAAAAGACTTTTTCCCCAACCTAATAAATGAAGTACTTTAATCTGTAAGAACTTTTGTAAAAGAAAATCTTTTGTACCAAACAATGACGAAGATGACAGTCTAGGCCGCTGGCAGACATTACCTTCGAAATTCAAAACCATTTATTCAGTTTAGGTCCGAGGGGGGCACTTATGAAGGTCAAATTTACAGTCACTAAACTTACCACGGTTGCCTCATTGTATAGCCAAGCTAATCCTTTGTCCAATGTAAGAACCAGCCCTCTGGTCACCAGAGAACTCCATGAGATGCGTAGACAACTATACAAAACCTAGAATAACTGTATTTACACTAATAAGAAGATGGAAGTTTTGACATAGGAGGTAATATCCAAAACCCCCTTTTCAGATTTCAGTAATAATGTCACTGATAGAATGCTACAGTATTTCTATTATATATTATATTTTTATAGGGATTAGGATAAGGTCAAGAATATTATTGTATTGTAACAACTGCTATAGATACACCACAATGGTTTCCATTAGCAGTTTTAGTAAATATAAAAGTGTTATAATCACTACATAGTATAAAACAAAGTCGCTTTCTCTGTCCCTATATCCCTAAGTATGCTTAAATCTTTAAAACTACGCAACGGATTTTGATGCGATTTTAGTTAAATAAGTAATTTTAATAGATACAGTGATTGAAGAGGAAGGTTTTTATGTATAATACCTGTGACATCCCACGGGAATGCGGGGGACATTATTTATATATAAAAAAAAGTGACATACGACTATGTTATAATTCCGAGATACATTAGATCCCTCATGAACGCAAGTGAAACCGTAGGACAGTAGGTAGTCTATCCTAATATTATAAAAAGTTCAAGTTTATAAGTAAACTCCGAAACTATTCATCCGATACAATAATTATTTTACTAAAAAAAAGCCTGACTATTTCCATGTGACTTAAAGCGTGATTCCACGGGAACCCGGGTAAAACCGCGGTACGGTAGCTAGTATATTAAAAAGGCAGTCAACAGCCGTCTCCAGATTTCTCCATTAGTAGTATTTACGAAGCTGAACCGGGTGTAACGAGGAAATGTCTTCGTAAGGGCAGTACCGACGGGCCTTCCTATATTTTTTAATGACGAACATTATGCAAACACATTAAGGGGATCACCCTCTTTGGCTATTGGGTTTAGGTTGTGGTACAAGTTAAGGACTTACTGCTTAATTGTTGCTTGAGGCACAGATAAATAAAACAAGAACTTTTCGTAATTTTTAGAATCGTAAAAAGATTTAATATTATGAGACAACCAGATAGGGATTATTTGACATATGGAGCGTGTTTCTAAGCCTGTAAACAATCCTACTAAAGCGCGAAAAAATCCTGCGAAAATTTGTATGTATGTTTGTTACTCTTTCAAGCTAAAACTACCTAACGGATTTGGATGAAACTTAGCGCATATCTAGAAAATGGCCTAGAGAGACATATAGATGCCGGGAAAATGTTACATCCCTCGGGAACGCAAGGGAAAACTGGATGGACAGCTAGTACAACTATAACGTTAACAATCATAAGATCAAATGGTTTTTAATCATCAATCAAAAATCACTATCCTCGCTATGTCACCTGAACCCAAACTAAGCAGAGCTTGTACTATGGAAATCACATAACTGATATACGTAGTACCTATATGTAATACTAATTTTTTTCTAAATACGTACTTATATAGATACTTACACCCAGACCCAGAACAAACAGACATGTTCATAGACACAAATGTTTGTCCTGAATGGGAATTGAATCCGCGACCTGCGACTTGGCAGTCAGAATCGCTAACCACTAAGCCAACTGGTCTGTCAAAAACGGACCATACGCTTATGACTTTAACACAGTAATTTCAAGTTACTTTAGTGAACAAGATCTCCCTATAGATAATGTCTTCCGTAAACACTTGGAATTATGATATTCTAAAATGTGTGAAATGCGGCGCGAGCGTAACGAATGGTGGAAACGGAATCTAAGTAAGTTTTATATCTGAAAGTTTACTAATTAATATCAAGTTAAGTGACCTTATTGTTAAACCCTGCTACCTGCACGAGTGCACCTTGCCCCTACATGTTTAATTAGGTTATAATAAAATTCATTTTTTATACTACCAATTTTTCATGTTATTATTACCTACTTTGTAAATGTTAAATATTTGAGAATAGACTGATTAGACAAAGACAAAAATAACAGACAGCAAGTAACGTTGCCGAGTTACTTGCTGGTTGTTCTCAGATGAAGGCTGAATTCCGAACCGGTGGTAACTTCAGTCATTTTGACATTCATTGTGCCCTCCGCGGGCCTAAATTGAATATTTTGAAATTCAAATCATATTTCAAAACATTTAGCAGAAAAGTAAATATAGTATATAATTTATGGTTTCAATAGCACAAGTGTGACAATGTGACAATTTCAGCAGTATTCAGTAATTTTCAGACTTTTATCCTGGAAAAGCGCTTGAAAAGACAACTAGCTTATTATATTGTCGTTTATATGAATATTTGGGGTTATTCAAATACGTTGCGATTTAGTCATCAAAAAAATCGAATAGGCTATCGATATCGATAATTTCTTATTAGCATTTTGAATAAGCCAGTCTTTTGATACTCAACTGCGGGTAAGTAACACTGCGACTATAGCTTCTCTACACTTTTCACACAGTATAATGTACGAGGTATGACTGTTGGAGTTAAAAACCGGGATGAATTCATCAATCCTAAAGACATTTTGAATACTACGTATAAATAACAGAAATTAATAATAATTCAACTTTCAGCCTCAGTATTTTACTTCACTCGGGTACACAGAAACCTTTTCAAACGACAAGCCACCCTTATTTTCCTACCAATTTTCTATAAAAATGTTATGATACGGCTGAAACCCTATAATTCATGTCCCTGTTAGTTGACATGTTCACAAAAAGCCGGACATTGTCGTAACAAACCGGCTCAACAAGTTGTTAAACACCCCTATTAAACTTGTCACCTAGCGCTTTAGAAATTTCAACCTTAACATCTTTATATTAAGAACTATAAAATCTCACATTCAAAATTATAGAGTAAATTGTATCAATAGATAATTTAAGGAAAACTTGCAGTGTTCCAATACTGAGTAAAGGAAATATTTTAGTCTGTAACAGGCTTAACCCCCAACGGCGCGTATCATTTTCCGAGGGGAACGTTTTTTTCGCGGGTTAGAAAAAAAAACAATAACAGTCTTATCGCCTTTATACCGTGGATCCTTACATAAATAATGATAAAGGGAAATTAAATCAAAGTCTTATTAGAATATTAAAAGTTCGGAAGGCATTTTTTTAATGTCTCTCGCTGCGTTTAGGGACGCATAATTCACTCAATTTGGTAAATGGAAAGACGCGGTGAGTTAGACCGTAACGGCTATTAGAGGGTTGTTTAGTTGTTTTAATAATATTTTCTTTCGCATATTAAATGCATTTATTAATTATGGTATGTGACAGTTATTGTTTTCATTACTTTATTTATGTCATTGCCGGCGCTTCACGGAAAAAGTAACCTTCCGAAGTGGTGATAAAGTTTAACATCATAAGTGCCTGTGGACGTAAATTTTACAAATTAGTGTTTTCATTACTTTCTTAAAATGTTTAAAAACAAAGCGCTGGTGAATCCATTTATTGCTTTACTACATCATTCGGCCAAACCACTGCACCTATTTCGATTAAAATTGCCAGCTCTTCCTTGTTCTATTGACGGATATAAAACCACAGGGCAGAGTAAGTCAAAATATAGTGACCTAAAAGATTTACAAACTTATTTCATATCTGCGGAAGAAGAAAAACGATAATTTCCAACACTGCTTCTAAGTCCAAATATAGGTTATATTTGAACCTTTTGACATAACCCCAAATTGAAAAAAAACAGTTAATCTTCACAATAACGTATAAACAAATCACCCGTCCACACCCCAAACCATCGATAGATAAATACAAAAGGATAGTTGTAGGCACATCCCTAGAGCCTAACACATATAAGGCTGTGTGTACACCGCCGTCTAGAGCCGGCCATGCGTCTTGTCTTTACCGGGCCTGACTGCGCTCCGAATGTATCCTGTCGTGGATACGCAGCTTATATCATTTTGATACTTTAATGTGACTTTTTATAATATTGGTGCACTATGACCACGAGTATGTCACAATATTAAATATATTGTACCTAAGGCTAGTTGAAGATTGTCGGCACTGCGGTAAGCTGACAGGAATTTTGAAGTATCCAATCATTATCAAATCAGCCCACATCAACCCACTGCTGGGCATAGGTATATAAGATATAGTATATTTTGAGATAACTAAATAGTATCATTAATAGAAATTTTCATACTGTCATCATATCTCATCGTCAACTCTACAAATGACCTTATAATGTTCCCCATACATTCAGCTTAATCTTGGCATCTGTCTATCTTCTGATGATTCTACGCTACTCAGTACACCTCATCCAAGACTTTCTTACGATACACTTGATGACATCCCACAACCTGGCCGCTCCTCTGCCAGTTCTCTATTCTCTCTAGGCTCTTCCCCACCTACATAATTACGTCACGCCAATAATAAATGACCACAGAATCTAAATCATAAATACCAATGATCAAAACGCCCCAATCCGACTTTCCACCGGGCAACCATTAGGGAAATCTGCGCGGCAGCGAGTGCTGCTTAATTTATTCGCGTGAATATTCTTAAACTATCGGTTTTGTGGTCATTGTAGCGATTCGGCCTTATTTATGCCCGGCCTCGGCGGCTAGCAGCCGAATTAGTGGCCGGCCTCCGGGGATGGGATGTTTGAAACCACTATTTATATGTGAGCCATATACTTGGACTATGTTTTGTTTCAAATTTAAAGGATTATTTTTTTACACAAAAAGCATAAGTTTTAACCGACATCAAGTTCGTGATTTTTTTTAAACTGCTGATCTGGTTTGGTTGCGGTTTTCATTATTCTATTGCATATTTTTCTGGGTAGGTTTTAATGGATAAATAATATGGAACTATCCTATTATCCTATTTATATATTTTTTTAATATTTTAATATGCTAATACTACTAATCACGTGAGATTTAAGTTCTCCGAGGCCTGCCGAAGAAGTTTGTATTAGCTGAATAAGGGGGCTGTATTCAAGATAATGAAATGAAATGAAAATTCTTAAAAGTAATTTTAAGTACCGATCTAATCACAAAGAGTATTTTTTGTTCAGTATTTGATGCTGTACAATTATGAGGTCACAACTTGCTATTTCACACAAAACTCCATAAGAACATTCGATGGTTTTGACATTTCATAAAAAGTTGCTGATTTGATACGTCAGTACACATCCCTCTTGTCTTAGGCCATAAGAAACCAAAGCTAAACACATATTTAGTTAATATTTTTTTACTCATATACACAGATGTACTGTAGGTACGTAGATATAGAGTTTTTAGTAATAAGAACCGGATTATTAAGGCGTAAGACAAGTCATTTATTTATGTAAAAGTTTTGTTAAAAAAAGGAACAAGTATTGTATGAGTCGAATCATTTTTAATTTTCATACAGATCATTCACCTGGAAGCCATATAATATCTATAATTACAAAAATAACCTTTATTTTTAATAGTTATATGGTGTAATGTTCAATATCTTCAATCGTTACCCTGGCTTCCAAACTACGAGTACAATGAAATATAATAATCTTAGATGCCAGTATTGATGAAGTTATCTTCACAATAATTAAATTTATATAGTGTGTTACAAAACTACCCGTAAAGCCGAAAGGGGGTTAAATTGGGCCTTATAACAAGTCCATTCACAATATTTAAGAACCGTAGTAACGCTGTATAACATATCACAAAAAAATGAATTTTATGAAAGTAGACAATTATTAGATAAAATAGGTACGTAGGCCTTTCTGTTAAATAATCTGGTTCCCTGATGACAGATCGTTGGCTTTGAAATGAATTGTATTTTTACGGGGTATTTTGTAACACGTTGTATTGGTATGGTAAGTATGTATGTAACTAGAAAAAAATCTGGTTATCTGACTTTCATGGTACAAGCTCTGCTAAGTTCGGAATCAGATAGCCGTGTGTAAATAATTACGCAGGATATTAAATTAGATGATATTAGAAGGATTCAACTAGATGTATAGATGAATGTATAATTGAAGCACAACATTCAAAACCATTTATTCAGTTTAGGCCCTCTGAAGGCACTTATGAAAGTCAAATTTAAAGTTACTGAAGCTACTACAAGGAAATAACACATCAACAACAAAAAAAACTACAGAAATATGACAGTTTATTAACAAGACACCAACTTAAAAAACTCACAGTAAATTTATTATAAATATAATTTCATACATCGAAAAACCCATTACACACATTAACGTCGCGTCTACCGTATTCATTATCGAGTTAATTTACACATACGGTCACAATTTATTCGGGTTGAGGCATAAAAAACCAATTTCGCCGGCGAAAAATTGGCGTAAAAAAGACCAAAGTCTAACATACGGGCGTAAGTAATATCAATTTGCCTCTCATACATATATTCATGGCGCGTCGTGACAGGTCATATAATTTATATGTTAGGAACGAGAAACAATAGTAGGTATTCGCGAACGATTTCGTTTTGGCAAGAAATATATTCACGCTGTGCACGGCGGCTAGAGTTTCGGATTATTATGCATGCGAACTGGATGCCACTCTTGGGGGCACTTACTTATACGTCTTTATGCTTCTGAATATATTAGGACGTTGAGGGAAAGGATTGCACTGGATGTGATCTTTTTTTTTCTTATAATATTACTTGCGATAAATGGTTTTTTTTTTATTTGGCAGGCAAACGAGCAGACGTATCGCCAGATGGTAAGCGATGACCGCCGCCCATGGACACCCGCAACACCAGAGGAGCGATATATGGTACCGACTGTGAGAGCGACAAGCTCAAATATCAGATTGATTTTATTAAGCATCGGTTTTTGTCTCTTTATCGTTAATTTTTACTTACAAGATGATTATTCAGTTGCCTTTCCTTTGACCTTCATAAGTAGGTACCCTTCTAGGGCCAAAACTAAATAAATGGCTTTGAATTATGTAACTACCTAAGTTACAGATAGAACTGTAACAAAATCATATTTACTATATTTTAGAAAAAACTTATGTATTCCAAATGTTAGGTACTAGTATAGGTAATCTAAATGCAAATTTTAGCTTACCTACGTTACCTATCACAGTAGACTAGATGTCTTGAGGAGCAAAAAAAAAAGGAAAAGTTTTGTTATGTAATTACCTACTAAAAACCTGCCCTTTTTTAACTTTAGATATTTATACGTTTTAAGATTTTGGTTTATTATGTCTAGTACGCTGATAAACAGATAGACATTCGCAACATCAATGTATTGTCGATTCTGAGACTTGAAGTTGTTAAGTCTCGTGTGTCTATAATTTCACCGGCCCCTTTATAATTTTAACCAGTGCACTACTGCTTCATGGCGGAAATAGATATGAAGGTAGTTACCGGCCGGCGAAATTACAGGCACATGAGACTAAACAACTTCACGTCTCAGGGTCGACAACGCATTGGCGATGCCCCTAGTGTTGCAAATCTCTATAGGCGGCGGTGACCACTTACCATCAGGTGGACGGTCGGCTAGTTTGTCGGCCCATGTGGTATAAGAACAGAAATGGTTCAATCAAGGTTTCTTGAACATTATCGTTGTGCATTTTTACCGTCTTACGAATTTTCGATCAGGTCACGTGTCCTGACGCGAGTTTAACATTTTATACCCATCCCAAGACAAGTGCTCAACGCCGCTAAAGAAGATTTCACAAAAAAAAATTGTTTTATATCTATTTTCTCTTTTAAAAGGCATTAAAAACCTATTTACTACATAGATTTTTTTATATAATACCTATGTTGTATATAAATACAGATTGAAATAGGTATACTGATAATTTCCACAGATAATAAATAACATCGTCGGGAGCCGATAAACGAGCACACAGCCGGCGGCAGTCATCAAGTCGGACAAACACTGTCCAAACGACCACCCTTTGACATAAATCATGTAAACATACCGAAATTATTAATTGAAATACTGATAAAATACATTAATTCTACTTCCTACAATAATTATAAATGCGAAATGTTGTAGGAATGGATGTATTGGTGTTTGTTACTCTTTCACGCAAAAACTACCGAACGGATTGCATAACATGCCCTGGAATAATAAATATTATCCTTTTTATCCCGGGAAAATGTTGATAACGCGGGTGAAACCGGGGGACAGTGTACTATATTGTAATCAATAGCCGTTTCATATGTCTGTTGATGAATACCAAATCAAATACGATGTCGATACGTCATGCCAACTGAACCTACATTTTATTTTATTATATAAATGATGTTGGATCAGCTAGTTAGAAATAAATTAGATGTGTTCTCTTCCCTGAACTAAATTCCTAAATAAATCGTAATAGAGAGCTAGTTACAAAACCATCACGGAGGTGATTAGCGGCGGCACTCGCCAGTAAACATATCACATCAAGTTAACAAACCCGTTTTAATTAATAATCACCACTGTTTACTATGACTATCTGAAAATTTTACCTGGGCTACTGTTTATTTACTACATTACGGTGCATTTTTTATATATTTATTAGCATACCAACAGTTGTTTCACAATTTTCATACATATATTCCAATTATTATAAAAATCTTAATGTATTATGTACAACAAGTTAAAAGTAAGCATAACATGCAAATTTTAAAGACTATTAAAAACTATTAAAAAAAAGGGTTATTAGATTATCAAGTTTATAAACAATGACTTAAAAATATTTAAATAAAATATTAATCTATAAAAAATATTATTCTAAGAGTACTTAAGTAGTCGAAATAAAACAAACGTGACGTAACTCAAGAACGGCTGCACTGATTTCCATGATTTTAGATTTATCTCCGTCCGGAATAGGAGAATAAGTCATAAAAAAGGATACAATTTTTTTCATTTACAGAAATTGTGCTTTTCTAAAATGTTTGTCTATCAACGCTATCTCTGAGGATATAAACTACAATCCTCGAGAATGCGGATGAAACTGCGGGGCACAGCTTGCTCAAGATAATTACATAAGAAAGAAAGCATTTATTGACTTACTAGCTATCCTTTGGAGTTTCACTCGCGTTCCCGGGTATGTTACTTTTCCCCACGATAAAAAGTAGCATATATGTTATTCCCGTGTATGTTCCTATATATTTTCATAGTTTCATCAAAATCCTTTCAGTCGTTTTTGCTAGAAAGAGTAATGAACATCCTTACTTCCATTTTTACAAACATTCGCATTTGTAATATTAGTGGGAAGTAAGTACGTCTTAAAGCTCTTTTTATACTTTATAATTATTTTAATTGCTTAATCACATAGGATTCTGGACGATCAAAAAGTATCAAAAGATAAAATTTAAAATGTTCTTCAAACCGAACCCCAGATAGAATCTTTTAATAAATTACGCCTAGTCATCGGTCTTGCTTTGCAGTAATAATTAAGATATTTTTTATAGTTAAGAAGAATTGGTGTTCTTACCAATCCATAGATTTTGGATAAAAATCAAAAATCTATTTCGGCCATTAGACGCACTATTATGCATCGAACGAGCTGTACAAACTTAGCTCTAAGACAAGGGCTGGTACAGACGGGGGCTGAATAAAACATGTGATTCATTCCCACAGGGCACCGATGTGGACTGCGTGTTTAATGGCCGCACAGACTTTTCTTATTAGAAGTAAATACACGCCATTCCTATTTCAGAGAGTCGTTAGCGACTTGTTTTGTGGTTACATTATTTATGTGTTTGGAATAGGACCGTTAGTAACACCATTTTATGTGTCATAAATAAACATTTGTCCACCATTTGCCCCCTTATTCAGCTAATACAAACATCGTCGCCGCTTCACAGAGGCCTCGGAGAGCTTACCTTTCACGTGATTAGTAGTATTAGCGTAGTAAGCGAAAGAGACAGAGCACGGAAGCCGCGACGAAATATTCAGAATTACAGAATCGAGCTCCTGATCCCAAACTAAGCAAGGCCTGTGTGATGGTAACCAGATAATATACGTTTTTAGACACAAAACATGCACAAAAATGTTCTCTAGTTGCACAAAAATCTTGCAGGTAGGAAACGAATCTATGACCTGCAGCGTGATAGTCACCGTATTAGATACCACTAGACTTCTTTTTTTTTTACTACTAAGGTGGCGAACAAGCTGACGGCCCGTCTGATGGTAAACGGTCTCCGCAACCTATGGACGCTTGCAACACCGTAGGTAACACTCGCGCGTTGCCGACACTGCAAAAATCTCTTCACACCTTTCTTGAAGAACCTCATGCTGTACTCTTGTTGTTTTATTGAATGCCTTTGTAAAATCATGTTGAGGTTAAATTATTGGTTTCCAATAACAATAGAAATAGCCTAAAAGACGGTAATCAGGTAGTTCAAATTGAAAACATTTTCATGAAGCCCTGAAATCAATATCACATCTCCACATGAAATAAATTCGTAGCCATAACCAAAACTACGTCGTAGCACTGTTACTGCTTCTATATCTCTTCATCTATATCTATATATATATATATATATATATATATATATATAAGTGAAATATCCCTATCGACAATAACAAACACAACAAAAAAAGAATTAGCGAAATCGATCCAGCCGTCCATGCGTGATGCCGGGACCAAGGGAAATAGGGATTCATTTATATATATATATATATATATTTATATATATATATATATATATAAATTATATAATTATATAATATAATTTATATATATATATATATATTATATATTATATAATTATATAATATAATTTATATATATAAATGAATCCCTATTTCCCTTGGTCCCGGCATCACGCATGGACGGCTGGATCGATTTCGCTAATTCTTTTTTTGTTGTGTTTGTTATTGTCAGGAAAAGGTTCTTATGAATGAAAAAATTAAGAAATTGCGCGGAAAATAAGAAAATTTAAGAAAACATAACGACCATATTAACTTTTCTAATGTAACCGTACCGCTTTAGACAATATAAACTTTTGTAATGTAACCTTATGGTGTTTGACATTAATGTCAGTCGTTTGACAATATCGTTTAAGGGGGTATTCTAGTGTAGAAGCACGAATTTGAGGTGTTTTTTCGGGTGCTATAAATAAAAAACAAAAAATATTTTTAGCATCCATTTTTTTATCGTAAAAAAGTCGTAAAAAAAAGTAAGAAAAATACAAAACTGAAGAAGGTATATATGGTGTTGAAGTGGGGGGTAGAAAAAAAATGGCGAGCCAATCTTGTCACGATTGCGAACTTTATAATTATCTAAAACAAAAAAAAAAAAATGATTATTAATTTATATAAATGCTGCTATCGTACTAACTAAGAAAAGGTGGAAGAAATGTTTTTTTTGCTCAATTACGGCTGTCCGAAAAAATGATAAAATTTTTGCAATTTTTTTGGACCTTTCTGAATTTTTTTAAAATAGTAAAAAGAAATATTTTGTTATAATAATAGTTAGTACGATAGAGACATGTATTGAAAAGAGTCACACCAAATTTCAAGTAAATCGGTTCAGTAGAACTTGAGAAATCATGTCAAACGTTTTGAAAAATGGATTTTCGAGAAAAACGCGTTTAAAGTTTTGGGTAAAATTACGCTCGCCTGACACCGACGGTGTCAACCATAAAATGACATTTCTTCAATCCGCGATTCCTTCTCCATACATGGGGCCTTCCTCTTCTTAAAAAAAAGGAATTTTCCGAAAATCGATTTTTTCTAATTTCTACACTAGAATACCCCCTTAAAACAAAGGCATGGGTCGGAATTATATTGATAAAATAATTAATTTATAAATTCTCATTGCACATTTCACAGTCGATATTAAAATTACTACTTTTATAAATATTTTATCAATTAAATGAATTACTACCTTTATAAATATTTTAACGACATTAAACAAATCTAAAAGCAAACCTCAAAACCCCTGTTAAAATACTTTTAACCCATTGGACGTTTTTGATTATTTCCACCGGGTGAACATTATACTTGCCCGGCAAACCACTATAACAACCAAACAAGTATTATTGAAGCTTAGGTTACATTGAACTACGAAATAAACAGCGCATACATCCTATGAAGCAACTCGAGTACAGGCACTTATAAATGGTCAACTCTAACACCGGTTCGGAAGGTTGCTTTTACTGAGAAGAGCCGGCAATAAACTCAGCAATTACTCTTTTTAAAATTAGATGTGTCCTGCTGATGTGTCTTTTTTGCAAAATAAAAACTGTTATATATCAGCAGCTTTACCCCAAAGCAAAATGCCGTAGGTCATAACACTATGAAAGTAGCTAAAATAAACTAATCTAGCCGTATCGACATCTGTCTACGAAAACATTTGACCCCTCTTTAATCATATTAATCGCAATCCCGTCTGAAATAAAAAAAAAATATTGCGCACACGGAGGCGAGTGAAATTTCGCATAGTTAAAGTTTAAATGGACAAGGAGTGCAGAAAGCTTACATTTATAAATATTTATTGTTACAGGCACATTAAAGTAATTAAAAATTACACACACTACCATACGTTTGACACACACACACATAGTTTACAATATAAGCTTACGCTCATACAGCCAATGTCAAACTGAAAATTCAAAAAAGTTCTATGCAATGATCATAGAGGTTATATACCTACTTTGATAAAAACTCAATATAGTTCAAACTTAAAATATTTGTGGAATTACGGTCGAATTTCGATTGCCAGGCGTCCTTTACTTTATTTAAATGAGCTACAAGTGCTACGGCATAGTAATATCGTAGAGATCTAGCCAGATAATAGTAAAAACCTTATTTACTATTATAGATATACAAGCATTCCCAAGAGGCTCTACTCGGTAGATTCGGTTCTGTAGTTTTGATGTCATTTTCCTTAGGTATGTACATATATATATGGATAGAAGATTATAATAATTCACATACATACTTCATACACACATCCACACTTCAACACACATTCACACTGACACACACTATAATTTTATAATCTTTTAATTATATTTTCTTCTTCATTTTAGTTTATTACATAATATAAATTTAAATAGGAAGAGTGACTCCCACGACACAGGATAACCTTATGCAGTACTGAGCAGTAAAAAAACTACTATACAGAGCGTAACAAAACTACCCGTAAAGCCGAAAGGAGGTTAAATGGGAATTAAAACGAGTTCATGCACAATATTTAAGAACCGTAACTCCTTAGAACATACCACAAAAAAAATTAAAAACTTTGATTTTATGAATGAAAAATAGAAAAACTATTAAAGTAGACAGATATTAGGTAAATAGGTACGTAGGCCTTTCTATTAAATAATCTGGTTCCCTAACATGACAGCTTACTAGGGTTGTTGGCTTTGATAATTAATTATATTTTTACGGGGTATTTTGTAACACGTATATAATTTTTTTCGGAACATTTTTTTTAAGGTAACTCATGGCTTTTAAAGCTGAAACTACTATTCGATAAAATCAGAACTATAAAAAACACACACAAATACTCATTTAAAACAAATATCAATGGCTTCTTTCATAGCTCTTTGTTCGAGTGGAATTACTGATGGAGCGTATATTCCGATACATTTTAGCGTTTGGGGTCAGGAAGCTAAGCACCCCGCTCCGGTGTGCTTTAAACCAACTTTCAATAACTGAACCTGTTATGTTTGTGTATTGGATAACTAATATTGGCACTTATACGTACTATATCTGAAATTAGGGTACAAGGGAGTGTGATTATGTACTCAGATATATATATACTTATCCCTACTTATCTATATATATAAAAGAAAGTCGTGTTAGAAACACTATTTATAACTCAAGAACGGCTGAACCGATTTAGCTTAAAATTGGTGGAGAGGTAGCTTAGAATCGGACATAGGATTTTTACCGTTTGATCGTGTTCCCATATGACGTGACATTAAACGTCAAAGAGAAAACGCGTCCGACATGGAATAACAAAACACAAATGACTTAGCGGTATTAGAAATAACATAGGATACTTTTGGTGTCAGGAAATGTTACATCCCTCGGGAACGCGGGTGAATCCGCGGGGGACAGCTAGTACTATTATAAATGTGAATGTAAGTTGGTTTTTTACGCTATCACGCGAAAACTACTTAACCGATCATCATGAAACTTTGTACACATATTCTTGGAGGTATTAGAAGTAACATATGGTACTTTTTGTGTCGGGAAAATGTAACTACCCTCGGGAATGCGGGGGACAGCTAGTACTATAATAAATATACTTATATTGCTTTTAACCAATAGATAATTATCCTGGGACATTCTTGTCTCTCAGCCTGCTCATATGAAACTCAGCATAGCTTGAACTTTGGGACCCAGATAACTGATACTATGTGTTATATTCTTCTAAATACATCTTTCTATAGATATTTACATCCAGACACAGAACAGATATGTTCATGCACTGAAATGTTTGTCCAGGGTGGGAATCGAACCCACGACCTGCGCCATGGCAGATCTCTAACCACCAAGCAACTGGCCCGTCAATTTAATTAATAAACTTGTGTTAAACATGATGATGATATTGAAACTGGCTTTTGAGTGCAACACAACGGTAATAGATTTACTATGAGTTAGCAAACTAAACGGTAACTACCAAGTAAGTGCGTTACCTCAAAGAAAGAAAAAAACATGTTTTACTAGCTGTCGCCCGCAGTTTCACCCGCGTTCCCGAGGAATGTAACATTTTCCCGGCACAAAAAGTATCCTATGTTACTTCTAATACCTCCAAGAATATGTGTAAAGTATCATATTGATCGGTTAAGTAGTATTCGCGTGAAAGCGTAACAAACAAACTTACATTCACATTTATAATATTAGTAGGGATAAACGAAAGGGTTCATTTACTTAAGAAGTTAACCTAAACTATTATAGAAACTAGCTGTGCCTTGAAATGTAATATACGTATTTCTGGGATAAAATAATTACAATTTTAATTTTTCATCAAAATGGGCATTATAGAGTTTAGCTGTACACAGCTATATAACTAGAACACAGATTTACTACAAAACTACTTTAATGATCGATTAAATCAAAACTCTACCATGTCATAATGAAAATACAACACAAACTTCATTCATAACTAAATATATTTAATATTCTCACAAACAAATCAAGCACTCGCCATCTCTGAAAGTCCTAACAAGTCAATCGTTCAGTTGAATTCATTCACTCATCGCTTCCATATCGTAAATAACGCATTGTGAACGAAAGAATGAATGACGATCGATTGTGAGTGAATCTCACTTGGCGATCGCGGGTTGTCACGGGGTATGCAATTACAAGTCGTTTATGCAAAATACGATTCTATCCATAATGGGCTTGTGGTTTAAAATAATTGTGAAGGCTTTTATATCTTTTTGGTTATGATCTTTGAATGTCCAGGGTCTTATGGTACTAGACATAACTTACCGCCGAAAATGAAAATAAAACCCTAATTATGCAGAGCTTGTACTTATATAAATACCCTGACAAAGATCAAACACAGATGTTCATGCTCACAAATGTTTGTCCTGGGTGGGAATCGAACCCAAAATCTGTGGCGTGTCCGTCAGGATCTCTGACCACCAAGCCAACTAGTATATGATAGAATGCAAATAAATATGAACGAGTGTTCAGCTCACAGGTTATGGATGTTTGACCCACATTGTGTTTAACACATATATCTCGGAAAAACATTACCCCTCAAGAACGCAGTTAAAATCGCGTTTGGAAACTATGGAAATATATATACATATCGCACCCTCAGTACGATAAGGGTTTAACTCCAAATTTTGCGAAATGGAGTTACGATCATAGAGAGACTAAACAAAGTACGCTCTATCCGATGAATAGTAAAACATAGTCAATTTAATGATAGAATAAGCATACCGATACTGCAGCCTCTTTAACACCGGGTCACTTTTGCACTGACCCAATCAGAGATTCCCCAAAAGTTCTGAGGGTGCTATATTGCTAAGTTAAAACCTTACTAAACGACCATAAAGTTGTCAGGTTTTTTAATCATTAATTCCTACATTATTGTACTTACACCGTTGTAGGTGAATATGTGATTTAATTTACATTCATATTAACATTTTCAGTTTGTTTACTAAATCTTCTTGACACATAAAAAATCTCAAAACCTACACAAATCTGTCATACTTTGCGAACATTGTAGAACATGTCCAGATTTTAGAGACGCCCACTTGGATTGAGCCGTTGAATGTCTCAAACACCGAGTTGTACTCAAGTATTATAATTATATATGAGTACAATAAAGTACTGAAGGTAGAGGACAAAGGCTCTGAGTCAGAACCGTGCGAGTTAATATGTTCAGGCATTTGTAGAATTTAGGTGAGGAGTTTGCGAGGGTTTGTTTTCCATCTTTAGTAACCTGTTTGTTTGATGTCTATATAAAAGTATTTAAAAAAGTAATATATATGTAGTGTAGGAGTCTGGTTTTCATAGTAAAAGCTCCGCTTAGTTTGGGAGGAAATGGTCGTGTGTAAAAAATTTCCCAGGATATTTTTTTTTTTTGATTGCCGTATTAGTTTTGTGAGTTTCAAGGTGTTAGGTTCTATGTCTATTATACCTGTAATTTTTTGCACAAAATGTATCTCCGATTTTATAATCTGTGTAGGTATTGGTATTTTATTAGGAATCAAGTGTTTTTTTTTACACAATAAAAACAAAAGGTTACTAAAACTGACAGAAAATTCAATTTTATTTAAATCTTCCAAAAATAAAACAGGCTCACCTGACTAAACTAAGTTCAAAAATTCACCAACTTAATATTAGGGTTCTAAAAACATTTAACCCTTTCGTAACTGGCGGGTGTATTTTCGACCCCTTGAATATAATTACTATGAAACCCTTCGAGTAATGTTGTAAAATCTTATAAAACTCCCCGAAGACATTTCGAAGACACAATAAAGGACATAATTCATAATGAAAAAGTTAATTTTCACGGGGCACAAGGCTCATTTGCATATTTTTGTAGACAAGGTTCAATTATTTGAGTGTGCGTTACGGCTCACTCTTTCCTTCGGTACTCTAATAATGGTCCTCTGGGCCTCGTTCCGGATACGGAACCCTTTCGTGGAATTAATTTTTCTTTGCCAATTAGCGAGAGATGTTAACAGGATGTTTTCCTATTGATCTGCTTCTTTGCGTTTAAGATCTGAAAATGTACTTTTTTCTTTAAATTTGTTCCAATTACAAAATAATGGTTACTTTAATGATTACCTTTTATTAGTACTAGTAAAACATGTAATTCTTTAAGGTATGGAGAAACACGATATTTGATTTCAATGGTTAAAAAATTTTTAGGCTTTGCTATAAGAATATAAAAGACATTGGTACAATTCATACCAATTTTAAGGGTTAAAAAAAACCCCTGGAGTATTTTGCACGGTGCATCCAATCCATCCAAGAATTTTCGGAAATCACATTTAAAATTGTTGCTTGCATGTCAGTGATCAACTTTAAAACAAACACGCCACCTCCATCTGTCTTCTGTTATGATCCATATTTTAAAGTACAAATACATTGCGTGTTATGAACATTTCAGTAATAAAAAACACAACTAAGGAAGCGAGAAAGATATAGACCGTTGACTACATCTCTCTAGCTCCCTTAAGTCGATTCGACCCGACTTTATCCGAACGAACGTCACATATCCCAGCGTGACACCTCAGTATTTTACAAAACCAACAAAATAAAGTGCTCAACGCACCTAAAGATGTTTTCACTACAAAATCAAAATATGATGAGTCACAAAGGAACCATTACCCTTATTATTCTACTCATACAAGTATTTGTCACACCTGATCAAGGTAAGTACATAGTTTATCCCTTACGCAATATTCCAAGAAGCATATTCTCATACTAAACACAACGTCTGCCAGTCATTACACGCCATTGTCTCTTATTTTATAGCTGTGGATAATTTTATAGTGTATCTGTAGTGAGCTTGTATTGAATTGGTAGATCTGTGGATCGACACGATAGTTTTTTCTTTTTTCTATGAAATATCATAAGCCGCTTTATGAACTTTCTTTACTTAGTTTATATGCAAACTGTAAATTTCAACGTTCATTTTTTTTTTAAATTATACTAAATGAAAAAATTATGAGGTGAAATTTTAAGATATGCGCGCATCAGTGTGACACAAAATTCTCACAGATGAACTTAGCTGATAACGGTGTCTCCAGAACATCGCGCAAATCGCAAATGTCGGTGTCAATGAGTAAGTAATGATGTTTTAGTTAATTATAACCTAACAACGTCAAAAATTGATATTCACTGCTACAAATAGGTGCAAAGAGTTTGGACACTACAATTTCACGACTGAATAGTACACAATCCTTTTAGTGCAGTTTTTGTCACCTATAATTTCGGTTATAACATCTTACGTGCGTACATAAGTACACACACGAAACCTTTTTTATGAAATAACATGTGCTTTTTAGAACTTAATTTATTTATAATTTTTTTTTATACGTTTAAGTGTCATGTGCCTGTAATTCCGGCCCCCTTACCTTTCTAACCGAAACACAGTATTACAAGTGCACTACTGCTTCACGGCAGAAATGGGTAAGGTGGTAGTACCTACTACCCCGGACGAACTTTGCACTAAGAGCTCTACTACTATATTTTTATTCTTTGGCTTTGTTGTAAGTGGCCCTTACTCCCCGCCTAGCTACCACCGTCAAGTTGAAAATCGGCTGCTCAGCACCAACCGGTGTGTACCAGGTACTCTATCAAATGGCCTATGATCTAACTATCAGATGGCCGTGTGTAAAAAGAATGCCCCAGGATATATATTAGTCACCTTCTTACTTTGTGTATCTCCAGCCTCTTTACATACCATAGAAATTGTGGTCTAAGACAAGGCTATTGTCAGCTTTTCCATATAAGGATAGATCGTGAAATATCTAGAAAGGTAAGCTTAATATAAAAGTGACCAATACAAAACGACGCTACAATAGTCTAAGTTTAACGGAACTAGCATTTGGAGTAAGCATGTAATAGCTAAAGGCATTCAGCAAATGCTTATTATATGAAAATAACTATGATATATTAAACGTAAATGGAAAACGATTAGTGCTAGCAACTATTTCAGTTTCTGCTATTTATCAGATATTCATAACCAATAGTGATTCATTTAAAATAAACTTTAAGCCAAATACACACACAATAAAGCCAAAATATCATCAGAAAGAGGCTAAGTATGAGTCGAAGTCACACATGAAGGTTCCGAAACACTTTTTAGTGATATTTCCACAATCTGTGAAAATGTCAAGTGTCAAAGAAAATGTATTTTTTATTACTGTTTAATAGGTACAGCACTGTAACAGACGGACGGACGACATTATACCAAGTAATAGGGCCCCATTGGCTCCCTTTAGTTATGAAACCTGCCTGCATGCGTCATACCTCAAAAGGGTTAGTGAAAAATATTAATTTTTTACGGTCCACCTGATGGTAAGTGGTCACCGCCGCCTATGAACATTTGTAACACTAGGAGCATCGCCAATGCGTTGTCGACCCTGAGACGTGAAGTTGTTAAGTCTCATGTGCCTGTAATTTCACCGGCCCCCTTACCTTTCTAACCGAAACACAGTAATACAATTGCACTACTGCGTTACGGCGGAAATGGGTAAGTAACACAGTTCACTGGTTCACAAATGAAAATATGAATTTCAAAAACCTGTATTGGATATCCATTAGTAACAATTAATAAGATACCGACGGTTTTGTTTTAGTTGTGTTCAGGGGCTCGATTCTCTAATTAAAATGACACTAACTCGAGGATGTTTCTTTTATATCAAGACTCCATAGCCCATTCTACGACCAAATTCCAAATGTTTGATAAATTACATTAACATTTTCAACCTTTTTTCTCCATCAAAAACTCAAAATAAAAAGTCTACATTAAATAAAATCAACTTCAAATAAGATACAACCTATTCACTGTTCATAGAACTTCATTCGGAAAATTTCGTGAAAGGCCCTTTTGACCCCGCGGAGCACTCTAATTGCGACCTGTCTACAACGTCCCACTCAGACGTTATTCAAGACCCAACATGTATACATTTTAATAAATGTATCGCCCGTGAATGGGTGCTTTTTATCAAAAAGAAGCACGACTGCTTACATTATGTAAAAAATATTGCTAAGTGCGAGATTTTTTTTTTCGTGTTTAATGAGGGTTCTTGATACATATTATTTCTGATTTGAATAAATTTCAAATTATATTAAATCTATTTTATAAAAACTCTGATGAGTACAGGACAATTTATGTCATACCAGCTCCCGAATTGTTTAAATCTTGGATTCAATGTAGAATTTGCCTATTTTGTGATAGATTAATGGTTCGACCCCCGAACCAAATTGATTGCAACGTCGATTTCGATGGTATTACATCGCCCTACAGTTCCATGTATTTTCACAAACATGTTTAATTTGAAGTAGATTAAAAAAAATTATACTAGGATATTGTTTTTTTAATTCAAGTAGGTATCGAGAAGTCAAAGTATTCAAGGCCTTTAATTCAGTTTAGGCGAAAGAAGGGTAATGAAGGTGAGAGCTACTGAAATTACCCCTAGTAATGTTCTACATGTATTCTAGAGATCTATTCTTATATTATACTAGTTGTCCCCCGCGGTTTTACCTGGGTTCCCATGGGATGTCACATGTATTATGCATAAAAACTTTCCTCTTCAATCACTCTATCTATTTAAAAAAACCACATCAAAATCCGTTGCGTAGTTTTAAAGATTTAAGCATACATAGGGATATAGGGACAGGGAAAGCGACTTTGTTTTATACTATTTGGTGATATGTGTATATTAAAAATGATTAATAAAAATCCTAATGCCATGCGGTGTCATTACAACATTTAGACATTTAGTTATTAACAACTAAATAATCATTCTTAAAATTATAAAAAATATAGCAGGAAATATGTAGTTATAGCTCTTTCGAAAATGGTTTACATTTTGGACTTACGGAATCCTAAATATATACAAATGAAGTGTAGGTGGTTGAATGGGCCCCGAGCGAGAATAAATGAATGGCCGTGGGCCCGCGTACTTTAAGGGTTAAAATATACAATATGCCGATATTGAATTGAGATGTTGCTTCAATATTAACAAGGTGTATCATCCTATTTAATGACTATATTTTAGTAGACCGCCCCCACTTCGCCTGAAAGGCATCATATAAATGTACTGAGTAGTAGAGCTCTTAGTGCATAGTTCATCCGGTGAAAGACCACAATACCCATTTCCGCCGTGAAGCAGTAGTGCACTTGTATGACTGTGTTTCGGTTAGAGAGAAGGGCGCCATAGAAATTACAGGCACATGAGACTTATCAATTTCACGTCTCAGGGATGACAACGCATTGACGATGCTCCCGGTCGCCAATGGACATTTGCAAGACCGGGAGCAACGCCAATGCGTTGTTGTCCTTGAGACGTGAAGTTGTTAAGCTAATCTGGCGCCCTTCTCTCTAACTGAAACATAGTAATGCTGTCCCCCACGTTCCTGAAGGATGTTACCTATTTTCCTGGAAAAAGTATCCTGTGTATATCTAAATATCTATTTATGCATGTATTTAGAAAAAAAAAATTATTTATTTGGTTTCTATAGTACAAGCTCTGCTTAGTTTGGGACCAGATGGCCCTGTGTAAAGAATGTCCCGGGGATATTTATTATTATTTATTATTTATCAAGCATATGTGTGTCTATTTTCAAAATTTAATCCATATTCGTAATGTAGTTTTTGCGTGAATGAGTAACAAGCATCCATCCTTAGAAATATTCGCATTAATAATTTTATTAGGATTAAACACAAACTTTCCGCTTGAAAATTTCTAAATTGTGATGAGAACTGCGTCAAAATCTATTGCGTAGTTTAAATAAATATCCTGGGACGACGATAGAAAAGACATCTAATAATAAGCAAGAACTCTTTATTTTTCATGAAAGGTACCTACTTCATAGATATAGTATAGTGAAATTAAGGTAGAGATGAAAAAAAAATTTTTCTCACCAATATTTGGGCAGTGATAGAAATACAAATATTGTCTATTAATGTAGAGTTTGACAAGCTCTTATAAACAAAGATACAACCAAAACATGACCTAAAAACCGTAAAACCGTAACATTTTTCAGTTCTCCTCGAGTTCAACGAACAAAGGCTTTGGTAACGAAATAAAAGAGGAACGGAAGGCTTTGTCCGCCCGCCCCCACCCCAGGGCCATGAAGATGCGACGGGGGGTGGGTGCTCGTTATACGTCATCTCTACTATCTATGGAAGTGTGTGGGGTTTTAGGGTTCAGTGGGAACTCTCTTAATTGGCATGCTTTTACAAAACACATTATTCACATATCAAATAATTGTTTTTCTTTAGATTTGATTTAACCCGCGTTCCCGAGGGATATCACATTTTCCCGGGATAAAAAGTAGCCTATATATTTTTTCAGGATATGGTCTATCTTTGTGCCAGGTTCATCCATATCCTTTTAGTAGTTTTTGCGTGAAAGAGTAAAAAACATACTTACATACAAATCTTTCATCTTTATAATATTAGTATAGATTATATAGTCTAGTAAAGCACATAGTTCATTTTATAGTTATCCAATAGCATCGTATAGTGGTGTAAATATTTTTAGAATTTTACTTAAAGCTTATCACTTTTCAAAGTTATCTATACAAAATTATGTATATAAGAAGATGCTCATCCAAAAAACAACGTAAAAACTTACTTTTATAACAAAGAAGATCTTAAAAATACACTTTAAAAAAGTTACACGCAAAAAATACAAACCCAGCCGAGATAACTACGCTTACAGCGCGCCCCTTGCCCCTGAACACTTTCATATAATATTCTTTAAGCTACCAGTTAAGTAATGACACTATAAAAAACCTCCACGCTTGGGTCTGGTTGGTGGAAACTGTCGCATTGGGCGTGGTGAGTTTTGTCGCCAATGGGCGTGGCAGAGAGAGACGGCGTCGCGTTTGTCACTGCGTTTACATTAAAAAGCCTTCAAGGATGTAGGGAGGGACGAAGGCTGTATACCTCGTTTTATGTCACATGTGTCTATGTGACTTTATCGTATGTATTACTTAGGCGAAACAAAAAGTTATTACAAGATTTTATTAAGAGAATGTTAATGATGTCGTGGTGAAGTCTACCTACGACCTATAATACCTATACGTGCCACAAATGAGTTTTCCCAAAAAGGTATTTTAAAATGAAATCTAGTTCTTCTTTTTTACCAAAAAGTACATAAAACTTACTCCCAATAAATAAACATTCAATAACCAACAAACTAATTCCATAACCTGCCCATAACAGCATCTAATTCACTTACATTACCTTTGATATAATCAGCCCTAAATTCCGAAATAAAAGTGAAATAAACATAAAAATGGCAACATAATATCGCCACCCAAGACCGGGCAAGGGGGCTGGGAAGGCCGAGGGGTAACCCCCCCAGGTCTGACGGGGGGTGAAGCAAAAAGCTCAAGTGCAGGAGGCTGTATCGATCCGCGACCGGCGACCGACGACATGGCCGGGTCACATCTGAAGGGTGGCAACTTAGTGGTGGGAAGAGCGGGTTTAGGAGCGGAGCACGAATAAGCGGAGCGGAAAGGCTATTATAGAACATAATAAGTGACAGTACACAGGTTTTTAAGGTTTAGTGTTTAAATGGCAAGTGGTTTAAGCTGATTAGAAGGTAGATTGTCTTTTGTTTTCCAGTTTGTTTTTCTTTTAATGTCTCATGTCTTTAAACTAGTAGTGGTTTTTCACGAGTCGCTATTCCCCCAGATACGATACCAAAAACAAGTTTAAATACACCTAGATTTCGGTACCTTTAATACCATTGCTGAGTTTATTGCCGGCTCTTCACAGTAAAAGCAACCTTTCGAACCGGTGTTCATCACCGATGTATCTGACCATTCATAAGTGACTGTGAAGGCCTATTTGAATAAAAATATTTAATTTCATTAAACATACCATTACGTAACTATTGACGCATCGTGGGCGAGCCGGCGTTACGAGGCCTCGAGGACAGACTTCTCACGTGCTTGCGTAGTAAACAAAAGAGATAGAGCAAAGAAGATGCGACGAAATATAGTCGAGCTTGTATTTACGTTATAAAATCACATCCAAAGATTCACCGACCCATAGGACAACGCTCTGTAGTTGTTTCCAACATTAATAAGTTCCAATAATATGAAACCATATATGGTATATCTAGTTGGTTGGTATTTAACCTACTTAGGTACACTTAGGCCGATATTATCAATATATATATTTTTTTTATTTGTCCAAAATTTGTTTTACAATAAAATTATATATGAAATCTGCCAAACTGCATAGCGATTTGTCGGCAGTTGTTCTCGTCCAACATTATTTACTTACAAACTAAAGGCTGATGGTTAAATCAACATACCTTTCAATAAAAGCATTTGGGTAATTAAATGATGAATCATCTGTTAAATTACTGGTGAACTGGCCTTAATCTTTGTTTAGCTAAGGCTGACAAAATGATTGATTAAACTAATTGCTAACCTAGAACAACATTTTGGAGAATACACCCTTTTTCTAAGAATGTAAGTAAAATTGTTTATTTATGTATGGATCTCCAACAAAAGAAGCACGCTAACATTTCATTTTTATAAGACACAGTAAACGTGAGGTCCTTCAATGAGAAGAGACCACAGCATCCAAAATTATTAATAGACAAAAATATCATCAAATAAAAAAACTTTTATTATATTATTAAAACAATGTCGCATAAAAGTGAACTTATTTCTCGTACTTGTCTCCCTTACTCGTCTAGAAGCTACCTAAGGTTGATACCCAAACCTTAGGACAAAGCAATTATATAGCCCGACTAAAAACAGGTCACCAATAATTTTACCTTACACGAACTCCTGTCATCAAACTCTCAGCTTGTCTAAACAAAGCAAAAACAAATGACTCCCCAATGATTCAAAGGAAATATTAAGTGAAAAGTGTAATAACAACAGGACAAACAAATGACGTCTTGTAAATCATTCATTCACTTAATTCGCGATGGAATGGAATTAATATCACTTTTCTTCGTCTCCGAGGCAATTACACTGTTCTCTGTATCACTGCGCGCGATTAAAATATAGATTATAAATAAAAATATTGTAGAAGGGACACTTTACATTCCGCATCTCTATCTAGGTTACCTACTAAGATGAGGTTTCTAGCCCATTAGCAGGATAAAAACATAAGTGTACGCCTAGTATTTATGACGTGTAAAATACTACCTTACAGCTATGTCAGAATTACTATGCTTTGATGTCTAACTACCACATTGCATGTGCTCTATACAACGCACTTACATAAACCATTTATTGTTACTTTTCCACGCAATCTGAGACTTAATAAATACATATTCAAGGCTATTTTTACACACTACCATCTGATCCCAAACTTAGCTAAATTTGAGCTAAGGTGATGCCTGATAACTGATATACACACGGTTTAGAAGTGATATTTGAACCTAAACAAAGAACGGGTAGGAATCGAATCCAAGATATGTCATGTGCGAAACAGAGTAACTAACCATCACGCCAAATAACTGTAATTCAGTTAGAATAGAGCTTGTATTTCTCGGGTCCAGTATCTGGCAGTGAAAGACAGTTGCCGTCTGACTGACAGATCAGCAACTGACTCTGAATAAACCTCTGAATAACCAACGACTAAGGCCCATTTATCTATACTAACATGTTCCTATGGCTGTTGCTAATTGTTGCTTGTTTGCTTTAGGCAAAAATCATGTGCCATATCTTTACTGCTGTTTATTCTATGCACTTGTCTCAAGAGATCCTAATTTGACTCGCGACAACCCGACGATTAAATTTTAATATTTGAAAAGCGTACGTTCGAGAAGGCGCGAGACGATTGCGATGGGGCGAGGTGTCGCTTTGTTTTTGTTTTCCCGTTTTAGGTACATTTGTACACATTTTCATTGCATTTTAATATAGGTACTTCTGTTTATTATTCAGTTTAGTGTTTGCGCGCTTCTATTGTAGAATTTTTTGTGACATGCGATTTTTATATTTATTGTTAGGGTTCTAGTGTTTAAATCAAAACAACCGTGGTGCTATTTATTATAAAACCATAACCATTGTTCATCTATAGATCACATCACATAATTAATTTACGTTTTGAGAAATTCCAATCTCATATATAAAAACACAATTTTTTTACGATTAATATTTATTTTCCAGAAAAACAGAACAACCAAAAACCAATTTCAAATAACTTCAGAAACCGTTCAGTAATTTACATCTGGTAATATTTTGCCAATTACAAGGGGGTTGGAGTGCCAAAGAGTTGTTTACTGCGGGTATGGGGGTTCGACTCCCGTAATAAAGAATACCGATCCTGGCCCATCCCTAGGGAGGGAGTTCGCTTGACCTCCTCCGAGTGAAGGGGTGCTTGGATAAAGTGCACTTTCAATAGGAAGCTTTAGTATTTTTAATTAACTAAATAGCTGGCGAATTTAAGTAGAGTTAAGATGAAAATATGGGAATTTTATTTGTATTGATATTTTTTAAATAACTTTGAATAATAGTATTATAGCTTTTGTATTCAATAGGTTTATTTGAAACTAGCTGTGCCCTGCAGACTCACCTAAGTTCCCGGGGATTGTAGTGAATTTTAGTCAATTATTTCTTTTGCTTTGCTAATTGCTTATCCTGCTATTTGAGACGGAGAGAAATTCATCAAATTAAAGATCATTGAAATCTATTCAGCTGTTCTTGAGTATTAAATGGTGTAACAAACACGACTTTGTTTTATTTTAGATTGATGTAAACAATTGTAGCTGACAAAAATCATTTGACCATACTAACTAACGTATCAATTTTTTGAATTCATAGAAATTTAACCCAAAACATTTTGATTCACATTTCACTATCAACCCTTCATGTACCTACGTAGAAAACATACAAAGCTATCATTCAAAATCCGACACTAACTACAGACTTAAAACTCTTTTCCCAGATAAAAAAAAGTAAAAGCAAGACAGAAATAATGCTTTTCCTCTTATTTTGGTAAAGCTTAGTAAAATTTAGCATGCGATGGGTTACCTGAGGCAGACAAAATAAAACATATCCCGCAGGCGTAAAACAGGTAGCCTCGCCAATCATTTAATTTGGTCGTCAAAACTACAGCTGGAAATTTTGATACTTGAGAATTTATTTTGATGGTGATGTAAACATTATAACTATATAGTTAATTAGGTATTCAAAGCTTGCAAAGAAACCTTTAACAACATTTATAATTTTATTCATTTGTAAGTACTATAACATAGATATTATTTATAATAAAAATTAGGTACTATTTAACTTAGTGACCTTTTTCTGGCATTGCAGACGTATAAAGAGATTACATTGTTGCTAGGAGAAATTAAAAAGGTAAATAAATGAATTGTTTGTAAAGTAAAAGGTTTTCTATACAATATTTTTTTTAACTTAACACTAAACATACCATAACCGGGTCAAATGACCCATTTTGAACTTTGCATTTAAAATGCACGTATCATCTTATTGCTTTTTCACATTTGACTTCATGACTTTTTCTTACTAATTAATATACAGTTATACTACTTATTTCTCTTCCTAACAACCATATTTCATACATTCAGGAGACATAAAGACACATTTGAACCGCTATGGTAGAAATAGGTAAGTGTTGGTATATTTAGTGTTAAGCTTAAAAATTACCGAGACATTTTAATGGTAACCAATTATAGAAATCAGTTTTATTTTTTTAGATTCAGTAAACACTACTACAAGGTTTGTCATTAAAATAATCTTAATGTGTGTTACTGATGGAATACATACCTATACCTATCAATCTGAATGCCGTACCATTAAAACATAAGCTAAGACCAAATGTATTTGACAGACATTTAAAAACAAACCATAAAGCTATTTTGTAAACCATCGACAGGCCAGTTGGCTTGGTGGTTAGCGACCCTGACTGCCAAGTCACGGGTTCAATTCCCACCCAGGACAAACATTTGTGTGCACGGACATGTCTGGTTGCAAAATATCTATATAATTATGCGTAGGGTTGCCAGGCAACCTAATAGCCGGACAGACCAGTCAGTTCCGATCAGTCAAACACCGTTTTATTTCAGCCGGACACGCAATTAAAAAGCCTAACTATAGGCTTTATCCGGACGCCTGACAACGCTAACTAAGCATTCATAAAAATAAAAAGTAAATGTAGTTTATCAGTTACCTGGTTTCCAAGTACTATCCGGGTTTACGGGATCTGGCCGTGTGTAAAAAGTGTCCGGGGATATTTTTTATCTGTTTTTCACACAAGTATCAAGTCCAATAAATCGTTGTACACCCAAAAATAATGCCAGCAACCAATATAATGGTTGTTTATTGAAATACGGCTATTATTTTAATAGGACATCCGGTCCGAATGGCGATCTGTGGAGATCAGACCTTAATGGCACATATGGAGAAAACGATACCTTAAAATTTCTCGCAACAGATCGCATTAGAATAATAATACCATTTGGTGGATTTTCAATGGATAATATACGGTTCAAACGTATTTGGTATTTAATTAGACGGGACTAGTGTCTAATTTCGTATGGTAATGCGTTTGGCTGAATCTTTTGTTCGCTACCAGTGCGATACCCACTTTCATTCACAAATTAGTAAAGAACAGAAGGTATTGTTTTACAGTCGTTACGATTTGAGCTCTCGCAGATGTTCTTCATGCAAATTTGAATATTTCAAGCCTTCATAATCAAATCTTTGCAATTAACAAAATATTGCCCACAAATTTCACTGTAACTTATTAAATATACCGCACCTGCCCCCTTATTCAGCTAATACAAACTTCGCCGGCGAGCCGCTTCACGGAAGCCTCGGAGAGCATATCTCTCACGTGATTAGTAGTATTAGCGAAAGAGACAGAGCACGGAGGCCGCGACGAAACATCCTCGGGTTAGTGTCATTTTCCTTACATAATCGAACCCCTATTCACAAAGATTAATCCCAACTATAAAATATTTTGAACATACAATATGCTCTATTTGTGGAAGATGAATATCTGTCGCAAAACACTTGCACTCGAGGGCTAGTACCTTTGACCACAGATATACTTACCACAGCAAGATAATGGTAAAGACAAAAGACGTTGGAAAAATATCCACTCCTGCTCGAGGTCTAACTAATATTAGCACTTCAAAAGACTAATTAGTATAGAAACCTTTACTGGCTGATGTCGAGATAATAAAAGAGTAGCAAATCGTCGCCTTATTGCGGCGTAACATAGCTAACGGTTCGATTTTTTTTCTTTTTTTCTTACTTAATAAAGGACTGACATTTATTCAATGGATAAACCGTGTATACGCTATTCCCTTGTTTCTAATTCAAATTTACAGCTGATATCGCGTATCTGGCCCCTGATCATTCCGAGAAAAAAAATATAATTGGTTTTTTGGCATTTTGTATATACGAGTATACTAGAGACGAGAGTTTGATGTTAAGGAAACAATAATAATTGCTTCATTTTATCCCATATCTTTTACTTCAGCATCAAAACATTTAGCCTATAGGCCATTACAGATGATCACGAAGAACTAAGCCACTGGCGCCATCTACCCGGGAATTTATTAACCATAATATTTCGCCACAAGACAAATCTTACTCAAACAAAGTTTGTAAGAATAACCCAAGCCACACGGTGATTTTCCCACTGCCACAATCTTCCCTAAACTAAACTAGCTCACCTAGAGCATCCGGAGAATTCCCCGCATCCCCAAACGTGTCCAGGGACCCTTATTGAGGGTCTTGCAGGACCCTTCCTTATCGACGTGACACACCGAAGTTTAACTAATGCGACTAAATAAACAGTTTTCTACCTGATAATTAAACTTTACTAGGTGCATTTTTCGTCGAAACATAATTAATTTTCCAAAAAAAAAGTATACTTGAAAAAATGATAAAAATAAAATGCGTCGCAAAAGTTCTTTTGCTGTTTCCTATTGTGGGGTTTTTGTTTACATCCCTCAAAATAGCACCGGCTTAAAATCTACTCTTCAGGGGCACATCATCACACAATCAGAAATCAATAAAGCTTAAATATCCAAAAAAAAAACTGGGAGAGTGAATAGAAATGAAACTTTTGTATTACAGGTAAACATTTTAATTATTTTTACCAATCACTTTTAAAATGCATTGACTGTGTTTATCACATTCATTTATTTTTCACCACACAAAAAGGTTGCGTATCAGAATTTCAGAGCCGAATTTTCACTTCAAAACTAGTTGTCCAACCGACCCAGCCATATGTCGCACACAAGAGGGCCACGTATATGTCACACGTCATTTGGATTGTCACATTTCATCACGCTACGAAGGGGGACATTCAGAATCCATATTGACCCTTAGCTATGGCATTTTCCAAGTGCCCATTATTTTTTTCCTTCCCATAAAGGTAATGGTAATGCCCTTAGGATGGGGTTACCATGGGGTTGGAAAGTCGTGTACTACAGATGTTATCGCATTACAGCGCTTTCACGGCTAGCATCGCTTTAAGACGATTCGCTGTTTGTGATGTGAATTGTAATGTTCCAACTATTTTGTGAATAGTAAAAGCTTTATTGATTTCAGTTTGTGCGCTAAAGAATTGCTTTTAAGCCGTTGAGCTTTTAAAGATCTGGGGCTCGATTCTGTAAGGAAAATGACACTAACTCGAGGATGTTTCGTCGCGGCCTTCGTGCTCTGTCTCTATCGCTTACTACACTAATAATCACGTGAGAGATAAGGTCTCCCAGGCCTCCGTGAAGCGGCTCGCCGACGAAGTTTTTATTAGCTGAATAAGGGGGCTGTAAGTAAAACAACACATAAATAAATAAAACAGCAAAAGAACTTTGGTGTAGCATTCTTTTTGGTTAACCTATAATAAGTTTATAAGACACATCGATTCTTTTTTCTTTAGGATCGGATATCAATATCTTTCCGTGTCGCGGTTTCACTCGCGTTCCCTAAGGATTATATGATAACCAATGTCTATCCGGAATAATGTACCTCTTAAAAGGTGAAAGCATTTTTCATATAGTTTCCATGGTTCTAGATGTTACCCTCCGGTTAGAAAGTCACAAAATTCGCACGGTCTTTATAATATTAGTATAGATAATGTAAAAAAAAATTGCTAGTTACTTTTCTAAAAGTGGATGGATGGATGTCTGTAACTCAATTACGTCAGAATGGGTGGTTTAAATTTGGCACAGAGACTGATTATAGTCTGGAATAGCACATAGGCATTTATCCCTGCAATACGTAGCATTCCTCGGCAACGCAGGTGAAACCGCGAGGGACTGTTAGTAATTTTTTTTTTTTTTTTTTATTAGACATTCTTTACAAACGGCCATTTGGTCCCAAACTAAGCAGATTGTTCTATGGAAACCAGATAACTGAAATACTACATATACTACTTTTTTTTTCTAAATACATACTTTATATACATATTTACACACAGACAGAGAACAAACAGACATGTTTATGTACACAAATGTTTGTCCCGAGTGAGAATCGATCCCGCAACCTTCGGCTTGGCAGTCAAAGTCACTAACCACCAAGCCAACTGGCCTGTCAAATGTATATCACTACATATTATAAAACAAAGTCGCTTTCTCTGTCCCTATATCGCTATGTATGCTTAAAATCTTTAAAACTACGCAACGGATTTTGATGCGGTTTTTAATAGATAGAGTGATTGAAGAGGAAGGTTTTTATGTATAATACATGTGACATCCCACGGCAATGCAGGCAAAACGTCGGGGAACAGCTAGTTAACTATAAATGAATACTTTAGTAGTTCCAATGGCAGATTACAATAACATCAGCTATTTACTTGAGCAATGAGACGCTCGCAAACATAAGCGGTCTGAAAGCACCAGCTCCTTCATTTTTAATAAATAATGACGTCATAACATAATGTCCTATTACAAAACTCGCATCGCTCAGCCCTCTAAGGGTCCTAGAGGTCCAAGTTATTGTACAAACTTATCTCGTGCATAATGGATATGCCCTGATAGGTTTCTATAAGTGATTGATAGAGTCCGCCGTTGTGGGGACTCTAGTTAATGTATGGGGATTAGGTTGCCAGAACATTTTTCCTATAGTTAAGCGGCAAAACCTTGGTTACTTGTGTTTGAACTAGATTATACTGCGGATAGTCGACAACTGGTGGCTTTATATTGTCTTTTCTTTTTGTTTTTAATATTTATGTTAAGTATTTTGATATCATTTGAACAGCCAAAAAGATAAATTAGAACAATATAAAGAATGTTACCTTGTTGAATTTCTGCCCGCTACTTGTCAGTTGAAAGCTTTCAAACCTGTGTAAATTAATTTAAAACTAAAAAAAATTCATTGTAGCCTCAGTAACCTTACATTTGGCCTTCATAAGTGCCTTCCGAGGGCCTCCACTGAATAAATGGTTTTGAATTTAGAATTTTTTTTTTAATATGAATCTATGCTTTTTATAAATGTGCTGGTTTTCCCTCTTGATCAGATTAGATTAAGAACTTTTTAGAAAACCATCATTTTTATTATAACATATATTCCTTAAAATACACTGAGATCTAACCCTCAATCACTAACAGGAATACTTCGGTCAAAAGTACATCTCCATTAAAATATATCAGTAGTCACGCGATGACGGATCGGCATGTACCATTGTTGTGCTAATGTTGCCGGCAGTGCCGACCGATGTTGCCGAGTTTGCTGAGTTTGCCGACTTGCCGAGAATAGAAAACTTTTTAATGTGCTCACGTCATACTTGTATCCCACGAGGATTTGTAAATAGAGTGTCTTGTATATAAGACTAGCTGTCTCCCGCGGTTTTACCCGCGTTCCCGTGGAATGTCACATGTAATATACATAAAAACCATCCTATTCAACCGCATCAAAATCCGTTTCGTAGTTTTAAAGATTTAAGCATACATAGGGATATAGGGACAGAGAAAGCGACTTTGTTTTATACTATGTAGTGGTAATGTGAAAATCAAAAATAATGTTTTTAAATTGTCAAGGCTTGGCTTTCAACCCAGTAGCCAGTAATTTTGACCTCTATAAGTGCCTTCCGCGGGTATAAACTGTAAATAATTTGATTTTAAAAGATTTAAAAACGGCCAAAACCATGACGGTAATATATTATAAATATGTATTTAAAAAGTAGTATATTTAGTAATATCAGTCATCTGGTTTCCATAATACAACTCTGCTTAGTTTGCGATCAGGTGGCCGTGTGTGAAAAAAGTCCCACCGAGTTTTTTTTTTTTTTAACAATTAGAACGGTTTTCACCAATAACACTAATTACACATATCTACTAAAAAAAGGATAACAATAAATGAGATCAACATATGTAAATGTATATTTTTTTAAACTAAATTTGATCTCTATCCATAATCATTACATTATCTGCATTGAAATTTCTATCAAAAAGAATAGAAAATCAATCGAATGATTTCGGATTGATTTTCGGTACGCTCAACCGTCACGCGCCATGTTGTTTTTTGTATGCACTAGCTATAACAACAAAATTAATTTATGATTTTTTTTTTTTTATTTCGCATAAGCCTCACCTAACATAGATATCATATAAAAATGATATGTCATATAGAAATTTCACTTCTCACGTGTGTACACTATTAACACCCACCCTTTTTTACAGATTAAGCAATTAATCTAAAATTATACAACGTGTTACAAAGTAACCCGTAAAAATATAATAAATTATCAAAGCCAACAACCCTAGTAAGCTGTCATGTCAGGGAACCAGATTATTGAACAGAAAGGCCTACGTACCTATTTTACCTAATATTGTGAATGGACTCGTTATAAGGCCCCGTTTAACCTCCTTTCGGCTTTTCGGATAGTTTTGTAACAGCCTGTATAGGTATTAAAGCCGCTGACAGTTAAAAACTTCGCTGCATATTATATTCAACATAACACCGAAAAACATCACAATTTTAATCAACAACTTACCAAAACAAGGGTAAAAGCGACAGGAATACAACTACAAACATGTCACAAGTGTAAGTCGACAACTATAAACGTGGTAAATACATAAAATAGCGCTATTTGACGAGCCAGAATGCTTGGTGGTAGGTCTAACATTTGTGTGCATGAACATGTCTGCTTGTTCTATGTCTGGGTGTAAATATCCACATAACATGTATTTTGAAAAAAAATTAAAAATGTAGTAATATCAGTTATCTAGTTTCCATGCTCCAAGCTCTGCTTAGTTTGGGATCAAAGAGCCGTGTGTAAAGAATGTCACAGAACAAGATATTTATTTAATTATTTGATTTAATCAATGAGAAAACATGACAACACAACGAATTTAACTCTTTTCAGATAATTTTGACTAACCAATGCAAACACGTGTCGAATATTGTCAATTTTACGAAAAATCTGTCTATTATTGAATAATTATCTCTGCTAATATATTTGCAAAGTTCTGATATAAACAGATGTTGATAAATAGATTATAAATCAATACTTAACTCATACAAATTTATCACTAAACAATGTTACAATAACAATCATTTTGGCATGCGTTGGATGATCCTCTTACGCTTTTAGCGTCTCTCAATTTGTTAGTAATACTAACCAAGAACAGACATTTGTAGAAATAAATAAAAATGATAATTTGGTTCAATAGGAAGGAATCTCTTTTTCTTTTTTGTATTAGTTTCAATCCGTACATTGTAATAATAATTAAACAAGAACCACGAGCGCTACAGTTTAAATTGTCAACTAACACAACCCCTAAGAAATTGTAAGAAGGTACGATTTGCAATGATGAATGATCCGTCAACGGAGGGCGGGATGCGATAGTAAAACGATTTAGTTCGGTAAGCTTCGGTGAAACTCGTAAATTAATGTTCGCGCGCTTGGTTCGTTAAGTAACGAATTGACGGCCGACGGATGGGTGATCTGTGACATTCAAGGGGTCATTGCACTAAGTTTTCGACAAAATTACACAAATCAATACTTACTTTATTTTCTAAATACTCGAGTTTATCACGAATTTTATGAACCATCCTGTGATAACTAAATATAATATGTCTAAAATACTTGAAATTAAATTATTTCACATATTTAGTTTAGATTCCTATGTTTGGTACGTCAATATATATACGACTTTAAAATCTTGTAATATTACATTTTTTAAACATAACAATGGATAAACATATCTGGCCTATAAATAATGTCTTGTATTACCAGCTGAGCAGTATCGCATAACCTAATACCATTCGCAAAATAAAAATATCCGCTCATACTTTTCAATAAACGAGTGCTTTATAGCACACGCTCCCACTACAGCGCAAAAACCTTTCTAATCCGCGAAATGGCAGACAATCCAAATTCAAATTCGATAGAGGATAAAAATTGACACCCAATGCTACCAACAAAACCTAAACCGCAACCCTTAAACAGATTCCCGAAGTCAATTTCCAAATTGCACCACGAACATAAAGTCAACCCTCCTTAATCCAATCACACCCTGTCCTTGTCAACGTTTTGTTTCCTCTTTTGCTCGACCTTCCAATTCAAAAAGACCTCCTTGGATCAAGAACGAGTGTCGCCGATAAGGACCTTCATAAAATGGCAGCCGAATACAAAGGAACGCCCCAGCAATGGCACTAAAAAGACCCGAATTGTTTTTAAAAAAAGAACACACGAAGAAAATAATCCATTTAGTCGCGTGGCGCGCAAAATGCCTCGGCCGTTAAGGGGATGCAACACGCAAAAGAGATCAAAAAAACATTTCGTATTTGGAACACGGGGATTCTATTATTTCGGCCAGTCAAAGCCAGGGGTTGGAAATTTAAAATGTACTTAAATTCAATTCCTATTTCCGTTTTCCAAATGTTTTTCTTTTTAATTTTCATTCGGTTCCATGTCGGGCTTGTTTTCGTCCATTCATAGTTAACGTGAGTGATCTTTTGTAGGGGCTCTCTGTGAAATTGGAGAGAGCAATATTTTTGCCTTTTTGCCAAATCAAAATTGCCCGTCTGTCGCGTGCTTTACCTATCTGTGTACTATGCTGTGATTTACCGCATTCAAATTCAGAATGTGGAGAGTAAAAAAGGATAACCTATTTTGAAATTGCTGGTGGAATAAATACAAACAATAAAATAGCTATTGCAGTAGTATTCTGTGTGTGTGAGATTAGCTATCACTTTAAATCCACTTCGGATATCTGACCCCTCGTTTTGCCATGAAATGTGGCCTCAGCGGTGATCGTGACACACATTCTAATGGTTTTATTGAGGGAGTTTTTACTTGGGGCACTCACTATACAACTTTAAAAAAAAATTGTTTATTGATTTTATGGGTGTAATATTACTTTGTTACAATATTACAGTTTTTTTTTTCTGGATTATTATGACTGACTAGACAAAAACTACTTACAATTACCAAAAATATGAGATTTTTTTTTAATACACAACAAGATTATTTAAGTAAAATTGATATTTATAAAATTATAAAGTAGTGAGTAATGCTCTATACATACCTACAATATATAATATATAACAAAAGCTTTTAAATCCTTAGAGTTGATTTAAAAAATAACTTCTTTCGGTGCACATGTGAGTGGCGACCGTGCCTAATCTTACGGAAACCATTCCGAAAACATCACTTAAAGGCATTCCCCTCGAAGGATCTGGAAAAATCCGGAAATTTTCAATTGAATTTCATGTCCAAGGGACGTGTCACACACGGTAGATTAACCTCTGTTAGGTCAAGATACTCTTGTGATGGGAAGTCGTAAATCGTGTGCGTAACTCGATAGGTCAGTAGCGACGCATTCTGAATTTAAAAAAAACAAAAAAAAATACGCTTTTTACAGAAAATCCAACTAAAACAGATTTGAGTAGAAGGATTATCATTTTGATAATATCTTAAAAAGCACCCCACGCTTTTTTTACAATATAAAATATTTTTTTCTTATTTACACTATTCTTAATTCAAATTATTAAAAAAATATTTTTTAGTTGGATTTTCTGTAAAAAGCGTATTTTTTTTAGTTTTTTTAAACTATTATTTATTTTTAAATAAGGTCGATTTTTTTATAAAAGCGTATTTTTTAGTTTTTTTAAACTATTATTCATTTTAAGTCTGTAATCATCCGATAAATAAGTAAATCGAGTGCCTGGTGCCTTCCTTAGATGAGATAGGCGGTTCTCAGGTTCCCTCTCCGAAAATTTTAGCACAGTCGGTAACTTATCCGATAAGTGAGTAAATGAGTGCCTGGTGCCTTCCTTGGATGTGATAGGCGGTTCTCAGGTTCCCTCTCCGAAAATTTTAGCACAGTCGGTAACTTATCCGAGCAATAGGTGATCGGCGCGCCTGGTAGATTCCTTTATTGGTCTTGACGCAGACCTTCCGGGTCTCAGGAAAACAAAAATCGCTGATCCTGATTATCCTAGTAATGATAACGGGTCAAAATGTTTAAAATATTGAATTGTCATCGGTCCTTAATAAGTATGCCGAATTTCGAGTTAATCCGACGTTTTGAAGGGGGTCAAAATCATGTTCAAAGATTCCGTTACATACTAACATACGTCTGAAGCTAATAAAAGCGTATTCAAAAAGGAATTTAAAAAGTATGCTTTCACTTTTTGGCACTGTTATGGAATGAGTAATAGGGATGGCTTCTGACATGTCAAATCAACAATTCTTTATGAAATGTCAAAACGATCGAATGTATGGAGTTTTGTATGAAATAGCAAGTTGTGACGTCATAATTGTACAGCATCAAATAACATACTCTTTATGATTAGATCGGAACTGAAAAATCACATTAAAGATTTAATTTGATCATATTTAATGTTTTCGTATATTTTTGGATGTTAAATACACGGGTTAGTGTTTGATCATTTATCTTTAATGCAGGACACATCCCAATTCATGATCGGATTGTCGAATGACAGAAGGCGCTTAAACCTACTATCATCATTAAAAAAAAAAGTCGTCTGTATTTGTCAATTGCGGCACTCTTTTACATTATATTTTTATAATACTAGCTGTCCCTGGCGGATTCACCTGCGTTCACGATGGGTGTTACATATTTCCAAGATAAAAAATAGCTTATGTGTTATTCCATACTTCAATCTGTATCTGTGCCAAATTTCATCCAGATCAGTTCAGCTGTTCTCTCGTGAATGGGTTTTCGCATTTATAATAGTAACTAGCTGTCTCCCGCGGTTTCACCCGCGTTTATCGATATCATATAGCCTAAAACTATCTACAAAAAATTCGGCGTCGAATGATAGCAGTCCCATCCCAATATGTTCAGTAGTTTTGAGGTTATAGTGCGTCAAAGGAACCCAATTTTACTTACATATATTTATATATCCTTACTATCGGCACAAGTAAATACCTTGTAGTAAGATAAAAAAAATAACCAAAGACAACATTAATTTAATACAGCCCCGAATATTGTCCATAAATTTATTAACGCGACGACGACTTCGTATAAAAACGAACAAATTGCGATAAATTCGACTTTGTCCGCAATATTAAAATACTGGAAGTCATTTTTACAAAGATAACATTACCGTTTGGAAAGTATTTTCGATTCTTACAACTTTGGAATAAAGTTGAATATCAAATGAGTTCTTCTGACGGCGTGATAGTCATTTGTTTGGTGAGTAGGATAAACAAGCGAATTACGTATCACATCGCGTCTACGGATTCATCATCGCGACAGGAGGCAGTGTTTCCCGCGGCTTCCCACAGGAGCACAGATCCAATATTCGCTCACCTTACCTTACAGCTGAACTCCTATTATTGTATCTGTATTAAGTTTGACAGGCCGTTTGGTGTTTTTGTTACTTTGCAACAATACAGGTTTTAAGATTTTATTACTACCTATGGCATATGGAGTGTAGAAGTAATGGAGGACCATCTTGTATGGGGGATTAGTCGAAAAAGCGTCCCCTTGTAAACAGCTAATTAGGTTTCGAATTCCCATCGAAATAGCGCTAGTGTAGCAAGTGGAAATGATATGAACAGAGTGAAGTGTGCTGGATTGGTTTCCGGTAATTCTTTAAAACTATTTTCTATTTCCTATTTGCAATTAATTCTTAAAATCACTGTATAATTTTATTCCATACTCATATTTGTGTATGTATTATAATAATTATAAAAATGCGCTGTAACAAAACGGAAATGTTTCTTTCCTTTTTTATAAATTTTCTATCCTACTCTAATAATTTGTGGCGCTCTATTTATAACTCTTCCACTTGCTACAGCAGCGCCACCTTAATTTGTTCCCTTTCAAGGGACACTTTTTAGTACACTGAGATGGTCCTCCTTTACTTCTACACTCCATACTATGGCAAGCCGTGTGGACATGTTTGTTCTGTCTGGGTGACAAAATAGTTAAGTAGGTATACCATGTTCTCTCCTGTTTGTGAGTCGATAATTTTTATTTTTGTTTAATAGCTATTGAAAATCTTAAGTGTCATCAATAAAAAAATGAAAATGGTAGTGTTTTTAACATGAAAATACATAACCTATATGTTTTATGATTACGGTCAAATTTTGGCCGGTGGGCGAACACTTTACGGCGGTAGCGAGCCAGGTGGGTACTATAGAGTACCCTACGACCGTGCTATGGCTTCCACCCGATGTTTTACTTCACTTTCGGCTCAAGCTCATTGCAGGACTCGAACCAATTACTTACATCACGGCAATCGACTCACTTCCAATTACTGAGCAATCATAGACTTAAACCTCTCCGACTTTACACAACATTTTATTATATATTTTATACTTGTTGTGCCACGCGGCTTCACCGGCGTTCCCGAGGGATGTTGCCCGTTTCCTGGGAAACAGATTTTGTTCACAATTTCATGGATATTTATTTTTTTGTGCGAAAACTTTGCTTTTTCGAAATTAAAGCAAGTTATAATTAGTAAAAAGCCAAAAGAGTCATCAACTGTCTTTATTTTTTTATCTTAAGATTTCATTTCTATAAGCATCAAATAAGACGACCTTTTTACGAGTCACACAAATGCAAAACATTAAAAGACTTCTATTCCCCCGTCAAACGTTTCTCCGGTATCCCGCAAACGTCGTGGTAGCCGCGAAATGTCGGTATTTGCAGGGAAAAACTTTTAAACTCAGCTAATATTTCACTCGTGATAATATTCTGTTGAAATAACAGAGAACTTTGTCTTTGTTGTTTGTTACTCAGGAATTCTTTGTGAGGCGCGCCTTTGTGAGTATAAATTAATTTTAATTTTACGCGTCTGTCGTTAAAAATGTTGTTGATCTCTGAATGTTCTATCAATTTTATTAAAATAAAAAAAAAAATTATTTTATATACTGGGGCTCGATTCTGTAAGGAAAATGACACTAACTCGAGGATGTCTCTATCGCTTACCACACTAATACTACTAATCACGTGAGAGGTAAGCTCTCCGAGGCCTCCGTGAAGCGGCTCGCCGACGAAGTTTGTATAAGCTGAATAGGGGGGCAGATAAGTAAATAACAACTTCCAGGCTGCATTTGGAAATTTATACAAATAGAAAACAATTCCTTCAGCTTTTTTATCTTTACATGGCAAATTCGGTGTGCTTTTTATTTTTTAAATTTCCAAGCAGTACAAGCTATACTTCATTAGTGATTGAACAAAGTCCCAGGATATTTATTTACTCGCTGTCCACCGCGGTTTCAGCCGCATTCCTCTGGGTTGTTACATTTTCTATTATCATATTCTTGGGCTTGCTCTATCTAACCTCTACCGTTTCATCTAAATCAGTTTGGTAGGTTTTGCGTCAAAGAGTAACAAATATCTTTACGGCCATCCTCACAAACTTTCGTATTTATATTATTACTAGCTTTCCCCCGCGGTTTCACCCGCTTTCCTGAGAGCTGTAACATTTTCCCGGTATGTTCTCTTTATGCGCTAAATTACATACAAATCCGTTCGGTAGCTTTTGCTTGAAAGAGTAACAAACAACTGTCGTATTTATAATATTAGTAGGATATATTTTCCCAACGATTTTGATAACAGCTAGCTTATTGATACGTGAACAAATCCGCCTTGGTAGGTGGCGCTAGCGTCGCGACATCCGGCGGCGATGGCGACCGCGCGTCATTTCCGCTTCCGGCCGAGCGCACACGCACGGATACAAATAAACGGAGCGTGCATCACACATTGCGTGAGATAAATTGCCCGACTAATTCCGCGACGATTTATTTGTCTGCTACTTACTTGATGTTTACACATGATATTTAACGTTTTATTAACTGTAGTATCATACACCCTTTTTAGGATGATTCTCGCACCCTTTTTTATGAGCCAAATATACATTAAGCATTACCAGCTATGTGGTAATATTTTTTGGTCAAGAATTAAAAATAATTTATTACTAAAAATTAAAAAGCATGTGTTTCGTTTAGTACTGTAGTAACTTCCGTAGAATCAAGTTTGTAACTAGGTATTTTTACTGAGAAGATATGGCAAGAAGACTGTTACGTTACGTTAGGAGTTTGAATATTCGACAAAAACACTTCCTAAATTAAACGAAAATGAAATTTTTCTAGCTCTAAATCAAAATTGACTAGTAAGTTCATAATCAGAACCAATTAATTAAGTACCACCAAAGATCCAGTAGGTACTTATTAAGTACCACCAAAGATCCAGTAGGTACTTATTAAAAAATAAACAAAGAAGCATTAAGAACTCTTAAAATGTACCCAAAGCTTCGAAATTCAAATAGAAACCAAGCATAAACAACAAATAGCCATAGAGTCCAAAATCGTTTAGCAAATCCTGTAATGTGAACGTCCTTATTTCCTCATTTGGTGTTGTGCAAAATTAGACATCATTCCATCACGTCGGGGTGACCAAAAATACACAATAAGTGTACAACAGTCTTGTCCCCTGACCCGACGAGGTCGTTTGCGAGACCGGCTAATGAAGCCAGCGTATTGGCAGGAGACGCGAGTGACTGGATGCAGAGAAAACTATCTACTAGATGGGACACAGGTTTTATTGTGTATTATTTTATACTTATATAACAGTTGAATATGTTGTATGTTATAACAAATATCCTGGGTCATTCTTAACATTTACATCTGATTCGAAACTAAGCAGAGCGTGTTGGTAATATGGAAACCAGAAAACTGATAATGAATAATAAAATAATAAATAATGGAATATATAAAAAGTAGGTATAATGAAATATAATATAAATAAATAATGTGCCAGGTGCCTGTTTGATGGCTTTATAGCTTTTAAAATACGTAATAGATTCTGATGCTGTTTTCATCATTATTTAGATCAGGTATGGGCACCTTTGACATGTTGAGGGCCAAACTTTAGCGTGCAAATACGTTCGCGGGTCGCGTTTAAAAGTACTTAGTGAGTATAAGTACCTAATGTAATATTTTTTAAATTTGGTTTTTTCAAAATGTCTTGCGAGTCGGATCATATCTTACAGCAGGCCGGATCCGGCCCGCGGGCCGGTTGCTGCTCATATATGATTTAGATAATTTCTTCCGGATGGTTTATCTGTATAATATATTTATATTATTCCACTCAGGCAAAGCCGGGTGGCTCGCTAGTAAAACTAAAGAATAATACGAGCACTATTGTTGTTATGTATAGTAGAGTGATTTTTTTTTTCTGCCACTTGGGCCGACAAACAAGCAGACGGTCCACCTGATGGTAAGTGGTCACCGCCGCCTATGGACATTTGCAACACTAGGAGCATCGCCAATGCGTTGTCGACCCTGAGACGTGAAGTTGTTAAGTCTCATGTGCCTGTAATTTCACCGGCCCCCTTACCTTTCTAACCGAAACACAGTAATACAAGTGCACTACTGCTTCACGGCGGAAATGGGTAAGGTGGTAGTACTTCCCCGGACGAACTCTGCACTAAGAGCTCTACTACTCTTAATGATACCGTGATACCGTATTCATGAAACTCAGATCTTTTTTATAGACCTATTCTTAAAGTATTTAAATCTATCGTGCGTCTATTGGTTTTAGCCGCGTTCTTAAAGAATTCAAGATTTTCTAGAATTAAAAATACCAATATTATTTCGAAATTGAGTTGCGAACATCTTAAAAACCAAAGATTTGCTCAAATAATATTAGTGGAATTCGTAACCATAGTATAACATGGAAGCTTACAATTAAGTTCAAACGAATTAGTTTCCTAGTCCACATAAGTTTAATGTTCTTTTTACGATACTAGTTTTGTAGGGAAATTACCAATCAATTGTATACATAAATTCTTAATTATCTCTCACCCTTTAAAACAAGGTCGCATCTAGAATGTCTAGGCACACGTGAATGGGATTGGCGGACATTGGTTAATTACGTGCGATAGTTGGGAGCTCCTCACGAGAGAATGATTGCTGCTCCGTAACGACGCTCTTCCACTGGACTTGGTTATCTGTGGCCAGAAGAACTGCGGGTACTTTTCACCCTGTATCCATAATTATGACCCCAGACAACATGAAGAGAGAATTATTTGATTATTTTGTTCTACGATTTTTCTCGGAGGAAATATCTTGTGTATCTTTAAATTTCGCATAGATGAATGACTAGCTGTCCTCCTGGTTTCGCCCACGTTCCCGAAGGACGTTACTTTTTCCCGGGATAAGAACCCTATATGTTCTTCCAGGGCGTGCCTTATCTTTGTCGCAAGTTCAATCTAAATCTGTTTGGTAGTTTTTGTGTGAATAACAAACATCTATCCTTACAAACTTTTGCATTTATAATATTAATAGGATTACTTTTAATAATGGTAAAAAGATGTGAAGCTTCTTGGAAAACTTAGTATAAGATTTATACAGGGTAATCCCCTAGATGTACTATCATTAAAATTTACGATATCCAAAACGTACCTATCACATATCTACCATACTTAACATAACCTAAAAAATGTATGAGTATAAATATCTATATAAGTATGCATTTAGAAAATAAATCTAAGTCTGGTTCCCATAGTACAAGATTTGCTTAGTTTGGAATCAAGATGGCCTTGTGAATAAATGTCCGTAAAATTTATTATCAACTACTCATAGACAAATGTTTTGCCTCGCTGGTTCCATAGCCAAACACAACCCAAGCACGTACTCAGTAATGTCATTCGGCATTTGGCACAACAACTAGTTTATGGACCAATTTCGTTGTTCGCACAAACTGCGTCCAACGTACGGACAAGAAAACTGTATACACCTCACCTTGGCTATACATCATGTGTTTGCAGGCTGTTGATTAGTTTATGAGTTTTCTTGTCTCTGGTACATGGAATGTGCAGGTTAATATATTCTGGGTGGGAAAGGAAATGTAAAAGTGATTTGTTTCGTAATCGAATTTTATGTATATTCTCTGTATATTATGTAGCTTTAGAAAGGGACAGGACTAGATATAATCATCAATATAATAATATGCGGCATTATGCATTAACTAAGCACCCATCTACACTAATTTAATGAAGAGAAATTTTTTGTTTGTTATAAATGAACTAAAAACTACTGGACCGATTTTAATAATTATTTCAATTTTGGAAAGCTACCTTATCCAGAACATAGGCTATAATCTTGGAATAATTAGATCCCTTAAGATCACCGGATCAAATGACCATCATTAACCTTCCAATAATCGAACAACTTCCATTTTATAATGACACCAGACTTGATGACATTCGACTTACAGTGCCCCTAAAAATATTGCAAGACCATTAATTTAAAGGCGGATCATTAAACTTAATTCACCGAACTCATCTCGTGGGCCCCAGGCAGGTACTGGAACAAGAGCTGTATCCCCCGTGGCATTTACAAGTGACAAACTCATAAACATTTGTCACTGAACGGACCGTCCAAGTAATTGCGATACGCCATTATAAAACAACCAACGTAAAATGAACCCTTACGTTACACCTATCAACCCCTTTGTCATGTGAGTTTCATGGTGAAGGGGGATGGGGGAAGGTCCAGGTGGTTTGGTGGTCATATTACTTATTGGTGCCCCGAAACGTTTAACCGATCCCGTTCTAAATTTGAACAAATAATTTACCAACGGACACTCTTGACATCGCTTAAGTCTGTAGGGTTGTCAGTTGGAACTAAGTTTAAGTAACTTGATAGTTGCGAATTTCAAATATAAAAGTTTGTATACCTCTATATAATACACTATAGACTATTTTATCTAAAATACATGTTCTATGTATGTCTGATGTTTCTATGGTTGCTAGCTATGAATATATATATATAAATACATACTGTATTGCTGTACAATTATGAAGTTACAACATACTATTTCAAACAAAGCACCTTACATTCGATCGTTTTGACACTTAACAAAAAGTTGCCGATTTTACATATCAGTACACATCCCTATTAACCATAGAATCAATAGACGAACCTCATTGACATTCTGAAACGTCAAAAAAGACTAAGATGGAACAGACTATAAAATATTATATGTAGCAACCCTAAACGCTGGATGAATAATTACGCCAATGTCCCGCGACCGTAGACTACAGACTCATTATTAATGGGGACCTCGTCACAGCGGCCTATCGACAACAAACACGACGAAGCCTCGGACCTCCTAATATCTTTCAAAATTACCATCATTCAATACATAATATGAACGTCGTAATCCGATAATTCGTATAATTTCCGCTGTTTTATAGTCGTTATGATGAAATTTTAGCAATTTTCTTTGAGGATACATGGAGTTTTGTTATAATAAATTATAAAATGCATTCTTAACTTACGAGGTTTTTAGATGTCATTTTTTGTTTTACTTTATTTATTGCTTTAATATTGGTTATATAATGATGCAGTTGTTATTCGGCATTCTAAAAATTGATTTGCTATAGGTACTTATACTTTGTCTAAACATAACAATATTTTGATCGGAAGTTCTAGAACCTAAAACAGAGCGGGCTGAAATTACCAAGGATCAATCTCCGTAATATCTTGTTTCATTAATACTTTATTTCTAGTCTGTACACAATAAAATGACGTGTGTGTCTATGATGTATGCGTACTCTTTGCACGCCACAAACCGAAATACTTATATTTTAAATGCAAAAAGACACAGTAATGCCGGCCTCACTGTACGCCACAAACCAAAATACTTTTTTTAAATGCAGAAATGTGTTTCACAAAAAAGGATAATATACTAAGAAGTCCCCTAAGTAGCCACATAGAAACTCCAATGAAAAATCATCTTTATTGTCAATAACTAAGTTATAAAACAAAACAAAACAATACGAATTGCGAACTTGTGCGAATCACTGCGGTGGGCAGTTGGCAACATAATTAATGTGAAGACGTCGTTACGTGTCTTGTGGTCCTCTAACCCTCTCTGACCCCCTCCGACTCCCTCTGACTCCATCCAGTACTCACTGACCACTGCGTTGATATACATATGTATGTATTTGTTAATGTATGTTCTAAGATATGTTGACTGACGCGTTTCGAACTCAAAAATTCTAACAAATAACGAGAGAATTTATTAAAATTTCAGACCAAATAGGTAAGCACCAAGTTTGAATAATTGATTATATGACCTTTACATAATACTTCGAAATCCTCAGGGTATTCAGATGATAAGTAAACTACTATGCCTACAAAAATATAAGAAAACAAGCTCCCGAACCGTTATTAGGGTCAGACTATCTAAATGTTTTTGTCTATGAACACAATCTCACCATGGTAAGGAATGCTTTGATCGAAAGTTGTCCACACTGTGACACATTCTAGAAGGAGAGTAGCTTCTAAGAGCAGTTGTCGGAACTTAATTGTGTTTGGCAAAAGTTGTGCTTGGCAATAGATTTTCAACATGATGGTACCAGATCTAGATAAATGATGAATACCAAAAAGCTTTTTGGTTTCCTCACGATGTTTTTCCTCACCGGAAGCTCAAGCTCATTGTAGGATATGAACCTTCGACTCTCGTCACGGTATTCGACTATACTGCCAATATACAATTTTATTAATAAGGTTTTTTATTGTTATTATAGTAAGTATCATAAATGTATTAAATGCATTAGGCTATGATCCCCGGGATCTTAAAAAACGGGCCTTACGACCGAAGGCACAGATTACTTAATAGTCACTACATAACCTAAGGACTTTTTTTTGAAGGGACGAAGGTTTTTAGCCTCTGATGGCTCTTACACCCTTATGCGAACAATTCTGGCGAGTGCTGTAGAGCTCGTGCTCTGGACGTTGTTTGGGGGTCTAAAAAACTTTACTTTATCTGATTATGTAATCTATGGACCCATATGATTGTGAAGTCCTATTTTAGTAAAAATATTTTCTTTCAAAGATCAAATCACCAAAGTACGAAGACAAAAACAAGTAACACACAAAAGTGCGTGATCACAGGCCATCAATTAAGTCCCACAGGGAGTCCCGAGGCCCGATGTCCTTCCATGTAATTACAAGAGCCCTAAGTCTTGCGACAACGATAAATATATACAATATTTATTTGGTGAAGATGACGAAATTATTTGCGTGGTAGTTATTGTATTTAATCTGGACTTTTGAAGGTGATTCAGATTCATTAAAGTAAGAAATTTCGTTCGCCTAATAGTGAATGGGCCGGTGGCTTGGAAGGTTAGATACCCTGACTGCCATGCCACAGGCCGTACGATGGATTCCCACTCAAGACAAGAATTTGTGTTCAAGAACATGTCTGTGTGTATGGGTGTATATCTATAAGTGTCTTTTAAAAATTTTGTATGTAGCGGTAACCTGGTGACCACACTACCTACCTACTAGCTTTGCATGGGATCAGATAGCCTCGGGAATAGAAATGTCCCAGTGTATTTATTAAAGCAAACAATGCATAACTTGTAATAACATGTTAAATACACAATATTTTCAAAGAGTTAGGCATCATCAAACTTCGTGGTAAATATTAGCATTTAATTTCATAGAATATGAATTGCCGAGGGACATTTTCCGGTGATTTAAAATAGCCTATGTTATTCTATGGATTGCTCTATCTTTGTGCCAAGATTCATCCAAATCCATTCAGCAGATTTTGCGTGAAAGAGTAACAAATATTTGTACACCCATCCTCACAAACTAACCGATTTATAATATTAATAGGGTAAGGTAGGATAGATAAAGATCAGATAAGGTAAAGATAATATATTTGCTTGAAACACAGTACATACATAAGATCTTTCATTAATGTGTAGTGGTCTGTAATGATTCGCCATAACAGCATGCAATTTTATTTGCTTTTTAATTTACAGGAATCTATAAAGCCAATAGAATAGAATATAGCATATAGTCCAGCGTTAAGAAATAAATGTCTCAGAAAGGAAAATTATGACTGTTCATCTAAAGTACCTTAAGGTAGCCTTAATGTTAAATTAGGTGATCCATCTCGGGGCAAAGGGCGCTAAGGGCCCAATAAATTAGTTGGGGACAGTAGGTATAATAAACACTGTTGTGGAATGGTAGCACCAAATAACTTGTTAGGAGTCGCCCTGTCCTCCCCTATTGACTAATTACCACACTTTGTTTTCGGAGCACTCCGAAAGGGAAAATAAGGTACAATTAGGGACGATGGTACTGATAGGTTCTGTGAAATTATAGATTTTTGGGGGCAAGTAAGTGTGGACGAGGTAAAAATAGGTAATAACTCCAAGTAATCACTTAAAAATTGAGTACGGAAAAATAGTAATGATATTGAACCAAACCTTTAACATAAGGGCAAGAGCACAGCTTTATCAGGGGTCCTGAAATACCGAAACTATGTAACAATATAATTTTACTCGAAGCTTTTTAAACCGATTATACATTCTTTACAAATCGTTAGCAGAAGTTTTCTTTAATTAAACGACAAATTCTTACCAACATAGCTTACATACTCTTAATACCTTATTAAGCCACAAACAAAGGTACATTTTCCTATAACTATATAAAAAAATATAAGTTTTTATACATGCCCCAACTTTGGGTACCCCAGGGTCGCTGAATGGCCTGCAAACACACTACAATCTACAATATTCTTTCCTAGCTGCAGCAAAAATAAAGACACAAAAGCTTTTCCAGGATAAAATCCCTAACAAAACTACTACTAAAACCATATGACACCCAATAAAAACCTTTTTCTTAAAATAACACGTACAAGAACCGAGCGATGCGGAATCGCGCACATCTATCAGGCTAATCTACGCAAGCGCGGGTACATAAATCGATGCGCGGGCGCAACGTAAAGCATCGCGCGGTGTCCGACAAGGATGCCCACTCAAGGCGAGATAGCGCGACAACGGGCTTTATCTTTACCGGTGACAATACCGACCGGGGTACTGTGCTTCATACGCTGCTTTGTTTGCCGACAATTCATTGTTAACTGCTTTTTTTAAATCAAACTCTAAATATACGAAATCTAATATCTAGTTATAGTATATTTCGCTAGATCTTTTTCGTGACTTCTTAGGGCTTAGAAATTGTGATACGCAACCTTTTTGTGTGACGAAAAGTGTATCCCTGTCATACAATTCACTTCTACCATGTGTCTTTATTTTTAAGAGCTAGGATGTGTTTTTGAATTTCTATCGCGTTGGTAAAGACGGAGTTCCTAGCTTTAATTATACGGTTATTAGATACAGCAGGGCGATTGTGTAACGCTCTCTGAATCGACATCGCAGTCAACTTTGTATTACATTGACGGTACTACGACTGTGATTCCATACAGCTCGCACACAGAACGATCAATCTATAAAGTTTCAAGATTGAATCCGAGTAACTTACTCAATTCGGGTTGTATGAAAAGGTGACATCCGATTATAATCTTATTACAAATGTTAATCTATAAGTACTTCCTATTTGCTCTCTCTAGCCTAATTCTTGTTTCGGAAAAACTCCCTGTACAAATAACTAATATAACAATTTATTAACTCTCATATTTTTGTCATATGAACAATACAAGACCAGAAATTTTCCATGTCACTAGACAAAACGAAAATCAATAAATCTGTCCACTTACATTACTGCATTGTGGACCAAAATTGAAAAGCGTCATGAACAAAACCGCCATTGGAAGCGATGACACTAAAGCTGTAGTAGGGTGACAATATTTCGAATATTCCGCAGTACCGAGTGGTGTTATCGAATTACGATTTACGATGTTGCCATTATCCGTTGAAGCTCGTGTCGCGTTGAGGTATTTTTTTTTTTTACCTTTATATTCCTTTTGCGAAATATGTTACTGCGACAAATGTTGTTTTATCCTTTTACAAGAACGAAAGAGAATCTTTACATTCGTATTAGTTTGATGGTGAGGACATCGTTCGGTCGTTAATGTCATTAGTACATACATTATATGGGTGTAGCTATTTATGTAAGTATATATTCAACAGAAAAAAAATTGTAGGTACTTATATGAAAAGTGACAATTATCTGGTTTCCCTAGTACCAGCTCTTTTTAGTTTGGAATCACAGTCACGTGTATTTTTTGGGATATTTATTATTTAAATTACTTTTATTATGTACTTGTAAAGACAGCAGATTATTTAATTTAGTTACTTAAGAAATTAGTGGTTGGAACTTTCTCCTAATTCTACTAATTAGGCAGCAGAAATCTTATAAATAATAATAATGAAAACAAATGGCCAATTAAAGATTTTTATTGTAACACGCTATAAGTATGTAAATCAAAAAGCAAATAAATAAAAATTCACTACGAGAGCGACAACCTCTCATCAAAGTTGGTTTATAAAACCTCACAGATTTAACCCACGCGTTTCCTAAAAAAAATATTTATAATAAAACTCACGAATATCCTAAAACACGAATAAATAGCAAGAAAACCACAAAAAATGCTGTAAATCCTCGCTTCCCCGAAATACTCGTACTTATAGTAATAAACAGTAAAAGCCGGTTCAATCATAACAGTGTTTTACTGAAACGCTATTATGTCGTTAGGCTGAATGTTTCAGTCTCTGATGTACAGGATGATTCGGTGATATGGTGCTCCTCTATCACTGAAATGTCCTACGTTGAGCACAGGGACGGATTTAGACTTATATTTTCTCTTACCTTAAATCAGTTATTGGTAAAATTTACCAGAATATCCAACTATTTAGGCTTGCAATCGCCTATGGTGGAAATACGTGGGAAGTACAACTCCATTGTCCATAAATCCTCACAAATTGATATTTATCACGATGGTTTGATTAGGTTCAAGGGTGAGGTGCTGGATACATTCCATTGATATTAAAAAAGTTTTAGGTTAGTTTTATTTTTGTAATTTCTTTATTTTCTTTTTTTTTTACTTTCTACTACGTGTGTGCTGTTGGCGTCCCATATATAATAAATAAATAAACTAATATTATAAATGCTAAAGTTTGTATTATGTATTTTATACCCTGGATTAATATATAGCATATGTACATCCCGGCAAAATGTAACACCCCTAAGGACTGCGAGCGAAACCACGGAGGACAGCAAGTATCTTATAAACATAAGTGCCACATGATATTCTTTTTAAATTTTTGTATTTATAAGTATCCGCTAATATACAGAATCTAACAGTCCCACAATTGAGTAATATCAATTAATCAGTTAATTAGTTAGAGCAGCATGTGTTATATAAATTTCTCATATGCAACAATCAAAAAAATACTAAAATAATAATATTACAAAAAAAACCTATCGCCCAAGTACGTCACCGAGACCGGCCATCAATACTAACGGTAGCGCCCCGGGAGAGTCGTACAGTCGCTACGAAAATCATTCCAACGCTAAAATATCAATAAAACACAAACGCCCGCTCCACCCACCGCACTTGGGACTCGTTGAGATCGCACCAGAATTACAAATGTTCTCCAAATACGACCCTGCCCTTTTGATGGGACACTTTATTTTTTTTGTAATGGCCGTCGCAAGCCGCAACCTGGTGTTGCTACTTTATGAGATTTACATTTAGTTGTGTCGTTTTATTGGCGTAATGGTTTTGTGGGTGAGAAAGTTGGTTACTCGAGAAATGTTACTGAAAAATGATGGAAATTATTATATTGAGTACAACTTTATTTGTGGGAGCGTATTAGGAAATAAGTTGTTCATTTGAGCAACTAAATGGCGGTATTTACTCTGCTACTTTTCCAACTAAGTTGAAAGCCTTTTGCGTTTGCTAACTTGTTTATCTAAGGTTCTAAAAATCATAAGACACCTTATGCCAATAAAAAAAAATAATATTCCGTAGCAGCGCCGAATTAATACCACCCCAAATAATCTCTAGGGTACCGTCAGAGTATACTAATGACCACGTGCTCTTTGCTATACCAAATGATCAACAAAAGCACTCCTAAAGAAAGGGCCTTTTGCTTGGCAGTTGCTGGACGTAAGAGCTCTACCAAATGTCTTGTAATATGTAATACAATTATAAATAGTAAGCACACATTAACGCCGGTCCCAAATTATTGCAATCAGAGCAGGCAGATGATGAAAATTCTTTTGATGAACTTGACAGGCAACTGATAGCTGCAGAATGTTAGAGACTAAACATTGCATTGTTGGCAATATCAGAATTACTATGAAGATAATGCATGTCAAACTACGATATCTTAAATCACAAATCTTTCTCGCCGAATCTAATGATATTGAAAATGAAATACACAAATATATTCAAATAGATCTTCATAGGCTTTTATGGTCAGACTCTAACGCCGATTCGAAAGGTTGTTACTGAGAAAATTATAAACTCACCAATTACTCTTTTCAAATCTTAATTATTCCCAAAAGTTTTTGTAAGGAACGATATAAAATTTTATCAGGGATTTCATTATTAGAGCGTGTACTTAGACTTAAAAATGAACCTTGCACTTTTTGAACTCTATATGCAGAAGTGATTATTTATACTTATTTCTAGTATTGATAGAGTGCATATCACTCTTTTATTATAAATCGCAAGGTATCGAATAACAAATCAACAATTACTCGCGAAACAACAAAACCTTAGAACACTTTATTTGCTCCTAAATCGATCACTAAGCAGAGACACTGAACTCCCCTATCTTAAACAGTCGCCACGAACCAAGAGCGGGTATTTATTGGAGGTAATTAAAAAGAAAACAGACAAAAGGCCCGCAGCTGACCAGAACGTGCCTCGAACACTAAGGGTTTAGTGATGGGATTATGTCGATATTTAGAAATGTCTACGTTTTCTATATATAAGATTTGATAGACCAATTAGTAATTAATTATAACAGAAATAAAAATTTCCTTTATAAGTAAGTACCGTGGTTTTTAATAACATAGACAATAAAGAACTGGCCATACCTTACTGATAATATATAATATTTTCATTTCGAGGACAACAACAAAAAAAACATAATATTAATACGTCAAGCAAAAACTTTGTACCTACACCATTTTACGAAAATCACGCGGAGAGAAGGGTATTTTTTTAATGAATTTGGTACCGTTATAGTTTATATGGCGGAGTGCAGAAAACTAATATGTTTATATAATAGCAATGTATTATTTAGAAATACATTCATCACCAGGAGACTTTTAATAATAAAAATATCCGCAGACCTTACACATGAAAGCAAATTGTTATTAAAACAATTAAATTATCTTATCTAAAGCTTTTATTTTTATCGATAAGTCCCTGTCAACAACACTTACAAAAGATCACAAGTCGGTCGTGCGAAAGAGGACTTTTATCAGTCGCGACCGATACCAATACTCCTAGATTCCGACAAGTAATTTATTGCCACCCTATTCTTACAACTTATTTTAACTTTCTTTATAACTCTTATCACATAGGAGTAAAGTTCAATTCACCATGACCTCGATTTAACTAAATTGGCAAAGAATTTCCGACTTATTAGTTAGCTCTGTTCCAGTCCTTATTGCAATTGAGTAAGAAATATATTGCTTTGTGATGTTTTCATAGTGGTATATTATTATCGATTGTTTATTTATATTGTTTATATAGATACTTTTAGTGTCACAAATGTCTCATATGGAAAATTATTTTATTAGTTTAGTAGCACCGGTGGTTGCGGTACTTAGCAACTCCTGGACTCAGTTCCTGGTCGAGCAATTGACGATTATATCTTTAGCAATGATCATATTGAAGTGTAATATCGGCTTATTATTTCGAGAATAATGGGCATATATATTTAAGACAACACTTTACAATACAATACAATACAAGTATATTTTTAAGAGTTACTGCTGCATTTCAGCAGATTTCTTAGCAACAGCAACCTTCCGAAGCAGTAGATTGACTATTTACAATAATAATCAAAAAATATAACAATAATTAAAATATTAATTGAGGATTAACAAGAATAAAACATTAACTAATAAATTTACAACATAAAAATGTTAAACAAACATAAATAAAAAAAAAAACGCATCAGGCCAAAAATGGTATCTCTCACAGCTTATGCTACAGTAACACTAGTTTTCAGACAAAACCATCTATACCGTGATAGGTACTACTTTTTATTCCCAACCCTTCCCACTGCTAAAGCCTCTAAATCTGCATAAAAGCTCAAAGGGCAAGATTTAGCGGTACAATTGCCTCGTCCACATAAACAGTGGTGTAAAGGCCCTCTCAGACCGAATATCAAACAGCCATGCATGACGCATCGCCCGTTGGGGAGCCACTCGTATTTCACAAGTTTTTCGCCTAACTCATATTTAGTAGGGTTGCCGATTTTGATAGTTGTATACATTTTTCACATTGGTTCTAATTTTTTTGATGGCGCCTCCAAATTCAAAATTAAATACAAAAAGAAAGTTACTCAAGGTGATATAATATGTTTTTTATAAACAGGCATTTAAACCACCTTCATTTTGTTTTACGATAACAATTTTGTAACTTATTGTATTAGGTACTATAGGGCTATAGGTACTCCCATATTCTAAGACGTTTCCTCAGACGTCACTCGACTCCAACCTTAAGCATTTTCTCGAGAAATTCTGAAAATTGGTATTCTAAGTCATAACTTGAGCAAAACTCGAGCAATCTCGACTGATGTCTAATCGAAGTGTAGTCAAGGTAACATGTCATCAGTAACGTCATTCTATTATAGATAAAATATTAATCAAATAAAATAATGGGCATCAGTAACTGTTTACATGCAATAAACTTCCTTAAGGTTGGTCGCGACGTACCTTGAAGCTGACAGTTATTTCCTCGCCTCGAGTAAGGGAAAGCGTCGAGTGGAGGAGATTTTTGTAACTATGAATACTAAATATCTTGGAGTGACATTGAGTGGAGTCGAGGAATTTTCGATTTCCTCGAATCTTACACCCATATTCAGTTTACTAATACAGACAGACCGCTCTCAACGACTATTTGTTTACGAAACTGTTTCAACATTAAACTTCACCTGAGGCACAGCTACCAAAGGATGATTTGTCAAGGTAAGTACAACCCTACAAATAACCCACCTGCGAAACTTTGACGGTACATTGGCAACTTTGCCAACACATTGGCAACTTTGGCAACACGTTGGTGAGTTTGCCAACATGCTCCCACTGACAGCGTTGCGGTCGCGGAACATGAACAAGTTGAAAGTTTTGCTGATTTATATTTTCAAGCTTCATACTACGCTATAACATTTCCTTTGAACTTCTATAAATATATTATATATATATTATACGTTCCGGGAATCTTGGAGTCGAAAATTTCGCGAATCTCAATAATATTTTTCATTCATAGAGACCATTCTATAAATTACTAGCTGTCCCCCGCGGTTATACCCACGTTTCCGAGGGATATCATATTTTCCCGGAATATAAAGTAGCCTATATGTTATTCCAGAATATACTCTATCTATATACCAAGTTTCGTCCATATCCATTTTGCGTGAAAGAGTAACAAACATACTTACATACAAATCTTTCCTCTTTATAATGTTATTAGTATAGATAAGTAGTAGAGCTCCTAGTGCAAAGTTCCCAATTTCCGCCGTGAAGCAGTAGTGCTCTTGTATTAGTGTTTCGGCTAAAAAGCTTAAACTGGTGAAATTACAGACACATGGGATTTAACAGCTTCAGGTCTCAGGGATCACAACGCATTTGTGATGCACCTACTGTTGGAAATTTTCATAGGCGGTTGTGACCACTTACCATCAGATTACCCTTGTAGTATAAAAAAGCAATACTGTCTTTTCAGTCTGTGTATTACATAAATCCACAACTGAAAAAATGTCTAAGAATTAGGTGTCCTGCTCAAACTCATACATTATGAATTCCCAACTCAATATACTTCAATCAAATCAATAAAACCTTCATAAAGACAAGAGATAGTTAGTTTCCATCTCTTATTGTCTCTACTCGTTCATTACGTAACATTATAATTCAAAACAACATCCGTAACACATCAAACGTAAACATGATACCTCCATTTCCCCTTCAACCTGAACAAGAACTTTTAATGTCGAGATAAAATCTCACGACACGGTAATGTCGTTCATAAATAATAAAAATAACCACCATAAAGACAATTGATACGTTATGAGTGGCCGGTGTTGTCTAGAGTATTTATGATAGCAGGGTCTCATCGACACGGTCTCGGGTTCGATACCCGGTTCACGCAAAAACGCGTCCGACACATCGCGAGCGTAATATAATGCGAAATGATCGGCAGTAATGTGTGTCTGCCGCGAAATATTGAGCTGCTTGTAAATGGTCGGAAAAATGCTCTACTTGTGTAAAATTATTGAAAATCATTGAAAAATATGACACATTTAGCTAGTATTAGGATTGATTTAAGCTTAACCTCACTATACATACATGTCGCCCTTCTGTTATTGTTACCGTAACATTACAAAAAACCTCATCAACGTTTTACTTTTGAACACCGTGTATTTAATTGGTAAGCTGGGACATAAGGATGCGCAATACGTATATCATCTTTTTCACAACCCTTTAACAAGAATTCAAATTCAGTGTACAGTGTAGGCCTCCGGAGGGCCCTAATAAAGGTCAAAGTTACTGAAGTTACCGTCAGTTCGGATGTCAGTCTTCAACTGAGAAGAACGGCAAGAAACTCAGCAAGGTAATGTTTTTTATATAAAGTAGTCTGACAGTTTGGCTATTTAGTTTTATCAAAATGCTCCCATTTATAAAATACTTCATAAACAATAAAAATGACAAAAAAAAATAATTATAAAACCCTAAACAAGTAAAAAGTAATTCAAAAATACATCGTATGCTCAGTGACAAAAAAGCTCCAATTCGTAGGACCGCTTTCTATCAAACCTTACAGCCTTCAATTTTACAAACCTTTAGGGATAAAGTGGAGCACAATGCCACAATAATAGGGCCGTGTCGTCGTCCCACGGCGCGGCGCGGGCGCGGCACGGCGGGGTTACTTTATAGTCGTGTCATATCGGTTAATGGCTAGCGCTCTTTGTCGCGCGCTCGCCGGCTGCCGACCGCGCACGTATATCAGCACGGTATCGGCGCAGTATCGGCGCGACATCGCCGCGACACGGGAAACCAAGTAGAGCCGTGCGTGATGGGCTCATTGTGATATTATAGTCGAGTTTGGAGAGATTTTTAGGGTTCCGTCATCAAGAGTGTCAACGGAAGCTTACTACTTGGAACGCTGTCCGTTTGTCACAAGACTGTATATTTTGAACCCTAATTAAAAGATTCTTTACTTGAAATTTTCATAGTAAAATAATATGTCCATGATGGTCAAAATGGTACCAGCTGAAAGCTGAAACAAAAGTTTTTTTTTTCTAAATACTTTCTGATTATACAAAAATAAAAGAAACTTAACTATAATACAATTTAAAAATGTAGCGTAGGTTTATGTATGAAAACTATGGCTACTATTAGAATTTAAAAAAGAGTGTGCAATGTGATAGTTTACTATACAAGAAACGGATTCGGAACCATTCGTCTGCGAGTCCGACTTACACTTGGCGGCTTTGGTATTTATCCATAGCCATAGGCAGAGAAATTTCCTATCAGTGTCTTGATCTAAGCTATGACTTTGAGGTTTCATTTTAGTACAAAAGACTTTATTTGATTGACCATGTCACTAGCATTCCTTGAATTCAAGAGGCTTAACTATGTATCTTAATATAATGAAATGTTCCAAGGTTATGGGCCCCGTCATCATAGTCCACGGTATAGAGTGTAGAAGTAAAAGAGGACGTTGAAAGGGAGCAAGTTTAGGTGGCGCTACTATAGCTAGTGGAAGAATTTTAAATAGAGCGCCACATAGCTATTATTAGAGTAGGATACTAAATTAATAAAAAATGCGCTGTAACAAAATGGAAATGTTTCTTCCGTTTTGTTACAGCGCATTTTTTAAGTTATTATAATATATAGACAAACATGAGTATGGAATAAAATTATACTGTGTTTTTAAGCACCCCAATTAATTGTAAATAGCAAATAGTGTTGCGTCTATTTCTTATTAGTGTCTTGAGGTAGCCAGGAAGTTAAAATAAGTGCAGCCTTTTTTGTTGAAATCAATTGTGTAATTTTAAACGATTAACAAAGTAAGTATATGCAGCCCGTACATTGAATGGTAAGTAAGTCGGTAAGTGGCGGTACTATCTTAAAATAATTGCGAGCAACCCCGGACCCGCGCCGCGGAGCTGCCATTGGTTCGTCCGTATATCACGTCACCGCTAGCCAATCACAACTAAGTACGATGATGCGATACTGATTCCGCGACATGCTCCCGGCCTTGGAAGTGCTAGGTTCCAACCATTGAAGAGGATGGTGCAGGCTCCCAGCAGCTACTATCTTGCGTGATCATTCATCATGTTGAGGGAGCGGACAGATCTTAGAGAACGCCCGTTTTACGATCCCGTCCGCTTTGCGTATGTCAGCCACTCTGGACACGCCGTCCTTGCCTGGATATGTCCTGACGATCCGTCCCAAGCTCCATCTCAAAGGCGGTAAGTTGTCGTCCTTTATAAGCACCAACGTATTCTCCTTCAGTTCACCTTTGTGTTGATGCCATTTGCTTCTGGTCTGCATCTCGGAAACATATTCCTTGGCCCAGCGGCTCCAGAAGTGCTGGCGGATCTGCTCAACTCGCTGATATCTGGTAAGTCGGCTGACCGGAACGTCGTGGAAGTCAACAGGCACAGGTGCAGTCAGCGGACGACCAACCAGAAAGTGAGCTGGGGTAAGAGGGAGAAAATCGTGTGGATCTGTGGATATAGGATTCAAAGGTCGAGAGTTGAGAACAGCTTCAACCTGCGTCAATACTGTGCTCAGCTCCTCAAACGTTAAATGTGCATTGCCCATCACACGTCGCAAATGAAATTTACAGCTTTTCACCCCGGCCTCCCACAAGCCTCCAAAATGACTGGCATAAGAAGGAATCATCTTAAAACGTATGCTCTGAGAAGTTGCGTATTCTTTAATTTCATCAGAACAACTATTTAGGAACTGTGTGAATTCATTCATTACACCGACAAAGTTGCGTCCGTTGTCGGAATAAATTTCAATAGGTTTTCCCCGTCGTGAAATAAACCTCTTAAGTGCTAATACATAAGCATCTGATGAAAGGTCAGTTACAAGCTCGAGATGTACAGCGCGTGAAACAAAACATATAAATAAACATATATATGATTTTTGTAATCTTGCTCCCCTACCTTTACGGTTTAAGATAAACACCGGCCCTGCATAATCAACGCCACATCGTAAAAAAGGAAACCCTGGTTGCAGACGTTCCCGTGGTAGATTTCCCATTATAGGATTCACAGTTGTAGCGCGGAATCGGGCACACTTAATGCATGCATGTACTATAGTTTTGGCGAGGTTACGACCTCCGATAGGCCACCACGACTCTCTTAATGTATACAAAAGCAGTTGTGGTGCAGCGTGCAATGTCCGTCGGTGTTCATATCGGAATAATAAAACTGTGAAATGGTGTTTAGTATGTACCAATATCGGAAACCTTTTATCATAACTAAAGTCGAGTGAGTTTTGAATACGCCCTCCGACTCGTATCAATTTATTATCATCAAGAAATAAGTTTAATTTTAATAACCGAGCATTGCATTTTACATTTTTATTTTTTAACAATGACTCATATATATCTGGAAAAGATTCTTTTTGACAAAATTTAGCTAAAGTTAATTCCGCACAATTAAGTTCATCTATTGTCAATAATCCTATCCGCCTATTAGTTTGGTTGCGCGTGTTAAATATGAAACGCAATACATAAGCAGCCGCCCGCTTCATTCTTATGTACTGAGAATATCTATAAAATGGATATAAAGTATTATCATTTGTATTATTGGCTACATGACAAACAACGTTTGACTTCAATTCGGGTAAATCGCCAGTTGAATATTTATTGTTGATTAAAGTAGGTAATTCAAAATTCAAGTTATTTAAATATTCAGGGCCTTCCCACCATAACGATGAACCTTTAAGCGCGTCGAGACTTGTACCTCGCGATACCAAGTCAGCTGGGTTTTGTTTACCTGATACATGACGCCATGGATGATCCTTGGTTAAGCTATGAATTTCGGCAGTTCTATTCTGAACATATGGTTTAAGTAGGTTAGATGGCATTCCCAACCATCCCAGAACAATAGTTGAGTCTGTCCAGAATACGACTTTATTGAATTTAGAACGCAAAGAATCTATAACTTTTGTATATAACCTTGCGCCCAGTGCGGCGCCGCACAGTTCCAACCTAGGTATAGTTGTGGGCTTAGTCGGAGCTACTTTACCCTTAGAACATAATAAACGCGTAACAATTGTGTCATTGCTATCAATCGTACGAACATAAGCGCAAGCGCCGTAGGCTATTTGTGAAGCATCTGTAAATATATGTAGTTCTATACATACTGGGTCGACGCACATAGCGTAGCGCGGTATTCGTAAACTATTAAGCGAAGATAAGCCACAAACAAATCGATCCCATACCTGCGCGACGTCACACGCAACCGGTTCGTCCCATCCAAGTTTTAATAACCAACATTTTTGTAATAATGTTTTTGCTATAGTAATAACTGGACTAATCATACCTAAAGGGTCATAAACCTGAGATGCACCCGATAAAATAACACGTTTCGTTATAACATTACTTGGATCATATTTAATTTGTGAATAAAACATTAATTCATCTGATTGATTGCTCCAACCGATACCTAACGTTTTGTTTTGAACGTCATCGCCTCCTAGAACAAGTTTTTTTGTAATGTTTTGCACAACATTAGGGCTCGTACCTTCAAAGTTAAATATCCATTTACGTAAAATTAAACATGCTGATTTTAAAACATTATCGGTACCTTCGCAAATTTCCCTTAACCTGGATATACTGTCTGCCCCGCAAATTAGATCATCAACATAAAAATTGTCGTTTATCGTTTGTTTCACGTACGGAGGAACCTCACATTCATGTGCTAATTGTTTTAAGCATCTACAGCTTAAAAATGGTGCGGAAGCGGTACCATAAGTAACTGTATTTAATTGGTACACTCTTAATGGTTCGCACGGGTCATCTCGCCACAAAATCAACTGGTAATGTCGTTCATCATCCTCTATGAGCACTTGACGATACATTTTTTCTATGTCCGCGCAAGCGACATATCTATTTTCGCGAAATCTAAGTAAAATTGCGATTAAGTCGCCTTGTATTGCAGACCCGACCATTTGCAAGTCATTTAACGACAAGCCAGAAGTGGAAGCCATACCAGCATCAAAGACTACACGCAGTTTGGTGGTCGTGGCATGTTCTCGAAAGACACCATGGTGCGGTAAAAAGTAATGCGTTGTATTGTAAGTGTGTACAAGACTCATATGACCTAGATTAATATATTCGTGTATGAAGTCGCTATACATTTTTTTATAGTTAAGATTACGTTGCAACCTTTTCTCTAATGCGTAGAAGCGACGTTCAGCCTGTGTGCGAGTGTTCCCTAATAAATTTGGGGAGCGTTTGAACGGAAAGCGCACCATAAACCGCCCGTCGGCAGTCCGTGTAGTCGTCTGAATAAAATGTTTCTCACAGGCACGCTCCTCGTCACTGCCTAACTCATGCGTGCTAGAGGATAATTCTTCTATTTCCCAAAACCTGCGTAATAATTGATCTAATGAGCATGCGTCACTGTCAATAGATTGCGTAAAATTGCAGTTGACATGTTTCATTTGTTTATGCGTAATAGATTGAACTGAACCCGACACAATCCACCCCAGATGCGTATTCTGGAGATAAGGGCCATTTTTAAGTCGCATCTTACCTTCTCTAATTAATTCCCAAAACAAATCCGCGCCTATTAATAAGTCAATCGGCTGACTATCGTAAAACGTTGGATCTGCGAGAACAATATTGTCAGGGATGCTAAATATACTTATATTTAAAGTTGTTATAGGTATCTTCGAAGTTATTTGTGGTAGAATTAAACACTGAATGCGTGCAGTATAACTACCAGTGCGTGATTGTATGTCAATATCACAAGATTGCGAACACTGTGTTATTGAATTACCTACGCCGTGAATCTGTTGAGTGCCCTGTAAAATCTGTGAATTTAATTTGTTACAAAGGATTTGTGTTATGAATGACCGCTCGCTCCCACTATCGAGGACCGCGCGCGCTTGATGGTAAACACCCGACTGGCTACGTATTTCAACTATAGCCGTGGAAAGCAAAACCGGTTGCGCTGGATGCATATTATTGATTGTGTGAGTAGATTGTGCCTGGAAAGAATGTGTATGTGTGTTATTCATATTAGTATGAGTGGGAACAGCTGTTTGCTCGCAAGTTGCATACGTAGTCAAACTGTTATCCTTACTATCTATGACATCGCAAATTAAAGTGTTGTGTTTTTTATCACATTTTCGACACGGACCGAATACACAAGTATCAACAGCATGCCCAGGGCGCATACAATTAATGCACAACTGTTTTTCCTTGACAAATTGGAACCTATTAGGTACGCTAAGATCAAGAAACTTTTGACATGAATATAACGGATGTAGTGCGTTACACATTAAGCAGGATTTGCTATTACGTGTGTTCCTAGCTTGCGATTTGTTATTAAATTTATTGGCAACGATATTGCAATGAATCTTAGCTGACGAAAAATGAGTATTTGTCTGTTTTTTATTGTCACTCGCGCTATGCGTACCTGGTTTACTGTGTGATACTAATAGTGTCTCCAGAATATCTGCCCTATTCCTAAGAAACTGTAATAAATCACCTAACTTGAGTTTTTTAATCTCATTTGGTTTAAGTAAAGTACACTTGTATTGTTCCCATTCCCGTTCTGTGATAGGATCTAATTTTGTAACAATAATATAAATTATCAACGTGTCCCAATACTCTGTAGGTTCCCCTAATAGCTTTAAAGACCGAAGATTTTTTAAAATAGTATCAATGAGTTTCCGCAACTGTACTGGCGATTCTTTACTTAATGATTGAATTGTAAATATAGATTTTATATGATTATGCACTAATAACTTGTTATTGTCAAATCTATTTATCAATAATTCCCATGCAATTTTATAGTTATCAGCGGAGAATTCTATTGATTCGATAACTGACTTAGCACTACCAGTTAAAGATGATTTTAAGTAGTGAAATTTTTGTATTTGTGTAATAGTTTCACAATTATGCACCAAGGATAAAAATGTGTCACGGAATTCTAACCAGTGTTCATATAAACCGTCAAAGCGGGGGAGAGATATAGTGGGTAATTTAATGGCATTCGAATTTGTGGTAGTTGGTTCACACATTGTCATGCTTGTAGACCTTTCATCCTGGGTAGTAAGACATTCAGCGAGGGCTAGAACATTGTAATATTCTTGTTCGAAATCTTCACGAGATTCAAGTTGTGTTTCTATAGAGATCTCAGGACTAATATCTTCTATTTTAGTCTGAACGTTATTAAAATCATTCATCAAACTTTGTGACCCTACTACGCGTAATTTTAACTCGGCTCGTTGATGAACAGTTAATTCTACACCTTCGAATGAATTCACATATTTCCTAAAATTAGTCAAACGACACTTAATTGATCCACGCTTTTTCTTAAGATCTTTCATCATGGAATCTAACTTTTGATCGGATGTGGTCATTGTGTGAACAAGTGATAGGTAATACTCACGGTTTTTGTAATGATGTAAGCACTTAGCATGCACAAAGCACCAAGATTTTAACAAGCACAGTATACGCACGTGAAGGGAAGAAAAAGAGAATAGGAAGGGGTTTGGAATATTCTGATTGGCACGTCTTACCGAAAGCACTGCACTCCTGCGAATTCTATATGGTTAACTTTAACGTTGGCCTTTTTGCGTCTCTCAAGTAAGCGTCTGGTTCATCTTCGTTGATAATCCGGTGTGAAGGACCAAAAGAAATGTTGCGTCTATTTCTTATTAGTGTCTTGAGGTAGCCAGGAAGTTAAAATAAGTGCAGCCTTTTTTGTTGAAATCAATTGTGTAATTTTAAACGATTAACAAAGTAAGTATATGCAGCCCGTACATTGAATGGTAAGTAAGTCGGTAAGTGGCGGTACTATCTTAAAATAATTGCGAGCAACCCCGGACCCGCGCCGCGGAGCTGCCATTGGTTCGTCCGTATATCACGTCACCGCTAGCCAATCACAACTAAGTACGATGATGCGATACTGATTCCGCGACAAATAGAAAATACTATTAAAGAATTACCGGAAACTATGCTGCTAAGTTCATATCATTTCTACTTGCTACACTAGCGCTATTTCGGTGAGAATTCGAAAACTAATTTGCTGTTGGACACTTTATCGACTAATCCCCCATACAAGATGGTCCTCCTTTACTTCTACACTCGATAATCCACGGTAACGAATATACTTTGTACAAAGGTACTTGTAAAAATAAAAAGGTCCTATATTTTTGTCCAATCTTCCTCCTTCAGCGCAGTCACCACATTTTGTTACCACATGTAGGTATCATTTCCAAGCCATGTCTCATCGCTAAAACCCGCAATAAATATCAAATAAATTATGCACAAAACATGCAAATTATTATTTTAATAATCAGACGACAGAGATTCTTCTTAGAACTAAAATAACTCCTTTGTTGAACGAGACGCCAGTTTAAGGCTCTAATAAAGTGTCACATAAAGTTAAATGAGTAAGTTCCGTGAAAGATGAGATATAGCGGGTTCGATTCCCGTTCTAAGAAGCATACCGATACATTGTCGCCAGTGTCGCGCTTAATTTATAGGATGACGCATAAGATTGGCATTTTTCTCTTTTGTCTCTGATGATAACATGTAGAAACTTATTAAATATTTTTTGGTAAATTAAAAAAGTATTGTGTTTATAACAAGAATCTATATATAAAAGAAAGTCGTGTTAGTTACACTATTTATAACTCAAGAACGGCTGTACCGATATGGCTAAAAATTGGTGGGTAGGTAGCTTAGAGCCAGGAGACGGACATAGGATACTTTTTATCCCGTTCGACAGCGTTCCCGTGTGATTTGACATAAAACGTCAAAGAGAAAACGCATCTGACCTGGAATAACAAAACACAAATGACTTTGAGGTATTAGAAGTAACATAAGATACATTTTGTGTCGGGAAATGTTACATCCCTCGGGAACGCGGGTGAACCGCGGGGAACAGCTAGACTTTTAATTAAGAAAAATACTTTGTACAAGTTACTACACAAAATCGTCTTTAAAAAACAAATTTGTTATATGACTGGGAGAAAATGCCCACTAATATTATAAATGCGTGTGTGACATTATTCTAACATATTTATTAGGTGGTAGTACCAAGCTGTTTACAGCATGAATGGGCCGGCACGACCGGGGTAGTACCACCCTCCCACAGAAAACCGACGTCAAATATCAGTATGTTCTGTACTGATGTGTTTCGTTCAGTGAGTTGGAGAGCCGGAGGCCCAACCATACCCTCTATATCCTCTCGTCATTTCCCATATGGGAAGGGAAGAGAGGATGTGGAGGATAAGCTGAGGGGGAGGTTATCGCAGCATACGTGGGACCAGTAGTGTATCTGTGGAGTCATTGTGGGGGTAGTGTGGGTCGACCCGCCGGCCAGGGAGACCTGTAGAAACGGTGGTGCCGCTGGCCGCCCGCGGCATAGTACAGGGGCCCAACTGGGACTAACCATCTTGGAAGGCTGCCCCACCAGGTCGCGCATAATCTCGAAGTGGCTCGTCGTGCCGGTTGGTGACCGGACGGTGGGACCCGGCGACCATTTCCGGGAGGGTACGGGAGCTCTTCCGTCCGGCGGGTCGACCACCCCTATACCTCACAGTATAGTGACAATACAATACTCTGCGCTTTGTCACGCGCTGCTGCGGTGACTGCCTCCTCTTTTTCACGCCCCCTTTTATTAAAATATGGCAGCTCCAAAAAATGGTTCCGGTCATACAGCGGCGTCATCGTTCCCCACCAACTCGCTTTTTGAGGTGGAGTCCGCTAACATCCGCGAACTCCATTCAAACCTCAACGCCGTCCACCACCATCTCGAGACGGCCCGACCGGCCATGCTTTTCTTGACCGAGACTTAAATACGCCGTCCTGACGACACGACCTATCTGCATTATCCCGGTTATGCACTAGAAGAAAACTTCCACGCAAAAGCCGGGGTATGCTTGTTCGTCAGGGTGGATATTTGCTGTCGACGTCTACGCTGCCTGGAGGACCCTTCCTTTTCTATTCTATGGGTACACTTAAGTCTGGGTTCATCGGCCCGGATTAACGTGTGCCTTTACCGTTCCCATACCGGAGATGCAGAGACAACTCGACTGTTTGACTACCTGAGTCAGGCAGCAGATAATGCGCAGGAGCAGTTTCCGACCGCCGAGTTGGTCTTTTTGGGAGATTTCAATGCCCACCATGGGACTTGGCTGGGCTCTTCCAGAACGGGTCACGCGGGACGAGCTGCTCACGCATTCGCTCTCACGCATGACCTTACTCAACTGGTACTCCAGCCCACCAGGATACTAGACATATCGGGTCAAGCGCCCTCGTTGTTAGACCTTGTACTGACGAGTAACCCGGCCCAGTACAGTGTGACGGTACAAGCCCCTTTGGGTTCCTCCGACCACTGTCTGGTTCGCACTACAGTGCCATTCGCTTCACCCCCACAATCAGTGAAGGCAAGGCGTCGCTTGTGGCACTACTCGTCAGCCGATTGGGATGGCCTGCGAGACTATTATGCGTCCATCCCGTGGCCTCAACGCTGCTTTGGTGGGAGGGATGTGTCGGAGAGTGCATCTGCTGTTGCTGGGGAAATCTTGTTGGGTATGGAATATTATATTCCATCCACTGACGTCACCAGCAGCAGCAGGGTACGGCCTTGGTTCGATCGCGAGTGCGCCGCTGCTGTTAATCAAAAACAGTCGGCTTACCGCGCTTGGATCAGGGCTCGGTTCCGTCGCGATCCGAATGTCCATCTCATCAAGGCAGCCTATAATAGAGCCACCAGGGCCTGCAAGAGGGCATACATCAGAGCGGATGCCCAGCGCATTGCACGGTTTGGTCAAGAACTTTTGTCGCACCCCACGGGCAGCCGGGGATACTGGCGATTGGCCAAAGCCGTGCAATCTAATTTCTGCCAGCCTTCATTGCCGCCGTTGCGATGCCCTGATGGATCACTCGCCCATGGGCCGCAAGAGAAAGCTGACCTGCTTGTCAATCTCTTTGCGGCTAACTCCCGAATCGATGATCGTAGTGCGCAACCGCCTTCGATTTCTTACTCCGGCCAGTCCATGCCTGATGTCAAAATCAGGCAATGCGATGTACGCGCGACACTGCGATCTCTCGATGTCCGGAAAGCCAGTGGACCTGACGGAATTCCAGCGGTTGTGCTTAGGAAATGCGCAGCCGAGTTGTCTCCAATGCTAACACGCCTGTATCGCCTATCTTATGCCTCGGGCATAGTGCCGCAGGCTTGGAGAGAGGCGAACGTGCAACCGATTCCCAAAAAAGGGGATCGTTCTGATCCAGGCAATTATCGACACATTGCTATCACCCCTATCCTCTGCAAGGTGTTTGAGCGAATAATAAACAACCAACTCGTTCGCTACCTAGAGGATCACTCCCTCATCAGCGATCGTCAATATGGCTTCAGACCGAAACGGTCTACGGGTGATCTTCTAGCGTATGTCACTCACCTCTGGGGTGAGGCGATGGACAGGCATGGGGAGTCGTTGGCTATTAGTCTCGACATCTCCAAAGCCTTCGATAGAGTCTGGCATCGTGCGCTTCTTTCCAAGCTTCCAGCCTACGGCTTGCCGCCTCGACTGTGCAACTGGGTTGCCAGCTTCCTGCATGAGCGCCGTATTCGAGTTCTCTGTGACGGCCACTCATCTAAGTTTCTCAAGGTGAATGCTGGTGTGCCTCAGGGGTCCGTATTATCGCCCACGCTTTTTCTTGTGCATATCAATGATATGCTCACTTTTGGGAGCATTCATTGCTATGCAGATGACAGCACTGTACATGGGCGATATCTCGGACACCCTGCGGCTAAGCAAGCCGATACTGAGGAGGATAGGCGAACACTTGTTGCTGAGCTTGATCGGGTTCTGAATTGCATCTCGCGTTGGGGTGATGTGAACCTGGTCGAGTTCAACGCCAAGAAAACACAGGTGTGTGCATTTTCAGCTAAATTATCTCCATTCCTTCCCTATCCCTCTCTTCTGGACACTCCACTACCGATTCAAGACAGTCTCAATATCCTAGGTATGGACATACGCCGCAATCTCAACCAGAAAAACTACATTGAGGGTGTCATCAAATCCGCATCCCGGAAACTCGGAGTCATGAACAGGGTGAGGAGGTTTTTCGCGCCGGAGCAGTTGTGTCTGTTATATAAAACTCAGGTTCGCTCCTGCGTGGAATACTGCTCTCACCTTTGGAATGGCTCCGCCCAGTACTTATTGGACGCCCTCGATAGGTTGCAGCGGCGTGCTGTCCGTATCATTAGGGATCCTGAGGCCACAAAGACTCTTGAGTCACTGCAATTACGCAGAGACGTGGCCTCATTGGCTGTCTTCTACCGCATTTATCACGGTGAGTGCTCCGAAGAGCTATTTCAACTAATCCCATCCTCTCCTTTCCTATCCCGAACGACACGTGCTGGGTTAAGGTGCCACTCTTACACGGTGGAACAGATTCCGTCACGCACCAAACGGTTCGGCGCCTCTTATCTCTGCCGTACCATTAAGACGTGGAACTCTAGCGAGTTTAGCGAGAGAGGGAAACACGTGGGCTGGCAGCCCAGCCCACGTGTTTCCCTCTTATGATCCTGGGTCCTTTAAGCGGGGCGTGAAAAAGCTTCTCACAAGGCCGTCAAGGTGAGGGCCATCATGTCACAATGCTACGCTGGCTACTGGGATGATGGCCATCACTAGGGGACTTCATTGACTGCTTACCATCAGGCAGCATGGAGTCAATTTGGGCGGTAGCAATAAAAAAAAAAAAAAAAAAAAATTATTGCTTTCATAATCATAACGAAAAAACAGTTCAAGTAACAACATTAACTTCAGCCGCGCGGATTCACTAACTTTAAAATGGATATACAGGCTGTTACAAAACTAGCCATAAAGCCGAAAGAAGGTTAAATGGGGCCTTATAACGAGTCTATTCATAATATTTAAGAACCGTAGTAACGCTGTACATGACAACTGATTTTTATGAATCAAAAAAAAACTATTAAAGTAAACAATTATTAGGTAAAATAGGTACATAGGACATGACAGCTTACTAGGGTTGATGGCTTTGATAATTAATTATCTTTTTACCGGGTTATTTTGAAACACGTTGTATAGGAACACATACCTACAAACAAAGGGACAAACAAACTCACCTACCATTTACCATAGTAGCTAGGATTCAAATTATTATTATTTTAAGCAGTGGGTAAGTAATATTAGGGAGGGAAATCATTAATACCTTATTTGCATTGACCACCCTAAAACTACTACATACCCATCCCACTAAACAATCATGACTATTTAACGTGCTTCCGGGATTCCGAACAATTCTCAAATTAATTTAAAGTATGGGACAGCGGAGGGACAATGAATATAAATATTAATAGTTTCTGACCCGGATCATATCTCGAGTTTAATGAATAACTAATGTAATGGTTACGTTATTAAAGGCGGGGAGAAAATTATCAATTTCCCTGTTACGGGACAGGCGTACCGGGATCCCGGAACAGACGGTCGACCCTTGACTTTGGGACTGTTTGTCTTTGCAGGGTTGTCACATGTGTCATTACTGCTTTTATTCTTTTTTATAGATTTATGTATATAACTTTTCTTTTTTTTTTTCAAATAATAGCCTTTATTAATCTTATAAGTACTTAATACTACAAATAAAATTAATTTAGGTTGTACTTAAATGTAAATAATATTTCTATTAGACACCGGATTCATGATTGCTTTCCAGAAGAAGCCTCCCCAAGTAAGAATACGTGGAGAACCACAACGATCTATCATTTGCTTCTCTCCTCCAGGTCGTTCCTGCCACCTTTTTTACATCATCTTCCCATCTACGAAGGTGGAGAGTCACCTTTACCAAGATTTGAATATACTTTTAAAATATATACAAAACCCATTTTTAATTCAAAGATCTAAAGCTTGGTCGGTACGCTGAAACAACGAGGCCTCGGAGTGCAAACCTCTCACGTGATTTCATAGTGAAGAAAAGAGAGAGTATAGAGGCCGCCAAAACATCGTTGAGCTAGTAACTAACTAAACTTGCGGCACGCTATGATGGCAGTTTTGACGTTTAACCATGACAAAGAAATAAACCTTTATTCCTTCAGACATAAGGTGCATCTATTGATCCAACAGCTAATTGTATGATGATGGAAATCAACCTTATTTCAAAGCAACACACTTTTTTTTCTTATGACAATCTGAAACGTCAAAACGGCCATCATAGCGTGCCGGTAGTATACTACCGACCTATAGGTCTATCTAACCAATAACAGTAGGTATACAGAAAAGAATAAAGAATATATTTGTGGAGCATAACAATAATACTAAAACACATGTTCCGTTACGTCAACCCTAAACCCACCCCTTTCCCGGCGGGTCTCATATCAAGTACAACGTAAAAGCAATTCACCAAATTGTTATTGACATGTTAATAGAGACGGTGTCGTGATGTCGTCTACCTACCATACTACTGTATCTGCCCGCTACTTACCATATTACCTCATTAGTTTCGGGTCTTTATGACCGACAGAACGTTTATGAGATTGCTCCCCGTAGCGGTGGAGGGTTGTTCATACATGTTATCATTTCAAGGGTTAATTATGTAAACGAAATTGTTATGTACGTATAAGTATCTATGCATTTTTCCTAATGATTCCAACCTCCACTGATCTTTTGTTTTTTCGACGGGCCAGTGGGCTTAGTGGTTAGATACCCCGCCAAGCCGCAGGTCGTGGGTTCGATTCCCACCCAGTACAGAACTTTTGTGTGCATGAACATGTCTGGGTGTAAATATCTATATTAGTATGTATAATAAAAGCAGTGTATGTAGTATTTCAGTTACCTGGTAGTGATAGTACAAGTAGTACACTCTGCTTAATTTGGGGTCAGGTAACCATGGTACGCAAGCTGTCTGGCAGCGGTTAGAAACAAAGAGCTAAAGATCGAGCTCTGTGGCATGCCATAAGTGAGGCCTATGACCAGCAGTAGACGGAGATAGGCTGATGATGACGATGAACCATATATGAAGAATGTCCTGGGATATTTAGTATTATTATTTACATCTAAGCTATCACACACATAAATCATTCACAAAATGATTATGAAATATCTATTTATTTGCATTTAGAAAAAAAAAAGGAGAATATCTAGTATGCCAGTAATCTCGATTCTATAGTACCTACAAGCTCTGCTTTGTTTGGAATTTTTCGGTCAAAGATCTGTCCTTTACTTTCCAATCCTTTACTTTATTAGGTTTTCCTTTTATAACCATCCCTCCATTTATCTCCATATAAATAAATAAATAAATATCCTGGGACAATCTTTTACACACGGCCATCTGATCCCAAACGAAGCAGAGCTTGTACTTACATACTTATGTAGATACTAGTTGTCCCGACAGACATTGTTGTCAGTTTGTCAAAATAAGTCCTTTCATTTCTATTTTCTAAGCAACTTTTCTAATTTTTCTATCCCTAGAAATCCAATACGGAATAATTAAAAAAAAACCAGGAACTCCATTGCAGCGCTACCGGTTCCAATTGTGAATCTAAACCATTCTCGAATACACTTGAACATACATCAAAATCGATCCAGGACTTCAGTCTCATACACACCAATAGAAGAATTAAATATATAATATTAACATTTTTGAGTAGTAGAACGCTTAGTGCAGAGTTCGTCCGGGGAAGTACTACCACCTTACCCGTTTCCGCCTAGAAGCAGTAGTGCAATTGTATTACTGTGTTTCGGTTAGAAAGGTAAGGGGGCCGGTGAAATTACAGGCACATGAGACTTAACAACTTCACGTCAACGCATTGGCGATGCCAAGTGTTGCAAATGTCCACAGGCGGCGGTGACCACTTGCCCTCAGGTGGACCGTCCGTATGTTCGTCGGCCCTTGTGGTATAAAAAAAAAATTAAGTTTTACACCCAGACATAGAACACATAGATATGTTTATGCATTTTTTTCTGGGTGGGAAATGAACTCGCGACCTTGGCTATGAGGGTCACTAACCACCAAGCCAACTACCCTGTCGGTATTCTTATAAGCGTTCGGTAAACTTAGGAAAACTAACCTTTTACTTTTCTCAGATACCTTTCACTCCACAACAATGGCCGTTAGTAACTTACTTACCGCAAACAAGGTTTTCAATTAGCGTCACAAGTTACTAAGATTAGATTCTGCTAAACACAGCGTTAAGATGGCTCCCAGGTTTCCGTAATAATGAATAGCCCCGGGACGCAACTAGTGTTTGGAATTATGTAATGTTGAGCAACCTTGCTGGGGTGCGCATCTGTCGCAAACCAATCCTTTGATCTTAGGGTGGCCATGATGTATTTAACTGTTACTGCTACTTACAACATGCCCCGGCTTTGCGTGAATGGGATTATATAACGGCCATTATTAAAATACGATCCTGATCTAACATCGCAAGATTGAAATAGAATTTTGACATTACGTGTATTAAAATTACTGTCAAAAGGTTCATCAATCAATTTTCGATCGGGATTGCATATTAATTTTCGCCGTAATTGTACATCAGAACCTTCCGAAAGAAATTCTCTAAATGATGGTGAAAACTGCATCAATATCTATTGCGTAGTTTAAAAGATATAAGCGGAGAAACAGAGAAGCTGAAATAGTGTCATAGTTTCATAATAATTATGGAAGAATTATATAGACACTTTAAACAAAATCACAACTGCAATTTTAATGGTGCCTACACTAAAATTTTAGAAAGGAATTTGGGCTGTTTAGTGTAAAGGACTTTATCATAAACGACAAATAATAAATAAGTAATTTCTTGTTTTGTTTGACGCCGGCTCTTCTCGGCAACCTTGTATATTTGATTAAATATAATTCGTTTAATTAAAAAAATACCTGTTACCTGCGAATTTTACTCCTCTGTCATAAAGGATCTGTATCAATGTTAACTCTCTGACTACAGTTATGACATCTAGTAAACTAATACATAAGATACAACCTAACATAATCACATTGCGGAACAAAAACCAGACATGCACAATATCGCTTACGGCTATATAAATAGTAAAAAAAACTCACCTATTTTGAGACACAACAAACAGTAATATACACTTGACAGCACAAGTACATTCATTACGTGCTATACATTCACTGGTAAACAATAATACGTGATAGAATAGGTGATGAATGTCGTGGTCACCCTAGCGGACGACTGTATAAATAATTCACTTCATCAGAGGCCGATTGTGGCAGGCTCTTTGAGACCGACCGTCTGTTTGTTTACACTAAATAATATCTGTACAAATATATTTTTGCCAATCATTGATTGGTATTTATTTAATGATAGGTATCGTCCCGTCTTATTTTGCTCGTGTTTTTTTCTATTTGTGTTTTGTTTTTTCAAATTTATTACTGTTGATTTTTGAGAATGTATCTAAATACAGTAAATTTATCCTAGTTATCGTGAATTTTACATGATATCAGTAATACCTCGTAAATGTTTTAAAAGTAATGTTAAAAATGTGTAAAAGACAAGTTGTTTATTCTAAAGTTATTATTATTCATTATTTATATAAGATTAGCTATACGAAGCATAAAATGTATATATTTTCAATTAATCGATTAAATAAATTAATTAAAATTGTGATTTTCAGTTCATGTAATTTTTGTTCTCGAAGGACGAAACTCAGCGGCGAATCTCGCCAAAATGATTTATGAGGGCAACATCGGGCCCACAAGGTCTCAAGCCCTTGCCTTAAGTCCCGGACAAGACATTTAATTACCGAGTAATTTATCGCCGCCCCATTAATCTGCAACCACTTCTGGCCCTCCCTATTAAAAAACTTAGAAAAAACCAAATCTATCCCCTTGATTACAAGCTGTCACGTCGTAGGATTTTTCTAAGCCCTCAATTGTAATTAGTCACGTCGGTTTTGTAGCAACGCTTACTCGTGGCGAACATTCATTTTCTTAAATGCGCAATGTAATTGGCCCCCACCTCGAGATGTTGCCAGCCACAAAATTTATTGCTTAATTACCTCAAGAAAACACGTCGCGCCCGACCATCCCCGACAGATGTTTTTTATTCGCGTCGAAAAACAAAAACGGTTCAAGAATGACATTAATTAATTCTTAATGAAATTCATCTTCACCCTCCCGTGTTTTAAATTAAACGCTCGATTTATTGCTTGTACAATTTGTCGCGAGTCGCCACCCTTACAATAATTAAAACGAGACACTCTGTTATTACGTTTATTAGCGATAACACACAAGAATAGTTGACGATATCTGCATCATGGTTACGGTTGAACATCACTAAAAATAAATACTACACCGACGCTATCTGTTGCTTTAAATGCAGTTGTGGCAAATTCTCAGTTAACTTATTTGAAAATTGCGCCAAAGACACCACTAGTTAGTTACTTAATTTAGTATTTTCTCTGATACGGGTCATCGACAGCACTTTGGAACAGAGGTTCTTCAAATCTTAAATATCCGTCTTCAGGTCTGACAATATTCTGGAAGCCCTTGTGTATCAATGGATCATTATAAGTGTCAACACTTTCGTGATACTGATGACTGTTAATTAAATTCTTATTATTAATATTCCTATTATTTGCAGGAGGCTTATATGGATCTTCCTTTTTAGGCAGAACAGGTGTCGGAGTAACTTTCTCTTCTACTTTCTTATCCTTATTAACAGTACCTGCTCCAGCTAGGTCTCTATAGTTCCTTTCTTCTTTCCTCAAAGGAGCATAAGGATACCTGTTCCTAAACCTATAGTCGTACCTTCCAGTCCTCGAATAATCATCATCATAACGCCTGTAGGGATCAACGGAGTATCTGTACCTTAAATCGACGCTCGGTGGCGTTCGGACCACTTCAGGGAGATGGGCGTAATAGATAATTCTTTTAGGTTTCCTCGGTACGTAATTATCATATGAATCATCGTATCTGTCGATTCTCGCCGGTACGTAGCCAGGGTAATAGCGACTCCGGTCGTATAAATCATAATATGGATCGCGTCTGTATAAATCTTCGGGCATATATCGATATCGATCATCGTAGAATCTTCTCGACTCCTCCGGTTGGTACACGGCCTGTCTAGGGTATACCGGCTTATATTTCACTCTGTCCTCTTCATCTGGCCTTACGAATTCCGTCCTAATATTATCCGGCCTTGTCGCTCTTTGGACAGACTCCTTATCGTTTCTAGATTCAGAAGTCTCTAATACTTTGTTTTGGGTAACGAAATTTACTCTTGGCATTCTGGAATTGATTAAATCTCCTGAAGGTTGGGGGGGAGTCAAGATATCGTCTCGTTGGTTATCATCATGACCGGGATAAGGTAGTTTAATCCAGTTTTCATTGGATGCTCTAGCACCTCGACCAGTGGGCTTGTCAGTTACCGTCTCAGTTGTCTGATAAGGTGGTAGGACGTCTTTTACATCATGCGTAATGGATATTTTAGTTGTAGGGTCATCAATGGGAGGTAATGGACCAGGCATCCATGGAGCCGGTGGGTTCATGTTCATGTTGCTTTCAGCTCTATTGTTGGAATGCATATAATATTTTTCTTCTTCGATGACGCCACGACGGCCTCGTGCGGATTCAGACTCGACATTGACCTGTAAGTACCAAATTTACTTTATGGCATTTTAATGTAAAATTACAATATTATTTAAAAATCACTTTGGCACACAAGCAAAATGATTTGTATTCAAGTTTGTCCTTAATAAGTAGTCCATGCAATGCTGTATAGGTACGTCAATAATTTGGATGATTATAAAAACATCATTGGTTAGAATCAACGATGAGTCAGAAGCCATTGGTATCTAAATCCTTGAAAATAATCTGCGTGAATTTTAGGTTTCTGACACAAGGACACAGATTATATGAACGCGTGTAACTGATCACACGCACGCAATAGGCTCAAATTGCTTTTGGAATAAATAACAAAATATAAATGTGAATAATTGTTTATTGTCCTCGGTCTATTTGTATGAAGCTCAGCCAGAAACCGAGAGGTTCAGAGTTCGATTCCCTTGTCGAGGCAAGGTAGTATAAACGTTCCCTTGTTGAGAAATTACCTGTGGCCCAAGGTAGGTAATGTACTTAGAGACTGCGATAATGCTCACTATACACCTCATGTCACTTTGCGGATACAATATTTCAGTGGAATGTGGGCTTCATTATTAAATCATAGGCCTACTTCTAAGGGGACAATGGGCCTGTGTATATGTTCTAACTATTGAGCAAAGGTTTTGAGGTAATTCGTTTTACTAGCCTAAGAAAATCATTTCAAAACGACAGTCAGCTATACAAAATTGTTAAGTCATAAGAGTAGATTCATATATAAAACAGCCTTATTACCCGACTACGGCGAAGCCAAAGGAGGGTTATGATTTTTATTAAGTATATTTTCTAGAGTAGTAGAGCTCTTAGTGCAGAGTTCGTCCGGGGAAGTACTACCACCTTACCCAATTCCGCCGTGAAGCAGTAGTGCAATTGTATTACTGTGTTTCGGTTAGAAAGGTAAGGGAGCCGGTGAAATTACAGGCACATGAGACTTAACAACTTCACGTCTCAGGGTCGACAATGCATTGGCGATGCTCCTAGTGTTGCAAATGTCCATAGGCGGCGGTGACCACTTACCATCAGGTGGACCGTCTGCTTGTTTGTCGGCCCAAGTGGCATAAAAAAAAAAAAATATATTCTTAACAACTTTAATTCCATTTCAAAAAGAGATCATTTCGTTTACAACACTTTAAAAGTACAAGAGATTGAAAAACTAGGTAAAACATTGATTTATTTACAAAGGATAGGCCTTACAAATCATTTTATTGGTCCATGACTTTCGGAAATACCAAAGGATTTTGAGAGATTACTTTTGTCGATAAGTTACTTTCCTTTGTTATTTTATACAAAAAGAAACGTTTAATTAAATAAATACACGGGCATATGTATACTTTTTAAATCTCTGGGTTGGATTGAGAGGTGACTTGTCTTCTGGTGTAAACAATGAGTCAGAGAGCTGTGAGCAGGTGGCCGCTAGCTCACCTCTGATATACTACAAGTTTATTATTAAAATTAAATAAACTGCGCCAGTGGTCACGATTGATAGAAGCAAGATTGTCTGGTAGATTTACTCGGTATTACGCTGATGCGGTTATAGATAAATCTGAGGTTACGCGGTAACCATTCGATTTTTTTAATGGTTCATGGGTCCGCGTTTTATTCAATTAAAAAAAATATTCAAAATTCAAAACCATTTATTCAGTTTAGGCCCTCGGAAGGCACTTATGAAGGCCAATTTAAAGTTACTGAAGCTACTACCGCTTCGGAAGTCAACCTTCAACTGAGAAGATCCGGGAAGAAACTCGGGAATAAATCCTATCCTATCCTTCTTTCTTATTCTATTGATATAATAAATGTGAAAGTTTGTGAGGATAAATGTATGGTTGTTACATACTATTTCATGAAAAAACTACCTAACTGGATTAACAGTTAGGATAATGTTATCCCGGGGAAATGTTACATTCCCCGCGGCGGACAGCTATATCTATATATATAAAAATGTTATGTTGGTTTGTGTACGCTTCACAAACTCAAAAAGTTCTGAACCGATCGAGCTGAAATTTTTGCATGATATATAATCCGCATCAAGGATTGTTTTTATCTATTTTTTTTTTTTGTTTTTTTTTTTTTTAAATAATATAAACTAGTGCTTGACTGCGATCCCACCTGATGGTAAGCAGTGATGCAATCTTAGATGTTGAGGCGCACTAGTTTATTAAGAGCCTATTCACTCTAGCATCAGTCACATAGCCATGGCCGTCTTTGTTTTGTTTCTCATCTCTCAACCATTCGATCACAATGTGCCACAGCGAAGCGTGGCATGGTACAGCTATTATTAATAGATATTATAAGAGACTTTTTTATTTATTTGTTTTTGTATCTTTGTTTATATGTAGCAGGTAATCTCCGGAACCACTGACTCCATTTGAATATTTCTTTTACTTTTTTAAAGTTACATTATTATTGAGTGAAATGGTATGTTGCAGGCTATGTAAAAATTCCCGGGATTCTTTAAATCTTTCGGAAAATGTGGGTGACTCCACGGAATAGTAGCTAGTCTGTAGTTATATGTGACAGGCCAGTTGGCTTGGTGGTTAGCGACTCTGACTGCTAAGCCGAAGGTTGCGGGTTCGATTCCCACCCAGGACAAACATTTATGTCTGTTTTTTCTGTGTCTGGGTGTAAATATCTATATAGGTAAGCATGTATTTAGAAAAAAAAAGTCGTATATCAATTATCTGGTTTCCATAGTACAAGCTCTGCTTAGTTTGGGATCAGTTGGCCGTATGTTAAAAATGTCTCGAGACATTTATTATTATAATATTACATAGCGGGCAAGAAATAGCATGAAAATAATAAAGCCAATATTATATTTGCACTAAGATACGAAAATCAAGAAAAGAAATGGTATGACTTCAATTTAGACAATAATTACCAAAAGATAAATATGTACATATACTAGCAGTCCCCCACGGTTTCACCCGCATTTCTTATGTGCTATAACAGACTATAATCAATATCTGTGCTAAATTTCATCCAGATCCGATTGCCCTTCTGGCTTGATTAAGTAACAAACATTTATCCAAACTTCGCATTTATTATTGCAGTACCTAAGATATAGTATAGGTTGGACATGTTGTTTTGTTTTTTTACCTCTTAGTTAATGAATTGTGACATATAAATAGGGAGCAATTCCACTAACATATTATGCACCGAACCATTACCATATCACAACCAAACGTCAAATTTAAGTTTTAATCGTATTGTACTTAACTCACCAACGATCGAACTGCGGTTGTGTTTCTGTTGTAGTGCGTAGGAATACCATATTTATGAAATGTCAAACTTAAATTTGACATTAATCGTAACCATACCATTGCCGAACCAAACGTGCGTCTCGAACGTTGCAATTAGTGGAATTGGGTCCCTGTAGATTTATATTTACCTCAGTATGTTGTTCGAGTTCATGTTTGATATCCAACGCGTACAAAGTTGGCACGAAAATGCTGCACCAAAGGAATATCAGTATCGAGAACATCGTGATGGAAGATGTCGCTGTAAGCTGAAAAAAAAGAAATGATAACTGTTACTGATCGTAACTATACGAATGATAAAGTGCTGGCCAATCCAGTCATAGTTTATTTTAAATCGTTTTAAAAAAAAAGGGAAAAACCAACTTTTCTAGTGCCACTGACTGCCAGTACCTTTAGAATTTAGAAGACAAAATAAAATCCAAAAAGGTGATGTAAATAAGTTAGGTTCGTAACAATAACTAATATATAATGATTAATAATAATAGACAAGCAACTTTGAACGGAATATCCTATATCACAAAGTTGCAATTAAATTAGTATTCACACACATCATTCAGGAAGAAAAAACTAGAAGTCACGCAATTAGAACGCAAGCATTTCAAAATACATCTTTTATACAGGTTCGGCAGGTTGCTTTTGCAGAGAAAAGGCAGCAATAAATTGTGATTACCATTTTTAAAACAATCTACAACATTAGTATAAAAAAAATATTTTTAATCACACTAACAATATTATGATTAAGTCAAGCAAGGCGAATATTTAAAAAAAAAAGATGTGACTTAGTTGAATACCTATCAGAGCAGAATAATGGGATATACTCCTCTAACATTGACCGTATATTGTAAGATGTTTTAAATTGTAATAAATAAAAAAATTACAGGCATTGATTGGGATCCAGTGTGCTTGATTGCAATCTTACCGGGACAATTTACAAATAAAATTAACCAACCATATTGAAAACTAAGAAAAGAAAGAAAATTCAAAAATAGAATTCGATTGCTTAGCAAAAAACATGGCTGACCGAAAAAAACATTTGAGTAATAGACATAATTGACCACAAATGCTGCTTGATCAATATCAACCTAATTAAGTACATGCGAGTACGTAAAGCATCGTATTTCCCCAAGTACAGTGACCAACAGTGACAAAACGACTGACGGAAATGTGATGAAATCAAACGGAAGCGGCTGTAAACCATCGGAGCGTGAATATCTATCCAGTTTGGTTACATTATATCAATGGTCGAGCACCGCGGCCTCGCGATACATTTTACCAAATTTTTTGATGACGGCTATATATGTTATTATTTGTATTAAAAACAAAATCATAGCTAGTTAAATTCCGTTTAAGAGCTAGGCACTAACAGAGATCCAACTTATTTAAAATACTTGTATTAAATACAAATACAAAAAGCAAAGTAGCTACTTTCTATTTTATATTTAAATACCATTAAAAAGCATTTTGATAACCATTTTGAACATCTCCGGGCACTAATGAAGGTCGATGCTACTGTAGTAACCACCGAACGAAGACAACCCTCTGAGAAGAGCTGGCAAGAAACTGTACAAGGCAAACCATTAAAGACATTTCCTGGACAAGCGTGTCTCAGTACGTTATAAGTTTCGTCATAACTACTTCAGGTGTGGGTCGATGGGTAACCAAGCCCAACATACGACTTGTGCCGACAGACAAGCATACGATCAACCTGATGGTAAGTGGTCACCGCCGCCTATTGACATTTGAAACGCCAAAAGCATCGCAAACGCGTTGTCGACCCTGAGACGTGAAGTTGTAAAGCCTCATGTGCCTGTAATTTGCCGGCCTCCTTACCTTTCCAACCGATACACAGCAATACAAGTGCACTACTGCTTCACGGCAGAAATGGGTAAGGTGGTAGTACTTTCCCGGACGAACTCTCTACTATTCTAATGCTTCCAATAAAATATGCCTAAAACTTAGTTTTAAATCCAGAATTTTTTCCGATTGATTCTCAATTCCCACGCCATAAATAAGGCGATAGTGTGTGACAAACAAGCAGACGTCCGTTTCGCTCCACATAACGGTACATCACTATTGACAATTGTCTGTTTACCGTCGGTTACCGCTATCCTTTAGTCTGATAATGCCCTATTGAAGGTTGAATGGTGAATAGTGACCTACTTTGGTTCGGGTGAGGTGGGTTCATACAACATTACCCCTAAAAGCAGCGCCTGACAGAAACTATTCAATATATTTATGGGTGCAATGAGCTACAGTTTTAATGTTGAATGTTGCTGGTTTTGAGGTGAGATAGCCAGACTGCTACAGGCTTGCTACACATCTTAGTGTGGCCGGCTGTTCAATATGTCTACTGTAGTGTAAAGATTTATATATGGATATTTTCAAATTAAAGGTCTAGAGCTCTGGCTATTATAATGGGGATAATGGGCGAGAAGATATGTTATGCAAACTATACCATAGTCAATTATCTAGAACTAAGCGTGGAAGAAATTTGATAGGTAATGCACTGTGTCTTCCAGCATAGAATAGGACCAACACATATTCAATCCCATGGGATTTGTAAGAGGCATAAGAAATACAACAGGGGACGGGCAGCAGCGTCCATCTGAGGAACACCGTACTATGGGCACCATCCCGCTTGCCTCGCGTGGTGATTATTTAAAGCCTTATGTTGCCCAATGTTCAGCAGTGTACACCCCTGGGCTGATATGATGATGATGAGATTAGTAATTACCACTTCCAATCTCAAAGTGAATCATACTAACTCCTTCACCTTAAAACCATTTCTAGATTTATTTGTGTTTGGGGTCGATAATTAGATTTGCTGGCATCAGAATTGTTGCCAGCTATTCTTATGGCCTGGCTTAGAGTGAAAAATATTTTTCAATTAAATATTACGAGAGAACATCTATAATGTCATTAAGACGAATTGTGAATTGCATTAGTGCAGTGCGGGAACAAAAGGTAAGTAAACGACTTGGTAATTACAAATTTTTAACATACTAAACATAAAAGAAATATTTTATAACTTGTACAAGAACAAGATAAATAATTGTTTCATAACTTGAAGACGAGTGTGAATTGCACGGTAGTATTATTTGAACCACAACATTGTAATGAAATAACGAAAACAAAATCTCAAAAGCCAATGATTTAAGGTTTCTCAAACTCTTTTATGGTCAATAGATTGTGAGGTATGCGTTTCTAAAGTCAATACGTGAGTTAGAAAATTCTAAAAGAAATAGATGTTTGTATTTCTATAACTTGCTACTTATAACCCTACGAACTGTCTGATATGCTCTTAGCTGGGGCTCGATTCTGTAAGGAAAATGACACTAACTCGAAGATGTTTCGTCGCGGCCTCCGTGCTCTGTCTCTTTCGCTAACTACGCTAATACTACAAATCACGTGAGAGATAAGCTCTCCGAGGCCTCCGTGAAGCTGGTTATTGTTTATTTGGCATTATTGATATAAATTATTACTATATTACAGTTTTTAACGCGCAACTACACTACATCAAAGTACGGATATTTGGCGATCAGGGGTTTTATAAATTAATTTAAAATAAGTTTTAAAGCATCAAAACCGATACCACAAACACATCCTCACTTATAGCATTGCTGGTAATTTAAAGTGAGATCAGCTACAACGACTAGGAATTACACCATATACAACACGCGGGCCCAGATAAAATCGGTGAATTTTAAACGCATTGAATTGATTTCTCTCGTGTTTTCCCTCACGCTTGTGGTGACATAGAAACAAAATAGGCAGCAGTGTTGGCGGCAGGGTCTTACACTGACGGGTTAACCAATACTTCTTGAACATTTCAAGAAACAATTTCGTCAAAAACAGTTTGTAATACATTTTTGTCGGTACATTGTGGTTCTAGGTAAGGCCCAGTAACTTCTTCCCTTTATCTGGATATTTGGCAATGCCGGTCTAATCCCAAACTAAGCAGAGCTCTTACTTTGGAATCCAGATAACTGATAAAAATACTACACATTTTTTTTTTCTAAATAATATAGAACATACGCTAATATTTAATACATATAAAGACACACAACAAAGAGACATGTTTGTCCAGAGCAGGAATCGAACCCAGCATAGTATCTAGCCACCAGGCCTAATAGCCTGTTAATCTGTATATATCTTATATATTATTATACAAAAAAGGGTTCCTTTGACACACCGTAACCAATTCACCTCAAAACTACTGAACATATCGGATGGGACTGCTACAATTCGACGCAGAATATTTCGTAGATGGTTATAGGCTACATATGATATCGATAAAAGCGGGTGAAACCGCGGGTGCAGCTAGTTATTAATATAAATAATATAATATACCTGCACATAATCCACAGTGACCAGCGCACAAGCAAGCTGCTCCCAGCACAATGTCCAGTGCGATGACGCCGCGCTCCCGTCGCGCCGGTCAGCCGTCACGCACTACGACCTTATTGTTTGTGGACACAATCGGTATGCATGTCCATTGTCCATGGTGTCACGTTAAAAAATCAAAATTTTAGGTTTAGTCCCGTGGAGGGCACTAATGAAGGTCAAAGTTTATATATTTTACCCGTTGAAGCTGTTAAAGTCATAACCTTTAATGTCACATTCATTCGAGTTCTAGTTATAAAATGATTGTCTATCTCGGTTTAATTTATAGCGAATATCTATACTTCGAGGCGTTAATTACAATAAAATCGCCCAAGTGTGAGTCTGGCTTGCATACGAAGGGTTCTGTACCACCATACAATATTTAACAAAACTCCGTAAATTGCATATTTCTTGTACCCTTTAAATTCTAACCATATTTTATGCTCATTATGTGTTATTATTACTTAATCACTATACATATTTATAAGGTGAAAACACTGTGAAATTTAATTGAGACGCGGGGGAGCTAATTACTTATATTTAAAACAGAGATTTAGATACTTTGGCACATAGATAGAACATATCGTAGAATAACATATTGGCTATTTATCCCGGAAAAACGTGACTTCTCTCGGGAACGCGGGGAAGATCTAGTAAGTCATACTGATATGACAGGCCAATTGGCTTGGTGGTTAGCGACTCTAACTGCCAAGTCGAAGGTCGCGGGTTCGAATCCCAATTAGGACAAACATTAGTGTGCATGAACATGTCTGATTATTCTGTGTCTGGGTGTAAATATCTATATAAGTATGTATTTAGAAAAAAAGTTGTATATGTAGTATACCAGTTATCTGGTTTCCATAGTACAAGCTCTGCTTAGTTTGGGACCAGATGACCGTGTGTAAACAAATATCCCAGGATATTTATTTTATTTGATATCTATGACGGTGCATGAGTTACAGCCCTGTGACACAGACGGACTATCTGTAAATTCCTTTAATTAAATATGGTAAAACTACAACATACATATTCCAATCGTCATTATTTTCATTGGCAGGTGGATTAGCAAATGGAAATGCTTACAAATAACTGTACCCATTAAATATAAAGGTTTTTCAACAATCTGAACGCGTATGCGTGTCGCCTGTCGCAAAATTAAACCACGCTCACTAGTCATCAACGACAAAAATGTGCTTTTAATTATTTAACGAATTTAGCATATTTGACCTTTGAACAAAGCACATACGTTACCTACTATAAGGATGCTATTAAGCCATATCAGACTGTATTACGATCACAATAAATTCCACATTACTTTCCTTGATAATATGCCTGAGATAATAAAATAAAACAAATTAATTAGTAGATAAACATATAATTATGAAACTTTTAATACTATTATTGTTCACTTTAAAATTAGCGAAATGAAAATTAAATGCAACTCATTTGAGGATTATAAGAAATGTGTTATATAAATAAACGGAATTGTTACAAACGAAATCATACTGTATTACGTTGAAATAAGAGTTCCTTCAGAACGTTTTAATATACATATAAATAAGGCATCATTAGCACTAAAATTACGCGAAAGCTAATTCAGAAACTATCGTCTATTGTTTATGTAAAATGTTTTTAAGAAACTCGAATTGTAAACAATCAGTTCGTATAAACGAGATTTCCTTGATAAAATCACGGATTTATAAACATTTTTTTATCCATAGAAACACTATATACAAGCATGCTTAATAAATTTCGAACTAAATCGGCCACAAGCAAATATACTGTTTTTTTGGTATCGAAAAAGTAGGTACTGATCATCTAGAAACATCTTGTTTCATTATTAGACGAGATTTCTACTTTAGTTTGTGACCTTACTTTATAAAAATATTTTTCATAAACAACAATACACGAGTATCATGATACATCCAAGCTTGTTTTTAATACGGTGTTTGCGTATTTGGGAACAAAATCGAGTGCAAAAAGTGTTTTTACCAGTGCTGAAAACTCGATGGCCTTGATTGTGATAGCATAGAATACATCAAGGGGATCATTATTTTCAAAAATTTTGTTCCCGCTTACTATATTAATTTTAAAATTAATAACCACTAAATAAGGTTTATTCTTGCATGGCCATCTGCCCGGGTGCTGCGGGCTCTTTGCCGCCCAACTTCTTGGAGCCAGAGACGATGTCGTCAATCCGGAGGAGCAAGATAGCTGTTTCAACTGCTGTTTTGTATACCTGGAAGAGATTTATTGTAAAGTTAATATATATTCCAAAATCTATTGAAAAACATTAATTGATTTTTGTGATTCCTACAAAGCACTCTGAATGTCATTACATTTCAGGAGCATTGCACCTCAATTTAATTGACTTATGGTCTAATCCATATAACTTCTCTTTAACGGTTAGTTAAAAATGTCATAGATAAAGTCTTATCCCTGTTCCATAACAGACTATAGTATACTGAACAACTAGAGAAATATCTGACTCTCCCATTCTAAATCCCGATCCGTAGAATCTACGACCGAATCGGTATGTCGGCATGGGATTTTTTATACCGTACTGCGGAATCCAAATTACATGAATATCTCTTTGCCGGACTTGTTGCAACGAATTCCTGCGGCGCGACATTCACCACTTGCTCCAATATGTCACGCCAATCTAGAAGACCTCACATGTGGGTAAATCGTGCCGATAAGTAATGAGCTAAGTGTACCAACCTGCAGTTTAACAGCGAGTGGTTCCCAGATGCCCTTGACTGCCATGTCGACGATCTCGCCGGTCTCGCCGTCGATGCCCACAGTGTGCGAGCCGCCCGCGCCGGCCGCGTGGCGCGCTCGCAGCGCCGTGAGCGTGCGGATGGTGTTCGCGCCGCAGTTCTGCGCCAGCGTGCGCGGGACTATTTCTATAATCCACCAAACAATTGTTGTAATAGGGATTAGAGTGGTTTGAAGAATTGAGCCTCTTTCGTTCTCTTGCATGTTTGCTCCGTGTTATAACTGAACTACATTTTATCATGGAACAAGACCCGCAGTAATTAATTATAATAAAATTACAAACAGTTTTTTTACACAGAATGAATGTTTGAAAAATAAAGTTTTTAATAAACGATTCATTTTGTATAATGGATAAAAAGAACAGCTGTGTTTCAAGGTCGATCGTAAAAACCCTCATGCCAGTTTTGTTTCAAATAAGACATATGAATATCCAAGAACACCTGAAACTATTCTCATTTTACAAAGGCAGAGGTATAGTTAGTTCAGACGTTTACCACAAGATGGCGTTAACGAACTTACCCTACCGATATTCGTGAATTATTTTATTTATTTGTGAGAATGAACAATGAAAAACTGATATACTACATTCGAATTACATAATTGTATAGTTAATTACTTCAAGACACAAAACAAGCAGCCATGTTCATTCACACAAGTGTTTGTCCTGGGTGGGAATCGAGCCCACAACCTGCAGCAAAACTATCAAGGTGTCTAACTACCTCAACCCGTCAATCTACTTTAAATTACATCTTGCACAAATTATAATTTATTGTATTATGATACAAAATACTATGTTTTGGGTTGTTACTAAAACACGACCAAGCAGAAACCACCTAGGTAGGAAGAAAAAATACTTTACCTGTATTCACAAAGTTCTGGGAACTAGATTTTATATTTAACCAGTATGGTGGCCTAGGAATAATAAGACTAACCGAGAGCATGTGCGACCGCGCGGTATGGAGTGTTGTGTGCAGCGTTGGCGGCCAGCGCCTGCGACACCGCCATCTCCACCGCGCCGCCCCCAGCCACTAGGCGCGGGTTCAGCACCTTCAACAAATCAACTACTTAGTGAATATTACAACATTTTATTGACATGAACAATAACTTGTTGTAAAACGAAAAATATTCGTTATATATCAGATCGAGAAGTCATTGTGGTCACAATCAATGCAACTTGATTACTGAGGTTAGTTAAATAATAATTTGTGTGCAAATATACCCATGAAAACGTGAATTAAGTTCGAGAAACGTTTAATGTATGGAATAATTTTAGTAAGCTTCAGTGATATTTACATACAAAAAGGACCGCAGTAAAATAATGCTTCTCTGTGTCAAATATAGAAAATAAACATTTATATTTCTTTTATTGACACAATAGGCATCATGAACTGATCTATATCTATTATGCAAAGATTGGCAAGGACCAGAGGTATTGTCTCTTAACTTTTCGACTTCGACTTTTTTCTTTGCTTGGTATTTAAATTGTTCTATATCTTGTATACAATAAAGAATATTCAATCACATTAACAACTCAATAAAGGGTTAAATGAAAGCATTATTTATCCTCTTTACTACGTACCCTGAAGAATGTATAATCAACTTCAGAGATATTTAACTAGTAGTTTTAAGCATGCAATCAAATAACATACCAAATTCTTAGCGACGTGTAAAGCATCCTGTAGATTCCTCTCGATTTCATTCAAAATATCCTTTGAAGCTCCACGAAGTAATATTGTGCATGCCTGAAAATTACAAATAATATTATGGCAAGGGTTTTTGTGACTGAAAGTGACTTGTTAAGAAGTGAATATAAACTCCATGTTTATATTACCCTAGCAGCACTATAAATTATTCTCCCTCAGTCATTTAATTCTATTATAATAATATTTATGCTTTTCTTATGCATACTATTGAAAATTTACTTAATGACATATTTTTTATTTATTTATTTATTTTTGACGCGACTACACAACAGCCGCAGATAAGCTTTACAAATTTTTGTAAGTGTATGATTTTAGAAGCATATTTTTTTTCCAAATAATTCATAAAATTGTTGGGCACTTATTAAAGTTACTTTAGTTATGTTAAAGTTACTAAAGTTACCGCGGCCTCGAAATTTGCGGGCTCACTGCTCGTAATTTGACCATAATACCATTAATCAAATTAAATTATCATAAAATAAAAAATATTTTTACAAACAGGAGAGAAAATGATACATGACTATTCTGTATGTATTATTTATTAACATATCACTACATAGTATAAAACAAAGTCGCTTTCTCTGTCCCTATATCCCTATGTATGCTTAAATCTTTAAAATAACGCAACGGATTTTGATGCGGTTTTTTTTAATAGATAGAGTGATTGAAGACGAAGGTTTTTATGTTTAATACATGTGACATCCCACGGGAATGCGGGTAAAACCGCGGGGGACAGCTAGTATATTATAAGCAATAGAAAGTCCACAAAAAGAGTACATAAAAATGGCGAAAGAAAAAAAAATCTATTTGTTTTGCTGCTATGTGGTTTTATCAAACTCACCTTAGGGTTCTTGCATTCGGTGATGAAGGAGAAGTATTCATCTCCCATCTTCTTGACCTCGAACCGTCCGGCGGCGGTGCCCACGTCGGATTCGCGCAGCTCCTCCGTGCGGTTGACGATGGTGGCGCCACACGCACGCGCCAGCCGGTTGTTGTCGGTCTTACGCAGTCTGTCATTACGTACACCAAGATCATTATAAATAGTAAGACATTCAATATCATCACGCCCATTATCATATCAAAAGAGGTAGGCCGTACTCGCCAGGCTTAAGTTTAGTAGTACACCTATGTGACACCAAAGATTTATTTAAGTCCTGACATGACATTTTAGTTGACTTAAAAGTTATTCTTTATTTTTAAAGAAATCGTCAAATCTGCTCCTGCATCGTTTAATAGTTTAATCCTTTGTCGACAGAGGGATGTACATGTGCGTTAATAACGCAATGTAATAATAACCCCTTTTAAAAATAATGTATGTACCTGCGAATAGCAGTGATGCCGGCCTTGATGAGGTAGTGCTGCGCCAAGTCGGAGACTCCCTTCTCAGTGAAAACGATGTCTGGCTTCAGAGCGATGATGTCCTCGCACTGTCGCTGCACGTGCTCCTCCTCTAGTTGCAGCAGTTTTGTGAAGTCCTACACATGATAATAACATTTCTGCTGTTAACCACAATAAAACAGATTTTAGGAATATATATTTTATGGCAACAGAATACAAAAACTATTTGAAATGGTGCAGTTTCTATGTAACAAAACAAATATGATTTTATGTTGATTTCTTTTTATTACTAAATGCTTTGTTATTCCCATATCATTCCAATTTCAATCCATAGAATTGGGTTGCAACTTTGGTAAGTAGACATGCGCTCGCCTGTCAAGGTTTCTAAATAAGGACAACCATTTTAATATAGGTAGCGCGTGAGTCGTCGCATAAAATTACAGACAACAGGAACAAAGCCGCGTGCAACATCTAGTTATAAATATAGCTGTTTACCTGTTCCCCAAGAATCTCAATGTTGGTCTGGCTCTCTCCCTTCTTGTACTCGAGCGGGCAGTCGAGCAGTATGATACGCGGGTTTTCGATGTACCTCCTCATCTTGGGATGTGTCACATCCTTGTTGAACATCACGCCGGTCAGTACGCGGGACTCTTCGATTGTGCCACCTGGGATTTTCTCAACTTTGGCATAGCTGGAAGATTTCATAAATGTATGATTGTATTGAAGTAAATTTAATAAATTCTGCGCTTTTGTTTAATGGTAATTGGTAATGAATTACAATTAACACAAAAAGTAATGAAGGGATTAGGATGGACAGGAAACACGGCACATTGATAGCTTATAACCTGGAATAACATGTCGGATACTTTTTGTTTTGGGAAAAATTTACATCTCTTGATAATGGGGTGAAATCGAAGGAATCAGCTAGTCCTATAAGAAGCCTAAACTTGAGCACTTATCCAGCAGTGTTTCTGCACCTGCACTTAATAAGCAGTACCCATTCTACTCACTTCACTACTCATTCTGAGATGGGTGACCAAACACAAGCCATAGTACAAAAATCTAGTGACAGTTGAAAAGGGAAGAAGAGCTCAGGCGGGGATATACATCAACATAGTGTGTAAGGCTTGTGTTTGTGATGGAAGATAGTTAATTACATGTACATTTGTTTTAGTCAGCCTAAAATGGCTAAATTAGTCTCAGATGGCTTTGACATCCTAACACAAGGCTATGCCTTGGTGACTTATGAGAATAAATACTCACTTTTTAATATCAACTTCTACTCTTCCATTTTCATTGATGGTGACAGTGTTGACAGCATCAAGAGCAATGTCCACAGCAAGATCAGCCCAACGCCCAATATACTTTGTACCAACACAGGAACGGATCTAAAAGAAAACTGTACATTAACTTCTCTCATCTTTAGCCATTTACATGACTATATGAAAATCATATCCTTCTATATATATAAAAATGTTGTTGGTTTGTGTATGCTTCAAAAACTCAAAAAGATCTGCACCAATCAAGCTGAAATTTTAGCATGATATATAATCTGCAAGGATTGTTTTTATCTATTTTTTGCATCAGTCACATAGCCCCAACCGTCATTGTTTTGTTTCTCTTTTTTCAACCATTTAATCACAACGTGCCACAGCGAAGTGTGGCAGGGTACAGCTAGTATTCATATAAATATCAATAAAATGAGAGATATCATTTGAACAGATAATCAATGATATTAATGTCAGAAGTGTTAAGGTGTAGACACAAGCTTTAAGCAAAGAAGAATGGTTGATTGTGAATAAACATTATTTTATAGCACTTTGCTTCATTGCTGGTGTTAGCAGCAGATTGTAACTGAAATTTTGATTGCTTCAATGTGTAATGCTATGTAATAACTAATTATATAGATATATATATGTATAATTGTCAGTTTGCATTTATATTTATTATTATTTAATTATTGGCAGGCAGTTGATTCAACTGATAAGTGCCTATCCTGTTGTTCTCTTCTAGTTCTACTCTTCGAGATGCTTGTCATGTCAGTTTTAGAATTGATTAACATTTTGGGCTGTTACAATGTCTTCTAGGAGCTTATTCCACGCTTTGACCACTCTGTTGTTTAGGAAATATTTGTGAGGATTGTTGTATGAGAAACTAGTGCTCAAATTGACACATGCTAGTAAATATCTTGTAACACTTAAAATATTAACTGAGAAATGAACTCACCACTTCCTTCAGCTTATCTCTGTCATTTAAATCAATGGGTATAGAGATTTTATCCTGCAGAAGTTTGACGGCATCTTCAAGAGCTTGTCTGTACTCTCTGATAATCACTGTTGGATGGATGTTCTGTGTCAGGAATGTCTCAGCTACAGCCAGCATCTCTCCAGCTAGGACTATGACTGAGGTGGTGCCATCACCAACCTGTAAATTATTATATTTATTGGAATGATTTCCACTGATGTTTAAAGATTTGATGTTTGGATATCATAGATTTATAATTGGGTGTTCAATATTGCCAACTGATTGATCACTGACACACAAAAGAATCTATGTGGGAGTATGACTTGAAAGGGAATCTGTAATGCTTTTTATATTATTCCATGGTCAAGTATACATGAGAGTGGTTGAGCAAATGCGTAGAACATAATTTGGATTAAAAGAATGGAACATATTAAAATATTAGTAAATACTTAGAATTCTAACCTCTTCATCTTGTGTCCTCGCAATTTCTATCATAGTTTTAGCCGCTGGGTGCTGCACAGTGATCTCTCTGAGGATGGCATTACCGTCGTTGGTCATCACTATCCCGCCCATCGGGTCCATGAGCATTTTCAACATAGCCTGGGGTCCGAGGCATGTTCGAATAACGTCCGCTATTGTCTAAAATAAACACAACATACAACATTTTAACAGCTTGAACGAAGCTACATGGTGAAAATAGAGTATACTAAACATTTTTTACTAATATTTACCTTTCCAGCACTAATATTCTCAAGTTGAACTTTCCGGCCGGAGTCACGTTTTGTATTTTGGCCTGAAATAGTGAATCACTGTTGTAATAAAAAGTTGCTTTTTAAGCTAATTGACATATTTGGAATGTAAATAACTTACTCAGAACTAAGATTGGTTGTTGGCCGTACATATTTGTGATATTAGATGAAAATTTTTTCGTGAATCAAATTATTTCTTCGAGAAAATCGACGAAATTTTAAAACGACTCACGAAAATCGCGTGGTGACTGAGGTTGCCACAATGAAAAGTACTATCTTGGTCACAGATGAATAATAATAAATTAAAACTAAATTTATTTATTATGTTGTGCTTTATTTAAGTATTGATACCACGTCTATAAGTGAAATAATCAATATTTTATTGATGTGAAAGCTTATTTAGCATCGTTGTAATTAAAACTCGAAGAATCGAAAACGTAACACAAAAAAATACTATCATAGATCTTTTGGGTTTTGCCTGCGATAGAATGAGTTATTTTTCTTTAAGGAGTGAAAGTTTCACCTCTGAAAGTGTCAAATCTACACATTTTTGTTTTCTGCGTTATTTTATATTAATAAACCAAGAAATATTACCATGACTCACACGCATATGATATCTTATTATAATCATTCATAGTAACTCTGCCTACTGTAATAATAATAATGTCTGACAACATTAAACAAAAAGTGTCACAAAAAGAAATGTCAAAGGCCCAAGAGTAAAGGGTTGCTACGTGTAAAAAAGGACGTAATATTGGGAGTAAAGGACATCAAGTAAAGAAATTTCTGATATATAATTAATATACATCTCTTTATATATATATATATAATACCTTTTTTATTCTCATAACACTCACCGCATCTTGATGCAGTTCCTCTCCTCGGCGAGTATTGGTGATAGTAGTGACATCTCTTGTCAAATGTAATTATCTAAGCACATTCTAAACTAAACATAGCAATAGTACCTACTGAATAATATAGATAGGTTTTCTACCTGTTCAACTTATGGAGTTCAACTGATAACCTAAATTTGTCGGAATCTAATAGGCTCGTTTAAACAGCTAAAAGTGTTAAATAAAATCGAACCCTATATCGTTATAATAAGGTTCTTCACTATACAATTAACCATTGATTCAAAGGTACTTGTCTTAAAAGCAATAAAGATGATTCGATGAAGATTTTCTATGAAATTTTTAAATGTAAAACGAAAATTTGTGATCTCGACAACATTATCTATTTATTATCTATTTATATATTATCTATTGATTTATACGATCCCGATCTAAAATCGCAAGATTGAAGTAGAATTTACGTGTATTAAAATTACTATCAAAAGGTTCATCAATCCATGGATTTTTGATCGGGATTGCAAATTAATTTTCGCAGTTAGTCGTGGGTTCGATCCCACGTAGAAAATATAATTATATTTTCGTGAGAATATGTGTCATGATTGTTTTGTTTTGTGTAAATTCTAAAATTATTATTTTACATGCTTATAGGTAAAAATCAATCCCTTTTTCCCTCAGTCACGCCATAACTTAAGGACGACTTTACGGAATTAACGAATTACGAATCTAAATATTTTAATTGATGCGTCATAATTAGAAAATTTCAGAAAAAATTACGATTATTTTAATTTCGCGCGTTTATCAGTTCGCGCACTACAGATCTCCGGAGCGGGGTTGAAACCGCGGGGAACAGCTAGTATAATGTAAATACTAAATCAACGATTCTGTAAATATATGTACCTACATCGTCTACACAAGTTCAAAATGTGTACACCAATACAATTTTTTTATTCCCTAACTTTCAGTAGTTTCTCATAGATTATTAGTACACGCATTACTTAGGATATATCGTAAATGTGAAGATGTAAGAATAGATGATACCTACTACATATTTGAAAGGCACAAATAATATCTCTTTACTTAGGTACTTAGATTGAAATATGGGTACCTACTCATATGCTCATAAAGTTAATATTTACCATTTTTTCGACAAACAATCCTCAAATTACTTTTTGATGTTTTACCTTCTAATTACGTCGGAATATTTTCTAAAGCTTTCCAAACAAAACAAAATCAAATATTTGGCAATGACTATAGTCTGTCTACTATAAGAACTCCCTTTTGAAATTTGAGAAAGTCATTGAAAAATCAACTTCATTTGTTTAGAAATAGATTCAGCTATTGACCCCACATTTAAATATATGATAACCTAAATGCACCTTATCTCAAAGCAAAAGGGTAAATTTCACTATAACATTCTCAAACGTCAAAGGGGACTTCTTATATTAGACAGATTATAACTTAGGGGACATCTAGCACAAATAAATATCATGTTAAACCTTAAGCTCGTTATATTAAAATGATTTTAATAACTTATTAGTGGTTTCCTAGGGTAAAGGAAGTAATAAAATATTCAAATTATGTGATACTTTAATTTATGGATTTGATACATCGACAATACAAATACAATCGAAATATGGATACACGTGGTAATAAATAAGATTAAATATATTATTAAGCTTATCATAATTAAAATTATTTTATTTTTACAGACTAGAAATTGAGATACATTGATATAAACAGTTACTGACATAATTATATAATACATTTTAAACATATTTGATAACTACTTTTACTTTAATAAATTATTTAATAATTTAACCCAAAATCATATATTTTACGATAAGCAATACTAATAATAAAGTATAATGTATGTAATTATACTTTATTTTCTTTATAGGTTCGGTAATAGGTTTAGAGAGAATTTGTAAGAACAATTGCTTATTTTAGGCTTCATAACATTGATATAAGAAATAACATTGAATACCTATATGAAAGCATATCTACACAATGATCATGCCTAAAAAGGTTATAATACTATACACGGTAGATAATGTTATCAAATAGCCTCAATAGAACAGAATCTTCACAAACACGTTTAATTTTCAATTGTCAACAGATATCATCGAGTGCAACTGGATCATTGCCAATTGGATAAGAGTTCTACTCATGGATGAGAACTGAATATAAAAACAGCCGATACTCCAATTCGACGAATACATTAAAACGTATCCACCCTTAATTACAAACTTGGTGGTAAAAGCTGTAATTATCGACTCAATTCATTTTATGAAATTGCATGCTGGGTCAAGATTACACATTGATACTGGAGAAGGTGATGTCGAAATATTATTTATGCAGTAATTTTTTCAATTTATAACAGTATTTAATGTAAACGCGATAGCTTATTACAGATTAGCATTTGAAACGAATACGTATAAAAGATTATGATTGGTAAAATCTATATATTTAAGCCCTAGAATATTTTCGACATCAAAATATCTTAATCTATTATGTCATCTTCTATATCTGATGATTCAGCTTTAGTGTCTTCATCGGTGCTTAGCTTGGAATCTTTAATATCTCGACAAGAGTGAAGATTCTCATACACGCTTTTCAGATTCCTCATAATGTATGAAGTGCCATTGATTTTACCCGGGGACCTATTTGAGCCGGTGTCAAAATACTTGCTCGGTCCATCGACTGATATACTCCCGGAACGAACGGGTACGGAGAAAGCCGACACATGCCGAGGTCGCTGAGCCAAATCTCTGCCCAAACGCTTGTCCAACCCAGGGTCTTCTGGGCGCACTTCTTGGCTAACATTCGTTTCGATACCCTCAGCTAAAGCACGCTTCCTGTCATAGATATGACCAGATACACGCAAGTCAATGAAAAAGTTGAGTGGATCAACTCCAAATTGGGGATTGTAAAGTGGTGGATACCACATAGGAGGGGGTGGTGGAAGTATTAGGTTTGATTGAGGAACTGAAGCAGTTTCTGGAAGAGTTCTCCCAACGCAAGGCGATGGTTTAGGTAGCTCTTCAGTACCGACGTCAACAAACGACGACTGCCGACCCAGTGGGCTAGGGCTGCCACTCGACTTAGCCTGCTCCACTTTGGGTGACATTCTCCTCGGCGATGGCTCACGAACCCTCGAGTGCTTCTCCACCGTCAATTCTAATGGAACTTCGGGTCGCGTCTCTGGCTCTTTCTTTTCCTCTTCTTGTTTAGGCCAATCACGTCTCCAATCATTTTCATTTTCAGCGAAGTATTTGTGAGTTCTGCGCTTAAAGCGCCGATGGTAATGTGGCGGTCTGCACCCGTGCCTAGCGTTGACGAAAGACCTCAGCATTTCGCTGAAGAAGAAGGCATGGGGCTGCAGCGGTAACGCGCTGTAGAGGTAGGGCGGTGTGGCTGCTAAAAGTCGTGAAACCAGCTCAGTGTTGCGTAACTCCCTCACGTGTGTTTTCTGTGGGTTATCTGTAGGGGGTTTTTCTTCTTGCACCGAATTCATTTCCTGAAACAAAATATTCATGTCGTCACAATCGAAATCAATCTGTAAATGAGCGAGCAGCAACCCTCAGGGAATCGGTATCTCGGTATGAACGAGATGAGATGCAAGAGTGAATGGGGTGTTTTGAGACATTTACACTTTCAGATCTTAAAAATGTTTTTATATCATAATTGTTGAACGAATTTTAAAATGCAAGTATTTAATTGTGTATAGTGGGCTAGTGGCCTAGACAGCTTAGATAGACCAGATGGTTTTTTTTATATTAAAAACTACTGCTAAAAAAATATTACAGGAAAGTATAAAACTATGGATCCGTAATTTCACATTCATAATTATAGTTAAATGAAATACCGAGCTTCAAATCTTCGTATCTTTCATTTTGTTATTTTACATTAGGTTTTTCTTAATAAACTGTTTGTAATAGGTACAAATTAAGCCAAATCAGTTTAGACGATCCTATTGTAATCTTTATAACAAATACTTAAATAATGTCGACATTTTCAGTGTAAATTAAGAGGTTTTAATAACAAATGTATATAAATGGTTTTGTTCATTGGTTTCCTTTGTTATCTTATTATTTTGTTGATTCTTGGTGTCATACACGCATTTTGTTTTTGTTTGATGTATGTCTCCTGTTCTGTGATCTCGATGTATATAAATTAGTGTTATTTTATTGAACTCCAGGTTGGCTTGTATTTTATGTGTTGATTTTTTTATTATTTGTTATGCACGTGTATGTTTCCTTAATGAGAAACAAAACACGCAATGCCTAGATAGATTTCTCAGTCTTACTATAAAGAGTATGTAATTTGAATATAGAAGCAGCCGTCTCGTGGTCGTCCCGTCAAGTTTTAGAGCGCTCTGAGGCCTAGTACCTCAGAGAGACACTCGGTCGGTGATTATCGCGGGCTCTCCGTCCACGAACAATGCGTCTGACGCCATTATGCCTAAGTACTGCACTTGTACTCAACAGAGATGAGATTTTATTATGTAACATCGCGAGATACCTACAGGATATCATTATGGGAAATATAAGTTTTATTGCTGTTATATTGCAGTTTGTTACTCTAACTGAGATGAATTTAATTTATCTTACACATATTTTTATTTTCCACTTTTTTTTATAGATATATAGTATAGTGGTACAAATTCTAGAAGTGAGGTTACTGCACCAATTTGGTTTTTTTTATAAATGCTTTACGCCATAAGTCGGTGTTCGATGCACACCAAATATAAACATTTTGTATAGATGTGCATACATTTCTGTTTATTTTTACTTATTTCTAGCTCAGATAAAAAAAAATTATGGTAGAGCTTTCTGTCTAATTTAGGATTAGATTCCCGTATCTGAAGAATGCCAATATAATATCAATATTAGAGAGTCATTATAAATTTTTATAACCATAATATTTCGGAAAATCTGATTTAGATTTTCGGATATAAACCTATATATTTATTATGCAGAATAAAATAAGTATAAAAAAAAGTTAAACTGTATATAATTTTTACCAATAGATTTAAAAAAAACAATAGCTCCCCAAGTCTTATTGATATGTTCTTTAGTCAAAATAGATCTTATTACATACGAGTAGATGATAATTGTAACCCTCCGTGCGTATGTCCTCACACGAGTATTGTATCAATATCCGTTCTATTTTTGAATTCAAAAATTCTCAATTTATGCACAAGTCGTTATGTATACGCATATAGTGATATAATACATTCGCAATGTCGGTTCGTCTGTCGACATCGATTTTTCAGTTCATCGCTGTTTTATTGGCAATATTCGAATGACGCCGATATATCCGCATTCGGATAGCTCGCTTCGGATTTGGTTAGTTTTTTTTTCCCTTTAATACGAAACATTTCTGGGTAGTTTATTTGTTGTGGTTTGTATGATTCTTTTTCGGTGTACTCGCATTTTCATCCACCGACTAGGTCTTTTTGATAACTTCTTTTTGTTTTTTTATGTCGACGTGATATTGGATTTGGCATGAAAGTAGATAAAAAACTATATTACAGCATAGGATATCCTACTTATTGCTATAAACGCGAAAGTTTGTAAGGATATATGGATATCTGAAGGAGCTAGTAAGCTATATAAAATAAGGTTTCTAATTCATTGAATCCAGATCAAAAGACAGATACTCACGCACACATCGATAAACCCCCTATGATAGGAATTAAATGACACATTAACATATCACCAAGTTTGAAGTGAAAGCGATACATCGGATTTGTGTGACAATAAAGTGGGTGGAGGGGGGTGGGCGCGATGGTTGTTCACAATAAAATCAGAGTGGCGTATCTCTATTCAAACAGTTGATACGGAGCGTGAAGCGGGGATGAAATCTTACGTACGCGACGATGGGCAAACACGACGGGCTCGGTATGTGTGCCACCCTCGCGTCGCTCACTCACCACACACCCTGTCTGTATTCATAATGAAACGTACTTGTACCGTTCAAAAAGTATGTCATAATTTTATCGATGTCGATTTATTTACTCTCATTAAATATTGTACTGAACTAGCAGCTGTCACTCGGTTTTTCCCGCAATCAGAAAGAGTTTTTTTATTCTCCAGGAATTAATAGTTTTCAATTAATCCAGTGCCTACGTATTAAATGGCTATTATAATTATGATTATTTTGGTATACTCTTTATGTTGGGTACGTAATCAATATCATCAGACTTTATTGATGAAATAGAAATATTATTTATTTATGTAAGTATATGAATGCTCTTAAGAAATACTTAGTCGAAAAAGTACGTGTACCTACTTACGTAATTATAGATCGACGAATTTAAAAAAAAATCATTTATCTGTAACAACTTTTTTTTTTCAGTCTACCGAACAAGCCACAAACATTTTATTTACAACCAATAAAACAGAAATCGCTGCAATTTCGTCTTTATTCCTTTGAATAATTGAATTGATAAACGGTAAATAATATGGTCGGTGAGGTGTGCCTCGTCACACGGCAGCGAACGTTAATTTCCATATTAAAACCGTCACAAAGGAAGCAGATTCAAAAACCACGTCGGCGGCAGCGCCAGGGTGGTAAAAGAGTGGTTGTAGAACCGCGAAAGGTTGGATGCGCCAATTTTTATAGCATTTAGTCTGCTCATTACATTTAAATTGTTATTATAGTACCGTAGTAGTTTTTTATATAAGAAGTTGTGCGCATTTGACTGGATCTCACCTGATGGAAAGTGACGATGCAGTCGAGGATGGTACACGCGGAATCAAGTAATGCCTATTCACTCCTGCCCTTAAGACTCCTAGATTGTATGAATCGGGAAAAACTGATTATTATCAGAAGAAGTAGAGCTCTAAGTGCAGAGTATGCCCGGGGAAGTAGTACCTTACCCATTTCCGCCGCGAAGCAGTAGTGTAGTACTGTGTTTCGGTTAGAAATGTACGCGGGGGCGATGAAATTACAGGCACTTTAATTTCAAGTCCCAAGATCAAAAACGCATTATCAATGCGACTGGTGTTGCAAATGACCATGGGCAGCCACTTGCCATCGGGAGGACCGTCTACTTGTGTGTTGGTCTATAAGGCATAAAAAAAAAATTATATATGGCACAAATATCTTTCGATATCATTGATAACTTAATACACAGCAGTATAATAAAGTATTAAGTAAGTCGGTAGCATAATATATATATATATATATAACGTTATATAACGTTCCATTGCCGCATCCAAGTAACAGAGAGCTGACATCAGGAGCACCACAAACAATATTGCGCTCAGATACCGTCGAGGTATGATAATCGCGTCAAAACGCACGTGAAGTGCCGCTGGCTGGGAGGGCTGAGGGGAGAGGGTGGAGGGAGGTGCTAAGCCGATGACGGCTTTAAAACGTACCCGATTATCCAACTGAGTGTACTTTCAGTCTGGAAGGTATGATTTATTACGCTCTGTTGATAGTCGTTTTCGAAAATTATGTCGTTGTATTCGTGATTATAATTACGATTTTTTTTGTAAATCTCGTATGCCCCAAAGGATTTAAAAAACAAAGCATTTTTCATCCAAAGAGAAATGATCTTCAAATAAAAAACCTAGTTTTTCGTTTTTATGTAAAATCCAATACGGCTAGGTAAACATGGGAGCTCGTTCGCTTTTTAGAGACCGTTGGAGCTTACAGTTTTTTTTAATGGAAAATTCGCCGGCGCTTCTATTTGAGTGACACAGATGCTTTTAGCGAGCGTGTATCGGGCCTTTAAAGTTTTTAGGCTGTTATATTACGATTTTTACGTAAATATTCCAGTATTCATGTTGACATAGTGAAATCTCTGCCTTAATTTTCGAAACGGAATCTTTTAAGCCGGTAAAATAATACATGGGCCTGATGCTGAACCAGCTAGATATACTAACTGCTTCGCCACAGATCCTGGGTTCGATTCCCACCCCAAAATTCATGTTCGTGGCTGTTTGTTTTATATTTTGGATGTAACTTATGTTTGATCATTTATTATATTGACAGGCCAGTTGGCATGGTGGTTAGCGATTCTGACTGCCAAACCGAAAGTCGCGGGTTCGATTCCCACCCAGGACAAACATTTGTATGCATGAACAGGTCTGTTTGTTCTGTGTCTGGGTGTAAATATCTGTATAAGTATGTATTTAAAAAAAAATAAGTAGTATATGAAGTATATCAGTTATCTGGTTTCCATAGTACAAGCTCTGCCTAGTTTGGGACCAGATGGCCGTGTGTAAAGAATGTCCCAGGATATTACTCGTATATCTAACTTCCATAGTAAAGCTCCGCTTAGTTAAGGATCAAATAGCCATGTATGCAGGATATTCCAGGATATTAGTTATGCTATCTAACGCCGTGCTTATAGTAAGAGAATAGAAGCAACAAAACACTATATGCTCACGAATAGGCAATAACCGATCCCGGAACTACGGTCGACTAATCAACCAGCCAACTCAGCCAGAAAGCTGAATGTTGCCAATTTCCTAACCAGATCCATCTCTCGATAACGATGGCTGTGCGATGAATGTACGAAAGGAACGAATGAGTGAATGTAATGACGCTTGAATGAACGATTGTATCTCGTTTGAGGGAATTTATGTTGTCGCAGGGAAATTAATGATGTGGCGATGTATTTGGAAGTGTCATCATTAAATCGAATTATACTTATGTTACTTTAAATAGTCTTTTTTTATTTTTATAAGCTTGTAAGACCAGTATCTCGGCATGGTTATGGTATAGCTTCAGTTGCTAGCATAATTCCCGGAGCACATGGAAAACGAATACCTATTCCCTATCTTATCCGAAGTCCAAGCTACCTTTCAGCCAACGAATAGCAAAATTGATTCAATAGAATAAGTTTAAAAACGTAACAAAGTGATAGACAGACTATTTTTTTTTTTTGGGTTTATTGAATATACTGTACAAAGCACTAAAACGTACATGTAGCCACATAACGCAAAACTCAAGGGGTTTCTCTGTAAGTGACTAGGTCGTTCGTTCGCACGAAAAAAAAATACAAAAGGACAAATTGAATATAAGTACTTTAATTTAATGTATTTTATAAATTGAAATTCGGTTTGTAGATTTACTTATACTTTGAAAGTAAACCATAGCTCACTTAAGATCACTCAGAGTAAGTAAGTAGGAAGTAAGAGAGTCTTTTTAGAGTAGTAGAGCTCTTAGTGCAGAATTCGTCCGGGGAAGTACTACCACCTTACCCATTTCCGCTGTGAAGCAGTAATGCACTTGTATTATTGTGTTTCGGTTAGAAAGGTAAGGGGGCCGGTGAAAACTTTACTTAGGATCCACAACGCATTAGCGATGCCCCTAGTGTTGCAAATGTCCATAGGCGGCGGTGATCACTACCCCATCAGGTGGACCGTGTTCTGTGGGCTTATGTGGTATAATAAAAGCCTCATTGTAATTTCAGTTATATACTTCACACGGTAGTTATGTACAATGCTTATAAATGTTTAATTAATTGTGGAGATGAAACGTTTCGTTACACGTACTCCCCTAAACATCCTAATTAGTTGTACTTTGTATTTGCGGCGTATTCTCCTTAATTAATCGAAGCCTTAACGAGTTATGGCTTCATTATCATAAGATAAAGAAGTGTTTATACTCAACATGTTGAGTAACATGTAACATATGACGTATAAAAAAACAAAAAAAAATTTGGCTTGTATGTCCTAATTTATAACTTTAATGTATTTTATTTGTTAGCGGCTACAGAAGTACACGCTTTGTTAAAATTTGAACAGTCTACCTATTACGGTTCATAAGATAGGTATATCCGCTGGCAGGCAGGCGGATGGACGGACAAACGGACGGACGTATGGAACCTTATACCTAAACTTCATACTTGTGCAACCCCTCCCTACTCTTAAAAAATCCGAGTCGTTGCACTGATTACGGAAAGGGTGAGAAAGAGTATCTACTCTCTCAACAGAAAAAAATGATTTAATTTAAGATTTACGTATTATTACATCTTTTTTTTCTGGTCAGGTGATGAAACGGCGCCATAAGCGGTCGACGCGCACTACCGGAAAGCACAGAAAACTAGGTAATAGTACAAAATTTTAAATTTATAATGAAGGTTCGGAGCCCTTAAACAAAACAACTTATTTTTTAATTATTCACCTATATCTAATTACTAGTTAAGCAAATCTAAGAAATACATTTTAATGATATGAATATTGTCTCATATTTTAGTAAGCATGAGCTGAGCTTCTTTGTACCGTAATATTATCATTGAAGCAGTCTTTTTATTCCCTCCCTCTGCGCAGCGTAATGATAATAAAAGCGTTATCGTATCGCTACACAATGCCATACTGTCGTTTACATTCCGTCAAATCACACCATAGAGTTGCGAAGGTTCTAGTACACGGAACACAGAATCAAGTCTAAACATAAAATAACACACTGTTATTAAGTACCTACGGCTTATTTAAGGAAAATGACACTATCTCGAGGATGTTTCGTTGCGGCCTCCGTGCTCTGTCTCTTTCGCTAACTACGCTAATACTACGCTATCTACGATAATACTACTAATCACGTGAGAGATCTGAGGCCTCCGTGAAGCGGCTCGCTGACGAAGTTTGTATTAGCTGAATAAGGGGGCAGGTCCCAAAAAATTCAAAAATTCAAAACCATTTATTCAGTGTAGGCCCTCGGAAGGCACTTATGAAGGTCACATTTAAAGTTACTGAAGTTACAACCAATACTACAACAAATAAACACTTAGTCCTCAAAACACTTCATATGCCACGTCCATACAAAACAAGCTTCAGAATTCAAGAACTCTTTATTCAGTGCCGCGTACCTCGCCTTCTTTGTATCGTTGGCAATAAAGGTACGTGCTACGACAAAGCTACGTAGCTACGCCGTAGACAGCGTAGCCGCGCCACTGAGTTACGATAAGATTGTATTTCAGTTTGTAGAGGAACTTAAATAATAGGTAAGTTATAAGAACTTAGGAAATGTTGGCAACGGTGATGAATACTGCCGCTCTAACATATTTCTAAAGTAATTACTAAGTATACCGACGACCAGTTGCACTTTGGATCTCGCATCAAGCGGTCAACAAAATCATTCGACCATAGGTTGGTGTCAGACAGTAGAACACTGTCAACTATCTATAGTATGGTGAAGGACCAAGCAAATATATTGACCCCAGGGAGAGGCCAGATAGATAACAACCTGTTTGTTAGTTTGTTTAGGTCAAATCTTGCCAAGTGAATTAGAACCACTTTTTCATACCCTACAGAGTTGAATTTTGACGTGTTGGTTCAGTGCCAATGACATTGCATTTTTATGGTAAGGATGACCTTAGATTGGATCGTTACCTGCCTGCTGCAATGGGTGGCTGCTGATGAGGGTACTCCTCAACGGTTAACAGCACAAACACGGAAACCCGTTTTTTTACTTTATTCCTTCATAAATTTAATCTATATCTATACTAATATTATAAAGAGGAAAGATTTGTATGTAAGTATGTTTGTTATTCTTTCTATGCATATGGATGAAACTTGGCACATAGATAGAACATATCTTGGAATAACATATAGGCTACTTTTTATCCCGGGAAAATGTGATATCCCTCGGGAACGCGGGTAAAACCACGCGGGACAGCAATCTATAATAATGTTCGTAGAAACTCATAATTTTGCAAATAATAAAACTCCCAATTCATGGCAACACTGTAAATAATACCCTTGAAAAGAGTTTCCCAACGCACTTTCCGCTTTAAAACTGTATCTAAATTCAAAACACCGTGTATCCTATTACCATTCGATCACGTATCGAAACCGTATCGGGAGTGATGTGCACTCGTATTTAAATACGCCGTGAGTGGGTTTGCATGTTCGTTGTCGAAACACGATATTCCCCGAGTGACACCGAAGCGAGAGCACGACTGACACTGAAAAATATTTGTCAAAATGGGAAACAGATTGGGACATAAACAAAGGCAGTTGGCGCTGTAATCTGAACCTATGTAGCTAGTAACTGCAATTTTCTAATGCCTGTGTATATAAATGTTTATTTGCTTAATAAAATACTAGCGACCCGCCCCGACTTCGCACGGGTGCAATGCTGATACTAAAATATACTACAGAATATATTAATGTAGACTTTTTGTAGACCTTTTTGAGGTGTACTTAACTACATTATTTTGATCTATCTCGTAGGGTTCAGCCAGCGGTTCCAATGTAAGCGCAAAAAAATGTGTATATTTACAACATCACATTAGAAACCTCTAAAATTATCAGTGTTTCTCTGCTATATTATGCATGTATTATACATTTAAAATGTCCTCTTGAACCACGTTATCTATAAAAAAAACCGCATTAAAATCCGTTGAGTAGTTTTAAAGATCTAAGCATACATAGGGACAGACAGACAGCGAAGAGAGACTTTGTTTTATACAATTTAGTGATAATAAAACATAATAAATCAATATCTTGGGATACTCGGATTCTCTACACACGGCTATCTAATCGCAAACTAAGCAAAGCTATGGAAACCAGATGACCGATATACTACATATAATTTTTTTTCTAAATACTTGATATTTACATCCAGATACAGGAAAAACATTCATTCTCATACACACAAATGTCTATGCTATGACATGGCAATCAGGGTCTATAATCACCAAGACGTGTCTCTCCTGCACTTGGAATAAAAAATAGCCTGCCGCTTTAATAAAATTTATTTGGTTTTATAAAATATATAAAAGCGAGTGTGTATTTAAGTACGCAAAGAAGTTACATTTCTTTGGTTACGCCAAACAAGAAATAATAAAATAACTATGTTACGCATTAAAAAAAAAATTACTGATAAAATGAGATTTGTGTTAAATTAGCACGTGATGTCGTCCAACGCTAAAGATACACCCTGACCTTTTTCCCTAACTCGCCAAAAGAACAATAAAAAAAACAATAGAATATCTGAAGAATCTTCAAACATACTCGTATGTTCCCCAAAAGTTAATAAATTTATTAATTATTATCAGTACGAACCGTTACCAAACACGACGTTAGACTGAATACGCAACCGTCTGCGGGATAAATCTGCTAAATCTAATGAGCAAACACAGCGAGAACGAAATTGAGTCTTAGTTTGCTTTGGGGGGACTTATCCCAACGCTACTTTACTTGTGCTGGCTTCATAAACCGGATGTGTGGGGCCATGTATGCCTTTGTAAAACCAATAGATTAATTTTACTGGTAACACTGTTCAGTATTTATTCTTCTAGTTCACCTTACTAAAGAAAAAATACAAACTAGGTATTTAGCAGGGATCAAAAAAAAATTCTATGAATGAAACTGTCTAATCTACTACTATTTATAATTAATTATATTATTTAATCTGTCTTTTTAAATTGACAGAAACTCCAGAAATTTGTTTTTGGATATATATATGGTTTTAAACTGAACAAGTGAATTTCACCACAATCCCACCTAATAGAGAGAGATGCAATCAACGTTTTATAAACTAGCTTAATCTAAACAAAAACAAAAAAAAATCATTTTCTCATTAACTGACATCCATTTTGCATGCCACCGTTGCATTTACAATGATTCCCGGCAGATCCTGTGACAATGGAGCGCGGGCGGCGCGGTGGAGGCACGCGGGCGGCCGGTGCGGCGGCGCGGGAAACAAACTGAAAGCTTTATTGTTTGAGCCGGATGACGCGTCCGTATGGACGAGCCTTTACGACATTATCTGCTCTAGTTATAACGCTGGACTGTAAATACAGGTACGCTTATGTCGAGGAATTGCAGGCGCAATGTTCTTGCCGGTCATTCTCAGTTAAAATCTTACTTCGGAATCGGTGGTAACTTTTCTCACCTCTAGGGCAAGCTAGGGAATTTTAAATGAAAAGAGATAAGGCTTCATTGCCTAGGGACTCTACTCCGATATTTCTTATTAGGAACATATATATATATAAATATTATATAATAGGTTGGGGAAATAGTTCCTTCGCAATTTTTTAGAAAATTCAAAACATTTTTAATATAGTTTATTTACATTTAACTAAAGTATGTAGGTACCTCCCAGCCAAACTCCCTTAATTTTTGCTGAGTGGCTAATGATGTGTGAGGTCTAGCGTTATCATGATGAAAAACCACACCCCTTCTGTTGATTAATTTCGGCCGCTTTCTCTCAACTTCTTGCTTTAATCTCATCAGTTGTTCGCAGTAGAGTTCAGAATCGATGGTCCTGCCTGATGGTAACAGCTCATAATGAATAATGCCCTTCCAATCCCACCACACACACAGCATCACCTTGTTGCGAGTTAACCCGGGTTTCGCCACTGTCTGTGAAGCCTGACCGGCCTTTGACCACGACCTTTTTCGCACTTTCTTGTCGTACGTGATCCACTTTTCATCACCAGTTATCAGCTTCTTCAAAAAAGGTTCGGTTTCATGACGTCTTAATAAAGAATCACAAATGAGTACACGGTTCATTAGGTTTCTTTCAGAGAGCTCGTGAGGTACCCAAATATCTAGCTTTTTTGTGTACCCAGTTTTTTTTCAAATGCGCCAAAAATGTTTTGTGGTCAATTCCCAGTTCTTCAGCAACGTCGTAACTACTGATATGCCGATCTTGCTCCACTTTTTCAAAAATGGCATCCATTTTATCAGTAATGGGGTGACCAGAGCGACGTGCATCTTTGACATCAAAATTTCCGGATTGAAAATGCTTAATCCAAATTTGTTCTACTCTCACAGACACTGCACTGGGTCCATAAACATCGCAATTTTTTTTCGAGGTTTGCGTTGCATCTTTACCTTTTTTGTAGTAAAATTTATAAATGAATCGAATTTCTTCATTAGATTCACTCATCTTGGCGGTACGAAAAACAAATGTAAATCACACATTTTCCTAATTTGAATTTGGAATTATGTTCTTTAAAATTTAAAGATACCAAAACCAGCCAGATACAAATAGTATAACCAAAGAGATTTAATTACAAGTTCATACATACTATAATGCGAAAGGACTTTTTCCCCAACCTAATATATATTCCTGCTAAGAGTTCGTTTTGTACGTGCTATTACATTAAAAAAAAATTAATAACAGGCGTATTTTAGAAATGTGGAAGATTGTCTCAAAAATAAATTATTACCCTAAAAGTCTAGTGGTTAGGAATCTGTTATTCATATTAAACTTAACAAAGCTCTCACAAAAATGCATCCACTGCGTACCCGTGGTAACATTTTTAAGGGTAGTAAAAAATACTTTTGATCACAAGGGCTATTATAATATGTGTTCTGATTATAACCATTGGCTATGTATTTAAATTATTAAATTATTTGTGTGCCAAATAAATAAAATATTTTTTAATTTAATTTTATGCTATTTAAACAATTTTTCATATTATTGTAAGTATTTTTATTATTTTATATGTATTTAAATAAAAGATGTGTAGACGATTTTTTTAGAGCCTACAAGAATTACATTACAATCATAGTACCTATAACTAGTATTTGTATATAGTTACTAGCTGTGCCCCGCGGGTTTACCTGCGTTCCTGAGGGATGTCACGTTTTCAGGACAATAGGTACCCTCTTTGCTTTTCCAGGGCAGGCTCTATGTGTCAAGTTTTATCCAAATAAACCAAAGTAGTTTTTGCGTGAATGAGTAACAAACCATACATACAAACTTTCGCATTTATAATATTAGTAGGATATTGAGTCAAAATTATTTGCAAACTACAAAAAAGGTGGTATTGCATTGTAAATATAATGTAAAATAACGTACCCTACACACTACCTATTCATTTAACGAGAGAGCGCTCCGCGGTCTAACAATAATCATAATGAGTGACAGTGGGTAGTCTCCTTTATAGCCGCGGGTGGATGGGCGAGAAATGAACGAGATGGGGACGATATTATCATTTTAATGTTGAGGATATTTAAAAAAGAAGATAGAAAAATATTTCAGTGCTGTGGTCGGTATTAAAATTACAATTTTGAGACTGTTTAGTGAATTCGGGTAAATTTGTATGCGTTAAGTTGAAACTATATTTTCTAATAAATACACGATTTCTACTATCAAATCCCTTCATCACAAAACTTCTTTCTTTGGCCTCGCCTTTTCCCGTTACACGGGGTCGGCTTTTCCAATCATGCGTCGCCACGTGGTCCGTTGCTGTGCGTCCTCTTCCCTCAGACCCCATTTTCTTTTTTTTTTATACTACTAAGGTAGCAAACAAGCTGACGGTCCGTCTGATGGTAAACGATCACCGCAGCCTATGGACGCTTGCAAAAATTGCTTGGGTATCAATCGCGCGTTACCGACCCTGCAAAAATCTCTTCACACCCTTCTTGAAGGACCCCATGCTGTACTCTCTTGGGAAAACCACGGCGGGGAGCTCATTCCATAGCTTAAGCGTGCGCGGCAGAAAGCTCTTTTGGAATCGCACAGTGCGAGACCAGTTAGGTTCCAATGTGTGAGGATAAACTCCCCGTCGATGACGAGAGGTGCGATGGTAAAAGGTAGCCGTGGGCATCAAATCAAACAATTCCTCAGAACACAGTCCGTTGTACAATCAGTAAAAGACATATAAGGAGGAAATGTCTCTCCTTATAGTTAGGGGCTCTAAACCGCTTGTATAAACCAATTCCTTCATGTCCCTCTGGACATTCGTCAACCAGGTGGTCTGAGGCCTTCCTCTTCCCCTCTTTGTAGCAGCCATAGAAAGGCACTTCCTCACGACATGATCCTCCGTTCTACGCATTACGTGCCCGTACCATCGCAGCCTGGACTCGCTCAGTTTGTCCGTTATCTTTGCAACTTTGAAGCTCCCCCTGATATACTCATTATCCTTCGTCGAACCTTGTCTTTGAATGTGACTCCTCCTGCCCATTGTAGCATATGCATTTCTGTCCCTTGATCTCAAAACATTGTTGTAAAATTTATACATAACTTACAATTAAATCCATGGCGTAGGAATATAAACATTTATATTTTATGTGTTTAATATCTATCACAACAACACCACCCCAGGCCCGCCGCAGCTCGTGGGTTCGATTCCCAACTAGAACAAACATTTCTGTGCCTGTGTGTAAATATCTATATAAGTAGGTATGTATTTAGAAAAAAAATAAGTAGTGTATATAGTATATCAGTTATCTGGTTTCCATAGTACAAGCTCTGCTTAGTTCGTGATCAGATGGCCGTGTGTTAAGAATGTCTCAGAATATTTATTAAAAATCAATTTGTAGTATAACTACAACTAAGTTATTTATGTCTAAGTTACTTTCATCCTGGATGAAAGTTTGTGTTTTGTAAAAGACAAATATATTTTAATACTGAACAACAAAATCTAAGCTGGTGGAGGATTATTAAAATGAAAGAATTCTTAGCCCATCTATAGACGATACAAATCTTTAGAGCTACGGCGGTGCTACGCTTCCGCAGCTCGATCGTAGCACTGTAGCACTTTATTATTTCCTTATATTTCTTATACCTTATGATATATTTATGTGTTGTTGTAAAAAATACATTATTAAATTTACTCAAAGTATATTTGACCGTATGCATTATGAAGCTGATACTAAAGAACTATGAAGTTATCATAAAATCATCTGATCCCAAACTTTGCATAACTTGTGTTTAACAAGATAAGTGAAAATCTAAACATATACTTTACACACTTACATAGACACACACCCAGGCACAGAAAAAACCAAGCGTACGATCTGCGGCTTGATAGTCACGGTACCTAATCCGTATTTAGAGAAAAAAAAACCTTTGCTGCAAAGCATTTCAGTGATCTGACCGACAAAGCAAAGGTGGCCTCCTACATAGACCTTTAACTTTTTTCTTGAAGGCTTTGTTTATTTTAATTTCTGATGTCAGTAGTCGAGTAGCCATTTAATGAAGGCAATTACTTAACAGACTTCTGACATAAAGAAAATAAAGTTTATATAAATTTATTTTTAGATTCAGTAATGTACTATATCCTAATAATATTATAAATGCAAATGGTTGTATGTGTGGATGTTTGTTACTCTTTCACGCAAAAACTACCTAACAGAAGGGATGAAACTTGGCATACAGATAGAGCAGATCCTGGAATAACATATAGGCTACTTTACATCCCTCGGGAACGCGGGTAAAACCGCGGGGGACAGCATAATATATAAAAGACAATATTCTCATAATTTTAATGGTGAATTCCCATAAAATTCAATCCAAGAACAGAAATCCGTCTTTTAGTAAAATTAGCCGCACATTCAAACAATGGAAGAGCAATGACAATCCCAAATGCCTTCAAATCTCATCTTCAAATATCTCGAGTAAATCTTAATCCGTCCTTCTCCCTCCCCTCCCCTGAACCCACCATCTCCCTCTTTTGTCTACGGCTAATAACGTGATTGTAAGTCAGTGGCAGACGTCTAAAGATATTAATGTAATGGTACCGTCCTTAGATAATTTGTAAGTGCCCACGGCTATACAAGATGGTTGACATATGTATGATTTATGTTTTGAGGGTAGAAATAGTTTTCGTGATATTAAGCACGGTTTACCCACAACTAACAAGAAAGCTTTAACTTAATTGCTTGTTAGTTGCAACGGTTTTCTTCTTACCAAAGATGACTTCCAGTTTCTTTTATTATAGCTTTTTCTATTGCCTCATCTCGGACATCGTCTGATTCCAAACTAAGCATAGTTCGCACTGTTCTAATCAGGTAACAGATAAACTGCTTGGAAAAACTTTAAATTTACCACCAACTAATATTATATAGTTCATTTGTTCCTTGATTAAAAATACAAAATAATATTTATTTATTTTGCAGCATACATACAATAAATAGCATTATTAAAACCTTTTTTGATATATTTTATCCTAACCATAAAAAATATCTTAAGTTTTTCCAAGAAAAGGCAAACCTTTTTGTAGTAAATACTGCAATACTTTTTAAATACTATTAATTTATAAAGACAATAAACAGAAAAAAAAATGTATGCGTTTGTCCTGGATTGGAAATGAACATCGTCACTTTCCATCAGGTGAAAAAAAAGAAGTACATCAGTCACAGTAACCGGTCAATCAACCTTATAGTAAGCCTGATGGTCTTATAAAAAAATATTTTAAATGCACAAATACAACCATCGCTATTTCAAAAGATTTGTACCAAAACTTCAGTTTACCCGCAACAATAAAAGCAAGTAATAATCCTTTCCTACTTGTTGATTCTTATAACCACCCCAACGAGGAAATAATAAACCCTATCCCTCCCTCGTCGCCAAGAATTTATTGCCAAGCTATAAATATTAAAAACTTGGCCGCATAAATCTCCATGTTTTATTATTAAAGCGTTGCCCAAGATGTACGTTGCGAGACATCATATGCAAGGTACGAAAGCAATATTCTTGCTCGTGGTTACTTCGGCCGTTTATATAAATCAAAGAAAATTTATGAGAGGCAGGTGGTTTTTAGCATTATTACCTAAAGCAATATTAGTTTTGTTACAGTTTCTGGAAAATATCTTACAAAGCAAATATGCACAATTTTCGGCCAAAAAAAAGATTATGGGCAAGAAATTTTGGATTCATTTTACATAGATATAATACGTAAGAATAATTTAATTTAAAAAAATATTAATTATCATCGGTTCTTCATTCATCATCTAGAGGTATCATTTAGAGTTAAAGCAATATGTGTACTAAGACCTACCCCAGTCGGTGCATTACATATTGCCGGCCAACTGCCTGGCGTCAAACCTCTTTGGGAATGCTGTTCTATCAACAATAGTACAAAGGTCAAAGGTGTAAAGTAAATGTGATCATCAGTATACTCTTTAGTCGAGCCTTATGATAACCAAGAGATAAGTTGAGGTTCACGACACAAGGAGATCAATTTATTCATTACAAACTGCAAATTGTTCCAAATGTAAGTGTACCTATGCACCCTCAGCAAGATGATAAAAAAAAATAGAAAATAAAGAAAGGCTTAAAATTTGAAGCCAATTTGAACAACGATCAAACATTAATCACTGAGGGATTACAAACCGCGAACCGAGGGAGGTCCATAATAAAAACGTAATATGAGACGCCAAACAAAAATTCAATCCTCAAATTGTTCTAACACAAAAGAAGCCATTAGTAAGTAAACTTAGCGGGTGGTCCGATGGAAAATCTCCATGGAAATCAGCGAAGACTTTTGATTAATTAGCGTTATTCTTTTCTCGCGACGGATGTGCCGCCATTAATCCGAGCTAAACAATATGGCGGAGCGGCCATTTTGTTTTCGAGGATATCCGGTTGCTTTAGAAGGGATGAACTTATATTTTCAAAGTAATCTGAAACTAGGCAGAGCTTGTGCTATGGAAACTAGATGTCTAATATACTACGTAAAGATACTACTTTTCTATATATACTACCGACCGTCTCGCGGATTCACGCGCGTTCCCGAGGAATCTAATGAATCTCGGGATTATAACATAGTCTATGTTTAAATACTTACCTACCTAAATAACTTTCATAAATCTAAAATTGTTGATACATTAAATCACACTTATTTTTCAAATAAAGTATACTCCCTAGCAACCCTTATTTCAACAGTAAAAAAATAAAACAGAAAAGAAATAAAATTGAATCTCGTAAGCCACCAAAACCCGCCCCGTAGCAGCATATTGATCAAAGCACCTGAAATCAAAGTTTTATTTGTTTAAAAAGACATCTCGCCAGGGGGAGCCGCAATCAAAAAGGGGGAATGAATTAATACCCGTCGGTTTCTTGGCGGTTTCAATGCTAATTAATGCCTCTCAAGATCCCCCGATCCGGATCCGTTTTATTATTGTCTAATTGTTTTTAAAACAGGCTCTTTATAATTTGTCGTTTGTTGCCGACAGAGAGTTTCTTCAAAAAAGGATTCTTAAATTGAAGTTAGCTTCGTTTTATAGACTTCTGTGATCGTTCAATATCTCTATATAGCTGTAGTTACTATTTAAAAGTTAATATACTAAGCTTCTTACTATCATGCTCACTGTCTTGTTCAATATTTATTAGTCATGTTGTGTACACATACTTGGGAGTGCAGTCCTTTACAAAGCCTTTGTTTATGTAACCTTATTATGCTAATTTTATTCTATTCTGTTCCAAATAAATAAAATAAAATATAGTGTCTTGTAGGAGAAATGTTCCAACAAATCATACTATTCAATAACGTAACTAAACTCGATTTTGACCCCAACACGACTATCACCATCTGTCCGAAGACTACGTTATTTCTATTAAATTTAAACCTTATTACAGCGCACTAAAGTCCAAAAATCTAAAAAGAGAATGCATCGCGCAATGGTAATTTTAACTTATAAAAATTTGATGCCTCAACCACACAATTACACTGTCAAAATGAAACTGACATTGTATTATACCAGAGGTTCTCAAACAGTTCAATATAGTTGGGTCGTCAAATAAATCGTTCAATAAAGTTTGAGCAGCTTTTCTTAATTCAAAACACTGTAATGCGATGCACTATGTGTTTACGGATTTAACGAATTATTACAAATATTAAAATTATTCAAAATAATAGTGCACGTGTGAAATGAGAATCCTTGTAACACAAATTGCATCATCATAAAAAGGAGGATTTAAAAATAATTGAGAACCACGGCGTTTAATGAAATTATCGGTTAAAGAACAAAACCGGCAAAAATTATAGGGGGTGCAGTAACCCCTCTTGTTACATAATGACATTAGACGGTAACCTCATATTAAGCGTACGTGGTACATTTCACCCCACGTGAAGGCGAAATTATAGAGGAGTGAATGTCGCGGTGTCAAATTGAAATGTTTAATGAATGGGAATACCCGAACACACTGGGGTTTCTTTGACTAAAACTTGTTCTATACCACAAACATTTTACTTTAGTTTAGTCATTTGCCTCATTGTCATTTGACTGTGCTAACTTAAACGTACAAATAATTGTATTCTTCATTTAATTCGAAAAAAGAAATCAGCCCCCTTATTCACCTAATACAAACTTCAACGGCTAGCCGCGGAGGCCTCGGAGAGCTTACCTCTCACGTTATTAGTAGTATTAGCGTTAAAAGTGACAGAGACAGCGCATAGAGGCCGCGATGAAACACCCTCGACTTAGTGTAATTTTCCTTACAGAATCGAGCCCCAGGAACAAGTGCGTCAGAGACCGCTAATAAGTAAACATCTTAGTACAAAGTTCGTCCAGGGTAACATTTTCCGCCGTGAAGCAGTAGTGCACTCGTATTACTGTATTTTCCTTAGAAAGGTAAGGGGGCCGGTAAAATTACAGGCACATATAACTTAACCGAAGACGTAACATCACGTCTTAGGGTCGAAAACGCATTGGCGATGTCCCTGGTGTTTCAACCAATAAGTGGACTGTCTGCCTGTTTGACGGTGTTCTTCATTAAAAATTCAATATAAATATTTTAATACCAATACTTATTTATTATAATGTTCATTCTTTTTAAGGTTTTAGTGCTAAGAGAATAAATATATTATGCACTTCTTAAAATAACTGTCTAGGGGAGAGGATCACCACAAGTATCGCTCAGGAATATTTTGACTTAAAGCTGAAACCCCTTGTTCTAATAGCCAAGATTGCACAGTTACATTAAAGGTGAATATCTATACAACGGTTGCTTTGATTTTCATAAAAACATGACAGAACCATTCTATATAAGTATGCCAGCCTTCATACATAATACTAAATGGAATTCAGTTTGTCGGTCTACAGTTCGATGACAGACTGGTAAAGTTCATAAATATAACACCCCCATTTTTGCGGTTGGCATGGAGGTTTAAATTAGTACCAGATCTAACCGTCTGTCGATTAGTGTATCCTTTCAGTGGATCGATCTCAAGAATATGTATATTTACGTGACATTTTAATCTAGGTATTTACAATTAACACGCTCACATTGGATTTTCGATATCCCGAGAGTAACTTGCACAGGTAGAAAGTCCACCTGATGGTAAGTGGCCACCGCTGCTTATGGACATTTGCAATACGAGGGGCATCACCAATTCGTTATCGACCCTAAGACGTGAAGACGTTCAGTCTCACCTACCTGTAATTTCACCAGCCCCCATAACATTCAAACCAAAACACTGAAACCTTTCACTACTGCTTTCGGCCTCCTTCTACATAAATTTATTTTCAATAACTACGAAGGGGACAAAATGACCGATAAATGTCACGTCACAGAACGTGGTAATTCCCGTAACGAGCGCGATTCGTTGCGGCATTATTGCGGAGGCGACAAAAATGCCAAACTGTCAACGATTTGGTAATTTACCCTGTACAGTCAACAACAACGGATTTAAATGGCTTGTGTATAATATTTGGTAAGTTTAGTGATTATAAAAATTTTAGGAAAACTGAATTCTGAACTCATTTGTTCTGTTGAACATAAATATACGCGGACAAATACTATACTCATATAGCATGCTTACCAAAAGACCTAAGAGGCTAATTCCGTCACATTTAAAGCTTTGCGTAGGTAACATATGCCTAATTGAGTTTTATTTTATTCCCAACAATGAGTATGCAAATTAAATTACTACTGTTTTTCAGTTACAGCAGTTTTAACACTTTCAAATTCAATTCAGATATCTGCTTATATCTATGATTCTGCGAATGAAGGAAACAGTACCATGCATAACAGCATAGTAATCAATATAGGTACTTTTTTTAATTTACGTAGGCTACTGTATTAAAGAGAAATTCTTGATACACGACAGAACTTTTCACAAATTATGAAAAACAGTTAACGTATTTCGAATAATTCTCCTAAATATAAAGTATAGATTTCCTATGCACGCAATTGTTTTTCTGCTCACGTCTCAGTTACACGCATCTAGCTTTATTAAAAACTCTTATTGCATTGTCCCTATGCAGACAATACGACTCGAGCGGGAACAAAGGTTGTCACTGGCATCTGTATCCGATATAAAGTTACATATGATCAGGACAATGTTATCCCTGCGGTGTAACACACCTTACTACCAACAAATAGAGTTCTAAATGGCTAGTGCCGATTGTATAATCGTAGTTCGATGATTGACATATCAACGGTGACAGGGTCGTGGTTGCAGGGTGGGAAGGGGGTGCAGCCAAAATCTGGGGTGCATTCATTGCGCTCCGTTGAGAAGGCTAATAGGATTACAGGGTTTTTATGATGTTGCTAACAGAACAGGTATATGTAGAGCTATAGAGGTAGATTTAAAATAGTAGGTATTTCTGAAGAGTATAAGCTATGTTAATATTTAAAAAAGCAAGATAAGCTTGTGTTTTCGTTACTACTTATTTTCTTAAAAGTTTTTGTTGGGTCGAGAAATATATTAGAAAGGTAAATAAATTGTGACACCAACTAACTATGTGCCGTAGGTACATACTTGTCTACCTAACATTGATAACTTAAAAAATCAACCAAACCACAAAGTTCCAAAGCGACCACTCGAGAAAATGGGAAAAATTTAAAAGTAATAAAAACACAAATGAGGAGCTTTCAATCATCCCTCTGACAACACTGTCGTGTGGAGGCTGGGGGGGTGACGTCACATAAGATTAAAAAGTTTGACGGTCTCTCCCACGGAAATTAGCATTTTACTCGTGGGCTTCATTTGCATACTGTCCGCTCTAATTTTTATCTTTTGTTATTATGAATACCGTTGGGAGATCGCATGTGGAACACTTCGATGATTTCATTAATACGTACGTACCTTTTATAATTCTATGGAAAGAGACAGAGCATAAGAAAAGGAGTAAATGATAAAATGTCAGATAGAATTGGTGAACCAAGAAATTATCAAGACGCTTGCCATACAAACTAGTTTATATTCTTATATCTATCTTTCTTACAATTTTCAATGTATACATTCTATACATTATACAACAGTAGAACCTACATGGACGAAGGTATACATAGAAAATATTTTCCAAAATCTTTTAGCGGTTGATGTAAGGATTTAAAAAAATAATAGAACACCATATTAAAAAAAAATCTTTGTGTTGAACACGCTAATCTTCGACGCATTTACATGGGGTTTTGAGAGGTAACTTAAATATATAGTCTACTTTTAACCCGAGAAATCATGACATCCCTCGAGAATGCGGGTAAAACCGCGGGGGACAGCTAGTTCCAAATAAAACTAAAGAATTAAATAGGACAAACCTCAGTCGTCGTCACATTATAATAAAAGTCATTTACTTTTTCAAATATGAAAACAATTCAGGCTCACGTTTCAGCCAGTACGAAAAGCCTAATTGTAAAATGAGAAGCGGAGACGGGAACGCTATGGACGTTGAAGAAAAAAAAATAAAAAGTTTGCGAGACTTCGGAAAATAAAGGCAAAAGAGTCCTGTTTCATTTTGCAAGTAGCCTCACTTTGCGAATAGATATTTGATGGACGTAACAAAGGACGAGCTTCCATTATTAGGAGCTCGTTTCGAATGAAAAAATATTCTCTCGTTTATTATTTACTTTTCAGGCTATTCTCAAAGAGGTTTTAATTCTGTATAACGAAATTATACATCTACTGTCTGTTTCCGAAGTATGATATATTTACCCGGTATAAAAAGTAGCATTTGTTCATACAGTACTGAACGCATAGTACTTGATAAACACCCATCTATCCAAACATTCAGAACAATTGGACCTTTACAATATTTATGTAGATACTGTACCTTCCTAAATGCAAAACGCATTGAATTTGTGTATTACAGCGGTATGACTAACTGTCCTTCGCGGTTTTACCCGCGTTTCCGAGGCATGCTACATTTTTCGGGATAAAAAGGCTCCTTATAACATCAATTACAGACCAATTGGCTTGGCGGTTAGCGACTCTGACTGCCAAGCTGAAGGTCGTGGGTTCGATTCCCACCCAGGACAAACATTTGTGCGCATGAACATGTCTGTTTGTTCTGTGTCTAGGTGTAAACATCTCAATAAGTATGCATTAAGAAAGTAGCATATGTAGTATATCAGTTATCTGGTTTCCATAGCACAAGCTCTGCTTACTTTGGAACTAGATGGCCGTGTGTAAAGAATGTCCCAGGATATTTATTTATTTATATTATTATTATTATTATTATTATTTATCTGTCGGTGAAAATCCCGTCATAATCGGTCCAGCCGTTTCGGAGATTAGCCGGAACAAACCGACAGACAGTATAGTTTTATGTTATAACTTATAAGTATCGTATATACTTTCATATGCACTTTGTAACAAAGAGGCACTTCAACTTTATTTATTTGTATGGATGGTATCAATCTAGATGGAATTTTTAATACCCCGCGGGCACTTTTATCATTGCATTGGTAGCCAGCTCAGTAATCGAATCCCGACCACACTGTGCTCGCTAACCGCGGAACCGAAGGGGCAGCTCACCGCAGCTGTCACTTAATAATTTAATTGTACATTTCCCTCCCTTTTTCACGGCACTTTGTCCGACAAACAGCCAGCGCTATACAGAGAGAAAGATTTTGTGAGGGAAATCAAAACCTATTCTTTCAATTTTGTACTTAAATATGGATAGGGTTTCATTTAATAGGGTTCCCTAGTCAATAGCGAACCCTTTAGTTTCACCAAGTCCATATTTCCGTCTATCCTCGGATTAAAGATTTAGAGTAGTAGGGCTCTTAGTGCAGAGTTCGTCCGGGGAAGTACTACCACCTTACCCATTTCTGCCGTGAAGCAGTAGTGCACTTGTATTACTGTGTTTCGGTTAGAAAGGTAAGGGGGCCGGTGAAATTACAGGCACATGAGACTTAACAACTTCACGTCTCAGGGTCGACAACGCATTGGCGATGCTCCTAGTGTTGCAAATGTCCATAGGCGGTGGTGACCACTTACCATCAGGTGGACCGTCTGCTTGTTTGTCGGCCCAAGTGGCATAAAAAAAAAAAAAAAAAACTCTGAGATTCTTGGCCCAAAAAGTTGTTTGGCTTGCCAAATTATATAATAAGAAAAAAATCTCCCATGTGTGTATGTATATGTAATGAAATACACGTGTCTAGTCCATTGTGGTTATTCGTTTCCAAAAATATTAGGGACTTGCGAAAATCATTTTTCGATTTAGGAATTAAATAAACTATGATTATTAAACAATTAGGTACAACAGTGAATTGTTAAGTGACATGATGACATGAACTTCTATAGTTGTTTCATAGACTGAGAAGGGGTAAATAAGGGGCAATATTTCTTGAACTTAAATAAATTGCAAATCGTTTTTTTTTACGCCAAGAATCCCGACAAGCAGTTAGATAGACGCTTATAGACATTTCAACACAAAGGCCTTGTTGACCCTGAGATGGAATATTCTCAATGTTTTTTGTGCCTGTAATATTGGTAATATAAGGATGAAAAAGCTACTATACTACCGGCATGCTATGATGGCCGTTTTGACGTTTCAGATTGTCATAGGAAAAGAAACCGTATTGCTTTGGAATAAGGTGGATTTCCATCTTCATACAAATAGCTGTTGGATCAATGGATGCACCTTATGTTTGAAGGAATAAAGGTTATTTTTCTTTGTAATTGTTAAACGTCAAAGCGGCCATCTTAGCGTGCCGCAAGTTTAGTACGCAATTCATATTTAATGGAAATTAATAAATAAGATAACTAGGCAAGTGCACACAATCACCCCACTCTGCTTGGGCCTAGAGTAAATAAACCATCAGCATTGGTAGTTTATTTAAACAACAAACACTCAAATACCGACGTCATATCTCTCCATAGTATAAAACAATGTCGCTTCCCGCTGTCTGTCTGTCCCTATGTACCTATGCTTAGATCTTAAAAACTATGCAACGGATTCTAATACGGTTTTTTTAGTAGATAGAGTGATTCAAGAAGGTTTATATGTATAATACATGTGAAATCCCACGGGAACGCGGGTAAAACCGCGGGGGACAACTAGTACAATACAAATAGTAAATATAATGTAGGACTATTCCTACTAATATTATAAACCAACTGTTCCGCCGACATGCGTTGCAATGCGCTTTCCAGTCTTGAGTTAAAACAAAGAACCCGGAGTAAAACTCACTTAATTTCTTTAATATCCCAGGAACTTTTCCAACTTCTCTTTACCTAATAGGTTTTGGAACAAAATAATATTTTTTTTTAAATAGCTAAATTGGTCCAGTAATTCTCAATTTTTAACAGATGTGAAGGTAATAAGATAACTTTTCAGTTTGATCTTATGATGTGGTATATAAACAAATATTCAAATCTTAAAAGTCATTTCGTTGAACATTGTCGAAATAAAACTTTTGATAATATTCTGATGAAAATCTCGATAAGTGGTAATAACTCTAAAACCATTGCTTGAATTTTATTTCGATTCAAAATTCAAAGCCATCTGGTCAGTTTAGGACAGCGCAGATACTTATATTATACAGATCTTATGTACCACAGATACTGAGTTTTCCCAATTTAAACCATTTGAAACTTGATAATTTTTCAGACCAGTATAATAAATGAGTATTTAATATATTTATTAACTTGCAAAGCGCCCATTAAACGTGTTCCAAATCTTACGTTATTCGTAAAGCCAAAGGTTATATCCGGGTATTATCTGTGTACCGAATTTCATTCAAATCCGATCAGCCGTTTACGCGCGATTAAGACAAATATCCGTACATTAAAACTTTTATATTTGTTGGACGACTTTATCTGAGAAAGTACAAACCAAAATAAAATTAACTAACTGCACTTACCTCGTTTGCAGCCGCTCTGTACCAACAGGAGGAAACAAAATACTACACACGTAAAACAATACAGTGATGGTGAAATCGGCAATGCTTCCTCGTCGGTGGTCAACTGAATACTGGCAGGAAATCTCAAAGTTTTGACGAAAGCCACCCAGCCGGGGTAGGCGGGGCCGGCGCTGGGCGGGACGGCTGCTGGCAAATCAGCTTCATTTTAGCATTTCTTTTCTTACCTTATCAAGAAGTAGAGTGGTCAGAGAGATAAGTGGGCAAATCCCCACAAAGCTGGCTAGTTGCGCTATAAGTAGTTGCTTTTGTCTTAAAGTTGTGACTATCAATTTGTTTGTGTGGAAAATGTGGTTTTGTTGAATTAATATTAAATTAAGTTTTGACCAAAGATATTTAGGGATTCGGTAATAGCAATTAAAAAATTTAAATATTCATTATGCGTTGTTTTATCATGTGATTTTGTGTCTGTACCTATTTATACATCTGTAATTATATTTTATATGACTAACTTCCACTCTGCGTTTTCACTCGCGTTATTGAATTAATTAGCTTAGGAAAAGGATTTCTTATTTATTTTAAACATCCACTTCCGTAATTCTCCGCATCCACAAAGTTCCAGCTCTGCTTCTCTGACCCCGCTAAGATGACCTCCTTTATATCCCAAATTTATAATATTGGTAGGTACCTAGATAAGACAAGATTATCTTCTAGAAGCCACGATGCCGTGATAACTACTTATGTTAGACGAACAATGATCATGAAATCTATGGTACAAAAAGGTACAAGTGATTTTTGAACATGTTTATTCAAATCTGAAACGATTCCGGTAATACGTTTTGTTTTGAAAATCGGTATCGGTAAAGACTTGTCAGAAATATGGAATTTCATCAATTTCAAAACCTTAGTTTCTTTCTATAAAATTTCTATGTATAGTAGAAACCGTATTTAATAATAAAATGTATTGAAAATTACGCTGTAGGTACACTACTTAAATAAGTTAATGATTGGAGACATTATACATATTATGTCTTCTGGTTGATGTGAGCATCAAATTTGTCGACTGATGCGGCTCCGATATCAAGAATAATGCTAGCGTGGCTGAATGCGTGCCTATGAATAGTTAGGACAAATGCTTTTGTGCAGATTTTCTCCCTAATAACTTCGAGCGAATTTAGGTTGGGGAAAAAGTCTTTTCGCATTATAGTATGTATGAACTTGTAATAAAATCTCTTTGGCTATACTATTTGTATCTGGCTGGTTTTGGTATCATTGAAAATTAAAATTTTAAGGAAAATGTGTGATTTGCATTTGTTTTTCGTACCGCCAAGATGAGTGAATCTAATGAAGAAATTCGATTAATTTTAAAATTTTACTACAAAAAAGGTAAAAACGTTACGCAAGCCGCGAAAAAAATTAGCGATGTTTATGGACCTAGTGCAGTGTCTGTGAGAGTAGCACAAATTTGGTTTAAGCGTTTTCAATCCGGAAATTTTGATGCCAAAGATGCACGTCGCTCTGGTCGCCTCATTACGGATAAAATGGATACCATTTTTGAAAAAGTGGAGCAAGATCGGCATATCAGTAGTTACGACGTAGCTGAAGAACTGGGAATTGACCACAAAACAGTTTTGGCGCATTTGAAAAAAACTGGGTACACAAAAAACCTAGATATTTGGGTACCTCACGAGCTCACTGAAAGAAACCTAATGAACCGTGTACTCATTTGTGATTCTTTATTACGACGTCATGAAACGGAACCATTTTTGAAGAAGCTGATAACTGGTGATGAAATGTGGATCACGTACGACAAGAACGTGCGAAAAAGGTCGTGGTCAAAGGCCGGTCAGGCTTCACAGACTGTGGCGAAACCCGGGTTAACTCGCAACAAGGTGATGCTGTGTGTGTGGTGGGATTGGAAGGGCATTATTCGTTATGAGCTGTTACCACCTGGCAGGACCATCGATTCTGAACTCTGCTGCGAACAACTGATGAGATTAAAGCAAGAAGTTGAGAGAAAGCGGCCGGAATTAATCAACAGAAGGGGTGTGGTTTTTCATCATGATAACGCTAGACCTCACACATCTTTAGCCACTCAGCAAAAATTAAGAGAGTTTGGCTAGGAGGTATTAATGCATCCGCCGTATAGTCCTGACCTTGCACCTTCAGATTTCCACCTGTTTCGGTCTCTTCAGAATTCTTTAGGCAGTGTCAGGTTAACTTCACGAGAGGACTGTCAAAACCACTAGTCGCAGTATTTTGATCAGAAGTCCCAAAATTTCTATAGCAATGGGATCATGTCCCTACCTACAAGATGGCAAAAAGTTATCGAACAAAATGGTACCTACATACTTTAGTTAAATGTAAATAAACTATATTAAAAATGTTTTGAATTTTCTTAAAAAATGCGAAGGAACTTTTTCCCCAACCTATTATTTATAATTTTAATTAAAATATATATATAAAGAAAAAAGGTATGCCGTATACAGTCCATCATTAGATCACAGTATTAGTTTGGTACTAAACTGTATGTTGACTTACGATTTACGTCACCAACAAAACGTCACATCCGTTTCAAAAATCGTAACACCAATACACATTACCCTCTCATAGTGCCCCTAAAGAACTTTCACTTCAATAAATTAATATCCTGGGACATTCCTTATACACGGCCATCTGATCCTTAACTAAGCTGAGCTTGTACTATGGAAACCAGTTCACTGATATATTAGGTTGGGGAAATAGTAGATTGTATCATAAGGGAGCAAAATAATATTTTTACAGCGAGGGCGTTTTTTTGAATCCAGAGCGAAGTGAGGGATTCTAGAGTAGAATCCCGAGCGTAGCGAGGGATTCTTTAGTTGAATCCTGAACGTAGCGAGGGATTCAAAGTCCATCGCCAGAGACAAAAATATTTTGCACCCGAGTGATACACTATACTTTTCATCACTATCTATTAGAAAATGCGCCTCATATTTTATTGTAATATTATTATTTAATAAAACATAGAGTAACAACTAAATTGAAATTAAATAGTATCTAATAATAAAACAACTAAAAATTTATATTTACATTTGAGACATTTTCGCAATTATGAAATTTTTTTGTTAGAGTTTTATTACGTATAGAGATTGTTTTTTTATTCAGCCAGCGGCGCGACTATGGGCCGTCGTACCAGCCAGTCTTTATTCAAACAATATTTGCGTTCGATTTCTTTGGCGCTGAACACTAAGATGTTACAAATTCAAAAAGTGCGCGGCAAAGATAATTGCGGCGCACTTATAAAGAGGATTAAAAACTCATCACTGCCCGCTAAAGGTTTCTTATAGAAAACACCACCTTTGGGTGCACTTAAAGACGAACCAAGTTATCCTTTTCGAATAGATGGGATGAAAAAGTCTTTTCGCATTATAGTATGTATGAACTTGTAATAAAATCTCTTTGGCTATACTATTTGTATCTGGCTGGTTTTGGTATCATTGAAAGTTAAAATTTTAAAAAACATAATTCCAAATTCAAATTAGGAAAATGTGTGATTTGAATTTGTTTTTTGTACCGCCAAGATGAGTGAATCTAATGAAGAAATTCGATTCATTTTAAAATTTTACTACAAAAAAGGTAAAAATGAAACGCAAGCCGCGAAAAAAATTTGCGATGTTTATGTTTATAGTGCAGTGTCTGTGAGAGTAGCACAAATTTGGTTTAAGCGTTTTCAATCCGGAAATTTTGATGTCAAAGATGCACGTCGCTCTGGTCGCCCCATTACGGATAAAATGGATGCCATTTTTGAAAAAGTGGAGCAAGATCGGCATATCAGTAGTTACGACGTAGCTGAAGAACTGGGAATTGACCACAAAACAGTTTTGGCGCATTGGAAAAAAACTGGGTACACAAAAAACCTAGATATTTGGGTACCTCACGAGCTCACCGAAAGAAACCTAATGAACCGTGTACTCATTTGTGATTCTTTATTACGACGTCATGAAACCGAACCATTTTTGAAGAAGCTGATAACTGGTGATGAAAAGTGGATCACGTCCGACAAGAACGTGCGAAAAAGGTCGTGGTCCAAGGCCGGTCAGGCTTCACAGACTGTGGCGAAGCCCGGGTTCACTCGCAACAAGGTGAATAAAAAATGCGAAGGAACTTTTTCCCAACCTCTTAGGTACCTACAACATACACAAAATTTAATTTTCAATTAAATGATGTATATTCACAACCAGAGACACAACAATCAAACATTTTCATGCACATAAAATATGTTTGTCCAGGGTGGGAATCGAACCCACGACCTGCGGCGTGGCAGTCAGAGTGGCTAACCACCAAGCCAAATGGCCCGTCTATTATAAAGGTATTATTATGCGGATAATAATGGTAATCCACTATCTATACATCTTCTTTTTCTTAATTTATATAAATTACACGTCACGTTGTTTGTCCGCGATGGACTCCTAAACTACATAACCTATTTTAATCAAATTTGCACACCGTGTGCAGTTTGATCAAACAAAAAGATAGGATAGCTTACATCTCAATCTATAGCCGCAATATTATTTTATTGCAAATTATTTGTTTATTATTTGACAATCACAATTATCTATTAGCTCCAAACGATTCTAACAGATGGCGGTATCTGTTGACTGGATCGAGTAAGTTTCAACAGATGGCGCTGTGTTGAAAGTACCAACGTTCATTTTTTAGGGGACTTTTCTATGGACTCATTTCGACAGGACAACGTCTGTCAATGTTTGATTGTCCTCTATGCGATCCAAAACCAATGATCAGATTGTGATGAAAGATTTGTGAGTTGTCCTACGTACCTACATGTCTGCATATTATCGAAGTTTCTGTTCCCTTACAAAGGACACATTTTTTGGGTTCCATACCTCAAAAGGAAAAAACTGAAAGAGAAGAAAAAACTTTGTTATCCGTCAAAAATTCAAAATTCAAAACCATTTATTCAGTTTAGGCCCTCAGAAGGCACTTATGAAGGCAAATTTAAAGTTACTGAAGCTACTACCGGTTCTGAAGTCAGCCTTCAACTGAGAAGAACCGGCAAGAAACTCTGCAAGGTTACATTCTTTTTTATTTTATTAAATTCTTTTTATCTATTCTGACTTTTTGGCTATTTTATAATATCAATTTTACAAATTTTTATATTTAACAATTACAAAATACTTAATAAGGGTAACATTCAAAAACAAAAAAAAAGAAATAACAAGACTACAAAATAGAAAATGAAAATAATTACTTACAACTAAAACTCTCAAAGGGTCTGTCTGTCAAGTCCCTTTTTCTCAGAAACACGTGGATGTATCAATCTGAATCTCGTATCAAATACACAAGCCTACTGTACCTTTGAGCTGTGAAAAAATCAAACTTCTAAGCCAACGCAATCAAAAGATTCAGCCTGCTGCAGAATGAAACAGAATGCTGCAATTCTTTCTCACATTTCACTTTCGTTCACATACAAAAGTTATGTGAATATATCTACCCACTACGATATTTTACACATTCAAATAAAAAATATGAATTTAATTAATCCTTAACCTGACGAGATCGGGAGGAGCGAACTGAGGGTCCTCGCCAACGAGGACAATGTCGGGGCTGACGGCCTTGAGTATGAGTTTTCGGTGTACCGCGAGCTTCAGCATCTGCTCCAGCGGTCTGATCCGGTGTGATATTGTCGTCAGACTCGGCGAGAACGTGCCTCGGTCAACCACGTACTTTAACGGATGGATTATTGTGGTAAATTGCAAAATCGCAATAAGGGCGAGAAGAACTTTTCGTCCAGTGACTGACGGTCGGCAACCCAGGGTCCATGTGGAGATTAACGTAAAGGTGTCTACCCATATGCCACGGAACACCTGTGATTCTGCACATGAAGCTGGCCGTTTTGTTGGGTTTGAAGTTTATGCATCGGCCTAAGACTAGCATGTGCTGAAACTACACTGGCGGATTCGACTTTTTACCGCATGTATCACTGAAAAGCAAGGTTAGATAAAGAGTAAAGCAAGTGGATCGGGAGTTTATGAGGAAGTGGAGTCTGACCACAAAAAGGCGGCGCGCGATCGCACTGTCTATGTATTATACATTTTTGGAATCAATCACCATAGGGTGTAGGCTGCAGTGCTTTTAAGAAGAGGGGAGACCTAGATGACTAGATTGCCGTGTTGTCCCAAACAGAGCCAATAACGCTGGTAGAGGGAGGCGGTAACAGAAAAGCAGCTCTGCGTTCCACTTCTGAAACGACTTCACACACGTCGGTACACAGGAGCCCCGGGCTGTTTTGCAAGGCATTCGAATTTTTAGCCATTCTCGAAAGCGGGTAAGAGATTAGGTCTGTTAAGGGGGCATGAGAGCTACGGTGTCTTTTGTGAGATTCTCTAAAAGACTAGGGAGAGGGGTTTCAAGATCCTTGATAGTACGATCGACTTTTTAATCGTTTATGTTTTGGTAAATGGTGATGTGTGAAATGTGATCTGATAATGGTAACACACAAAGAACCCACTGACAAACTGAAAAGTACATAGGTACTTAGTTGAAATGCTCTCAGCGTGAAAGTGGAAGTCATCGGATGCAATCAAAATCTAGTCCATAAAAGAAAGACTTAGTTTGAATTGTTTTATGAAATGAAGCTGTAGAACGGAACATGACGATATAAGCGTGACAACAGAATTTCAATTTGAAGGACGTACCCAGCCAGGCGGTTACCACAAAGTACCGTGCTATGTTTTCATCATCAAAGGATTTGAACGCATGACCTCTTCCCAGGTTAATAATTCAAACACCTGTTTTGGTGGGTACTAGGTAAAGCGCAAGCAAGTAAGAAAAAATATTTATTTAGGACTCACACAGCTTACAACAATAAAGACAAAAGCAACAATCAAAATGACATGGAAAAAAACAAAAAATTTAATGGTACCGATAGCATAAATATAGATAGGTTCATAACTAATTCTTGAATAGCCAGATAGGTATGTAGGCACGTTGCAGTTCATTTAATCTTATTGATCAATGTTAATAGATGCTTCCAAACCAACAAAATATTTAACTATTCAAACATTGGTTACATAATGATAATATTTTAACTGTTTACAGAGCCATCTATTGGCCTGCTCTAGCTACCTATGAATACAAGAGAATGCCAAAGTAGGAATATTTTTAATGTGAGTTGATGTTCCAGTTCCCGCTGCGTACAATTAGAACGCGCCCAATGTTCGCCCAATCAATAGATATTGGGTTAGAGGGCGCCACTTGCCAATAACGCGCAGTCAAACGTCATACTTTTAATACAACTTTACTTTTGCCAACTGTTAAAATATTAATTAAGCATTTTTCATTATCACAACTCAATTATTTGAAGGTGAAAATAAAAAATAAGTTGTAAAATAATTTATTCAAATTAATAAATCGATATTTGACTCTCCCTGTGTATGAAGCGCGCGTCTCTTTTTGTGACGGGCCTGTGTAAAATGGGGTTGTAGCCTACTTGGTTTACACCGCCATCTTACGTCCACCGTGTCAACTTGTGTCAATTTTGGTGCAGTAATTTTATGTGATGATGATTGTGAATTTGTGAAGGAGTCGAAGTGCTTACTGCTTGATACTAAACTATTCCGTTTGATCTGTTATCGGTAAGTTTGTCCAAATAAAACAGAAGCTCTGTGTGTATTTAGTGGCGGAAAATTCAAGTACAAAATCGTGTATAAATCTAGTCACTGACGTTAAATATCTTTCCTTTACCATGAGAACAGCCGATCGTTTGTTTCTATTTTTCAATATTGTTTGCAAGATTATTTGCATTGGTTTAAATGATTTCAAATTGTGTTTTCAGACTGAGGAAAACAAGAAAAATAACCTAAAATATGATGTTTTGAAATTTAAACACTATGTCGGACGTCAAGCAAGTGAAAGTTGACAACTGGGGGATATATTTTCTTCAAAGGTTGAAGCACTTCTTCAATCGCACCGATTACTGCGACTTGACTCTTCAATTTCAAGATAATGCACAATTGAAGGTGCACAGACTCGTCCTCAACGCCTGCACGGAGTACTTCGAACTGTTGGAGCGAACATGCGAAATGTACGAGGATTGTTTGGTTATGCCCGAAGATCTGCAAGCAGATGTTGTCGTGCCCATAGTAAACTTTATGTACACGGGGCAACTGGAATTCAAAATGGATTTACTTGAAAGATTGTATCAAACATCTCTAATCATGAATATGCCTGTCTTAACTAAACTGCTAGATTCTCACCGAAGTGTTGCTCCCAAGACCATACCAACTCATAGCTATAGCAAGCGGACCCCCAAAACATCTGAAATACCTAAAACCACAAAACAGACAACACCAACTGCTTCGACAAGTGGTAAGAGATCTTATACTAAATCATTTGAAGTTGAGGATAATGTTATAGTTTATAGAGACAAGAATGTGTATCTTCCTCTAAAAAAACCTGATTCAAAGAAAGTTTACCGTGCTCCATCACCTATTCCATTTGATTCACAACTATATTCAAAAAAAATTATATTAGGAGATCCAAGACCAACAAGATATGAACTTACCGAGGAGTTAGATACGGATAATGTCTTTGACAACTCATTTACCAATATATCATACACTTCAAGTCCTTTGATGATTCACCCTGAAGTAAAACAATATTCATCAAAACGCACTGGGATGTTTGCGGAAACATTAGCTGGAAAGAAATATAGAGGTACAGCAACTGTTGATGTTTTAGAATGTAAAAAGAAATATGGTGGAACATCAACTGCTGATATTGTAGAATGTAAGAAAGTTATGAAAAGCAATAATATTTTTGAAGACAGTATAATTGAAAACCCAAATTATGAAACAGATTTTTTTCCAACTAATTATGTAAAAAATGAATTGCCTAAGGAGGTCACAAATCAACTCTTTGATCAAATTTTGGACAATGACGGTCCTAATGTTACAATTGAAAGTAAAGACAACAAAAGTGCAACTAATTTAGACCATGCTAAGATTATAAGTGAAGTGCTTAAAAAATATCCACATTTAGTCAAAAGTAATAAGAATATCAAATTAAAAATTCTCAATACACCAAGCAAACCTAAGAAACAGATGCAGGTCAAAGAAAAACTAATAAAACCCAAAATAGAACAAGTAGAAGCAGACTTTACCTATGAAACTGATGTCTTAGATTCTAAAGAAGCAGCTAAATTAATTGCTATGGGTGCTGAGAATGTTAGAGGTCCCTGGATTTGTCTCATTTGTGGGACACCTGGAAAAGCTCTACATTTTACTTCATATTATAAATTCCGTCGCCATTTGGTAGAAATCCACAATGAAAAACCAGTTATGAATATATGTGAATACTGTGGGTTGAAATCATTAAAACGAAATTGCTTGTTACACCACCTTTATACCAAACATGGTGTTGAACCACCACCTACATATCGCTTCCCAAAGTGCAATCAATGTGATTATATTGGTTTAACTGAAGCATTGCTTGTGAAACACAAAATGTGTCATTCAGAAGCTAGAAACTTTCGTTGTAATGTATGTGATGAAACATTTGGTACATCACAACAAATTCTTAAACACATTCAGAAAACTGGACATAAATATAGTGCTGAAAGAAAAACTAACTTGCAGTGTGTTTATTGCCTAAAAGTATTCTTGCGGCAGACTAACCTTTATGCTCACTTGAAAACAAATCACAAACTAGTAGCAAGGAAAGATGGTATAATTGAAGACTCTGATGAGGAGAAAGAAAAACCTAAGCAAAAAGTATTGGATGTTAAATATGAAGTACCTGTTACTTTTGATACTGAGTATGAAGAAATTGATATGCAATACCAAATTCAGCAAAAGTCTGATGGAAATATACACCTTGTGTCAAGGAAACTACAGGAATCACCATCAAAACAAAAGATTCTAAATGCTGATTTTAGCATACCAAAACCTGTGCAAAAGAAAAAAGTTATACACAATACACCAACCATGCAGAATGAATACCTTCAAAGTACAGGTAGCACTTCACCTGATAATAATCAGGAAGAGGAAGATATAGTAATGATAGACAATAGTGAATACATTGTCAGAGATCACCAACTTATTCCTAAGCAAGAACATAATGTATCTGACATGATGCAAGCAAGTCCTATTTCGCAAACCTTAACACCAACAACACCCATGGAATATACTAATATTCAAACATCTATCACTGAAGGGAATCTTCAACAATCTAATATGATGATTAAAAATCCAACTAACCTTAATCAACCTATACAAATTGTGGTCTCAAATGAAGAGGAATATAAAGCATTGATGGCATCTAATCATCCTATTATTTTTGAAAATAGTGATGCTAATAATTCATTAACAGTGCTTACTGCTCCTCATACTACTTCTTTGGAAACCAGCACAATTGATTTAAATAATACTCAATCAAACAATATGATGATTATACAGGAAGATTATCCATTAAATGTTACAGAGACAGTTGCTTCAGATTCCTCCAATATTGTTGTAGTATACAGTCATCATGTTGATCAGAATAAACAGTACCAACTTATAACACCACAAGATATGGGAACACAGTTTGTACAATCATCAGCAATTATAACTCAAAATTACGAAACTGTTTCCACATCTACGCCAGTAATGAGCGCACATGTTTTAGATACGCAAGAGGTTTGGCAAAGTAGTGTCCAAAACCAAAACTTGCAAGTTACTTCAGAAACAGATCTGCATTCTGTTGTACAACAACAAGTACCTCCATTAGCAGCTGAAACAAACATAGAGTTAAATGAACTTCCTGAAGTACAACTAATGCAAGTAGTACAGAATTCTGTATCTGAGCAAAACAATATGATTGAAACAGTAAGTCAAACAATTGATATGATAACTGGAGATGTCCAAAATCATGAACCCCAGCAAAATACTTCCTTAACACCCATGGACATTGACACCTCTTCAGACATTATTGAAAAAGAGAATGATATAGCCGCTATGACTGAAACTGAGGCAGTACATCAGATTAAGGTACAAGAAGAGGCTGCCATTGAGGATCCAAAAGAAAACAAGACAAGTGAACAATTGGAATCTGAAGGTATAGTAGAAGAAACATCAGACAAATTAGACGAGAAAGATCATCATTCAGTAGAAACCAGTAGTATTGAAAATATTGGTGTAATAAAAATGGTGTCACCTGAGGTCTCTACAAATGCTAATATTATAATGACTACTTCAGTTTCTGTAATAGAGGAACCTCTTCCAAAAGAAACAGTGGAAAAAATTCAAAGCTTAACTTCAGAGTGGTCAGAAGATGAAACTTCACAAGAAGATAATAATCCTGAGAAAGATAGTCAAAATAATGAGAAGGTTATTGGGTCACAAAGTAAAGATCTTGACACCCATGACAATATTGTACAAGATATACAACAAAAGGAATCCAAAGTTATACAACTAGAAAAAGAAGAAACAATTGAAAATATTCAAAAAGAAATTGAGAATCCAACTAAGACAACTGAACAGGATCAGGTTGAAGAAACTATTAACTCACAAGAAGATAATTTGCCATGCACTCAAGAAAAAGATCAGGGGATGATAGAGACCAATGGCAATATTGATATTTCAAAGGAAAAAATATCTTCTATTCTTAATGATTGGGATGATTCTCAGGAAGACAACTCTGCAGATTGTAACAAGGGCGAGAGAACACAGCCAACTAGTGTAGTCAGTGAAAATATTCCTGAAGAGACTGGCAATATTATAATAACAGATAAATCAGAGCCTATAAAGGATGATAAAATCAAAAGCTTAGTTAGTGATTGGGATGATGATGAAGAGGAAATCAAGGATGAGAATTAAATAATATCTTGAAAGACATTTATTGCATTACTATGTAATGCTGTCCAGTTTTGACTTTTATTTTAAAACTTATTTTTTATACTTATCTTCTGTATGTAGTTATACTTTTAAGTATCTTAGTTATTTTTAGTAAAATAGTAGTAGTTAATACTTGGCATATAGATATATTTTGCAGTTGTAACACTATGTGACGACATTAGTAACGTGTATGTATGTAAAATAAAGTTGTATTACAGACCTTACATTCAAGCAGATTGTAATATATGTCTAACAATGAGGACCTGTAAATAGTTAACCTATTTTATGAGATTATTTTTGTACACAATTTTGTAAGCTGTTGATCCAAACAAAAAAAAATATTTACATTGGCATTGGTTATGGTCTTCATTTTAATATAATATTTATTTAAGAACACAAATATGCTTATAAATGACTTAATAAACTAGATGCAATAAGTAGGTAGTCCAAATGAAGTTTATATTTTCATTTTTTATAATAAAATTTGGTATATGTTTTCAGCTTTGTTTATAAATAAGTTTTATATTTATTAATATAATGTTTGGTGTTGTATAGTTAGGGAAACTTGATACTGATGTATAAGTAATTTAAGTATATATAATAAAGAATCATCATACAATATTGTTAATTTTTCACCCAAGTTTTCATGCCCTAACAAAACAGTTCTGAGATCAAAGGTTTGTTATCTGTTTGCAATTTCAATGTTAAACTAATTGTAACTATTATCAAAATTGACACAGGGATAGCGTGGAACCTGGAGATTCACTATGAATACCAAGAAGGCCTGGGATCTGTCATAGAATTAATTTTAGCAAAATTTAATTAGTAACTTTAAATTTTAATGGTTAGCTTATACTGTTCTGTGGTTTAGCATCTAGGTATCCAAGGATAAGTAATATATTTACCAGGGATATCAAATGTGAGTTTCCCGAATATGAACATTATTTAAAAAGGAACCTTTATCTTATTATAGACTAGCCTATGCCGCCTTCACCGCGTGCCCGGAGATATACCTTGTTAACACATAGGGTCAACTGGATTAGCATCCAGAACATATTCTATCTGTGTGCCAAATTTAATTTAATTCCTATCAGCCACTATTAAGCTTAGTGATAACAAACATACTCAACTCACACACAAACCTTTGCATTCATAATATTAGTAAGGCATTTGTAACAATGCCTCATTACTTTACTTTAAGTACTGTCTACATCCGGATTTTTATCTCAAACTCTCTCATCACCCACACAACATACCAAAGTACCTCTAAATACATACTAATATTTACACCCAGCCAGACAATATCACACAAATATTGGTCCTGGTTGGGAATCGAACCTGCAACCTGTAGTGGTCACACTACTTAATGTATAAAGATCTTATAGGTATTAGGGCCGATTCACATCGGAACGGCAGAGGCCGTCACCGACATTTTCAAATGATACATGGTCTTTTAACTATGTACATTAATTTTATTAATATTTCACACTAAGTGGTCGCCGCGCCACTGCTTTCCATGAAAGATTCGGCCCTTAGAGATCTTAGATTATGCAAGAGGTTTGTGCTACCCACAATCTTACCATGAAAGTGATGATTTGGCTTGCGTCTATAAGGTATTTGTATGCTGCTATAGATTTGTGTCAAAAAAGGGTACTCTGATCATACCTTACCAAATGATATCCTTTTTTTATTTAACCAATTGTTTTATGTAACTTTAAATCACTGACTTAAAATTTTAAATAATAATCCCATTATTTAATTTTAAACTTCAACACTGTGAAATATATTTCAAATCAATGTCAATACAATACATTAAATGCATAAAACATAATATAGGTCAAGAAAAAAAACACATATTATGATTACAAACTTAAAAATTGAGATCTAGAAAGTCTAGAAAATATATCTATTTCGAAATTAACAGAAACAGTATTCAAATAAACATGAACTATAAGATAATGTTTCAAGAATGTTCATTGACATAAATGGATGGGTAATATAGTTTCACAGATTTAATACTTATGTGTTATCTCAATTACAACTGAATCCCCTGCATCACACTGTAAATGACACTGCTTATATGGTTGCCATAAGAAAACTAAACTAAATTGCAAGGGTTAACATTACAAAGTTACATTTCTAAAAGATCAGGTATCACTACAAAACAAATATAGGCTCTGTTGAAAAGTTTGCTCTCTTTCCAGTCATACTTTTGACCAAAAAAACAAATTTGACCTAATTTTAAGAATTAATTAGTAACAAGCAAGAGCTTTATTCTTAAACAAGTGCATTGGATAGTTATAAACCTAGCATACCCTTGAAAGTCTAATTTGTAACAATTTAATTTAGAATATTATGTCAAAGCATAACATTTTAAAATGTACTGAATTCTATTAATTACATAGTACAAAAATAATTTAAGATGTGTTAAGAAAACATCTTCAAAATTTATGTATACTATGTTTTGGACTAACCATTTTGATTTATTTCAGATTTACATTGTTGTGTTGTGAATTCATGCTTAGCGCAACATACCTTCTCGGAATTTGCTTCTAATGGAATCATGTATTTACAAAAATAAATTACAATATTTACATTTAATACACATAATGTTTATTGCCTAGTCATTGGATATTGAAACTAGAACATATTTAACCATATATGCGAGGAAAACAAAGCCTACTAACACAAACATATTTGTCAGAATATAGTACAAGTTGGACTGCTGTTCAGTTATCACTTCACATTCACTGGTGTTGTTTGTGTTGTCCGCATGCAGCATGGCCTCCAGCCTCTGCTTCAACTGAACCTCAATCTCCTCCACATATTCTGGAAACAGCTCACAGAACATTTTGTTCTTGATGTTTATCTCAAGCGACTCGGCCGCCAAACATCGTTTTTGATATTCCGAAGTTTCTATTGAGCCGAGTGTTGGCGTTTTTTCCAACATAAAACTCAACAAACCTGTGAGGATTGTCGAAATAGACCATGCCGGATTCCATGTGTCCGGATGAAAGTCGGTAATGCTGAGACACAGTCTCGTGTTGGTCTTGAACCTTCCATTGGGTGTAATCATATAAATTGACGGCGGTTTGAAAGGAAATTCTCTTGGGAATATGATTTTCCCATGGTAGTACCCGCCTTCGTAAGGGCTTTTCTCCGGTCCTTTCACTACATAGTGCCACTCTAGGATATTAGACGGCACTGGCTCTGCAGTCACATAGGGTACAGGGTCGTTCTTCAGCCTTAGATAGTCTTGTTTCAGCCTGCTTGTAGCCCCTGTCACCTTACTTTTAGCCATGGCTTTATTAGCACCAATTGAATAACATGTAATCTGTAATCATTTGGTCTAACCCGAACACCTTTAAGGATAGTTTATACACGATTACGAACACTGAACCTAATTTATTATTGGGTCGATTGAGGCAAATTACGAATAAATAAAATAATACGTCAAACAACTGATTCGCTCATACGAACAAGAACGAACGATAACGTCATTTATTTTAATTTACGTCAAACTGTTACTAGAGTTGGCATTGGCTCAGTTGAAGTAAATATTATTACCGATGAACTATGACGGAAAAAATCGACTAAATCAATTTTACTTGTCAGGTATAGCAACACCGAAGATCTTGGATTGTATATTCACTCCTTAAATATAATAGCGTTCTTAAACCGTGTCTTATTTTATCAATACCTATATTAAAATTAACCATACCAAACATTACTGACATATCTGTGAATATAATCCCGCGAATCTCTATAAATTAGGAAAGTTTAACGATAGTAACAGCAGTATAGTATAACACCTTGTCGGTACTATACCATAGAACATTTACTATACTAACCAAGATAGTGGACGATATAGCGTAAAATAACGTCAATCCTACTAATATATATAATATATTAAAAATATGAAAGTTTGTGCTTAGGATGTATGCTCCTATTTCGCGTAAAAAGTACTAAATATATGTATAATGCTAAAGTTTCTTCTGTTTTATTTCGCTTAATGTTTAGTGAACGAGTGAGCGATTGTAAGTACTTAATAATACTTTATCTGTTCGGCGATGACCAGGGAAGATCAGGCACTGTCGTCACTGGACGTCGGCTGCACCAACTATGGAGTGTAGAAGTAAAGGAGGACCAACTCAATATACTAAAAAGTGTCCGTTGAAAGGGAACAGATTAAGGGATTAATTAGGGGAGTGTACGGCTGCTAGGGCAATATTCGTGAGGACGTGACGAACAGCGCGGGGAAAATAATGTGACTGAGGGAATAGTTACGAACGCTTAAAAAGCCAAATAACAAATTACTGTGACCGGAGGTGTGAAGAGTGCAGGCCGAACGTGTATCCGCTCTCGTGGTTGGTCTGTACTGTACTACAAGGCATTCCGTACAGTGTTACCAACTCTACCTACTTTTCGGCGCATATACCAACTTTTACTCCTATCTACTACCTTGGAAAAATCTAACAACTTTTCAAAACTATGAATTTGTATGCAAGCAAAAGTGACATTAATGCCTTCAATTTTTTTTCTATCAATTTATTTTTCTATACACCTAATTATTCAACGGGTTCATTGAATATGATAAATAAACACAGAGAGAATTTTACATCTCTCTGACATTTGAACGACGGTACTGTACAATTAATAAATTATTAATACGGTAACAGTGCGACCAACTATTAGAAAAATTATAAATTGAAAAAATATAGGTGGTAGAACTACCAACATTTCAAAGTAGTATTAGTATGAAACTACCAACTTCTGAAGTCATATCTACCTCCAAGTCAGATTTCGACTTGGTAACACTGATTCCGCATCCACTCAGAAAGGGCGGGACAGCCCACATCGCATTGAAGAAAAAAACACGCTCCCTGAGCGATTCGCAGACAGCTTGACAATTTAATCACGAGTCTCATCAAATTAAGAAAACAAACAGGATTCATTCAATTCTATTAATCTCTGAGGTTGATCTTTTCGATATTAAAATGGTTTCAATTAATAAAACTCACAATAACTTTTAAATAACAATGTAATGGCTTTATAGTTGCAATTTATACAAATTCACATCAATTCTTTACTAAGACAAGGTCCTACTTCTCGCATTTTCGATAAGACGCGAGAAATTTTCGACGTAGTATTTAGATCTGCGATGAATTTAATTTCGTAGAGGTCGGCAATATTTTGGCTGTTCAATAAAACATTTAACATTTATTCTGGCATCAATTCCGGAGGAAGTGCATCCTCGCAATCTCTCATAAATCTTGATACATACCTAATTAACATTGACCTCTAAAGTAATGATAATAAGAATAGGTGGATCTTTTGATTAATAAATAATTACGACCAGTGCCTGATAAAACCAACGCGAGCCTATAGAAAATATCACGAGCGCCTCATTGTTGATTACGAATAAAATGTCGTTCAATCTCATTATTTATCAGTAAAAGGTCGACTTCTAAACCGGCAATAATTCATATCAATTCATTGACATTCATAAGGTCTAAAGTATGAAAATTAATACAAATATTTTATAAGTCATTATGAGCCACAATTAAGCAGCAAGCTCCTTATGTCGTGGTTAAGCTGTTTGAGCAACTCCTCATCAGGGTTGTCCTGCTGGACCAGTCTGTCGCGTTGCGATATCAGCTCATTCAGTCTCTCGTTTACTGGGTTAGTGTTCCTGTAGCGAAAAATACAAAGATTATGACGAATAAAGGTCACACGGTTGCTTATCATACAAATCACTTAACCCACTAATATTATAAATGCGAAAGTTTGTAAGGATATATGGTTTTTTTTTTATTTATGATTTTTTTTATACCACTTGGTCGGGCAAACAAGCAGACAGTCCACCTGGTCATAAGTGGCCTATAGGCATTTGCAACACTAGGGCATCGCCAATGCGTTGTCGACCCTGAGACGTGAAGTTGTTAAGTCTCATGTGCCTGTAATTTCACCGCCCCCCTTACCTTTCTAACCGAAACACAGTAATACAAGTGCACTACTGCTTCAGAAATGGGTAAGGTGGTAGTACTTCCCCAGACGAATTCTGCACTAAGAGCTCTACTAAAAACTATTTTATTACTCATTCACGCAAAGCTATTTAACAGATTTGAATGAAAGTCAGATAGATAGTTTCTAACCTGGATTAACGCATATGATATTTATTCCGGGCAATGTAACATCTCTCGGGAAAACTAGTGAAACTGCGGGGGAAGCTATTACAGCTACAATGTTATTATATACGAGTATGTATATTTTTCGGTGTATCCATCGATTGAGAAACCGCTCACATTAAACATCCTGAGACATTTCTTCACACACGGCCACGATTTGAAATTAACTAATAAGATTGGTACAAAAAAGTAGTATGTTTACTTACTTTATATTATCGTACATCTCCAAACCATCCAGTCCCGACGTACCTAAAATAATAACAATAAATTATAATATTAGCAATTTCATACAATAACACAGTATTTGATCAGAGACAACTCAAATATTCTAACTGCCGACGCATGAATGAGAAATTGGTAAATTATCTTTACTATGAAGTCATAAAAATCATCAAATGACAGCCCAAATCCCAAAATACTATGGAGTGTAGAAGTAGAAGGAGGACCATCTTGAATTGGGGATTAGTCGAAAAAGTGTCCACTTGTAAACAGCAAATTAGGTTTCGAATTCTCACCGAAATAGCGCTAGTGTAGCAAGTGGAAATGATATGAACTTAGCAGCATAAGCAGTTATAAACAAAGTGAAGTGTGCTGGGTTGGTTTCCGGTAATTCTTTAATACTATTTTCTATTTGCTATTTATTTACAATTAATTGGGGTACTTAAAAACACTGTATAATTTTATTCCATACTCATGTTTGTCTATATATTATAATAATTAAAAAAAATGCGCTGTAACAAAACCGAAATTTTTGTTTCCTTTTTCATTAATTTTGTATCCCACTCTAATAATTTGAGGCGCTCTATTTAAAATTCTTCCACTTGCTACAGCAGCGCCACCTTAATTTGTTCCCTTTCTTTTTCACCATTATTTTACACACGACTATCTGACACAAACTAAGTAGAGTGTGTACTATGGAAAACAAATAACTGATATACTACATATTCATTTTTTTTCTAAATGCATTGTTATTAAGATATTTAAACGCACTAACTAATTGACTCAGGCGTGACCTAGCGGAAATCCATTGTAAGTTTATGCAAAAACTAATATCTAGTAACTGGTTCCGCTGGATCTCCTTCTCTGTCAAGTCCCAAACAAGGAAATTCAACAATCGACATCTGTTAAACCCACACTCAATGTTTTAAAAACTAAATTCACGCACGAACACACCACACGGACAGTCAATATTAAACAATTTTCCAATAGTATAAATTTTGCACTAACTGATAAGTGAATGTGACTCCAACGCGGCTGTGTTAGCTAATATATCTACGTAGAAATCGTCCTTCAATTTCTTCATATCGAGTGGAATTTTTGTACTGTTCTCATCCTGATCTTCTATTGTATCCAATCTGAAACAGTTTTTATTTATTTTATTAACAATATACTTTGAATAAAATCCTTGTGGGAATCATTACACAATTAAAACGTTCGAATATCTATAAAACAGGAATGTCTGTATGTTTACCCTACGGTTACCCTAATACTAATTATCCGCTAGTTAGATAAAACTTCAGTGAGTTATTCTATGTACGCCCACGAAGGTTCCAGACAAAAAAAAAGAGTTGCATAAAAACTACGCTAGTTTAATATAGATAAAGCCAAACTTCAAGATAGGCGCTAAAAAAACATAAAATATTCATCAAGGTTGCCTACCTTAGAAATATGGACTGTGTAGCATTATGAAGATCTCTTATTTAATAAATAAATATCCCAAGACATTCTTCACACATGGTTACCTGATCCCAAGTTAAGCAGAGTGTACTGCTTGTAGTATGGCTACCAGGTAACTGATATTACTACATATACTACTTTTTAAATACATACTTATATAGATATTTACACTCAGACACAGAACAAACAGACATGTTCATGCACAAAAATGTTTGTCGTGGGTGGGAATCGAACCCGCGACCTTCGGTTTGGCAGTCAGGGTCTCTAACCACCAAGCCAACAGGTTATAAATAACAATCTTGGTTATTAATTTATGATAATAAGTAACTGACCCCATCTCGCCCAGCTGCCGCCTGTCCTGCTGCAGCTGCGTTAACATCTGCTTGCGCGAGCTCAGCTTCATGAGGTGCAGCTCCCGCACGGCGCGGCCCCACTGCTCCTTGAAGAAGCCCTTCGACTGCACCGCCCCGTCCAGCTTCTCTTCTAGACATCGCTGAAATAAATAAATAAAATATAAATATCCTGGGACATTCTCTTACACTCGGCCATCTGATCCCAAATTAAGCAGAGCTTGTACTATGGAAACCAGATAACTGATATACTACATATACAATTTTTTTTTCTAAATCATATTCCTCAAAGTTATATTCTCGGGTAGCGAGGCGTCACAAGTATGATGTTGTAGTATTTTCTACTTGTATTATTTGGTAACTTATTGACATGAGCAACATGAGTCAGGGATAAGTGATTTTACGGTCAGGGAGACCAATTATTTCTTACTAGAATTTGCCCTGTGGTTTTACCCGCGTTCTCGAAGGATCCTTGGTTAACTATTACTAGCTATCCCCCGTGGTTTAACCCGCGTTCCCGTGGAATGTCACATATATTATACATAAAAACCTTCCTCTTCAATCATTCTATCTATTAAAAAAACCGCATCAAAATCCGTTGCGTAGTTTTAAAGATTTAAGCATACATAGGGATATGGGGACAGAGAAAGCGACTTTGTTTTATACTATGTAGTGATAAAATGATCCTAAACACATTGTATGTGTGCTTCGAATTTAATTCAAATACAAAAATCCAATACACAGACACACTATTGCATTTATATAAATTACTAACATAGTAAGATCACTAACATTGATACCACTTCAAAAAACAAAAATCTAATTAATCACCAATTCCTGTATAAGACTTGCAGTTTGATCTTTGGTGAGTCCAGAATATCTACTTTCTGCTTCCTTTTCATTGTTCTTCATATTATTCTGAAAATTAAAATTTATATTTCATAATCAATAGATAAAGATAAATAAGATGCTCGACTTAGTATCGTGACTTCTGCTTATTTAATAAGGAATAACGCGCGTGAAATTTATGGGAACAACATATTGCTAGTGCTGTTAAGTGAATTTCTATCGACTAAATTGATGTATCCAATTATATTAAACTATGGAGTGTAGAAGTAAAGGAGGACCATCTTGTATGGGGGATTAGTCGAAAATGCGTCCACTTGTAAACAGCAAATTAGTTTTCGAATTTTCACTGAAATAGCGCTAGTGTAGCAAGTGGAAATGATATGAACTTAGCAACATAAGTAGTTATAAACAGATTGAAGTGTGCTGGGTTGGTTTCCGGCAATTCTTTAATACTATTTTCTATTTCCTATTTACAATAATTGGGGTACTTAAAAACACTGTATAATTTTATTCCATAGTCATGTTTATAATGATTTTAAAAAATGCGCTGTAACAAAACGGAAATGTTTCTTTCCGTTTTTATTAATTTAGTATACTACTCTAATAAAATTTGTGGCGCTCTATTTAAAATTCTTCCACTTGCTACAGTAGCGCCACCTTAATTTGCTCCCTTTCAACGGACACTTTTTAGTACACTGAGATGGTCCTCCTTTACTTCTACACTCCATATATTAAACTATACTTATATACGTACGTATATAAGTATATGCATACAAAGTCTTGCATTGACTAATTGCTTATATATATTTTTTGATGTACCAAAATCCACAGTTCTAAATGCAAATTACAGGTAGACTGTTACAATAGCCAATTATGGTCCATAATCCATAATTTATGGTTTTACATTTAGACAAAATACTAGTTGACCAATACTTATAATTATAATTTTGGTGTATTTGTCTGTCAGATTGAAATCTATGAATAAGCACCTACAGGTGTCTAAGAGTAAGCACTTAACCACTAATTAAAGAATCTCCTGATGCAAAACTTTGCATTTGAGCTTAATATTCTCTCTTTGGTAAGTGAGTATAGTAGATAAGTGATAACAGGTACCTTCAACACGTCGATCTGTTTCTCCAGCTGTTGCACTTTAAGCTGCATTTCCTCAATAGCCATATCCTTTAATTTCAGCCGGTGGTTCATATCGTCCTCCATCTTCTGTGACGCTTCTCTCAACTCCTGGTATTTCGCTGTGTAGTGAGCTTCTAGTGCTTTCTTTGCTTCTAGCAACTGTAATAATCGATGGACGTCAAGTAGGATGACATACAGAATGTCTACGTGATAGTAAGTGGTCACCGCTGCCTATGCCTTCCCAAGCAATCTTATTTTGTCGAGATCTGACAGTAGACTTTGTTGATATGATGGTATGCCTCAAACGTGAACAGCAAACATACAACATTGATACAACCGATAGGCATTAAATGAAACCTCATATACTTTGTATCATTTTCAGGCCACACACCAAAAATCAGAGCAATAGAAGCAATAGTCTAGCCAAAGGATATTTTTAAAGATTTTTCTTAGATGAAACACGATGTATCTTCCCTAGCAGCTGACCAAGAACATAGGCATAGCTACCTAGAGTCATTAACCTTAAAACGACAAAATTCACGCGACGATGCCGCTCTTCATCATAAGTTCCCGATACAAACAAGGCGCTACGCTATGCGATATTGCCATTCCAATACGCTGGTCAGAGGTCATTTTTGCAAAGGATGTTTAAGTTTTACTTTGACTATTCAGCTATTTAATTTCTTTGAAAAAAGTTTTTTTGTATTTTTCACGAAAACTTTTTATTAGTTTCAAGTTAATCGTAAGCACGTATAATATATTATTATGTGGTTTTATTTAATGCCACTCGCTTTTATCAACGTTGTATAAGACATTCAAATTACGTAATTTCGAAAACATATATGTATATAATTTTATCAATTTATAACGGGAAAGTAGAATGTCAGAACACAATGACCAATTATACCTTCTTCTCTCTCTCCGTATTCCTATAACCTCTGAGTCGAAAGTCGTCTGTCGCTCGACTCAAGTCGGCCGCCAAGTTGCGGCATTGCTCTATGCCTTTTGATAACTTGCATTCCAGTTCCACTCGTTTCTTCGCCCACTCCTTAGCCAGTAGCTCTAGGTGATAGTCTTCTTTGCGTTTTAGCTGGAAATTGTTAAAAGTTATATTTTATTAGTTTTCATAAATAGCTAATAATAATGGGGAACTAAATACATGTTTCTCGTTATATATCGGGTCTATCACTACATAGTATAAAACAAATTTGAGTATAATTTTAAGTCAAGGCAAGCATAGTAACCATAAGGAAAAACAATGATACAACTTATTTAAAAAAATTATGATTTTCTATTAAGACACTGGTCAGTTGGGGAACCCTGATTTATCCGCCAGCAGGTCGTATGTTCGATTTGGGAATCGAGCAATAATTATTGTCCTGGGATAAACTCTGACGGACGGGTCAGTTGATTAATAAATGAAATCTTTAGTGATCGGGCGAGACGATATAGCGACTGAACTAGTAAACTTTGTTTACAAATACATCTGTATTAAATGAAATAGGAAAACATAACTTCATTTGATGTATGTGCGTGGATATGTTGTTAAACTAAAACAATTTGAAAATGTTAAGTCTGTTCTATAAATTTGTCAAAAGTGCCCTCCACAAGCCAAACGTTTTTAGATTTTAAACATCTTGGCAGGGCTTGTTATTTGAACCGCAACCTTTCTGTGTGACGAAAAATAAATGTATGATAAACACAATCTATTCTATTTAAAAGTGATTGATTAATAATTAAAACATTTCCCGTTAATATACAATTTTTACTTTAATGATAATTTTGACCACCAAGTCCTTACCTGACACTTGAATAACTCCTGTTGTTTCTCCTTCCAGTCTTCGAGCTCGTCGACGAACCTCTGCATGATTGTGTCGCGGTCCAGAGACGACAGCGCTAGTTTAACCATATCTGGAAACATCATGGAAATAATTTAAAATACACAGGATAAAGTTTGGATATCGCCCACAATGAACATCAGATAAATATTGGAACTCTCGGGTAAACCGCGTGGAAAGCTAAACTAACAGAAGAATAATAGGAATCAAAAACGATATTTTCATTTGAGTCTGAGAGAAAGATCGATTTCTGTTACTCGATAAAGAGAGATAATTACCGAAATCGTTAGTACCATTTTAGCATGATTGAGTACCAATAAGAGCATAGTATGTTGTTGAACAATGTTTGTATGTATGGATATGTTACTCTTACATGCAAAAACTACCGGACAGATTTAGATGAAACTTGGCACATAGATTGAGCATATCCTGGATTTTTTATCCCGGGAAAATGTGTCATCCCTCGGAAACGCGGGTAAAACCGCGGGGGGCATGTATCTTAATAAATATATAATAACTAAATAGAAGTAATAGTAAATTGGGTAAATTAACGCTCATATTTACCTCTCTCTTGTTGCATTATACATGTGTCGCTTTTACTTTGTTCTAAGTTAATTGTTTTGCTGAAATAAAAAAAAAATTTAAGATAAAAAGCTTAATACAAAAAGTGGGCGCGTAACCTTTACGCGCGGTTGAAGTAAAACTAATAAAAATAAAAGATTTATCATTTAATAAATATGTCGTATTATAGTTTGAAGAAACATTTATTGATTAGATATACGAAACGGAACTGGCTTTGAGAGAAAGAAAGAAAAAAAATGTGTGCTCGCACCTCTCTCTTGCCCCTAGATTAATATACGAAACGTAACTCTCTCTCTTACTATCTTCACTAACTTATATCTCCCTCTCAACTTCCGTTCGCGTCGCCCGATTACACTTTTCGTAACGCTCTCGTCAAGCATTCACCAGTTTTCTCCCCAAGTTAAGCGTGCGTAAAGAAATTTTAGTTTAAAAATCATGCATAATATTATACAGAGAGAGTGGGAATTTTGTGAGTTGTATGTATGCGGAGCTTACTAACCACGCCACCTATTCAAAAGGTACATTATCCCGGATGGATAGCTATGTTATAATCCCGTGTACATTAGATCTCTAGGGAACGCAAATCAAACGCGGGGGGCAGCTAGTTCATCTACACTAATATTATAAAGAGGAAAGTTTTGATTGTTGTTTTGTTTGTTTGTTTGCATTGAAAATACTCCGAAACTACTGGACCGATTTGAAAAATCGTTTCACCGTTGGAAAGCTACTCTATCCTCGGGTGACATTGGCTATATAATATTGTTTTTTTAATTTGGTATTCTTACTAAAACCGCAATAATGTAGTCCAAGGTGTAAAAAAAATACACACCTTACATCGCGTGCGTTGAAACTATTGATGATAGAAAGAACAAAATAATGTAACAACCTTCGGGAACGCGGGTGAAATCCCGGGGAACATTATATTATAAAGAAAGCATGACCTTCAAAATTTCGAGGAGAAACGTTTTAAAAGCATACCGTTCGCCCCTATCTCCCCTGTGATAACAATCCCGTCTCTCCTCATCGCCTCTCTCGGGTTTCTCATCATCGATAACGGCTGTAGTTTCACACTGCACCTGCATGTCGCTGGTCGTGGGCTTCATACGCGAAGCTAACAGCTTTTCTTGGCTCAGAGCGAAGGAATCGCACATTTTCTTGATTAGTTCAGCTATATCGTTTGTTTGTAGTATGTTGTCGCCGGATGCGTTTTTGTAGCTGCAATTAAAGCGCAAAATATTAATAAGAATATATAAATAAGAGGTGGAGACCTGGTGACCTGTTATATAGGTTCCTATTACCTACCACAGGCACCAGCGATCCACAGCCAAAAATTGTAAAACATAGCTTATGTAAAAATATTATTAGATTTTTTTGGTTTGTGGTGACAAATAAAGATTTTTATTATAATATTATTTATTAAAAATAATTTTTATTTTCATTTTTTAATACATAGGTTTTACATAATAGGAAAAAGTTTCTCCGCATTTTTTAAGATTTAAAAAAAAAAAGGACATTTTTTAATATAGTTTATTTACATTTAACTAAAGTATGTAGGTACCATTTTGTTAGATAACTTTTTGCCATCTTGTAGGTAGGGACATGATCCCATTGCTATAGAAATTTTGGGACTTCTGATCAAAATACCGCGACAAGTGGTTTTGGCGGACCTCTCGTGATGTTAACCTGAAGCCTAAAGAATTCTGAAGAGACCGAAACAGGTGGAAATCTGAAGGTCAGGACAATATACGGCGGATGCGTTAATACCTCCCAGCCAAACTCTCTTACTTTTTGCTGAGTGGCTAAAGATGTGTGAGGTTTAGCGTTATCATGATGAAAAACCACACCCCTTCTGTTGATTAATTCCGGCCGCTTTCTCTTAACTTCTTGCTTTAATCTCATCAGTTGTTCGCAGTAGAGTTCAGAATCGATGGTCCTGCCTGGTGGCAACAGCTCATAATGAATATGGCCCTTCCAATCCCGCCAAACACACAGCATCACCTTGTTGCGAGTTAACCCGGGTTTCGCCACAGTCTGTGAAGCCTGACCGGCCTTTGACCACGACCTTTTTCGCACGTTCTTGTCGTACGTGATCCACTTTTCATCACCAGTTATCAGCTTCTTCAAAAATGGTTCCGTTTCATGACGTCGTAATAAAGAATCACAAATGAGTACACGGTTCATTAGGTTTCTTTCAGTGAGCTCGTGAGGTAGCCAAATATCTAGCATTTTGTGTACCCAGTTTTTTTCAAATGCGCCATAACTGTTTTGTGGTCAATTCCCAGTTCTTCAGCTACGTCGTAACTACTGATATGCCGATCTTGCTCCACTTTTTCAAAAATGGCATCCATTTTATCCGCAATGGGGCGACCAGAGCGACGTGCATCTTTGACATCAAAATTTCCGGATTGAAAACGCTTAAACCAAATTTGTGCTACTCTCACAGACACTGCACTAGGTCTATAAACATCGTAATTTTTTTCGCGACTTGCGTTGCGTTTTTACCTTTTTTGTAGTAAAATTTTAAAATGAATCGAATTTCTTCATTAGATTCACTCATCTTGGCGGTACGAAAAACAAATGCAAATCACACATTTTCCTAATTTGAATTTGGAATTATGTTCTTTAAAATGTCAACTTTCAATGATACCAAAACCAGCCAGATAAAAATAGTATAGCCAAAGAGATTTTATTACAAGTTCAAACATACTATAATGCGAAGACTTTTTCCCCAACCTAATACTTAGATAGTGCTTAGAGCCTCTCTTTAAGCAAGAAATACCTGTATATATAACCACGCATATTACTAAATATGCGTGGTTAATTTCGCTATTATTCCGAAATTGTAAAGCAGTTGGTTATTTGACTTTCAATATATACCGTAACAATAAAGTAAGGGAAAACACTGTAAATGTAACTACCCTGTTATAAAAATGGTATTTAGAGGATTTTAAAGGAGCGGCTCGAGGCCTTTCACAAGCCGATTTCAAATAACTTTTTTCCCGCGACCTGCAGCTTGGCAGTCACGATCGCCATCAAGCCAACTGGTGTCTATAAAATATTTTTCAGTTTAGAAGTCGTAGAGCTCTTTGTGCAGAGCTATTACGGAGAATTTCTACCACCACGAGTATTGCGCTTGTATTACTGTGTTTCGGTTAGAAAGGTAACGCGCACTCGAGACTTGGAAAATTGTCAATGCCCGTGGTGTTGGTTATGTCTATAGGCAACGGTGACCCCTTACCGTGGGTGTGCCTGTGTCTCGACCTGTTTGGCATAAAAAAAGAAAGAATCTAGTAAATATGGCATAGATTAAAACATTATACGTACCGTGCAGTGTTCCCGGCCGCCATGTTAGTGTAGGCCGCCCCGCCGCCGTCCTCCTGCAGGTGCGTGCAGCTGCCGCTCCGGTACTGCAGTGTCGCGTCCTGCTCTACGCGTTCTCTCTTTCTGCCGCTCGCCAGTTGTGTCGCGCTTCTCGCTGTTAAGGGCTTTGATTTCTGAAAGTGACAGGACGTAATAATAATATCCTGGGACATTCTTTACAGACGGCCATCTGGTCCCAAACTAAGCAGAGCTTGTACTCTGGAAACCAGATAACTGATATACTACATATACATTTTTTTTTCAATACGTACTTTTATATATATTTACACCCAGACACAGAACAAACAAACATCATCATCATCATCATCATCATCAGCCTATCTCCGTCCACTGCTGGACATAGGCCTCACCTATGGCACGCCACTGAGCTCGATCTTCAGCTCTTTGTTTCCAACCGCTGCCAGCCAGTTTGCGTATATCATCGCTCCATCTAGCTGGAGGGCGCCCTACACTACGTTTACCGAGCCGTGGTCTCCACTCTAGAACACGTCTACCCCAACGGTTATCGGTTCTACGGCAGATGTGACCAGCCCACTGCCACTTCAGCTTGCTAATCCTTTGAGCTATGTCGATAACTTTGGTTCTCTGACGGATTACTTCATTCCGGATTCGATCCTTCAGAGAGACTCCGAGCATAGCTCTCTCCATAGCTCGCTGAGCGACTTTAAGTTGGTGAACTAGTCGCACCGTCAGTGTCCACGTCTCGGCTCCGTAAGTCATAACAGGTAGGACGCACTCGTTAAAGACTTTCGTCTTTAGACATTGGGGTATGGGCGATGAAAAGACTCGACGAAGTTTTCCAAATGCTGCCCACCCTAGCTGTACTCTTCTGCGAGCTTCCTTCTCGAAGTTGTGTCTACCCAATTGCAAGATTTTCCCAAGGTAGACGTATTCGTGAACAACTTCGAGAGGAACTCCGTCAAGGGCAACCGGTTCCGGAATGACATGTTCGTTGAACATGATCTTGGTTTTATCCAAGTTCATCCGGAGACCGATGCGTGCAGAAGAATCAGCCAGGGTAGTCAGCATGAATTGGAGATCTTGCACGGTTTCAGCCATGATGACGATATCATCCGCAAATCTAAGGTGTGAGAGGTACTCGCCGTTAATATTTATGCCCCGTCCTTTCCAATTTAGGGACTTGAACATATCCTCCAGAGTGTTAGTGAATAATTTGGGGGAAATAACGTCCCCTTGTCTCACTCCTCTATGTAAGGGGATATGTTCAGTCTGCTGATTTTGTACTTGGACGGTCATAGTCGCGGTGTTATACAGTCCTCTCAGCACTTGGATGTATCGCCAATCAACTTGGCACCGTTGCAAAGACTCCAAAACAGACCAGGTTTCAACAGAGTCAAAGGCTTTCTCATAGTCCACAAACGCAAGGCACAGGGGCTGGTTATACTCCTCGGTCTTCTGTATAACCTGTCGCACTGTGTGAATGTGGTCTATGGTACCGTATCCTCCTCGAAACCCAGCCTGCTCCGGAGGCTGAAACTCGTCGAGTCTACGCGCAAGACGATTTGTGATGACTCTCGAAAACAGCTTGTAGATGTGGCTCAAGAGGGAAATGGGTCGATAGTTCTTCAAAAGGGTTTTGTCACCTTTTTTGAAGAACATAACGACCACACTCTTGCTCCACGCCTTCGGAGTTCTCCCCGAAAAGAGGACGGAATTGAATATACGCTGAAGGTGTAGTAGCGTAGGAGTTCCACCAGCTTTTAAGAGCTCCGTTGTGATTCCATCCTCCCCGGGGGCTTTTCCGTTTTTAAGCTGTCTGAGAGCCATCACGATCTCGTCCAGGCTGACCTCTGGCAGATCCTCGGTGTAGTGGCGGGTAAGAGTGGCTCTGGGATCCTCGGGATGGGGTTGGGGACGGGACGCTTGCGAGGTATATAGTTGGCCGTAGAAGTCTTGCACCTCCCTAAGTATCTCCGGCTTAGAAGCGACGAGATTCCCGCTCGATGTGGTCAACTTCGTCAGATGGCTTCGACCGAGCTGTTGAACAAAGACTTTAGACCCCCGGTTTCGCTCAATTGCTTCTTTAATAGAGCGTGTGTTGGAGCTCCGGAGGTCACGTCTTACTAGCTTAGAGATTTTTTTGTTCAAAGCCCGTTGATCTGACGCAGTGACTACGGGATTTTCCCGTCGCTTCCGCATTAGCTGCAGAGATTCCTCTGAAAGCTTAGACCTCTTACCGGCACCTCGCGTCTCGCAGAATTTCTTCCCCTCATCCCTGAGGATTCCCAACACTTGGTCGAGATCCTGGTCGACGTCAACGTCAATTGTGGTTTCCAAGGCAGCGAATCGGTTCTCCAGTTTTAACTGGAATGTTTCAGACCCAATCACGGATTGGAGCATATTAGGTCGGAGCGTAGATTTCATTAGACGGACTCGTTCAAGCATGATTCAATGAAATCAATCTCATTTCTGGTCATAGCGTCGGGGCTTTGCCACGTCCATTTCCGCCGGGGGTTCTTCTGAAAGAATGAATTCATCAGAAAGAACCCTTCTTTCTCCAGGAAGTTGACGAGCATTTGCCCTCTATGATTCCTGCTTCCAAATCCGTGTGGTCCTACTACCGATTCGCCGCTTGTTTGTACTCCCACTTTAGCGTTGAGATCCCCCATGACAACGTTGAAGTGGGCCTTTTGGGTGGTGTATAAGGCCTTGGAAATGTCCTCGTACATTTCCTCCACTTCATCATCCGAGTGTGCCGAAGTCGGTGCGTACACTTGGATAACCTTGAGGTTATACCTCTCGGTGAGTTTGATCACAAGGTACGCTACCCTTGTCGACACACTGGAGATTTCTATAACGTTGTCAGAGAGGGCCTTGTGTACCAAGAACCCGACGCCGCCTTGGGATGGTTGGTCTCCCTCTCTGAAGTACACAAGATGGCCGGATTTTAGAGTTACGGTATCCTCCCCCTCTCTTCGGACTTCACATAACCCCAAAACGTGCCATCTTATGTTCGTCAGCTCCTCTTCAAGTTGCGCCAGATGTTCGTCGAGCCGTAGCGTGCGTCCGTTGAACGTAGCCAGCGTCAGTCGGTGTTGGCGGCCTACCGTAGCCCGGGGATTCTTAGCACCCCCTACCCCGCCGTGACCATGACCGCCGCCTTGGCCAGGAATAGCGGGGCGACCGGGAACTGGGGGCCTTTTCTGTGGTGTGCTGTCAATAGTGGTTTATGCCCGTAATCACCACACGCTGGGCAGGCGGGTTGGGTGATCGCAGAAACGTAGCTCTCGCACCGGTGACGCTGCTGCCCGTCATCGGCCTGTGCCATTTAGCTACGTTGTTGAGAATGGTTATACCGTCATTGGTCGGTCGCCAGAGCCTCGTTCGCTTGTCGGCAGGATGCACCGCGGGCAGGTGAGGTTGGCTGGGAGCACTAAGATGACATTGTGCTCCCTTACATCCAAACAAACATGCTGTTCACATATTGTTTGTCCTGGGTGGGAATCGAACCCGCGACTTGCGGCTTGACAGTCAGGGTCGCTAACCACCAAGTCCACTGGCCGTTCATTCGTTTGGATTAATTATATTTTATTTATTGAAGTAACGAACAACAATTATTTCACATATAAAACCTGGAAGTTAACTAATACAAATGCCAAAACGGTTTCTACGGCTAGGTATAAGCATTGTTATTGCAAAAGGATAGATTGCAAAATTAGTGCAAAAATTTAATTTAAGTTATGAACGGCAACAAAGCCCACCACACATTTGTTTGTTACATGAAATATACATGAATACACAAATTTCGGGAAACATATGCCCTTTTTGTATTATACGGATGAATCAGAATGAATTCTATCTCCACAAAAAATCTTGACTCTACCCTTACCCTTTTCTATCTATAGAAAAAACAAAGTCGGTGATATTTCAATCAGTTTTCCAATTAAGTTACCTGCACATCCTTCACACCGACATACTTCAAGCTCATCTCGACATCGACGTACGGCCTCCGTCCCTCTCTAACAGCCTTCTCGTCACAACGAAGTATGTAGCACCTTTCATGTATCGTTAACGCTTTATTGCTGTTGCAAAAATTTGTGATGAAATTGTTAAGGTCCTCCGTTGGTATCAATTTGCGGAGGTCCATGCTGCATATTCCTGGTACATGTAAAGTAATGTATTTATTTATTTGCCACACATAGAAGAAACAAACATAGATAGATATAACAAAAACTATTTGGCTATAATTCACAAGTATATGGGTCTTCTGGATCCCAAGCTAGAAAAATCAGTATTATGGGTGCCAGTGATCCTCTGTACGACAGTAACCTATGTATCGTAACCTAAATGTATCTATGCAATCAGGTACATAATAATAAATAATATTTATTTAAGTGGAGCTTATTATGGAAACCACATAAGTGATATAGTAACTGATTTTTTTCTTAAATTCTGTACATTTATGTCGATATTTACACCCAAATACAGAAAAAACACATGAACATCTAGTTCGTGCACACAAATATTTGTCTTAGGTGGGAAAAAAACAAACCAAGCCAATTGGCCGTCAAATAAAATAATAACCACCGCTTACCAACATCCTTATCCTCAGCACAAACCCTAGTGACAAGCTGCGAACACTCTGAGAAGTACCGCGAGAGGGCATGCAGGTCGCTCGCCAGACGCAACGAAGTGCGTTGGTTGAAGTTAGCAGAAGCACGACCAGCCGCCGTACTTACACCCACTCTGAAATGTTTTGTTTCACTTTGTTTAGGTTGTTTGACCACAATTGGGATGTGTCCTGTATTAAAGATAAATGATCAAACACTAACCAGTGTATTGAACATCCAAAAATATACGAAAAAATTAAATATGATCAAAATCAAATCATTAATGTGATTTTTCAGTACCGATCTAATCATAAAGAGTATGTTATTTGATGCTGTACAATTATGTCGTCACAATTTGCTATTTCATACAAAACTCCATACATTCGATCGTTTTGATATTTTATAAAGAATTGCTGATTTGACATGTCAGGACACATGCCTATTTTATGTCGTAAAGACACACAATAAATGTGTAAGTTTTATTACAGGGAAACAATTTAATTATTTATAAATTAATATCCCGGGACATTCTTTTACACAGGGCCATCTGGTCCCAAACTAAGCAGAACTTGTTATATGGAAACCAGATAGCTGATATACTACTTTTTTTTACTAAATGCATACTTATATATATTTACACCCAGACAAACAGACATGTTCATGCACAAAAATGTTTGTCCTGGGTGGGAATCGAACCCGCTTTGGCTTGGCAGTCAGAGTGCTAACCACCAAGCCAACTGGCCTGTCAAATAATTATCAATCACTTTTAAATAGCATAGATAGTGTTTTTCATCATTTATTTTTCAGAAAGCTGAAGTAGTAATGGTCAAACCACAGCCCTCAAAGAGCCGACAACCGATGAGGGAGAAAAGTTCTCATGTGGCGACCAAGTACCGAAAAACGTCGAGTGGGAAGACTCTAGTTAGTTAAAATAATAGGTTGGGGAAAAAGTTCCTTCGCATTTTTTAATAATGGCACCCATTTTATCCGTAATGGGGCGACCAGAGCGACGTGCATCTTTGACATCAAAATTTCCGGATTGAAAACGCTTAAACCAAATTTGTGCTACTCTCACAGACACTGCACTAGGTCCATAAACATCGCAAATTTTCTTCGCGGCTTGCGTTGCAATTTTACCTTTTTTGTAAAATTTTAAAATGAATCGAATTTCTTCATTAGATTCACTCATCTTGGCGGTACGAAAAACAAATGCAAATCACACAGTGTGTCAGTATTTTGTTCAGAAGTCCCAAAATTTCTAAAGCAATGGGATCATGTCCCTACCTACAAGATGGCAAAAAGTTATCGAACAAAATGATACCTACATACTTTAGTTAAATGTAAATAAACTATATTAAAAATGTTTTGAATTTTCTTAAAAAATGCGAAGGAACTTTTTCCCCAACCTATTATGATGGGTGAATAGTATCACTCTGTAAATATAAAACGTCTGAATCAACCCTAATTAATTTTATTGGTAGTCACCTGTTTCAGTCTATTTAATTACAATTAAAAGCTTACATTTTCCTACGATATTTATAATCTAATAGCTGTCCCCCGCGGTTTCACCCGCGTTCCCCAGGGATTTAACATTTTCCCGGCACAAAAATAATCCTATGTTACTTCTAATACCTCCAAGAATATGGGCACAAAGTTTCATGACTATCGGTTCAGTAGTTTTCGCGGGAATGTGTAACAAACAAACTTACATTTATATTTATAATATTAGTAGGGATGAGTATGTATTTAAAAAAGTAGTATATATAGTAAGAGCATTACACAATCTGCCTGCTGATCCCTAACGTAGCAGAGCTTGTAGTATGGAAACCAGAAAACTGATATACAACCTTTTGTTTTCTTAATACACATTACACCCAGACCATAACAGATATGCACCCAAATGTTTGTCCTGGGTGGGAATCGAACCTACTACCTGCAATACATTCCAAATTGCAAAACCTCTATAACTCATCATTATATAATCTATTGTCGAACATTTTTTTGTCCTATCATTAATATTCTTCGCAGCGTATGCGATGAAAGACATTTTATGGCTAATTTTTTTACACCTTCAACAGAATTATTAAAATCGGTCCAGTACTTTTTGAGTTTATTCATTACATACAAAAATACAAATCTTTCTTCTTTATAATATTATTATTATTATTATATTATTATTATTAGTGTAGATTAGTGTAGATAGTGTAGATTTAGATTAATAATCAATGACGTTATTAAATACCTGTCAGTCATAATATTGTGCGTGAAAACAGAATAAGTAACGTAGCAGTCAATTTCCATAATTGAACTGTGTTCTGGTAATAACTGAAAAGAGAAATATGTATAATTTTATTAAACTTATTAATTAATTTATTTAAAAATACAGGTATAAAAACTGTGAATCATAAATGGTGTCCCAATTAGATGTGACGATTGCATGCATTAACACTAAACATACCATAACCGGGTCAAATGACCCACTTTGAACTTTGCTTTGAAAATACACGTATCATCTTATTGCTTTTGCACATTTGATTTCATGACTTTTTCTTACTAATTAATATACAGTTATACATTTTAATTATCTTCCTAACAACCATATTTCATACATACAAGCAGGAAATATAAAGTCACATTTGACCCGCTATGGTAGAAATCGGTACCTAGTAAGTGTTGGTATGATTAGTGTTAAAAATGCCATTAAAATTACCACGTGAATACCTTATAAGAGAACAGTATCTTCATAATTAGCTCATTGACCAGCAGCATGTCTTGACTTACTTGACTTAATGTCCTATGTCCCCTGGATGGGGCAGAGGGCGTCCACAGTACGTTGCCATCTCGAACGGTCTTGGGCTTCGCGCTTTACTTCGCTCCAGGTCATTCCTATCGCCTTCGCTTCTGCAGTGATCGTCCGCCGCCAGGTCTGCTTAGGGCGGCCACGTTTCCGCTTTCCTTGGGGATTCTAGTCTAGGGCTTGCCTTGGAATGTGATCATGGTCCCTTCGGAGCGTGTGGCCGATCCAGTTCCACTTGCGGCGTTTGATCTGCTGGTCAATCGGGGTCTCACCGCAGCGTTCCCACAGGTCTACGTTCGAGATTTTGTCGGGCCAGTATACACCGAGAATTCGGCGAAGACAGCGGTTGGTGAAGACCTGGAGCCGGCGTGTGATGTCTTTAGTGACCTTCCACGTCTCGCATCCGTACAACAACACAGTTTTCACGCTGGACCGGAATATCTTGAGCTTAACTCTCCTAGTCAGTTTCCGCGATTGCCAAACCGGACGGAGCTGTGCGAAGGTTGCCTTCCCCTTGGCGATTCTCAAAGCGGTGTCCTCTTCGGTCCCTCCTGTTTCCGACACTACACTACCGAGGTAGGTAAATTTTTGGACTTTCTTCACCCCCTCTGTGCCGATGAGCAACGGCAAAGAGCTTGTCGCTCCGCACCTCATTTCCTGGGTCTTCCGGGTGTTAATCCTAAGTCCCGTCTCCAGAGCCTCTCGTTGTATGTCGTCCAGTTTGGCTTGCATGTCTGCGCGTGTGTGGCTCAAGAGGCATAGGTCATCGGCATAGTCCAAATCTTCCAAGACGTTGGACAGTCCCCACTTTATGCCACGGCGCTTGCTGTTGGTGGTGTTATTCATGATGCCATCCAGGACGACAAGGAAGAGGAGAGGTGAAAGAAGGCACCCCTGGCGTACACCCGCATGGACCGGTATGTCCTCCGTGACGAGGCCGTCATGAGTTACTCTACAAGAATACTTCCCGTAGATGGCCTTAATTGTGTTGGTAATCTTCTCGGGGACTCCAATTTGTAGCCGATCCCAGATACAGCGCCATCTCAGCGTGTCGAAGGCTTTTTCGAAGTCCACAAAGGTCAGGTATATTTCCCTCTGCCATTCTGATGCCTGTTCGAGAATTATGCGCAAGGTGTTGATCTGGTCCGTGCACGATCGGTTGGGTCGGAAGCCAGCTTGCTCTCTGCGAAGGAGAGGTTCAGTGGCCCTCGACAGCCTATCTAGGATGATCCTGCAGAGCACCTTAGAAGGAATCGAGAGCAAGGTGATGCCTCTCCAATTGCCACATTTGCTGAGGTCTCCTTTTTTGGGTACGGTGATAAGAAGGCCTTTGTTCCAGTCATCGGGCAACTCTTCGGCTGACCAGATGTCCCTCAAAAGAGGCGTCAGCGCGTTCGCAGCGGTGGAGATGTCAGCTTTTAGCATTTCCGCTGTGATGAGGTCCACTCCTGGGGCTTTCCCGTTCTTCAGTGATTTGATGGCCTTCACTACTTCTGCTCCTGTAGGGGGAGACACATCAATGTCCAGGTTTTGTACGGGCAAGCTGGCAGCAGGTGTCGCCGTAGCAACGGGGCAGTTTGGGACTCGGAAGATCTCCTCAAAGTGCTCCCGCCATCGCTGAAGCTGTCCCTCCGATGTCACAATTAGCTGGCCTCTCTTGTCTTTAAGGGGCTTCCTCTTCCTTTGGTTTCGATTTCCGGCCAAGACCTTCGTCGCCTTGTACATCTCCCTGAGATTGCCGGAGTTGGCAGCGCGTTGGGCGCAATCCGCAACACCATCAGCCCATACTCGACGGTCATAACGGGTACTGCGGTAGATTTTCCTGCGAATCTGTCTGTATTGCAGCTTTAGGTCTTCGCGCACTGCCACATCGCCGGTTGCAAGGAGTTGAAGATGGAGCTGGCGCCTTTCTTCAATGAGGTTCCAAGTTGTCTGTGACATCCAGTCTTCACGTGTAAGTGATTTGTGTCCGAGGACGACGGAGCTGGTCTCTGTATAGGCCATTTTGATGTGGTTCCACTCCACGTCAACAGCATGTCACCTCACACTATCTATTCATACTTTTTTTATATAATGCCTCCCAATGACTCAGAAAAAAACTATGCTCAGACATAGGCTAGACTTTCTTCAAACATACATTACTAGCTCTGCCTCGTGGTTTCACCCACGTTCCCTAAGGAATTAATAATTTCCAGGATAAAAAATATTATATGTGTTATTCCAGGGCACGATCTTTCTATGTGTATAGTTTAATTTAAATCTGTTCTGTAGTTTTTGCATGAAAGAGTAACAAACATCCAAATATCCATATTCCCAAACTCTCGCATAATATAAGTAAAATTTTTTAATTTACCAATTTCCCTAGTGCATAACAACGGCATTACAGCACTCTTATACATACCATATCTAAATTCTCAACAGCACCAATAACAAAGCTGAGTATAAATGTTTCTTTGCCATTGCCAATTTGTATGAGACCCTCATCGCACATGAGCTTTGGTTGCAGGTCTGGGGATGAAGCGGTTTTCTTGCTTTCTGCTAGATATTCATCTAGAAATGGAAATTAAAACAAATAGAAAGCAATTTAGACCTTGTTGCTTAACAAAAAACCTGGTTTGAGTATCTTTTTTACACCAAATTTCTGTTACGACAGAATTGTTTTCACATCTAATTTTCATTTATATTCTCAATTTCATATTTATAATGATTACGAAAAAATACTTACTCAATGTTAGCAGCATGGATCCAGCTATGGGTGGATTTGTAAGTGATGGGTATGCAATTTCATTACTGTGAAACATTCGGAGTTCATTTCTCTGCAACAAAACAACATTCCTTATTTTTTTTATTTTTACTCCTATCACATTTAATAAATTTTTTCCTAGCCTTGTATTATCACTAATGGTAAGTACTAAACATAGCATGATTCACAAATAGCATGTGAAAAATCATAAATACTTATTCATATGTCACACCTGCTACCTGCCTTGACGTCGACGTGAATGTTCCTACTTACAGGAGTAGGTGTGCTGGCCCTGTCTTCAATGGACAAGCTCATCATCAGTTGCGGCTGGCAACATTTCCCTTCAGATTTGACACCAAGTAGCCTATGCCAGGAGTGTTTTATCTGAAATTTAAACGCCAAATACTTGAGATGAATAAAACACTATATTGTTTTTAAAATAAATACGAACATGGGCTTGAATTGCATGCAAAGAATCTACTAGAATAAAAAATAACTTCTTCCGAGTCAAAGAAGCTAAATAGGAAACAAGTAGTTTTTAAACTAGTTCATAAATAAACACATTAACTTACATCAATAATCTTATTAGCTGGACATGGCTGGGCTCCAAGAAGGCTGAGCAGAAGGTACCCAACTTTATCCTTCCGCCCTTGTGTACCCATTGTGAAAACTTCCACCTTGACTGGCACATTTTGAACTCGCAGACTGGAATACAGTAACCATTTTTTACAGTTTTTTTTATGTATTAGTTATTTTAGTATTAGTTTAGTAGTGGTATAATGAACCTCCCCTACAGGTACTCATTGATAAGTTCATGGTGTGTGCAGTTAAGGAAAAGACTTTGTAACTTGACAATTTCATTTGCAACCATAAATGATTAGAAAGTCCAAAGAATCAATATAGAAGGAACCTATGTGCAATAAGTTATTGTTATCCTTGTTTTATTATTACGGAGAACAGATAAGTTGGAGTAAAGGGTTTGCATGACAACCACCAGAGCTATATTCACGGTGGATTTTGAAACGAAGGAGATTCCGTGCCTCTGCCATATATGGGTAATGATTAGAAAACTTTACCTTCGAAACCTTCTTTTATCTGCCTCCCAAACAAGCTCAGCATCAAATACTGGCGCATGTGATGGAACTACAGGATCTGTCTCCAGCATGTATCCATTTAAAGAGCCACTTACTACGAACGGACTTCTCAGGAAACCGAATCCAAGTCCTAAAAACAAAAGTTTTAGCGCCATTCATATAACTTGAAAATTTTTTAGTGTCGGTCTAAGAAATATTGCCTTCGTACCTTCTTTAATATGCAAAACTACTTGAATATTAGGTCCACGCAACTCGTCCATGTATACTTTACTTTAATTCTATCAAAATATATCACAAAAATTCAAATCAAACACAACACAACGTAAACAAACAAATATTTCCTTCGAAAATCAAACAAGAACGAATGACAGTAAAACTCAATGACATTTATATGCTGATGTTGCTTTAACAAAAATATACTTTTTTTTCAATTATATCATAAGTATAATAAATACGTAATTAAAAGTACAAAGTAGTTATAATAAGTTTATAAAGAAATGTGTAAAAGCACAATCATATTAAAAACATAATTGAATTTATTCAAATTATTCTGCTATAACAGATGCTATTGTTACCATTCTTAAGAAACCGGAAGTTGTCATGTCAAGCAAATCGCCGGAATAAATTCAAAACTTTTAGCGCTATTTGACAATCCAAACTATTTTGATTTCATTTAAGAAATACATAGCTTATACAAAAACGCATTTGATTATTCTAACTTTGTTATTGTAAAGTAACATGGGATTGCCCTACCAACTGAATATATTAATGATTATTCGAAGCAATTTACTATTTACTTCCTGTTTTCTGTCATTCTATGAAAATGGCAGAGAAGTCAGATAACAACAAGAAATAATCAAACAAGTAATCGTATGATAAACAAACTACTGAATTAGGTAATTTTATAAATTTAAAAAGAAAGAAAACAGAGGAAATTATTTGCACTTAAATAACTATGAAGAAGTTTTTAAGTGAATATAAGACTTTGAAGAAGAGTCGTTCTGATGCAGACACAAGGTAAATAAACAATTATAAGACTTTTAAACCGAAACTATTTTTAACTACCCTACATTATAATTGTAAATTACGGATAATAATTCTTAAATAAAAGGTTGCACTTAGCATTTGCCGGGCATGTCTGTACAGTAGACAAAATTTTATCAAGCGAGCCCCACCGACCGGCAACCGCCGCGGATGAAGTGGATCACCGGAGCGCAACGAAAAGTAATTTGTACAAAAAACCAAATTCAGCTCATTGCGAATGGCCGCGTTGTTCGTGATGTTTTGTCTGACCGCACAATATATCGGCGGTCATTGTTGCTAGTCGTTTTTTGTGACGATCGGACTTCTAGTGCGCCGGTAATGTACCGCGTGCTCTTCGCATCGGCGGATTTTACGTTTTTAGTTAGAAAAGTTTTTTAATCGCGAATATATTCTCATATGTTACCAATTACTAGACGCTCGTACCCAGTGCTATTATTATAGAACAAAAAGTGGATTCTCAGCAGGACATGGGTGTTTTCAAGTGGTTGCGTCGGTAAGTACCTACGCATTATTTTAAAATAAAGTTGATATAAAACTTTTTCTTAAAAAATATATTTTTGTTTGTCATTTTACAATAGGTACTCAATCCAATTAAAACATTTATTTAGAATAAACTTTGATCATTACTTAAGTAGGTATTCAAAATAACTACATATTTCGCATAGCTAATATCTACACTTTTAGATCTTTAAAAAAAACTAAATAAAGCAATTATTCTTCAATTGCCTTGCCATAATTTATTGTTTCTATAACTTTAGAACTTGAATTTGCTTCTGCATTTGGACAACAGATGTCACTTTTGATTAATTTTTATAAAAGGTTTTCTTTCCTAGCTAATTAGATTCATTAGTTGTAGGACTAAAGTATGCTATAACTCTGTCACACTGCACACCCATCAGCAGTCTAATAAATGATTTAACCTATCCTAGATTAGTGCTTACAAGTATCTAAATTATATCAGAACTAATCATCATTTGAACATCAATGACCAAATTCCTATAGTCATTGTCCATTTGATGGTGTCTCCACCTAGAATGTTGACTCATCAATTTGTTCAGAATCCATTTTATTTGATTTCAATGTATGGAGGTCACCAACACAATGTGAGGTACCATTGCCAATAAAGGCTATTGTTGCATGTCATGCAGTATAATTATTGCAATAGGTATATTAGCTGCATGTGATGAAACATGCTCACATTTTGTCTGATATTCTGAACACCGGGCAAGACAGGTGAGTTACAACTTAGGAAGTAATTTCACAGAGTGATATTTCCTTTATTACATGCTTCATTTCACAACTGACCATTTCACTATTTTCAATAAAAAGTTCCTGTACCAATAATGTTATTAATTATAGAGGTTTATAGCCTGTCATAATCATTATAATCACATGCTTACCAGGCAGCATGTATGTTTGTCAGGCTAGCTTTCAGGTATAACTAATATTGAAAGTACCTACATAGGTAGTAGGTATAGAAAAATATGAACCTATGAGTTTCTTATATCTTAATATCTTAGATACACTATCGTAGGTAGGTAACCCCAGTTTATTGAAAGTTACAAATATACCTTTGGAATTAATGAAAAAAGAGGTGCAGTTTTTATAAAATAATAATTATTCTAATAAGATTCATGTTATACTAAGTAGTTTCTAGGTAATCGTACATAAATACGACAGGTTGGGTTTAAAAGAGATGCCTCATTCATTCTGAATCATCGCCATCAGCCCTACGTAGTCCACTGCTGGACATAGAGCTGCCAGCCGGAACTATCGACGCGACAATTTTTTGAAGTGGTCGGTCCATCGATCTTAAGAGCGTCCCCTACTACTCTTGATACTCTACGACTCAGACGTAGCCTTACGGAAGTCCATTATAAGATTATAAAAAAAAAACAAATATCTAGTAACTCATTCCGCTGGATCTCCTCTGTAAAGTCGCAAACTGGAAATCGACACTTGTTTCGCTTCTACACAAAGCATTAATAGGACGTAGATGACCTTATGTGTAGATATTTGTATTTTTATATAAATTAATAGTAATTAATATATCTAATTAAAAAAGTTGACGAGGATAGATATTAAGACTTTCCCTTGAAATATTACTACAGTATTCTGAGTCATGCAATCTTATTTACTCCGCTTTTGAATACTAGATACGTTGTACCTATTTATATTATTACAAATACATAATTGGTAATTGATTTCCATGCCTCTCAAAATATCCTCATTGACAAAACGCAGAGAAAGTTAACCCGAGCATTGAATAGATTTTAAATGTTGCACAGATGTTACGTTCTATTTAAAATGATCCTTTGTGGTAAATAACATTGTAAAAGGAGTTACTTGTTTTCCTTGAGCGCGCTTTAATGCCCTTGTTATGAATACCGGCACTTCTAAATCGACAGCCGGGAACGGTACCTGTTTATAGGTTTTTTCTGAATGCTATAAGTAGGTAGGTAGGTTGAGTTTCGCGTTAACTTTCAATCTCATTTCTATTCTATTTTTTGCTGTTAGTTGTTGCTGTATAAGATTAGACGCCTTGTACCCATTTTCACTAACAAATACCTTACTTAGGCTCCTCCTGTATAAAATTGAAATTTTGTATAAAAAACTTAATTTGACATGTAAGGTGTCTTTTTTGTGTAAGGCGGCGCTAAATTAAGAGATTGTTGGAAATAAGTATTCTTTTTATACACAGGTATCATTTATTTTGCTCGTTTATACAGATTAGAGCCTTAAAGGATTTATGAAGGTGGTACCGAATCCAGGAATACTGAAGGTACCACCGGTTCGGTTGTCGTTGTATTGTTAAATATTAATTATGATGTATTATGAAATTTTAGCATAGGTATACTTATTTCCGATTAAAATTATTGCTTTTATTAGATTTTGGGATCGTTTGATTTTCATATTGAGGCGCTGCTCAGACAGCATCTTTTATTAAACAACTGCTAACTTATAACAAGAATCCGTAGCAGTTTCTAATTTCTATGTTTGAGCTTGTTTCATGTCGCCGCAGTTTGTTGAAATTATATGAAAATTGTCATAATGAGCTAATTGCATGTTGCCGAAACTAAGAAATCAAATTGCTAAGCTGGTCTGCACAGCTTTTACCATAAAAAGTACTAACAGATTCTTGATTAAACAGTCTTTGTAAATCTTGCAGTATAAAAAAGAAAAAGCTCTGTCGTTTAAATTCAATCGATCGTTTCAAGTCCTATTTCCACCGCGTCTTAGTCTACTCTTATATTTTTAGACCGACTAATTTATTTGCCACGACAAAGGAACACCGAGAGTGGCGATCGTGATCGTGATTGATGCCTCCATTAATTATTAGATCGGTTCAAACTGAAACCTTCCACGGCATTCACTAAAACAGTATTGAAATTTCACTTTCACCAAACTATTTGTTGATCGGCGGCGAGCTATTATTTTCTTATTGCCTTCCTAAACCAAAATTGATGGTTAGACAGCTTCTTATTTATGTAAGCATTATCATCGTGTCACTCCCGAGTAGGTATTTGTAATGCTTTCTAGTTTAATTATTATGTTACGTAACTTATTGTTTGGACCTTTACAATATGATATTAAAAAATCGCGGTAGGATGTTGCGAATCGCTATCTGTAATAGCATAATTATATCTAGCTTTTCGAGATTATGTAGATATAGAGGTGTTATTAAACTTAAACCTAGATGTGACAATGTTTAAACGGTAATTTAAGGCTTGTTGTTGTTTTATTACATCACCTTTCTTACTTCTCAGGCTCCGAAATTCTAGGGCACGCAGTTTGTAATTTGTTCTGCTATGCATGAATTATATCTTAGTGATTCGAAAAAAAATTTCATCGGTACTTCAGACGTCTGGGAATCGTTTTTGTGGTTACCTACCTGTGATTCGATCAAACTGTTAAATCGGTAAAAGTGTATCGGCCGTTGATCCTACAGTTGTCATGATTATGATCGCCTCTTACCTGTTGCTTGGCTCGAAATTTTATTGCCTATCTGACTACTCCTTTGTTATTTTTTGCATCTACGTTACGAACCGTGACATGGCTTGATAGTGAAGGCCTTACTTACATACGGCTCGCACGTCATGTTGTGTTTTTAATGTTATGCAAAAATTCATCCATTTGTTTGTTCTGATCAATAAATCAGTCAAACTTCAATGTAGGAATTTTCTTTTGTAAATTGTATTGACACAAAGCACTTAACGATTCCATTCAATAGGAAATTCCACTATGCGCAAGTAGATCTCGTCGCCGTTGACCCGCGACACTCCCACGCTTTTGCTGCCTGACTGCGGTCCAAACTACCATTAAGTATAAATTTTAAGCCATCGCTTTATAAATGATTCTAGTTTTTCTCAAGCCATTGTTGACCATTAAAATGTGACAGTTACTATTTAACTTTTTATGTTAGGTACCATTAAAGTTCAATGTCAAAGTAATGGCTTGTGAGTTTTTAGATTGCATTTTTGTTCCCAGGGAGCGCGTGACAGTGACCACCAGTCACAACGTAACCCCTACGCCCGCCGCTGTAGAACAACATACCCAAAGCGCAGCACAAATCGGCACGATTCGCACCGAAGAGTATAAACGAGACCTGGCCGAGTTCCAAGCGAGAAGATCATCAGGCACCAAAGAATTGCCGGAAACGCCAGTGAAGAAAAAATGCGGTCGACACTCCTTACCAGTTTCATGCACAGACTGCACTATGATGCACACAGATCACGATAACACCTTCAACTATGAGAAGAAATCTGCGATTAAATATAAGAAGAAAACGCACAGGAGATCACGAAGCGCGACTCCAGAAGACGGGGTCAACGAAGGCCTTCCAAATATACAATTTCTATTTCAAAACCAGGTTTTCATGCCTGGTAATTTCCTCGCCACGTCGTCTTATTCAGAGCCTCAGAAATCGAAACGCCACTCCCGGCAAAGAGTAATCAGGTCACCGGACATGGACTTTTTAGTTCAAAAACACATCGATTTCAATGATAACGATCAGGCGAAATCGCCACCTGTGTTCTTCAAGAATAATTCATTGCCGTTCGACGTCAGGAACTTTTTAGATAGTATGAAAAGTGAAGACGATGAAGTCGATGGACCCAAAGCGGCGGGAGATGTTAAAATATCTAGTCATAGTTCTGAGAATCCGAATAAGGACGAGAGTGGCGATGAAAAGTTATGGGAAGTAATGAGTGAGTTGAAACACTTTGATCAGTGGGCGGACGAGCAACTGCAAGTTCAGTCACCAAATGCAACCAGATCCGAAGATAGCAAAGTATGTTATTTTTTTTTAATTTATATCACTGGTTTCATATTGAGCTAAACATTCGCGTCATAAGTAACAAAAAATTGTGACTCACGCATAGCAACAGACTATAAACTTTGCACTACAGAATAATTAATAGCACAAGTAATGGCTTTATGTATATATATTTATGTAAGTTAGCCGTTCCTACTAGGTCTGTACTTGTTAAAGCAATGGTTTAACTATAAAACTGTCTAATAGCTTTTTTTTTCTATTTATAATAACTAAAGGACTATTATGCTTTGAAAAAATAAGGAATAGCTAATCGGTACTTATTGGATCCCTGAATAAAACTGAACCGCGTAACACAACACGACCTTATTTTTCGTTCGTACTCCTTTCCCATATCACCTCACATTTGACAGTTGTATCATCTGATACCCTAGTCCTTTCTAAATAAAGACAAATGTTAAAACTTTTTAGAGCGACACAAGCGCGTACGGCTTGCCGGTCGCAAGCGCACGCAACCTCGACGTCTCTTTAGACAAGAGCAAAACGTGGAACAACGGAAAATGGGGCGTCGTTCCTGTTCAGATGAAGAAGTTATCTTGTGTGACTGTCGAACACGTTAGGAAGAAACGGAACCTGGAGATAAATATATTGAGGTAATACCTTCCTTTTGCTAGGTCGGTTGACCTGGGAAATATTGGTGGGTATATAGAAGGTGGTTGACTCTGTTGCGTTTTAGTAAAATAAATAATAGTTTAAAAAAAACTAAATTTGCAATATTTTTTGTTACATAGCTAATCCTGTTTATCCTGATAAGGATAACGGGTGTAACTGTTTAAAATATTGAATTGTCATCGGTCCTCGATAAATCTACAAAGTTTCAATGAAATCTGACCGTTTAAAGTGGGTCAAAATCTTGCCCAAAGGAGGCGGTCACAAACATATAATACAGGTGAAGCTTTTAAAAAGCGTGTTATAAAAAGGTCAACGACAAGGATGACTTGTTGTAGACTCTTTGCTCTGGTTATGACTTCGATTACCCAAAAAAGGTTAAATGACAAGCTATTGATGCGAAGTTTGTGTGAATGTATGATACTTAAATGACGCCGTAATAACAAATAGTAGGTAGGTATAATTTAATGTATAACATTACATAAAAGTACATTTTTATCGCCGGATAATATTAAATTCTTCGGAAACAGGCAAGACCGCAGAGCTAGCTGCCCTCTGTCTGTCTAAATATGAAAATATGCAACTAAACAGATTTAGATGAAATCTCACCCAGATATAGTTTATAATCTGGATTAATACTTATCATGCAATTACGCAGGCATTATTTATATATCGACAATATGTGAGATTCTTCGGAAACAGGTGAAACTGCGGGGCGGAAATGCACGTAATATTATTTGATTATTAAAATATCTTGGATCTCATATAGGTATATTTATTGCATGCTTGCACGATGTTTCTTAGAAATAAGCGCCATAATTGAAATATCGGAACAAATAATTTAAAGTAGATAGAAATTGTTTTTTTTTTTTTTTTTTTTTTTTATGCCACTTGGGCCGACAAACAAGCAGTCGGTCCACCTGATGGTAAGTGGTCACCGCCGCCTATGGACATTTGCAACACTAGGAGCATCGCCAATGCGTTGTCGGCCCTGAGACGTGAAGTTGTTAAGTCTCATGTGCCTGTAATTTTACCGGCCCCCCTTACCTTTCTAACTGAAACACAGTAATACAATTGCACTACTGCTTCACGGCGGAAATGTGTAAGGTGGTAGTACTTCCCCGGACGAACTCTGCACTAAGAGCTCTACTACTCTAAATTATATTAAAATTTGATGTTATAACAGAAAGTGTCGCCACCCGAACATAATACTGCTGATGGGGCTGTATCCAGACGCCCAGAGCAATGTGCACATCATTTGTGAACGATGCGTGGATTCTCTATTCGGTATACTGCATGTGCAGGTATGAGTATAAGTATTGATTTTACCCTTTACATGTTGCTTTATGTTACCTTGTTGTACAATTAACTATTAGATCAATAGATACATCTAATTTTAAAACCGCTAAAGTTAACTTTCCTTTAATATTTAATTTTTAACTAACTAGTAAATTTCACATCTAATAACATTGTATTGACACTTTACCAATTGTTTAATTTTTAATTCAGTTGGCTTTGGATAAAAGGTTAGTCACACCACACAGTTACTAAGGCTATCTTTAGGAGTAGAGAACTGTCATTCCCAAAAAAATTCACACAAATAACATATGCATAAAAGGAGATGCCCATAAACTTAGCATCTGTTTCCATGATCTTAAAAGAAGATATCCTTTTAGACGATTATGTGACTGCTTTTTACAGTCCTTTTTTTATTGTTGGGCATGTTGGCTTGCTGGTTAGGGACCTTTACTGCCACGCGCACGCTACAGCTCGTGGCTTTGATTCCCGGCCCCAGTCATGTTTGCATTAATATGTCTGTTTGTTCTGTGTTGGGGTGTAAATAAGCATGTAATTAAATAAAATAAAAGTATAGTTGCATTTAAGTTAACTGGTTTCTATAGTACATGCTCTGCTTAGTTTAGGATCAGATGGCCGTGTGTAAAGAATATCCTTGGATATTAAATGATGTATTTATAATTATTTCAGGGCCGAATCCTAAGCGCTCAAACATCTGTCCAATACGCTTTGGATATAGCGAATGCGCTCGTATTTCTACGAATGCAGGGCTACATCCACACTGAGTTGACAAGCATGAGCGTCATGATAACCAGCCACGACACCGCCAAGTTGGCCGACCTTGGCCCGTGTGCTAAGTTGAACAAAATCCGAGCACGAAGAGAGAAAAGCTATGAATTGTACTCGCCTGAACCACAGTATGTCAATATTGAAGGTAATTAAATATTTAAAGCTGTCCCCCGCGGTTTGACCCGCGTTCCCGAGAAATATCACATTTTCCCAGGATGAAAAGTAGCCTATATGTTATTCCAGGATATGCTCTATGTGCCAAGTTTCATCCATATCTATTCAGTAGTTTTTGCGTGAAATAGTAACAAACATTACTTACATACAAATCTTTCCTCTTTATAATATTAGCATAGTCGTAACTAGCCTCTGCCTCGCGGATTCACTCGCGAATCTGAAAGCCGTTAAGAAACTAAGTGGAAACAAAAATACACTTACAAATAACATTCAGACTATGGTATTTATAATATTTGTTCATAAAATTTATCTATACATATATCTATTATCTTTGTCAATGTGTCATAAACGTTATGACGTCATTATTTTCAATAAGTAACCAAAATTGAGTAGTTCTGTCGCCAACGTCCATACCACGTTGAATACACCGGTTCTCGTCCGATCACCGAAGTTAAGCAACGTCGGGCGTGGTCAGTACTTGGATGGGTGACCGCCTGGGAACACCACGTGCCGTTGGCTTTTTGCTTCTCTTATTCACTGATTATGACGATTTAATGTGTTTTCTAGTCTGTATTTATTTAAATATATTTTTTTTTATTTCAATTATGAGATATCCATTTATGTTTTGTAGTTAGTCGCGGCAACACATTGTTTGTGTGGTTTCTCACAGATGGCGCTACTGGGATCAAATTTAGTATTTTAAGCGACTATATTTTTCTTATTTATTTGTACAACCTTTATTTACAGAGGCTTATGTATAAATTACATTAATGATTAATTGTTCACTGTGGTCATCTCTTGGATGGGTGACCGCCGGGAACCACCACGTGCCGTTTGATCTTTGCATCTCTTTGTACAACATACTTATTATAATTTTTTGTATCAATCAGTAACGTCGTAATTTTCAATGTGTAACTAAAATTGGGTAGTTCTGTCGCCAACGTCCATACCACGTTGAATACACCGGTTCTCGTCCGATCACCGAAGTTAAGCAACGTCGGGCGTGGTCAGTACTTGGATGGGTGACCGCCTGGGAACACCACGTGCCGTTGGCTTTTTGCTTTTCTTTTTCATTGATTATGACGATTTAATGTGTTTTCACGCCTGTATTGATTATCATTATCTATTTTTATTTCAAAATTACATTAACATTTTGTAGGTACTCGCGCCATAACAGATGGCGCTGTTGTATCACAATTATTATTTGATAAGAATATTTTTTTCTGTAAGCTTTTTTTAAGTTACAGAATTTGTTTGTATAATTTCATTAATTATTGATTTTTCGCTGTAGCCAGTATTTAATAAATAATAAATATCCTAGGACATTCTTTACACACGGCCATCTGGTCCCAAACTAAGCAGCGCTTGTACTATGGAAACCAGATAACTGATATACTACATATACTACTTTTTTTTTCTAAATACATACTTATATAGAATTTGGAAGGGTGCCGCTTGGGAACACCACGTACCGTTGGCTTTTGCATCTACTTTTCACTATTCGTGACAAAATAGTGAATCTTCTAGCTTGTATTTATACAAATACTAAACATTTACAAATGTCATTAACTAGCTGCACCCTGCTGCTTTGTCCGCTTTCAAACCTGGTTATAAACTTTTAGTTGTTTTGTATGTATTTTCATTAGTAGTTTCATTACTTATTGGTTCTTCTCTTTGGTCAGCATTTGTATGGATGACTGTCTGGGAATACCTTGTTCCGTTGGCCTTTGCATCTCTTTTTCACTTGCCATGACGAAATAATATTTTCTAGCCTGTATTTATACAACTAAAATTCATAATTTTTATTTTGAAAATGACTAACTTTTATACTTTGTAGTCAGTCGCGCCAACACGTAGTTCGTGAGATTTCCCACAGATGACGCTGCTGGGATCAAATTTATTTTTTGATACGAATATTTTTTTCTGACTTATTCTTTCTTAAAACTTTCTCTTGATGTTGCTTAAGTATGATTTTCATGAATGATTAATTCTTCACTGTCGTCAGCTCTTGGATAGGTAACCGCCTGGGAATATCTTGTGTTGCTTTTGCATCTCTCACTGATCGTGACGAAGTCATGTATTTTCTTGCTCTAAATTAACTTTTAATTATATTTTTACATAGCAGTGACGGCAAATCTACAATGTGTTACTAAAATTGTGTAGTTCTGTCGCCAACGTCCATACCACGTTGAATACACCGGTTCTCGTCCGATCACCGAAGTTAAGCAACGTCGGGCGTGGTCCGTACTTGGATGGGTGACCGCCTGGGAACACCACGTGCCGTTGGCTTTTTGCATCTCTTTTTCACCGATCGTGATGAAATTACGTGTTTTCATTCCTGTATTTATTTATTATTAACTATTTTTATTTAAAAATTACATTTACATTTTGTAGTCAGTCGCGCCAACAAGTAGCTTGTGAGATTTCCCACAGATGGCGCTGCTGGGATCAAATTATTTTTTTATACGAATATTTTTTCTTATTAATTCAGTCTTAAAACTTTTTCTGGATAATTTTCGTTAATGATTAATTCTTTACTGTGGTCAGCTCTTGGATGGGTAAACGCCTGGGAATACCACGTGCCGCTTTTGCATCTCTTTTCAATGGACGTGACGAAATAATGTATTTTGCTTGGTTTAAATTAACTTTTAATTATATACTATTACTAAGCAGTGACGGCAAATCTTCAATGTGTTACTAAAATTGTGTAGTTCTGTCGCCAACGTCCATACCACGTTGAATACACCGGTTCTCGTCCGATCACCGAAGTTAAGCAACGTCGGGCGTGGTCAGTACTTGGATGGGTGACCGCCTGGGAACACCACGTGCCGTTGGCTTTTTGCTTTTCTTTTTCATTGATTATGACGATTTAATGTGTTTCTACGCCTGTATTGATTATCATTATCTATTTTTATTTCAAAATTACATTAACATTTTGTAGGTACTCGTGCCATAACAGATGGCGCTGCTGTATCACAATTATTATTTGATACGAATATTTTTTTCTGTAAGCTTTTTTTATGTTACAGATTTTGTTTGTATAATTTCATTAATTATTGATTTTTCGCTGTGGTCAGTATTTGGAAGGGTGGCCGCCTGGAAACACCACGTACCGTTGGCTTTTGCATCTCCTTTTCACTATTCGTGACAAAATAATGAATTTTCTAGCTTGTATTTATACAAATATTTAACATTTACAAATTTTATATTAAACTAGCTGCGCCCTGCAGTTTTGCCCGCTTTCAATCCTGGTTATAAACCTTCCTCTTGAATAACTCTATCTATTGCTAAAAACTGCATTAAAATCCGTTGCATAGTTTACGATTCTATAAAGGACACACAGACAAATATTATTTTTTATAGATATAAATATGACAACCATTTATATTATTTTGCAGTCAGTCGTTCCAACACGTAGTTTGTGAGATTTCTCACAGATGGCGCTGCTGAGTTAAATTTTTATTATTATATACGAATATTTTTTCTTACTTATTCTTCCTTCAAACTTTCTCTATATCCGTATGTATAATTTTCATTATTGATTAATTCTTCACCGCGGTCAACTCTTGGATGGATACCACGTATCGGTTTTGCATCTCTGTTACTGATCGTGACGAAGTAATGTATTTTCTTGCTCTAAATTAACTTTAAATATTATTTTTTAACATAGTAGTGACAGCAAATCTTCAATGTGTAACTTAAATTGAGTAGTTTTGTCGCCAACGTCCATACCACGTTGAATACACCGGTTCTCGTCCGATCACCGAAGTTAAGCAACGTCGGGCGTGGTCAGTACTTGGATGGGTGACCGCCTGGGAACACCACGTGCCGTTGGCTTTTTGCATCTCTTTTTCACCGATCGTGACGATATTATGTATTTTTGTAGCTCTAAATTAGCTTTTTACAATGTATTCACGTCAAAATTTTCAGTGTGTAAGTAAAATTGAGTAATATTGTAGTGAGAATTGTCCAGTCTGTATTCTAATATATAACATTTATTATTTTAATGTAAGTACTAGCTATCTCCCGCGATTTTACCCCCGTTTATCGATATCATAATATTTAGCCTATATCCATCTACGAAAAATTCCGTGTTGAATGGGAGCAGTCCTATCCCGATATGTTCTGTAGTTTCGGAGTGATGGTACGTCTAAACAACCCCATTTTGCTTATATGTATGTATATCCTACTAAAATTATAAATGCGAAAGTTTGTATGTATGGATGTTTGTTACTCTTTCAAGCAAAAACTACCAAACTAATTTAGATGCAACTTGGCACATAGATAGAACATATCCTGGATGTACATATGTATATGCTAATTTTATCCCGGGAAAACATGTCATCCCTGGGGAACGCGGGTAAAACCGCGGGGACAGCTAGTACATATATAGATAAGATAACATTTATATTTTGGGGGTACTTGCGCCAACACGTAGTTTGTGAGATTTCTTACAGGGGGCGTTACTTTTTATTTTAAACGAATATTTTTTTATCTTATTCAGACTTTCTTTAGATTTTGCGTATGTATAATTTTAGTTAATGATTGATTACTGTGGTCAGAAGTTAGATGGGTGACCACCGGGGAACACCACTTCCCGTTAGATATTTGCATCTCTTTGTTGTGACGAAATAATTTATATTCTTGCCCTGAATAAATTTTTCATAATTTTATACCAATCCTGTGACGTTGTTATTTTCAATGTGTAAGTTAAATTGAGTAGTTTTGTCGCCAACGTCCATACCACGTTGAATACACCGGTTATCGTCCGATCACCGAAGTTAAGCAACGTCGGGCGTGGTCAGTACTTGGATGGGTGACCGCCTGGGAACACCACGTGCCGTTGGCTTATGCTATTCGTTTTCATTGATTATGACGATTTAATGTATTTTCACGCCTGTATTCATTATCATTAACTATTTACATTTCAAAATTACATTTAACATTTTGATGGTGCTCGTGCCAACACGTAGTTTGTGAGATTTCTTATAGATGGCGCTAGTGTATCACAAATAGTATTCGATATGTATATTTTTTTCTTTAAAACTTTTTTTAGCTATGTTGTATGTATAATTTCATTAAAGAATTGCTGATTTGTCATATCAGGACACATCCCTATCTTTAATACAGGACAGTTCCCTATTATTGATTCTTCTCTGTGGTCTGTCAGTGCATTTGGATGGATGACTGCTTTAGAATACCTTGTGCCGTTGGCTTTTGCATTTCTTATTCACTGGCCGTGACGAAATTATGAATTTTCTAATAATTTTTATTTTTAAAATGACAATCTTTTATCGTTTGTAGTCAGTCGGTCCAACAAATAGTTGGTGTGGTCTCTCACAGAGGGCGCTGCTGTGATCACATATTTGATACGAATAATTTTTCTCACATATTCTTTCTCTGGATGTTGCTTAATTTTCATTAATTATTAATTCTTTACTGTGTTCAGCTATTGGATTGGTAAACCCCTGGGAATACCACGTGCCGCTTTTGCATCTCTTCAATGAACGTGACGAAATAATGTATTATGCTTGCTCTAAATTAACTTTTAATTATATACTATTACTAAGCACAGACAGCAAATCTTCCATGTGTAACTTAAATTGAGTTGTTCACTCGCCAACGTCCATACCACGTTGAATACACCGGTTCTCGTCCGATCACCGAAGTTAAGCAACGTCGGGCGTGGTCAGTACTTGGATGGGTGACCGCCTGGGAACACCACGTGCCGTTGGCTTTTTGCTTTTCTTTTTCACTAATTATGACGATCTTATGTATTTTCATGCCTGTATTTATTATCGTTATCAATTTTTATTTAAAAAAAGTAATTAAGATTTTGTAAATAATATTTCATAATTTTATGTTTCATCTGCTGGCTGAAATTATAATGTATTTTCGTTGCTCTTAATTATCCATACCCTCCTAAGTATAACCTACAAAGATACAGAGAAGTAACTAAGTGTGTTAAAATAAACTTACTACTACTGATTAATTTGAGGTTTGTACTATTAATATAATTATAATAATAACGACTAAGTAAGTACATACTGATTATTTTAGATAATATAATATGCTAGCTCTTTTCGCCTGAAACAGGTCTTCCTAGTTCAAGCATATATGCTACATTAATTATGCATAAGGAAATCATTTACCTACTAATTAATAACTGTTAAAAATGTATAAATATTTTTTATTATCATCCAACGTGGTATGACGTTATGAACGATGTCGAAAATTTGACTCAATTTTGCTTACGTGTTAAAAATTATAACGTTCACCACGTGTGGTAAAAATAAAAAGTTTATTTAGACCAAAAAAATACATTTAACTGTCACAATCAGTGAATATGAGAAGCAAAAAGCCAACGGCACGTGGTGTTCCCAGGCGGTCACCCATCCAAGTACTGACCACGCCCGACGTTGCTTAACTTCGGTGATCGGACGAGAACCGGTGTATTCAACGTGGTATGGACGTTGGCGACTAAACTAGTTAATTTTGGCTACACATTGAAAATAATGGGAGCATCACATACGTTTTATCATCTATTTTATTGTGACGAGTTTTCATGCCTGTGTTGATTAATAACGAATCACTTACAATTTTATATAAAATATTATAACCTCATTTTGATTCTGTAGAAAGTCGCACCTGCATGTAGTTTGTGAGATTTCTCACAGATGGCGCTGCTATATAAAATTTATTATAGTAATCGTTATTTCTTATTTTTTTCCCCTAACTTTCTTTCGTTTTTATAAAAGAACTCATTTTATTCACGTCCATACCACGTTGAATACACCGGTTCTCGTCCGATCACCGAAGTTAAGCAACGTCGGGCGTGGTCAGTACTTGGATGGGTGACCGCCTGGAAGCACCACGTGCCCTTGGCTTTTTGCTTCTCATTTTTATTGATTATGTCGATTTAATGTGTTGCATCTCTTTTTCACTATTCGTGACGAAATCATGAATTTTCTTGCTTATATTTAAACAAATACTTAACATTTACAAATTTTATTTTAATCTAGCTGCGCCCTGCAGCTTGGCCGCTTTCAATCCTGGTTATAAACCTTCCTCTAGAATTACTCTATCTATTGCTGAAAACTGCATTCAAATCCGTTGCATAGTTTACGATTCTATAAAGGACATACAGACAAATATTCATTTTTGTAGATATAGATATGACAACCATTTAAATATATTGTAGTCAGTCGCGGGTTTGTGAGATTTCTCACAGGTGGCGCTGCTGAGTTATTTTTTTTATTTTATACAAATATTTTTTATATTTTAGCTTTACATTTTGCGTATGTATAATTTTAATTAATGATTAATTCTTTACTGTGGTCAGAAGTTATATGGGTGACCACCGGGGAACACCACTTGCCGTTGGCTATTTGCCGCTCTTTGTCGCATCGAAATAATTTATATTCTTGCCCTGAATTAAATTTTCATGTTTTTTTTACCAATCCAATGACGTTGTTATTTTCAATATATATCTTAAATTGAGTTATTCTGTCGCCAACGTCCATACCACGTTGAATACACCGGTTCTCGTCCGATCACCGAAGTTAAGCAACGTCGGGCGTGGTCAGTACTTGGATGGGTGACCGCCTGGGAACACCACGTGCCGTTGGCTTTTTGCTATTCTTTTTGATTGATTATGACGATTTAATGTATTTTTACGCCTGTATTCATTATCATTAACTATTTACATTTCAAAATTACATTTAACATTTTGATGGTGCTCGCGCCAACACGTAGTTTGTGAGATTTCTTATAGATGGCGCTAGTGTATCACAAATAGTATTCGATATGTATATTTTTTTCTTTAAAACTTTTTTTAGCTATGTTGTATGTATAATTTCTTTAATAGGGATGAGTCCTGACATGTCAAATCAGCAATTCTTTATGGAATGTCAAAATGATCGAATGTATGGAGTTTTGTATGGAATAGCAAGATGTGACGTCATAATTGTACAGCATCAAATAACATAATCTTTGGTACTTAAAAATCACAATAATGATTTAATTTTGATCATATTTGATGTTTTCGTATATTTTTTAATGTTCAATAAATACACTGGTTAGTATTTGATCATTTATCTTTAATACAGGACAGTTCCCTATTATTGATTCTTCTCTGTGGTCTGTCAGTGCATCGGATGGATGACTTGCCTTAGAATACCTTGTGCCGTTGGCTTTTGCATCTCTTATTCACTGGCCGTGACGAAATTATGAATTTTCTAGCCTGTATTTATACAATTACATAAATCATTTTTGTTTAAAAAATTACAATCTTTTAATTCTGTAGTCAGTCGCTCCAACAAGTAGTTTGTGAGGTTTCTCACAGATGGCGCTGCTGGGATCAAATATATTATTTGATACGAATATTTTTTCTTACATATTCTTTCTTAAAATTTTCTCTGGATGTTGCTTAGTATAATTTTCATTAATGATTAATTCTTCACTGTTGTCAGCTATTGGATGGGTAACCGCTTGGGAATACCACGTGCCGCTTTTGCATCTCTTTCACTGACTGTGACGAAATAATGTATTTTCTTGCTCTAAATTAACTTTTAATTATATTTTTTACATAGCAGTGGCGGCAAATATTCAATGTGTAACTAAAATTGAGTAGTTCTGTCGCCAACGTCCATACCACGTTGAATACACCGGTTCTCGTCCGATCACCGAAGTTAAGCAACGTCGGGCGTGGTCAGTACTTGGATGGGTGACCGCCTGGGAACACCACGTGCCGTTGGCTTTTTGCTTTTCCTTTTCACGAATTATGACGATTTAATGTATTTTCTTTGCTCTAAGTACACTTTTTTCGCTAATCATGACGAAATAATGTATTTTCATACCTGTATTTATTATCGTTATCAATTTTTATTTAAAAAAATAATTAAGATTTAGTAAATCATATTTCATAACTTAATGTTACATTTGTTTATCACTTAACTGGATGAGAATATAATGTATTTTCGTTGCTCTTAATTATCCATGCCCTCCTAAGTAAAACCTACGAAGATACAGAGAAGTAACTATGTGTGTTAAAATAAACTTACTACTACAGATTAATTTGAGCTTTGTACTATTAATATAATAATAACGACTAAGTAAGTACATATACTGGTTATTTTAGATAATATAATATGCTAGCGCTTTTCGCCTGAAACAGGTCTTCCTAGTTCAAGCATATATGCTATATTAATTATACATAACGAAAGCATTTACCTTCTAATTAATAACTTTTAAAAATGTTTAAAATAAAATATTATTATTCAACGTGGTATGACGTTATGAACGTTGTCCATTTGACTAAATTTTGCTTACGTGTTGAAAATTATAACGTCACCGCGTGGTAAAAATAAAAAAGTTAATTAAGAGCAAAAACAATACATTTAATCGTCACAATCAGTGAATATGAGAAGCAAAAAGCCAACGGCACGTGGTGTTCCCAGGCGGTCACCCATCCAAGTACTGACCACGCCCGACGTTGCTTAACTTCGGTGATCGGACGAGAACCGGTGTATTCAACGTGGTATGGACGTTGGCGACTAAATTACTCAATTTTGATTACACATTGAAAATAATGGGAGCATCACATACATTAACATACGTTTTGTCATCTATTTTATTGTGACGAGTTTTCATGCCTGAGTTAATTAAAAACGAATAACTTACAATTTTATATAAAACTAGCTGCCCGGACAGACGTCGTTCTGTCGAAATAAGTCCATACAAAAATGCAGGAATTCGCTCGCAGCGCCACCTACCGGGTCCAATTGTGAATCTAAACCATCCAGGGCACCACCCAAACGCAAACAAAAAAAAACATTCCAATCGGTCCAGCCGTATTAAAAAAGAAGAAATAATTGAATTTCACGGTATTTCGTTTACTACAAAATAAATTTAATTTATACATTAGCCTCAATAACACGTGGTAATCATGATATTGAATTGTAGCTTATATGACACGTTCGTAGATTTACCATAGCAGCGCCATCTATTGATGACTTACTCAACCCAGTCGAAAGGTATCGACATCTCTTAGAATCATTTGGAGTTAACAGATAATTGTGACTGTCAAATAATAACAGACAAATAATTAGCAATAAATTAAAATTGCGACTATAATTTGAGATTTAAACTATCCTATCTCTCAAGTTGGATCGAACTGCACATGGTGTGCGAATTTTATTATAATCGGTTAAGTGGTTTAGGAGTCCATTGAGGACAAACATTGTGACACGAGATTTATATATATTAAGATATTAAAGACGTCATTTTGATTCTGTAACAAGTCGCGCCTGCACGTCGTTTGTGAGATTTCTCACAGATGGCGCTGCTATATATCATTGATTATAATAATCAGATTGTTATTTCGTATAAAATCCCTCAACTTTCTTTCTTTTTTTATAAATGGACATATTTTATTCATTCTTGAATCTGCACACCAGTCAGTACTTGGATGGTGACCGCCTGGGAACACCACGTGCCGTTGGCTTTTTGCTTGTCTTATTCACTGATTGTGACGAAATAATGTATTTTCATATCCTTAAATGAATTAATAATGTTTTAGTCATAATTTTCAATTTTGAATAGCTAGACTAGCTGATTACTCAGACATCGTTGGTACTAAATCATGTCGCTCAGTAACTTCAATGTCGTTGGTTCGAATCCTACAATGTGCCTGTGTTTTCGGTGATTGCGATACATTGATAAGAAAACCATGGCACAGCAGTTCTGGATTTCATTTCTGGTCATCAATTTTCAAAATTCCCAAGTGCTTTATCAGATTATTTAACCAGTTCACGGTTGTCTATACAAATAAATAAAATTGAAGTCTATGTGTAATGTCAGGGTAAAAACAGCTATTTACATAGTGCATTAAAAAGTATGTGCGGTACGTATAACATAACAACTGACTGTCTGTTTGTTCCGGCTTATCCGAAGCGGCTAGACCGATTTTGACGGAACTTTCACGGTTGATGAGTTGATGTTATAAGAAGGAACTTAGGGTTTTTTATTCTGGGAAAATGTGCCATCCCTCGGGAACGATGGGGACAGCTAGCTTATAAATATATTTCATTCTTACAGATACTCGTCAGGCATCATTGGCAGACTGCGAGCCTCTTCTATCCGAAAACCCTTCGGAGACCTATTTAGGTGCTAATGCCGTTGCCAAGGATTACACAGTCTACAGAGAGTCTGAGCTGTATTGTTGGCAAGCGCCTGAATTGTTCGTGCCGAATGAAGAAGGCTTAGTGTACCCTTGTTCTAAAAGCGACGTGTATTCACTGTGCTTGCTATTGAGGGAGAGTTGTAATGGTTAGTCACTTTGAAATCATAACAATGACTTGTTAAATTAAGATATAGTTGACGGGCCAAGCGGCAGTGTTTAGTTACGCTGATTCCAAAGCCCCAGGCCGTGAGTTTGTTTCCCACCCAGTATACCCACTTGTATTACTGTGTTTCGGTTAGAAAGGTAAGGGGGCCGAAATTACAGGCACCTAACAACTTCACGTCTCAGGCTCGACAACGCATTGGTGATGCCGCTAGTGTTGCATATGTCCATAGGCGGCGGTAACCATTTTCCATCAGGTGGACCGTTTGCTTGTTTGTCGGTCAATGTGGTAAAAAAAAAAAATTAAAATACTTTGTGCATGTACATGGTGGATTGTCCTGTGTCTAGGTGTCATCCATATAAATATGTATTAAGGTAAAAAAAAAACGTTGTTTAAGTATCAGTTGTCTGGTTGCCATAGTAGGTACTAGCTAAGCTAAAATTACTTTGATCCAAAATTTCCTTCTAGCCGCTATCCCTTGGAAAAACTTCACATACGAGAAGCTTTTAGAACAATACACTTTATGGAAGACAGGTGTACTATTACCACAAGACGGTACCTACCCTGGATGCCTGCTAGCTTTGCTACAATCCGGATTGAAAATACAACGCAGCGATCGTATGGACCTCAATACACTGCAGGAGACACTGCAATCTGTCAAGGTATGCTTTTCATTCGATATTCCGCCACCTGGTTTATTCTTAGCAGGATGTCTCCGTAATAACTTCACTGTGTAAATATCCATAAATTGAAGTGTGCAAGTAATATTGAGCTGTATAGCCCAACGTCCATACCAGGTTGAAAACATCTGTTTTCTGCCGATTACCGAAGGTAAGCAACGTTGCGTGGGTCAGTTCGTGGGTATCATTAGTGGCAATTTTTTTTGCAACCTTACGCCTGACGCAATAAAAAAACCGACTTCACAAAAAGAAACTATTCCAAAACAAACTAATACGCACTAAAAAGAAAAAAATAATTCCTTTATTAGACTACTTAAAAGTCAATCAAATTATTACGATAATACAATGTAGTTACAATTATTGTTATTTTTGGAGTCGGTTTCAGCCAACGTAGGCTTGTAACTACAAACATAGTTATAGGTGAGATGTGCTTGTGTCGCACGCGCGACTTTACCAGGCGAGAGGCGAGAGCGGGGCCGCGGCGGGAGGGGAGCTGTTACATGTGTTTAATTATTAAAGTATTGTCGTATTATTATTGCTAGATATATTGCAGTATTTCCTTGGCTGACACCGCCTCCAAAAATAACAATAATTGTAACTACATTATAATATCGTAATAATTTGATTGACTTTTAAGTAGTCTAATAAAGCAATTCTTTTTTTTCTTTTTAGTGCGTATTAGTTTGTTTTGTAATAGTTTCTGTTTGTGAAGTTGGTTTTTTTTTGTTAAAATTTTTGTTTATTTTTTGATTTTTAGTGAATCTGAAGTACACTAACTTTTTTTTTAATATGAGTAGACCTACTAAACGTGATTACTTAAGGTGTATTATGTATGCCTACACATTTAAGGATTTTCCTCAATTTTCTCAGGATTCCATCATCAGGTCTTGTTGTAATGATCATGGGACCATCTGTGAAGTCTACCCTTTTATAAATCGAAATCGGCTGGCATGATATTGAGTTACTCGTTCATTTGTCGCACACATACTTAATGCTAATTTTAGACTTATATGGTTTTCTCATGAATGCCATTGTCAGAACTGGATCAAATTCAAATATGGATCAAATAAAAAAAGAATCATTAACATCGCTTCGCCCAGTCGAAAGTTATGAGGTAACAAACATAAAAAAAAGACGAATACAGACGAATTGAGAACCTCATCCTTTTTTGAAGTCGGTTAATAAAAAAGAACAATGTCTTTGTGACAATTTATTTTATTACACACTGAGTAAAGTTAGACAGTACTCCAAAATTATTTTGTGCAACAATTTTATTACACACTGAGTAAAGTTAGACAGTAGTCCAACATTATTTTGTGCAACAATTTTATTACACACTGAGTAAAGTTAGACAGTACTCCAACATTATTTTGTGCAACAATTTTCGTTACTATACTTATCTCTTACAGAGCAATCTTGACGAAATCGGATACATCATAATACCAGCCCGTCTACCAAACAAAAAAACAAATTTTAGCTCTACTGCTTGGGACACTACTTCTCCAACAGATTCAGAGTGTTTGAGCCCAAAAAATTTTGATCATAAGGCCGTAATCCACAAAGTTAAGGATAGCTCAACAGAGAGTGAAAAAGACTGCAGCAAAAGTGACTGCAGTCCACTATACGATACCATCAGAAAAACTCATTCGACAATCACTTGTTCTATCGCAGAGAAGTGCTTTATATCCGATGAAGAGGATGAACAAGAAATACCTAATCTTAAATACGATCTCTTACCTGAAAAAGACTATTCGAGTGCCTGTTCCACCCCTATAGCGAAAATCCGAGCAAGAATCAAAGATATTGGCACCCCTGGCGCTCTCCACCGAAGCGATTCCACAGAATACTGCAGTTTTTTAAGTCCCAACCGCACAGTCAACTTAGGCCTCAATGACGATAGCACTAAAGATAGAAGTACCGTGGAGCGATCCACGGCTAAATTGAGCAGAAGTTTCACACCGAAGTCATATAAGCCCCTTCATATTAAAGTGCCTGAATTTAATTTGGACTCTATTAAGCCCCTGCTGAAGGATCAGAGTAATATGGAGAGATCGTCCTACAACTTTGATATAAAAAATTATAGTCTCCCGACGACACCAATTGCTCGAAGTAATAAATTGAGGAAAAATGCTTGGCTTTCCGGCGATCTCAATGCGGTCGAGCGATGTGCAGATAAACTTAGAGAAGGTGTGTTCAACTTGGCTAGTAAAGAAGGTATGAATTAAATATTTTATAATATTTGGTGTTACATCCCTTCCATGGGAGGAATATAGACCATGTTCAGCAATGGAGATTCCTGGGCTGATATGATAAGGATGATAAAGTTTACCATACTTTATAAAATATTTATTTTCCAAAATTTAGTTTCTCTTTCCTCGAGGTTTATTCGTTTCCCGTCAATAATATTAGTACCAAAGTCTGATAATTATAATAAGACTTGGCCAGGGGGCTAATTATGTGCATACTTGAAAACAATTGGTTTCTGGCAGTAATAGATCTCTTGCAGGTCTTGGTCCATTTGATAGCCTTTGTTGTCGCGGTCAGTACTTGAATTGGTGATCTGGGAACACCACGTGTCATTTTAGCATTCCATTATATGCACCTAATTTTTTTACAGATTTTAAAAATGTTTCCTCTGCACCTGAAACGCCCGCAATAGCTACTGACTCGTCTTTAGAAAAACAAAAGACTTCCGTCGATTTCTCGCCGCCTCAAGATTCGACATATGAACATACAGCAGAGAGCCCTGACACTGTTCGGGACAGCATTACCGGATTGAGAAGGTATTCTATTACTATTCAACATAACATGAACAGAGGAGACTATCGTGTGTCACAATAATGAATGGGTGTCGCTTAGAGTAAGGTCGATGTTTTTATGATTTTACTCAACTTTCGAAAAAAACGGTAATGGGTGTGTAAATAACACTTCCAGTACTCATGTTTTTGTTTTGTTCAAATTTAAGTGCTTTGGTTGTGAATCAGGGGGGAACAATAGGTATATCCGCACCTGCTTACTGCTGTAGTCATTTAAATTACAGAATAGAGCAACCCCCCGACTTCTTGTCTCCGGAAAGCGACGAGAACAACCGAGAACGAACGAACTCGTGGTCTTTCAAATCAACTCAAGACCGCACAAACCCGAGGTACAAAGTTGAAGAGGAAATTCTGGCTAATGTCAATGTCAAACCCTTAGTCGCAATACACGAGAGATGGATTTACGAAGCGAATAGAAAGACTGGCCGGTCCATGTCGTTGCCTGAAGATAACAGGTGGGCGTGTTTTTGAAAACTGTATGACATATATAAGTAATTAAACGCGCCAGCGTGGCCAACCTCCATACCGCTATTAAAAACACTGTTTTTAGAGATCTATAACCAAAGGATGACTACGGGATCCTATTATTAGGCTCCGCTGTCCGTCTGTCCAACTCTCCCTTTATCACTCAGTCGCTTTTTTTTTGTTTACTACTAAGGTAGCAAACGGTAAACGGTCACCGCAGCCTATGGACGCTTGCAACACCGTGGATATCACTCGCGTTGCCGATCCTGTAAAAATATCTTCACACCCTTCTTGAAGAACCCCATGGTGTACTCCCTTGGGAAAACTAACTTAACCTTGCTCTAATGTTTGAGAGGTGTATTGCTCTGCTTAGAAACCACAGGTACTGGGTTCGATCCCCATATCCTTTGTCAGAAATCACCTCAAGCCCAGGAACAATGTTCACCACACATCACGTTAGGTTAAAATGCCTTCGATGAAATGTGGGTCTCAGTACCTCTGCCTACTACCTCTTCAGTAATAATGACCGTAAAGATATTTATTATTATTTTGTTTTAAATTTAATAACTTTTACTGTTTTTTTAAGATGCCATATACCAGCAGTAAAGCCGGCCTCACATTGTGTGGATACGCTCCAGAAGTCTTTGCCCCAGTTGAATGGACGGCGTACATCTGGAAAATGTTACCGAGCAAGGCCTCCTTCGCCATGTAACGGTACGAAAACTGATCAATTGTAATAACGGTGGATTGTTATGACTGTAACTAGCATGTCATGATTGCACTAACTATACATTTTCATTACATAAATGCTAAGCTTGTCTATTATTTGAAACTTATCGAGTTAAGAAAAAAACTTGCATGTATATTTGTAACATGATAACATTCAAAATTTAATTTAAGTCGGTCATGTGATTTTTCTTCTGAAACGTGTACTTTACCGTACCGTTACTGTACGAAAGTAACCGTACAGTAGTAGTGTACGGACTAAAAATCTGAACTAAAAATATATGAATATTTTATGAATAACAAATAATATGAACTGCCTTTAGATCAATTTGCATTTGTCTGCATGTTCGCCACAATCTATATCCAGTAACTATAACTGCATGTTATTGTGATTATTCATTCTGTTATTCATTGTCAATAAAACCGATTATTAAGTATTAAAAAATATATAAGGTCTATCCACACATATAAGGGCCGTGCACGATATTTTTTGTGCCCCTGACGGAGCACGGCACGTCCACGACCCGCCACGGCCCTGATATGTGTGGATCGACCTTTAAACTGCTTTGTGGTTGGTATTTTGCTGCACTCGTTATCTACCATCAGATGTGTTGCTTTATGACTTTTTTTTTCTGAGCCATCTTATGTAAATCGTTCTAAAATGGCCAAGTAATACTATGTTGCAAAACTTTTATTACATTACTGCTTTACTTTAATAGTCTAGAATCAAGCATAGCATCAAGATACTTAATAATATATTGATTAGTTTTGATATTTTAAGACGTTGAATGCCGTGACGAGAGCTTTGGCGTAGCTAGATAACCAAAGGCCTGGGGAAAAAAATTTAATAGGGCCCCAAATAAACTATTTAAAATCGTTTCTTCTCCCCCTCCTCCAAAGCTTGGGGGCCCGGGGCACTGCCCCGTCTAGCCCTCCAGTAGCTACGCAACTGTTTGTAAGTCAGAGTCGGAGGGGCCCCCGGGGCACTGCCCCGTCTAGCCCTCCGGTAGCCACGCCACTGGTCGAGAGTCGTGGGTTTGTATTATTTCGGTGAAAGAAAGCATTGTGAGGGAACCATAGCACGGTGTAGGGATAATTTGTAGTAACTGCCTGGTCCCTCAAGTTCAATATATCATCAGTTACCATGCTGCGATTGTGGTCAAACAAGAGTATAGGCACAGAGTAAAAAAAAATAACATACATACATGCATTGACATACTATACAAACTGAAAGTCTTGTTTGATAACTTTATTCAAAAATATATTACACACTTATGTAATATTTTGCATGCCTTTGTGTTCATTTGAAATAACATTGTATCCTAACATCTCTCATATGCTCTCTCTTTGTTACATAAAGTAAAAACCTTTTGACAGATATCTTAGACATTTTCACATTTATTATTTGTGTTTTGTGAGGAATAATGCTCGTGACTAACAGTGTCTTCTTAATTCAGATGATAAGTGATTGTCTATGAATAAATATTTAAAATGCATGTGCCTGCTTTTAATTTATTTTTGTAAAGATATTCATATATCTGCAACTGCAACGGCGAGATAAACATGTATGTACGGAAAGAGTCGTGGCGCCACTGTATATAAAGTAATGTTATCAAGAACTCATCTTAAATAATATCATGATAGTAAAGAAATTTATAAGTTTTAAAAAAAACCGTGTCGAATGTCAGTTCTCTTTAACGCCACAACTATTCACTTTCCACCCATATAATTATACCTTTACTTTTGAGCTATAGGTAATTCTTTTATAGCTAGCCCGTTCATTGAAGAATAACATCTATCGATATAACACATAGCTTCATAGAAAATTTTAAGAGTAAGTTTAACGGTAAGAAATTTGTGAGAGACATTATTATTGGTATTATTTCATAAAAATAATAAGTGTTTGATGTCAAAAGGTCCTAAAAACCATGGCAAGCTAGTCCTTGTTCCAATTTGAATTTTTGTAGTTTCTATTTAATTTTGTTTATAATGTTATTAAATGTTTTAAAAATAACTTACAGGCCAATGGGAGCAGTTCTGTCAAGCGCGAGAAACAATAGCTAAAAACGTTAACTTTGGCGTGCGAGAAACTGATCGGTTTAAAACATGGAGGAAGGACTCTGATGGGTGACTATTTGACTTGAATCCGAGATATAATCAAAATTGGGATAGGTTTTCATCAGACTACCGAATAATATGTAGTATTCATCAACTGCTAGAAATTCCACCGAAATAGTTATAAGAAACGAACTGTTTCCATTTTATATTTCTTGATAAAACGAATGCTATCCATACAAACTTATAAAAAAAACACAAACAAAAGAAAAGATGGTACTAACTATTGTCTTTGTATATAAATACGAGTATAATAATATCAAGATAACAAGTAATGTGTAAAGATATAAATGGCAACTAGCGTGCTTGCATTGAATTTTTATTCACCATCATATGTAAAAAAATATTTTCGTAACTACATAATTATTTCAGAATTATAACCGAAGACAAAACTGAACCAAAAATAGATCAAGCAACGGACACTAGAGGCATTGAAGAGTTCATCAGAGATCTTATACGCAAGGAGTTCCAACATTACCTTCACGAAATATCCGACGATACGTCCACAACCGTGTCTAAGAATGATGACCTCGTCAACAAAGGTGTCGCGAACATTATGGAAAGCCTCAAGAGCACAGATGAGGAGAAGTCTAGAAGAGAGCCGACGAAATCGTTTTCAAGAGTTAAAATTAATGGTAATAACAAACCGTTACTCCAAATAACGTTTAGTCGCTCTGGAGAGAACAGTTTGCAAGTTCTCGATAACTGTGTCAACGTGACTATTTGTGATACGAATAATGGAAGGGAGAAGTTGAATCATTCGATGGAAGAAACCTTGATCGCCGACGATGGACAGGTCAATGCGTTGAAGAGATGCCAGGCTTTTAATGCTATTCAGGTAAGATGTATAATGGTGTAAGTTTGTTAAATAGTCCTCAATATCCTTGCCACGTTGAATTCACCGGTTTTGGTTAGATCAACGAAGTTAAGCAACGTCGAACGTGGTCATTACTTGGATGGGTGACGCCTGGGAACACCACGTCCCGTTGGCTTTTACATTTATTATTTCAAAGATTGGCTAGAAACTAGTGTATCTGCTGACTAAAAACCTGTATATTTAATATGATGTACATAATTTATGTATATTAAAAAAAACCACAAGTGTTGGTATAGGATCATTCGTCTCAACACGTAATGTTTTTATCGTCTGCGCAAAATGGCTACCTACGTTTGTATTCCTAGCAGTAACATAAGTATGTGTAATTCAATGTTAATTATGGCGAGGTCAAATCAGTTAAATATGTAGGACCAAATACAAGCGTCATGTGTTCGTGCAAAGATCTATTTTCTACAAGGACAATGGTCTATTTCGTCTTATTCTCATACTATGTTTTAATTACAGGAAGCTAGAAGTACCGAAGACCTATACATAGACGACGACCTTTCGACGCAGTTACAAGAAAATTTCGGCGGCAAAGTGAAACTGATACCCCTGCACGGTTCATTGCACGAGATACTCTGCGAAAAGGAAGACGACTGCTGCCTTATTAAGGTGAAGCAGGAGAACGGGTGCGACTCCATCTACTTCCGATGCGACAACTCCGACACCGAGTCGCGTGACGCCATCGATGGTTGCTCGCACGACAGACCGCAAGACACCGTCGTCTTCAAACGTAGCATATCATTAATCGAAGAAAGGATCCAACGCATCTTCCCCAAAGATAAACGAGCGCACACCCCTGTGGCGACACGAAAAAATAAACCGAAAGAGATCGCATTAAAGGTTCGACCGAAATCTGAAGTGTTTATGCCAGTACCTAATATAAGAGATACACGGCTCTTGAGCGTTAGCAGCCCGTCCTTAGTCAGTAAGTCTGATGATCGAGACGAGGTTGAAGTTAATATTGAAAATGTAATGTGTTACCAAGATTCTTCTTCGGATGAATGTCTCAAATGTCAAGCGGATAATGATGATTTTGAGATTCTAGAAAGGAAAATAGAAGAAGACATCGCCAATAGTAACCTGTCTTCTTTGACTTGCGGATGTCTCGAGAAGATTTCCGAAGAAAATCTTTCCATTATGAACGAGGAAACAACTGATAGAGAATGAATGATTTCGTCTGTTGATTCGGACCGAAGAGTTTTTACGAGTTATCGCGAATAATTGATCTAATAGTTCATATAAAATCCGAAGCCAGAAGTACAAACAGTAAGTAACAGGCATGGACGTTACGTTGTTAGATTAGAGATACTTCATGACAATAATTAACTGATTAGCATTGGATGCTGATGCATACCTACAAATGTACTTAATTTGACAAGTACAAAGTCATTATTGCTAGTTTTGTTTACAATTTGTTCCTTGCCATTATTACCTAATTATGTTACTGATCCGTCCAATCAAGCTCGCATTTAGAAAACCCAAAGATGTTATCATAGATTTTCTTATGTTTTCTAATTTATCTTTCGTTTTGCTTTAAGTTTTTAGCTGTATTAGTGCAAGGCTATTGTGATTTTATAGAATAAGTGGCACCGATACATTCCACTTTTGTGATTTTTAGATTAGTGTGCACCTTATGAAGGTTGTTTTCATTTGTAACTTTATATTCTCACTGTTTTCTTTTTAAACTGTTTCTACAATTTTTATTTATTAGATTATATTGAATAGACCAAAGGTTAAGTAGAGCTGTAATCTTGGTACCTATTTTTATCGTCTTTGATTTGCTAAAACACAATCTTGTTAGATTTTAAATAATAATTAGTATATGAATAAATCCGTTTTTATAGAAATATGTTGAATTGGTTGTGTGCTCGGTTTTTAGATTTAACTGTTAAAAATAAAACTTTGTACTTTATGGAAAACTGTTTTATTAAAAAAATATCATATATAGGTAAAGACATTTCTTAAATGACATGGCAGAATATACATATGGCCAGAAAAAGGAATGGCACAAAGAAATAAATGTTGATAACATTCATAAAAATAGATTCCTAAACATAACATAAGTACGGTCCATTTAATGGTTCACAATATTGCTGGAAGTCATTTACATATTTTCAATCACTGTTACCTTACTTTGTAAAATTCAAGACTTGTAACAGATGTTTTATTATAATATGACTTAGTATCTAATGGCGCGTATTATTAAGTAAAAATATCATTCAGAATTCAAGCACCTTGGTTTTAAATGATTCTTAAAAAGACTAAAGGGTCATAGGAAATACAGTGCAACAATAAACTATATTTGAGAACGTGTACGTTTTACAAACGATTGTTAATATAAATTTGCTTTTATTTACATTCCCTACATATTAATTGTTTTGGCTTGCTCCATTACATCCACTAATCATCTTGAGTTTTATATAAAACGCAAATGACTTGAAACAAGGAGCATTCTTTTAGGTCAACTAAGTTCTCATGGTAGGACTGAAATAGCTATGGTGGTTCTCTTAAAATTTACAATTTATATGCAATGGACAGGCAAAATCCTATGACGACATCTTAGGTACGGGTTTAAACATTCTCAGGCAACTTGACGACGACGGCCTTGACTTCGGTATAGTTCTTAGTGCCGTAGGGACCGTTCTCGCGACCGATACCAGACTGCTTGAAGCCACCGAACGGTACTTGGTTCGCGAATACATTGTAGTCATTCACCCACACTGTTCCCGCGCGGATTCTCTGTAAAATTAGTTTTTAAAGTGATGATAAATAAAAAAGAAGACTTCATAATTCAACTTCATTATAAGTATAAACCTAATAAGTCTGTCTATCTGTTTGTAAAAAATTTCTACCCTTGATAACGTAGGAGAAACGGAAAAGCTAAAGTTAGTTTGGAATAAAAAAACAAACAAATAGTTCTCTGATTGAAATTTAAGTCAAGATAGAGAAGATAGATAAGTCAATATTCGATAGAAACATCGCCTTCATTCCAGTTTTAAATAAATCTAGATCTTTCTCATAAAATAATAATAAATTGCACAATACCTTAACGAAATAGTTGGCCCTGTCCAAGTCCTTGGTGAACACAGCGGCGGCTAGTCCGTAGTCAGAGTTGTTGGCGCGCTCAATCACCTCGTCCAACTTTGAGAACTTGATAATCTGCTGTACTGGTCCGAAGATCTAAAGTGACAAGAAAGTGTAAATACTGTGGGCTGTTGGTATGAGTACTGAACTTGCCTGAACCCATTTCGAACGGAAAGTAGACATATTGCACTAAACTCAAATGATTGGGAACAAGGCAGATGATATTCTGTGTCAACTTCATTCTTTGACTAAATTTACATGTGTCAGACGGTAATCCATCCACGTTCTCGACGTTGCTAAACATCCTACCTCAAAAGTTTCTAGTTAAAATTGATATTATATTGGACAACCAAATAGGCAGGTGATGCATTTGAAGATAAGTCTATGATCAATAACAATACCTAAAGCAAAGCCAATGCGTCGTTGACCAGCCGATAATACTCGTGTACCTGTTATTTCCCCCCCCCCTAGATTTGTTCTACAACTCCACATAGGTAGTAGCTTCAGTAACTTTAAATTTGACCTTCATAAGTGCTTTCCGAGGCCCTAAACTGAATAAATGGTTTTGAATTTTGGATATGTAGTAAGACCTACTACTTTAAAGCCAGCGCTTGTAAACGTGGTCGGTACCTCAGTCTTGGCGATCTCCATGTGGTCCTGCACCTCGCTGAACACGGTGGGCTGCACGAAGTAGCCGCGGCCGGCCGCGCGCTCGCCGCCCGCCACGAGGCGCGCGCCCTGCTTCTTGCCGGTCTCGATCAGCGACAGGATCTTGGCGTGCTGGTCGGCGTCGATCTGCAAGGAGTCGTCACTTCAGTTACTATGCCTTTGCTTATGTAGCAATATATATGCTTTGTGTCAATGAAGAAAATGGAATAAACAATAGACAGGGTAGTTAGCTTGGACGTTAACCACCTAGGACAAAAATATGTGTGCATGAACATATCTGATTGTTCTGTGTCTGGGTGTAAATATACTTATATAAAACTATGTGTTTAGAAAAAAATAATGTGAGCCGTCACGGGACGCCTGGCAGATGTGAAACATCGAAATTATTTTGTACTAGCTGTCCCCCGCGGTTTCACCCGCGTACCCGGGGAATATAAGCTATTAGTTACTCGATGCGCTGCGTGGCGGCCGCCGCCGGCATGTATTTTTATTTTAATTTCATGATATCTTTTGAATGGAATGTCCGATTTCAATAATTCAAAAAGTAATCATCAGGTATTGAGACAGTCTTGAATATTAAATTTTTTATTTGGATAAAGATTTATAAATGGTATGGATAACACGATCTGATTTTGATCGGCATTTCTATCAATTTGTTAAAAGTAATAAAGTAGTTATAGTGACGTAACTACAATAGTTAGACATATGGTCTCGCGAAGTTTTTTGTAGATATATTCTATAATATTGTCGAACATTTTTTTGTCCTATCATTAATACTCTTCGCAGCGTATGCGATGAAAGACATTTTATGGCTAATTTTTTTACACCTTCGGTTGGTTTTAATAGGAATTTCTAAAGATTTATATACTAATCTAGTACTAAATATAGCCTATATTACTCAGTGATAATGTAGCTTTCTAGTGAAAAAAGAATTATTAAAATAGGTCCAGTACTTTTTGAGTTTATTCGTTACATACAAAAATACAAATCTTTCCTCTTTATAATATTAGTGTAGACAAGTAATATGTATAAAATAACAGATTACGATAGGAACTGTGACATCTATGAACATGCATACAATCCTTCACCGCCCGTACCACGCAACACGCGGGAAGCCTACATCGCTATATCGAGATTCTCTCAGGATTCGACATATATACAAGCATCCAACATCAACAGTTGGACCGCGGTCCCCAGGCATTATCTGCGGCAGCTTGGCGGAAGGTCTTTCCATTTAAAAGGAGGAGTATCATACGTCGCTCCTCCATAGAACTAAATATGGCATAATGTAAAAAAAATATATTACGATTTTTTTCCACAAAAATAATAACTGAATAACTGTTTATTTAATAAACATTTATTTTCATTAAACTCAAAAATCCAAAATTAAAATAAAATGTTCAAATTCTGACAACTCATCATATAGTGTGGCGACGCGTCGCCACGGCATGCGTCGCCACGCCAGAAATCGGTATGTATTTTATCAGTTATCGGGTATCCAATTTCCATAATGCAAGCTCTGCTTGGTTAAGGATCAGGTGACCGTGTGTAAAGAATGTTCCGGGTATTTTATTATTATAGGTTTATTTTATTGATCTCATCATCTCACTATCATGTTTGGGACTACAAGTGGAGTGAGGTAATTTTTCTTACACGTCTATTCTCTGTTTGATATAATTTAATAAATTTAAAACCAACGTGTACATGACAAATAGATACCTAAAATACCATGTGTTAATCATGCCACTCTAATGGGCACCCTACGCAGTCGCCACCCGAGAACCTTTCATCCCCATCGGTTGTCAGTTCTTCGAGCAATGTGTCCTGCCCATTCCCCCTTAGGCTAACTGACTACTAGTCCTTAACTTCTACGAATATCATCGTTTCGGATCCTGTCGCGATATATGGAAATGACACTTCCAGACTTTGTTAGTGAAACATTAAGTAAGATCATATTTTAGCTTCAGTAACTTTAAATTTGACCTTCATAAGTGCCTTCTGAGGGCCTAAACTGAATAAATGGTTTTGAATTTTGAATTTGAATTTTTTAATGTAATATATGAAATAAAATTGACAGGCCAGTTGGCTTGGTGGTTAACGCTCTGACTGCCAAACCAAAGGTCGCGGGTTCGATTCCCACCCAGGACAAACATTTGTGTGCATGAACATGTCTGTTTGTTCTGTGTCTGGGTGTAAATATCTATATAAGTATGTATTTAGAAAAAAAAGTAGTATATGTAGTAGGATATCAGTTATCTGGTTTCCATAGTACAAGCTCTGCTTAGTTTGGGATCAGATGGCCGTGTGTAAAAGAATGTCCCAGGATATTTATTAGAAGCGTTTTACCTACCAATAAAACGCATATTAATTTACTTACCTTATTCGAAGCTTATAGCTATTGAGATAGCAGTCATGTGTTCCCGCCTTTACATCTATCTCTTTCTACCCTATAGCGCTTTCCTTTTTTCTACCACCTCCCGATAGTCGGGGCGAGCTGTGAGTTTGTCCGATACATTTTCATTCTTCATTGCGTCAATATAACCAGGCAGAAGTTATCTATAAGCTTCGAATAAGGTAAGTAAATTAATATGCGTTTTATTGGTAGGTAAAACGCTTCTATTAATTTGACTTGACCGTTATTCGAAGCTTATAGCTATTGAGACGTGTTTGTTATCGCCTGGTGGTAGAAAAAACTAGATGCCAATGTGAACTAATTTATTTGGGTTACAGTTAGGGTAATAATTCTAGTATAAAATATTAAGTAGGCAAATTTTGATTGAAAAAAAAAAAAAAATATATATATATTACATTATTCATGTAATGAACGCATATCATGTGTGTAGGTACACGTCTAAAAATTAAATTATTCATAAATAGTAATCATTGTATAGGAGTGAAAAGATCAGAGATTTTTATGTTATTAGTAGGAGTAGACTTTACTTCACGCCTATAAAACTTTCGAAATGTGTTTCCGGAACGCCAATTACCTCTTGCGAGAATTTCGTCAACAGGACAATTGTTTAACCAATTCTTTGAAGCTACAGCCGAGCGGACACTTCCTGGTGAGGCGGTAATGTTTGCTGCTACTAAAAGAGATTTAATCCAGCCAGCAATAACAGCTCTGGAAGCCGGCTTTGGATCACCTCTAAGCGAAATGAACAAACTGTGACAACCAGTCTTTTGACGCTTTGTGTTTGACATACCAATCAGCTTATTTATCCAAAAGAATGGGTCTAGCTTCTGTGATTGATTATTAATAGAAAGCTTCCATCCTGATTGTCTATAATCTTGAGAATCGGTTTTAGAACCAAATACAGGCCATAAAATAAATGAATTTGATGTTTTCACACAATGCTCTGAATCAATACATAGTAATGTCAAATCATGAATTCTCCTACCCGAGCAAAGAAGTAGAAGTAAAGCCGTATGTCTAGACACATGAAAAATGTTATTCTCATCTATTACATACGTTTGAAGGTAAGATAAAAGGTCTTCCACGTCCCATATAGGAGACTTAATTTTAATAGGTTTTTTAAGGGCAATAGCTTTTAAAATGTGTTTTACTAATGAGTTTGAGCTTAAAACACTCGACGTATCCGAACAGCAAAGTGTAGATACTACGGACTTATATAACAAAATAGTGTTATACGAAAGCCCATGAACCAGGTGTAAATCTGATAGGAAACGTGCTAATTGCGCTCCTGTTGGGTTTTTATAGTTTATTTTGTGATCATCACACCAAAACAACCATTTTTTCCAGGCAACATCATATGTTTTGCGGGTAGAAGGACGCCAAGACGCTTGTAGTAACGCTTGTTGGTCTTTATTCCAACTTTCTACGTCTTCAGACCACCCCCACATTTCCAAACCTCTAGTTCCATCTCGTGGACATTCATCGGTGGCTGGTCCGTCGACTTGTCTATTAGAACTTTGCACAGATTCCATATGCAAAATGGGGCATCCAAGGCTCTTGCCTTCAGGTCCGCCCGCCAAAATACCCTGTTCCATCTGGGTACTACTAGTAGGTAAGTTCCTCTGGCTTGGTTGAGGTGAGCCAGGACTTTGGGTACTAGGGATGGTGGGGGAAAAACCCATGCCAAATGGAAGTTCCATTGACGGGAGAAGGCATCGTGAAACAGAGCTTGATTGTCTGTTATGTCTAACGTTACATAGTTTGCAACAACATGAGCCCTTTCCGATGCAAAAAGGTCTACGACCGGTGTTCCCCATTTCAGAAATACCTTGTCTGTAGCAACTGCTTGTAGGTGCCACTCCGGAGGCCGTCGTAAGCGAGATAAGTGATCCGCATGGCTGTTGTATCGCCCTGGTATATGAAACACTTTTATTTCTATGTGATTGTGATCCAGAATATGAAATATTTGATACGTCAAGTCTAATAGACGGCTCGACTTGGTCCCTCCCTGATTTCTCAGGTATGCGACCGCTGTCTTGTTGTCGCATTGGAGAAGTACAGTGGAACAGCTCAGGCGCGGAGCGTGCTTTTCTAAGACTTTTAATACAGCTAACATCTCCTTTTCGTTGCAATGTAATTTTTGTTCCTGGAGAGACCATTGACCCGTGACGGAGAGATTGTCTAATTGAGCCCCCCAGGCCAGATCCGAAGCATCTGTAGTTAGAAAGTGTGATGGAGGTGGAACATGAATTTGGGTTGCATGGCGACCGTTGATTATCCACCATTTCAAATTGTCTATGGCTTGAGGTGGCAGTCGATGAAGTCTGTGTGTTTTCTTTCTGAGAATGTCGTTTGAAAAATTCAGTAACGATCGGAAATTCAAACGACCTTTTGGCACAACAAAACTCGCAAAACTCATCATTCCGACTATACTCTGAAGCGTTTTCAACGTAGTCATCCCATCCCGGAGCATTAGGGTTATTTTGCTGTTTAACTGTTGTACCTTGTCGAACGGCAGGCACTTTAGGTTTGACCACGGGTCCCATTCTATTCCAAGATATATCAGTCGTTTTAGGGGAACAACTACAGATTTTTCGTAGTTTACTAGCCATCCCAGATAATCCAGCGTTTCCAATGTCCACTTCACGTGCCTCTGAAGCATTTCTGGATCTTGATGCGCTAGTAGGAAATCGTCTAAAAATACGATTACTCTGATCCCTTTGTCCCTCAAGCATTGTGCGACCCAATTCGTTAGAGCAGCAAATGTCTTTGGTGCTGTGCTTAATCCGAATGGAAGACATGTCATCTCGAGAAGTTTGCCTTCGTAAATTAATCTCAGAAATCTCCTGTGACTGTGACTTACTTTCAAGTGAAAATAAGCCTGGGAGAGGTCTATTTTGCATAACCAATCCCGATTTTGTATAAAATCTGGTAGCCGTGAGACATTTATTAGAGAGAACTTCTCTGTATGAACATATTCGTTTAGAGCTTTCAGGTTGAATATAGGTCGGGCAGAGCCGTCGCTCTTTGGGACTAGGAATATTGTTGATAGAAAACTTGGTGACATTTTGGCAACATTGAGTACCCCTTGTTCCAATAGCTGTTTTATAATAATTGTCATTTCTGATGATATTTGAGTCTGGTAATTTGGCTGTCTGAGATCGGGATAAATAAGTGGAGGCTTCCGACGAAAAGGTATGCGATACCCTTGAATTATTTTTAGAATGTAAGGTGGGGCCCCCATTGACTTCCAATTGTTGGAAAATTGCTCCAGGCGACCGGCTATGCAGACCTGTGGGTCAATACTTTCGCCTCTTGTTTCCCCTAAACTTTGGGGGTGTTGCGTTGCGTTTACGGCTATGACCGTAGCTCTCTTGTTGTCGGTGCTTCGCCCGTGAATTGCGGGGCCGAAAAAAGTCATTATTATGAGAGCTAGTTCCGGCATGAGTATGGTTGTACCCCTGCGAGGGGACACTGTGGTTGCACGCACCCTGCGAGGGTGGTATAGGTCTGCTACAGCATGAAGCATGTGACACATTATTTGTCTGTGAGCTGTTCCAATTCGAGCCCTGCGAGGGCTGATTGTATTGTGTTCTCCCCTGCGAGGGGAAGCTGCTTGTTTTAGGTTCTGCCTGCGAGGCGGACATTTTAGAGGTAGCATAACGCTTTTCCAACGGCCAAAATACTCTCCGTACTCCTCCAGCCTTTTCGATGGCAGTCGTAAAGGCTTCAGCATTGAAGAGATTTTTGCAGGATGGTGGTATTTTTCGCAAGGTTGACTTCATCAGTGGATCACGCACACGATTAACAACGCCATCCCTTCGCATCTGCAGGACCTCAGCACGGTGACCACATATTAACTGAAGTAGATCTGCAGATGTTTTATGAAAATCACCTTCGGAAAATAAAGAATTAACTTTTTCGGACAAATAATTAAATGTAACAGCTTGTTGCCCTTGAGCCCACGATAAGAGTTCTCGCAGGGTATTTTCGAGTGATGCTCGTTGCTTGAGAAAACAAAATGTCATAGCTGCATACGCTTTATCCGCATAAGCTAGATTGCGAATTGTATCATATGCCTTGACTTCTTCATTCGGTTCTAAATCGACAAAGCCCGGGCTATGATTATACAGTTTTTGGGTCTCGGCGTATCTCAATTCAGACCAATTAACATCGTCAAATAACTGCACCTCATGTAATTCCTTCAAATGCTCCGTCGATGTTTTTGGAATAGATGGTTCTTTTAATTTTGTTATTACATCAAAATTAAACAAGCTCCGATCAGCGACATCGTGAGTATTAGGTAAGGTTTCTGGTGATTCCACATTACATTCATGATATAGGTTTCGGCTAGCATCGGAAATATAACCATTATTTACTGTAGCTAATTGTTCGCGAAGATCAGATACTTGCTTAGTTAATTCGTCTAACTTACGGTTCGAGTGATGCGATCGTTTGCTCCCCCTTTTCTTTTGATGGTGGTGTTTTCGCTTACGGCTTCGTTTTGAAGCCGCAGATGAAGAGCTAGAGCTGGAACTACTTGATGATGAAACGGATGACCTACGTTTTTGTTGCATCGGCGTTGTCAGGGGCTTTGATTGGCCTTGATCTGGATAAGTTATTTCTTTATCACCCATCTTTATGAAAATATTTTGCTGCAAATCACTTAATTCGAATGGAAAAAACCATTAAGCAGAATATTACAATTAATAAAATAATTGGAGGTAGTTCAAATTTTTACCTTTGAATTTCTCCAACGACTAAGTAACGCTGAACAATATATTACACTATATTGTGACTTCACTCGGCGGGAACTTAGACGCCAAATGAAGAATGAAAATGTATCGGACAACCTCACAGCTCGCCCCGACTATCGGGAGGTGGTAGAAAAAAGGAAAGCGCTATAGGGTAGAAAGAGATAGATGTAAAGGCGGGAACACATGACTGCTATCTCAATAGCTATAAGCTTCGAATAACGGTCAAGTCAAATTAATATTTTTATTTTAAAAATAAGTTATATAGTACCTGTGGTCCCTGCTCAACGTCTGCCCGGAAGGGATCTCCGACGACACGTCGCTTGGCGCGCTCGGCCGACAGCTCCACGAACTTGTCATAGATTTTGTCCTCCACAAATGTTCGGGAACCTGTAATGAATTTAGTTATGTAACTGTAAATGTAAAACTAGCTGTTCCCGCCATCCATTGCTATGCGATTATTTCTTTAGTCTGTTACCTTACCATACATACATAGAACAACATGTTTAATAAATCAATGTACAATGTACGTAAATCTCATATCTCATCGTCTCATTTCACCAGTTTGGAAACTTTTGGAAACAAATAATGAGATAACTCTACTAACCAGCACAGCAGCACTGTCCCATATTATAGAAGAGAGCAAAGTGAGCCGCTTCAACAGCTTTCTCAATGTCCACATCTCCGAGGATGACATTGGGTGATTTGCCGCCCAGTTCCAAGGTGATCCGCTTGATAGTACCCGCAGCCCCTCGCTGGATCAACTTGCCTACGTCTGTTGAGCCTGGAAAGATGAGTTTTAATTTAAAATTGGTGCCTTGTGTCTTATTGTAGTGTTAATACGTTTTATATATAAGTAGGCAAACTTATATAAAACTAATTAAGCGTTTTACTTACTTAAGTGCGTCACTTTTTAGCGTCTACACTAACACATCGTCGGTAAGAATGTTTATTGCATATAATAACTCTGTATTTTAAATCTGATGGACATTATAAACATATATTTTCGAATACGCAAATACTACAAAATATTTACATTTGTTTAACATTATTTAACAAAGATGCAAGCTATATGTACTGACCGGTGAATGCAATCTTGTCAACGTCTGGGTGGTCGACGAGTGCAGCGCCCGCATCTCCGAACCCTGGCAGCATGTTCACTACACCCGCGGGGAATCCGGCTTCCTGCAAGACAACGGAAGTCACATGATAAATAAATCTGTCCCTTGCAACACACTATTACTCCTAATAAAAATATAATTAATATTCCTACTAATATTGTAAATGCGAAAGTTTGTGTGCAATCACTACTGAGCGGATTTTAATTAATCAACAAGCCTTACGATATAAGACGGCTATAAGATTACCACAGACAGAGGACCCTGAAATAACAAATACCTACACTTCGAAAACGCAAAACGCGGGTGGGACCGCAAGGGAAAGCTAGTCAGCTCATATATGTCCCACACCGAAGACATGAGAATGAAGCGTCCATTTTGAACTAGGGTACTTTGTAGTTACCCATCTGCTTGGCTTTTAACCTAATGTTGAGAAATGCCACTAAAGCATCGTATTCCCGCCCTAATCCACGAAATTACTTTAAACATTTAAAGGCACCACCACAGAGGTATCATGGCCATAATAAGTACGTTACCTTGACCAGCTGAGCAAGGTAGAGCGCGGTGAGCGGCGTCTGCTCGGCCGGCTTCATGATGACGGTGCAGCCCGTGGCCAGCGCGGGGCCAAGCTTCCATGCCGCCATCAGCAGCGGGAAGTTCCATGGGATTATCTGACCACATACACCTGACACAGACACATACAGCTTTACACATGTAACATAACTATCGACTTTAAAAGACCATTGATGGAATTTCGGTCACGTTTCTGAAGAAGATACAAAAGAAGAAGATAGAAATCAAGGAGAAATACATATTGTGTTTGTGTCGGATATGACCATTCACTTGAAAAACTAATTTTGTGTAATTGAATATTTCTGAATGTATGAAATAAAAAATAATATATAGCCAGAGGGCTATGTATTATTATTTTTTTTTCTTTTATTATTTATATTATATTTAGTACATATTCACAAACATTATTTATTATATGCACTAAATTTAATCCCAATTTGTTAAGACGGTGATTTAATTAGAAACGGTTTTCAAAGTTGATACCGGATGATAAGTGGTCGCCGCACATTTGCAAAACCATTAGCATTGCAACACGTTATCGACCCCTAATTCTAATGTGCCTGTATTTTAACCGGCTTTCTAAACTAACCGAAACACAGTAATACATGTGCAGTGCCCTACTGCTTCACAGCAGAAATGTATGGTGGTAACACTTCCCTGGACAAACTCTGAACTAAGAGCTCTACTTCTTCTAGAAGATATAATTCATACAGTACATATCAGATTATTTTACAAAAATATTACGAAACATATGGGTAATATATTATTAGCACTGTGTCAATCAAATTATCGCAGATGATACCGCACAAAATGTTTCGAGTTTATCAAAGTGTCCACGCTATCATATAACTCTCGCATGATAACGACAGATATGGTTATTTGTTTACAATTATATACGAATAATAAACACATTATGTACTCCAATAAGTTATATCGTATATCTTCTGACCTCGCCATCGTTAAACTATATGCCTAACTACCAACAGTAAAACTTTTCATATTAATAGATTACAGACTAAAACAAAATTTATTATCACAAGATAATTCAAATAATAATTGTTAGGTAATCGGTTTGGTATCTCCAAGTTACATATTCTTTGGCCCATAAATTTTAATTTGATAAATATAACCATTGTATAGATACCAATATGAGTTCACACTTTACATACCGACAGGCTCATGGCGAGTGTAAGCAAAGTAGTTCCCATCAGCCGGTAGCACCATTCCATGGTCCTTGTCAGCCCATCCCGCGTAGTATCTCAAGTTCTTGATCACGGATTGTACATCACCGTAGTACGCCGCCAGGAATGGCTTACCATTGTCCAAGGTTTCTAAACTCTGGTGGATAATTTTGAGAATTGAATAGAGTAGGTAGATTTACAAATTTGTAGCCAGACATCCAGTGGCGTAGCTACCGGAGGGCTAGATGGGGCAGTGACCCGGGGCCCCCAACCTCAGGGGGGCCCTCGAACTCTGACTTACAAATAATGGCGTAGCTACCGGAGGGCTAGACGGGGCATTACCCCGAGGCCCCCAAGCTTCGGCTGGGGGACAAACGATTTTAAATAGTTTAGTTGGTCCTTCTTAAATTTTTGCCCCAGGGCCTATGGTTACCTAGCTACGCCACTGCAGACATCCAATTCCGACTAAAGTAGCCGGCAATCGTGGAGTTTTGTGGCTAGGGCTGGGCAGTGGAGCTAAAGGAAAAAATGTTGATGGAGAAATTTCACTACAATGTCATTCTAACATCACATCAGAGGCCTAAGCATCGTAAGTCATCGTATCGAGTGCGCCAAAAACCAATCCAATGGAAATATGAACATCGCGCAACGTCACGGTGTGCGCGGTGTGCAACGATACGATAACGCTACGCTTGCGATAGATGTTCGTGGGCACTGCTAGTTGTCAAACTGATCGCAGATAAAATTGATAAAAAAAAAACAACATCCAAATCCATACAATGTCCTGATTTGTACCAGTCTAGAGATAAGAAAACAATGCTAAGATTTTTTGGATAATTCTCCTAAATAGATAAACAAAGTTGATATACAAAACACCAGTTATTATCAGTTTATGTAATTTAATGTTATATCACCTAAACCACTACTATTTAATGTTTATTTGCTCTTAGGTCATCATATAAAAACTGAATAGCCACCAATGATGACTGGCAATAAAACTTTTTATGACCATTAGCATATTGTTGTGAAATCATTCAGCTTCAAAAATATCAACAACAGCTTTGTCATGATCAATTTGATGTGAAGATGTTAATTTTTTACTACATCATCATTGTACAGTGATTTGATAAACTTTATTATATTCATCAAAATGCAATCATAACATCTTGACTGATTGATTTAAACAGGCAAAAAATAAACAAGCAATTTTTTACCAACAATTTACCTTTTTAAACATTTTCTAGTAGTAATTTGACTAAATGTGATAAAAGTCCTAGGTATTACCTATTTTTTATCTATCTTCTTTCTAATTCTTAATTCAAAATGTTAACATTGTGTGTAATCAAATATACAAGTATTTATCAGACATGCAAAGAAAATAGAATCCTACAATTAAATGTAAAAAATAAGAACTTACAGCCATGTAGGTTCTATCTCTCTCCACAAGATCAGCTAATCTGTTGAGCAGGTATCCTCGCTCTGATGCATCCATCTTCCTCCATGGGGAGTCAAGTCTAGTAAAATAAATAGATGGTTATTTTTAATAAATAACATATGTTGTTAGCACTAAAGATATAACATAGTGATGCTATATAGTTCACTTTCTATTCTGTGATCAAAACTTCAGTACAGTCTCTAAATAGCATAAAATTTAAAAGGAAATTATGGAGTTATTTTGGTTTCATGAATTTAATCTGAATCAATGGTATATGTACATACTTGAATGCATCTCTAGCTGCTTTAACAGCCTTGTCCACATCAGCTTTGCCTGCCTGCTGAACCTCAGTGATGACCTCACCAGTGGCTGGGTTCTCTGTCTTGTATGTTCTGCCATCAGCTGATTTCACCCATTCATTGTTGATAAAAAGCTAAGAAGAATAGAAAAGGTACATATGAAATAAACCTGTTTGCTGACATTTTATTTTATGTAGAAGGAATGGACCATAATGGTTGCAATTGTAGTAATGGTCTTTCTAAGCCACTAATTCAACAAGTGATTTGGAAGGGCTACCAATCATTATTAAAGTTTCAGAATGAATTCATTTACATTATCATTCAAGAAAGCAATTGTATTAATGAAATGTTTGCAAATATCAACAAAAGAAATGGCAACATGATCCTGCTCAATCTTTACACCCTACTAATATTATAAATACTAACTGTCTGTCTGTCCTGCTTTCACACCAAAGCTACTGAAATTAACTAAATTTAAATGAAATTCGGTACACAGATAGTCTAGAGCCTGAGAAAGGACATAGGTTTTTTAATGTGAAAAAAAGGATTGTAAAGGGTATATGTATGCAATTATTGTCATTTTTAGAGCTTGAAACTTATTTTTTAGGCTGTTGATTAGATATAAATAATTATGACATTCAAAGCTTGGGAATCCAGGTGAAACTGTGGGGGAGAGCTACTATATTAAATGCAGATAAATATTTTATACTTTTAATTGTATTGCTCAAACAGCTCAGCTAGGTGCTGTATTTATTCAATAAAACCTCATTAACTAGCCTTACAAAGCATGTAAGTACTCATTGTATTGAGGACTCAATGTCTTCAAATGTCAAATCATAGACCTACTTGTTTATCTTGTGTATATTTTAAAGTAATCTGTTACACTAATTATTATTATAAGATTAAGCTACTAAGACCATTTACATAAAAACTCAAAACTGGAATTTGGAATATTAATGAAGTGGTATGTAGGTACCTATGTTAAAAAAAATGTATATAGGCATAAATTAAGATAATATGTTTCTTTTTAATATATGTAACTTTAATAGAGATAGATATTCTAATTTTGGCTTCATATAAGGTAAAAAATATATAATTGCGTATTATATTATCGTAAATTACTTACGCCGGAGTATAAAATTTCCGGTTTCGTTTGAGGCGCCGGGGCAGCTGCACTCGCGAATTTCGCTTTTTGCACGTTAATTACTTTACTCAAGTTACGCAGCATTTTACTTGATATATACACACACAGCACACACTGCGGAACTACTGCCCAACCTCGAAACTAAAATGAATTGAATGAAAGAAGTAGCAATTGCAAACGGACGTTATATTAAAATAAATAGAAAATAAATATGAATGAACAGTCTATCCTGTCAGTATTGTCAGTCCACTGTGAGTGAACTGTCATCGTCAGACATCAGCGATAGGTAAAACTGAAGTCACTTTAGGTAATGTTATAGATATAATTGGGGGAAAAAATATTGTTTTCATTTCTAGAAATTAACTTTTTTGCTGTATAATATATACTAAATAGTATTCGGTACCGAGAGCAGTGTTACCAACTCGAAATTTGTCACGGAGGTAGATATGTCTTCAGAAGTTGGTAGTTTCTTACTAATCCTATTTTGATAAAGTTGGTAGATCTACCACCTATATTTTTTATTGGTTAAAATTGAGTCGGTCGTGCAGCGCGCAATTAAAATTTGAAATATCAGAGCAAACATTAATATTCTCTATCTATTTATTTATCATATTAAATTAATCCGAAGAAGAATTAGGTAAATAGAAAGATAGATTGATGAAAAAAAATTGAATACATTGATATCACCTTTGCGGATTCAAAGAAGGGGTAAAAATAGGTAGATCTACCGAAAAGTTGGTAGAGTTGGTAACACTGACCGAGAGCCTGCCTAGCTTGTGACAGCAAATAAATAAACTTTAAATCGTAATCGTAATTTAAGCCTACACGAAATCTAATGCCCTGAAAAGGATTAAATAATCATAATGGACGGATCCTATATAAGACATTGTTTAATTAAATGTGCGAAGATAGCCAAAAATTTTGATTACCAAATATCAAGGAATTTAAAAGACGGTGGGATCGAACCAAGGTAAATACATTACAAAAATCATTTAAACATTGTCTAACTTTGGTCTTTAATGCTTCTATAAACTTCTGCACTAAAAACAACCGTAGTGGAATAACCTACTGTAACTAAGAATTTTGTAATAAGGAGTTGCGTGGAGTTGTAGTGACATTGGACGACATTGTGAATACGAGGAGTTCATGGCTTTGTGGAATCATTTGGAGTGAGCTACTTTTCAGTATACTTGCTGGCTAAGACCCTGAATTAAAAATATAGTCACTGTAAAGCATTCATCAGTGTGTTTGGGCAGCTGGATATGAGAACTTTGAGTAGTAGAGCTCTTAGTGCAGAGTTCATCCGGGGAAGTACTACCACCTTACCCATTTCTGCCGTGAAGCAGTAGTGCACTTGTATTATTGTGTTTCAGTTAGAAAGGTAAGGTGGCTTGTGAAATTACAGGCACAAGAGACTTAACAACTTCACATCTCAGGGTCGACAATGCATTGTCAATGCCCTTAGTATTGTGAATGTGCATTAGCAGTGGTGACCACTTACCATCAGGTGGACCGTACAATTGTATGCGGCCCATGTGGTATAAAAAAAATCTGTTAACAAACATGTGAAGACACAAAGATATTTTGTTTGTGAATCTATACATTAATCAAATTGAACAAAGCATTTTGAATATTATTCAATACTAGTAACCATCTGCAGTTTCACTTGTGATCTTGAAGAATCTTATATATTGTGGGATTGTACACAGCCTCTGTCACTTAGAATTAGTGTAGTTTTATCACTTTTTTCAGTAAACAATAATTTTTTCAATGATAAGTTTAAAGATATTAGCTCCTAGGTCTAAGCTTAACCTCTGTATAATATTAGTGTAGACTCTATGTACAGTTTCTTTTTCAGACCCACGCAAACCAATGGGCTTTGGTGCTGTTTCCTTTTACCAACAATTTTAATAGTTTACCATATACTATACAATGTCCCTCAGTTATACAGCCTTCTTGCTTACATTTCAATTGGCCTACTGTGCTACTGTATACTGTTTATTATATTTATATCAGTATCATGCCTTGTACTGAGGGAACCTATTTATGGTGGTTGTATATCTTCAAGCATTGTGTCTGCCTTGTTTGTGTATACATTTTTGGAAAATGGTAAGAATACCTACTATTCTAGTAAATATGCATAATGTACAGTCTACAACCCAACCATCAAGTTAAATAAGTTATGAAACCTTTTTGATTGCAACGAAAAATATTAACCAATTTAAGACTATTGATTATAAAATTTAATTGAGGCAAAGTTCCTATTTTAATTTTTTAATTTATTATAACAATTGAAAGTGCTATGGCACATAACACAGGCCATAGGTTACACTAAATGCAGCCTTATGGTAGTCATGCTTGAAGATTGTTAACTTTACATTCCTAGGTATATCAATTTTATTTTTTTACTATTATTACAGATTTACTCTTCTCTCTGGTTACCACTATACCATCTGTGTACCTGTTCAGTACACTTCTGAGGGTATCGCTAACAATGTTTCCTAAAACATTTACTATTGGAGAGGCCATGATTGTGTCGCAGGGACTAGTGCTGTTTCTGGTTTTGGGGGTGACTAGAGGCCTGTGTAATATGCATGATAAAAATACGGATTTGGATCTTATTGGTGGCATAGTATTTGTAAGTAATTTTATATTGTTGTATCTTTCTTTAGGTTTCTTATCAGTACAATGATTCTGACACATTCAATAATAATATTACCGATGTTTTTTATTAATCTTATCTGGCAGTTTACTACATGTGAATATCTGTGTATGTTTTTAATTAGACAGCTTTTTATTTTTTTACCCTGAGGAAACCAAATCCCTAGGGACCAAGGGTGTATTGAGGAGAAAGCAATTAATATCCTGATAACCAAGCTCCTAATTACCTAATAAATAAATTAATATCCTCATACATTCTTTACACACAGCCATTTGATTGCAAACTAAGCAGAGCTTGTCCTATGGAAACCAGATAACCTTTCTTCAATGTAATCACTGGCAGGCAGTGGCACCGACACATGTAATAAGATAGTTGCACATGCACATACAAAAGTAAATGTAATAACTTAACCCCAATAACTACACTTGAGTACACATATTATAATAAGTGTGAATTGTACAAATAACTTTAGAAATATTGTGGATATTTGGTTTAAGCATGTAGCATAACATAAATTATACTACCGGCACGCTATGATGGCCGTTTTGACGTTTCAGATTGTCATAGGAAAAGAAACTGTATTGCTTTGGAATAAGGTTGATTTCCATCATCACACAATTAGCTGTTGGATCAATAGATGCACCTTATGTTTGGAGGAATAAAGGTTTTTTTTCTTTGGCATTGTTAAACCTCAAAACGGCCATCATAGCGTGATGCAAGTTTAGTAGCAAGTAGTAGTAGCAAGTTTACATATGTTGTAATAAATGAATACGTACTTGAATAAAGTTCAAATATAAGTTAGTTATTACTATAGGGACCACGGGAGGAGGTACATCGAGGCACGTTTTTTTTTTGGCCACGTGGACCGTCAATAAGTTGTTTGAGACGTTAATTTGCTAAGTCTCATGTCGTGTCCCTTAATTTCACCAACCCTCTTACCTTTCTAACCTAAACACGGCAGATATAGGTAGGGTATGGTAGTACTTCCACGGACGAACTCTATTTGCAGCATGCTGAAAATGATGAAGTACTTACCTTCCACCTTCCATGTTTTGTAAATAATTCTTATAGCATCCCAAAATATGACTTCCCTATTTTCAGACAATATTATCAACAGTGGGATTGATTGTTACAGCGTTGTATTTGATGATAAAAGAAGAGCGAACTCTGCAGAACATTCGATACATATTTGCCGTTGGAATTGTATATACACTGACTGTATTGCATTTTACACTGGAACTTAATTGTATTATAAAAATACTATATTTTATTTTCACGGATTCAATTCGAGTAAGTATTTTTTTAGGTTATTCCGAAATTTTTACATTTTGATCCTGTATTCTGTATCCTAACACTGCACTAAAATGTGGTTTCACTTTTATCAGACTTCCCTTAAGACCTAGGCTAGGTGCTATCGCGTATGTAATGTTAAGCTTTTTACGTATATACTTATAACGTTTACAGGGCATGTGGGGTGCTGACATGTAAATTAAGCCATCCTTATCTAGTGCCCTAAAATACTTAAAAAAAAGTTGTTCATTAGATGTGATTATAGACTAATTAATTGCGATTTAGATTTCTTTTTCCTATTACACCGAGAGCCAAGGGAAAATAGATTCAAACCGCATACTAATTGACAGGCAACAGCTAGTAAAGTCATATGTTCTCTGCATGAAATGCCTTTGAACCAATGATATCCAAGTTTTGCTGATACGTCTGACATCCCTACCAACGCCCCCCGTCCCTATCTTTGCCATAAAAAAAAGTATACTTCTTCTATTCCAGGTGCATCTATTCATTTTCTGGCTATCTCTAGTGGCAGTAGCGATAGTAGTAGTCTACTTTCGAACACAACTAGCAGTCAAAGCGAGCACGGTTACACGCAAGACCTTCCATGTGCTCGCATCTTTGGTGTTCATGTCTGGGATAATATATGATGTGAACTTCATGATATTGGCATCCGGAGGTGGACTTGCTCTTATAATACTAGTTGAGGTAATGTGGAAGTGTAAAATAGTAAATAAAAAGCGGTCTTAAACACAACTAAGTCGGACTTTCCGCCATTTCACTTCACGACACTTCACCATTGGGAAAGCATTAAACTAAAAAATAATATTAATAATAATATTTTTTTTTAGATATTTTTGATAGGTACACGCTTTGTCCGCTTAAGGGTTTATGAGCCACCAGAGGCTTAGACTTTAATCCAAAAATAAAAAAGGAACACGTTGATCAGAAAGAATGTTCATTTTGCACTTATTCAATTCTCTATTATTTTAAAGGGTCTGAGAAAAAGCGGCATTCAACCAATTTCATCTCAGCTTCAAGCAGCATTCAACGTTTACAGCGATGAAAAGGTAAAATATGATTATAATTGCAAGGAATTTCCTTGGTATTTACTTGTTATGTTTGGTTTTGTGCCCTTGTGCTTAAATTCATTCTTTATTCTGGAAATACCAGGACGTCGGCAGTTTCGCAATGACACCAATGTACCTGTTCGTGGCACTAGCATGTCCCCTGCTGCTGGTGCCGGATGGAGGGTCGCAGGTCGAGTTGCTGAGCGGCGTGCTGGCCATCGGCGTCGGCGACACTGCGGCCAGCTGGTTCGGCTCCAAATACGGTTTTAACAAGTGGGCTGGTAAGTATTATAATGTCTGGTAATCAAAATAAATACTTTTTGCACATAGATGCATGATTACATAAAAATATATATATATAAAATTATAAATAGTGTATCCTTGGTGACTTCTGAATCAGTGGTAACTTCAGCAGATTTGACCTTCGAATCGGTCATTTCCTTTAAATGACCGATAATTACTACAAAAACTTTTCTGCGCGTAGGTGCAAGATTACATAGAAAACATGTGTTAAATTATAAATTGTGAAGCCTTGGTGACTTCTAAATCAGTGGTAACTTCAGTAAAATTGACCTTCATAGGGGTCATCCATAAATGACGTCACACGTGGAAGGGGATGGGGTCAAATGTGTTTCATGGGGAGGGTCGGGTCCTATGTTTCGTTTTAAAGTCCATGGACACAAGATTATAAAATTTAGTATCTTTCATCGATATCATTTATCGTTTATCGTTTATCACATGTTAGTTTAAAGTTTTATTAAAAATATATATGAATATATGTAGTTTGAAATAAAAAAGCTTTACGGCTGCTGTTTTAATTAACTATTCCTAGATATAAAATTAAAAAATATGTGACGTCGTACTAGAGGGAAGGGGGTCTAACAAATGTCACCATTTGTGACAAGGACGGGGGATGGGTCAAAAATTCATAGAATTCATGTGACGTAATTTGCGGATGGTCCGAGTACGAGTGGTCTCCAATTATCGGTTATATTTGCGCTAATGATTCAGCCACTAATCACGGCAGGCACTTGTGGCTATGTATGCACAGTGCACAGTCAAATATTCCCTTTTATCTGCAATATAACAGAGTCAAATTATTTATTTCTTGTTTCGTTTCCAGAATGCGACAAGACATTAGAGGGAACAGCGTTCAATATCATGTCGCAAGTCGCAACTGTTTATGCACTACAGATGTTTGGTGAGTGTTTAAAAATGCCTCCAGTTCACGACATGCGCGGACATTTACTACTTTTATAAATGCGAGAATTTGGATGGTTTTGGTTGAAATTTGGCTCATATAGATTAAAGTCTGGAGTAGCACATAGTCTAGATATTTTTATCCCGGAAATAATGTAACAACCTCCGGGAACGCGGGTGAAACCGCGTGGGACGCTAGTATATTATAATTAAAGTAATCTAGGTGTAAATTCCGTACTTACCATAGTTTGTTCCTGTAAGAAATTCTTGTGAACAATACCAGGAACCAAAACATCGTTCATATCCAGCTTATAATTATGACCTTCATGCTGTTTGTATTATAAATATTATTATTTCAGAAGTACTTCATTCGCCAAACGGTTTTATCCGTACCGTGTTTGCAGCCACCGTGTCTGGTCTAGTGGAAGCGAAGACCGATCAAGTTGACAATTTAATTCTACCTCTCGTCACAATATTAGCTTACCAACTCACTACCTTTATGAGCTAGGACAAAGCAGCTATACAGTAAGAATGAAATGAAAAAATGATTTTATTCCTATTAATGCATTTATTGACATTTATAATAATGATAGGGCGATAATAATTATGAGTTGAATTACAGGGTTTTACATTGCATAGAGGGTATCTGTGCCACATATTTTGTATATTTATATTTTTATATCGAGTCAATTTTATTCTAATTTTAACCAAAGAGTACAATATGTTATTTAAATAAATTTGTATAAATTATTTGGAGAAATTATTTATTTACACATAAAAAAATAATGAAAATAGAATCTTTGCGCATCATAAAATAAAATTATACAAATCAATAGCAAAGGGCAACATCCTTAGGGATCGTCCAATAATTACGTGCGGCGTTTAGGAGGGAGAGGAGGTCAAGCCGAACCTCACTCAATCTCATTTATTTATTTAACTATTAGAATCTCGCTAATTCTTTTGTTTGTGTTTGTTATTGTCTGGAGAAGCTTCTTATGAAAGAAAAAATTAAGAAAGTTGCGCGAAGATTTAGAAAATGTCAGAAAACATAACGACCATATAAAATTTTGCTAATGTAACCTTACCGCTTTTGACAATATAAACTCTTATAATGTAACCTTATGGTGTTTGACATAAATTTCAGTCGGAGGCATGGGTCGGAATTATATTGATAAAATAATTAATTACCATTTCTTAGTGCACATTTCACAGTCAATTCAATCGGAAAATTGTATTGTTTTTTCATCACGGTTAGTTCAGAGCGCCATCACGCCTAATATTAAAAATTTAATTGTCAAGAATAATAAACACTACGATCTTGGTATTTTATTTTTATTAATGATACCAATTTAAATTAAATATTCATTGAAGACAGGACAACGTCTGCCGGGTCAGCTAGTCATATATAAATTAATATTATCGCAGCTATGCGAGCATCACAAAGGAGCAGTAACAATCTCACGGGTGGGGGGAGGGGGTCGAGCTAAATGTCACATCTGCCCAAGGGTTGAAAAATAGTCGAATCGCCTCTCGTAATGAATGGATGCCTGTTTAGAACGCCAGGGGTACAGGTACTTTAAATTATAATTTCTTAAACGAGCTAGTATACCCCAGCATTCCAGTCACAAGATGCGTCGACGGGCGTTTACATATATACTACTACAATAAATACTACGTATAAATCCGTAGGAGCTGTCTGAACATTTAATTTTTTGCCAAATTTTATGATACCTTACGCTTTTGCGACTGATGCAAACGCGTATATTTTTAAAATGTTGTCGTTTTAGAACTCAAGAACGATTCTACCGATCTTAATGCAAATTGACAGTCAGTCGAGAACATGTGATTGCGCGAATCATCATCAGCATCAAAAATCCCACAGAATTAATAAAAAAATAATTTTAAAGCATTATTTTTGCACATCTTGCTTTCTCAAGAAAACCGTTAATTTAATTACCTCTCTATCTATTGGTGAAAACAGCATGAAAATCCATTAATTAGTTTTTGAGTTTAAAGTGAACAGCCAGACGCCGCGGACAACAAGATCAGAACAAATTCACACTAATACTTCAAAGGTATGTTATTCGTTACATATTGGCGGACACATTTTTATTATCTTATTATATAAAGAAAATAATACAAAGATTAAGATATATGTAGCCACATAAGCTTGTGAGTTTGTGTTACAGTTCTACAGATACTTTTTTTTTTTTTTTATGTCACATGGGCCGACATACAAGTGGACGGTCCACCTGATGGATAATTAGAACCACTCATACATATACAAGTAGAAGACAAAGTAACTATAATGAAAGAGATTCTTACATTACATTTATAAAATAAACACACTTACACAATAACATCTTATTCAACCAATTATGACACAATCTTCATCTGAGGAATCATGCTCAGATGCTCTAGAATCATTTTCAGATGCACTAGAATCATTTTCAGATTCACTTGAATCATTTTCAGGTGCACCAGAATCATTTTCAGGTGCACCAGAATCATTTTCAGATGCACCAGAATCATTTTCAGGTTCACCAGGATCATTTTCAGTTTCACCAGGAACATTTTCAGGTTCACCAGATTCACTTTTCGTTTCACCAGAATCAGTTGGTTTGTTTTTCTCGTCTAATTTGCAAGTTTTTGATTTAGGACCCTTATTCACCACATGTTTAGTCTTCCTTTTGTTTGGTACCCTTCTTTTCTTAACTTTTTTGCATCTCGATTTGAATTTCCATTCCAATCTTGCCACATCTCTTTTGTTTATAGTCCAATCTATGACAGTTTCCGTTGCTAAATCTACTAATGACTCATAAGTATCGCTCAAGGTAGGTATTTTCAAACCTAACATAGTCATTACTTTTTCGAGTACATCATCTACATAGTAATTGATAACAAGATCTGCTTTATCGTCCTGAAAAATAGGAATCAATATAATTAGTTTTTATTTTGTGTGTTAAAATAACCCCTATATTATATTAATGGATATTATGTACTAGTTTTATTATAAAACTGTAAAAAAATACATGTACAGTGGAAATTTTTATTTCTTATCGGACATTGACATAGGTTTTTCAAATCTTTGGGGCATGCTTAAAGCATAATATTGCACAATCTTAGTGGTCATTTTAGTTAAAGTCAGATCAAAGGGTTCACTATAAACTTAACCATTTTAACAAAAAAAATTTTTCTTTATCCAAGTACTATATTCTGTTTAATTTATTCATTGTGTATTCCGTGCTTTGGACGGAAGGTATGTGTTGGATCTCGGTTACTATCAATAGTAGTAGTTTAAGTCATGGAAGAGACCTTCGGATGGCAGGAGAGCATGCCCAGCTGGGCTGACTACTAAAACTGACAATGACCATTTGCGATGCATGCAGGCATGATATATTGTATGTATCTCTCTATATATTATTAATTTTGTTTCCACACAGAAACACAAGAAAAGCAGTATTTGTTTAATGTGGGTAAATAAATGTGATTGTGTTAGAAATGATAGTACTTACATATTTTGTACTCTGCAGGTTGCATATGACCAGCCTCCCTCCAAATTTTACTGTCTGTAGTGGAAGATTACCACTTGGAACTATTTGTAATGTTGTTCCTAAGCATATGCTTAAATCTGCCAAGCTAAACATTTAAGAATGGTATGCATTATTTTATGTTCATAATTTCCCTGTATCTATCTACTATCTATTAAACATCTAACTAAATTATAGTTTCAAAGGAACTTTTGATTTTAGACAATACCTTGTGATGCCATAATTTTTAAGGATCATACACGGTTAGATAGATTTGTCATTTATAAGTAATACTAGCTGTCCCCCGTAGTTATACCCGCGTTCACATGTATTATACATAAAAATCTTCCCCTTCAATCACTCTATCTATTAGAAACCGCATCAAAATCTGTTGCGTAGTTTTAAAGATTTAAGCGTACATAGGGATATAGGGACAGAGAAAGCGACTTTGTTTTATACTATGTAGTGATAGGACATAGCTTTCGAAACATATTTGAAGTATTTCATTGATTGTGGTTTTATTAATTTTACTAATTATTTTACCTTGGGTAAAATTATCAATCTTTGTTTTTGCTTCAGGTAGCCAATAAACTACTGATTAGTATGCCTTTTAAATTACCTAGTAATAAAGTTTCTATCTTGAACCTACCTAGAATGCCACTCAGCCATTAACAAATCATCCTCTGGCAAGCAGTCTTCCCAGTCCAGCACAACGTCGAACAATCTACCATCACACTGTTTTCCTGATATTACCTCACCAGGGCATTCCTTTTCACAAGATTTCCTCCCAACTGTCATAACTGGGGAGTCGCGTACAAATTGCCTGGATGTAAACAAAGAAGGGATTTTATATGGAAGATTGCACAACAACAATAATACAATAAAAAGTATTCTACAACTAGTTTCTCCATATCAAAAATAATTCTAAATATAAATATCCCAAGACATTCTGCACACATGGTTACCTGATCCCAAGTTAAGCAGAGTGTACTGCTTGTAGTATGGCTACCAGGTAACTGATATACTACATATATTACTTTTGAAATACATACTTATGTAGATAACACCCAGACACAGAACAAACAGACATGTTCATGCACACAAATGTTTGTCCTGCGTGGGAATCGAACCCGCAACCTATGGTTTGGTAGTCAGGGTCTCTAACCACCAAGCCAACTGGCCTAAAAGTAGCCAATATGTTATTCTAAGATATACTCTATCTATTTGCTAAGTTTCTTCCAAATCTGTCCGGTAGTTTTTGTGTGAAAGAGTAACAAACATCCATACATACAAATATTTGCATATATATATAATATTAGTAGGATATACAATAATGTCACGAAATAGGATGAAAGCATGGGTAATACCAATAAACCAAAACAAAATTTTTAGTCTGAGTACTGACCTTTTGCAATGATTGCATTCTTCAACAAACATGTTACCATGAAGCTCAGAAATATTTTGCCTTTCCAGTCCAGATTTTAAATGCAGTCCATCAATATTCTGACTGATAATATAAGCCACTTTGCGTCGTTCCACCAAATCCTTCAGTATCATGTGGGTTTTGGTAGGCTTTGCATCTGCAAAGGATATGTTGGTTGTTGGTTTCTTGCCTTTCTTTTCTAGAGTCCAAACACCATTGGGACCTCTGTAAATTTATATTCTTTTAGGAAACAGAACAACAGTTTTCAATTAATTACAAATAATATGCACAAATCTATGCAGGTGTGCCTGTAACTCACAAACATTGCCATCTAATTTGTTTATTGATTGTTTGCATTAAGTCATTTGTATGAATTTGTTAGGAAAATTCAGACACAATGTATTAGAGTAGTAGAGCTCTTAGTGCAGAGTTCGTCCGGGGAAGTACTACCACCTTACCCATTTCTGCCGTGAAGCAGTAGTGCACTTGTATTACTGTGTTTCGGTTAGAAAGGTAAGGGGGCCGGTGAAATTACAGGCACATGAGACTTAACAACTTCACGTCTCAGGGTCGACAACGCATTGGCGATGCTCCTAGTGTTGCAAATGTCCATAGGCGGCGGTGACCACTTACCATCAGGTGGACCGTCTGCTTGTTTGTCGGCCCAAGTGGCATAAAAAAAAAAAATTGTTATCTATACTAATATTTAAAGAGATAGATTTGTTTGTTTGCATTGAATAGGCTCTGAAACTACAGGACCAAATTGACAAAATTCCTTCACCAATGGGAAGCTACATGTATCTCCAGGTGTCATAAGCTATATTATATTTTCAAAAAAATTAGGGGTCCTTACTAAAACTACAATAAAGTTACCTAAAAAATTCCTTACATTGCATGTGCTGCAACTACTTTCTAATAAAATAATGTAAAATCCCTTGGGAATGTGGATGAAAGCCCCGGGGGACAGCTACTTAGCTGCCAATCAACTTCTACCTATATTACCCGCACGCTATGATGACCGTTTTGACGTTTCAGATTGTTATAGGAAAAGAAACTGTATTGCTTTGGAATAAGGTTGATTTCCATCATCATACAATTTGCTGTTGGATTAATAATGCACCTTATGTCTGAAGGAATAAAGGTTGTTTTTCTTAGTCATTGTTAAATGTCAAAACAGCCATCATAGGGTACCGTAAGTTTAAGTTATAGAACTGTAATGAACATGAATACGTTTGATTAGATATTGATTGGTTAATATAGTTAAAGTATTTGATAAATAAAATACACAAACCTAAAATCTGGTATACCAGCTGAGGTGCTGATGCCGGCACCAGTATGCACCACTACATGTTGGCTCTGTTTTATATACTCTGCCAGGATCTCACATTTCTTATGAACTGTTCTTAAGGAATCCAATTTCTGCATTGAAATGACATAGAAAAAAGAATAATACCATATTTGAAATGAAAAAAAAAATATGTGCACCACAAGTTTTTTTTTAATAGTAATATTAAAATTAATTTACTTTTAAATGTGGTATATTTTTTTGTGTATATAAACAAAGATTTTCCCATAGGGGCAAGAAACAGTGCTTGTGCTGGCTGAAAAAATGGAAAGCTGAAACCATAACGTCAGGCTAAGTAAAGGCAGGCTAGTATAATAAATAATGTATAAAAACCAATATATGATAGCCAATCGTTTAGCGTCCGTTTCACAAATAAGTCAACCAGCAGCAACTTTGCATGCTTTGTTGACAAATACTTTTTGCTATTGGGAAGATCGATGTCTTTTCAGTCGGTTAGGGGTCAGCGGTAATCAATAGATTTTGCCTATCACAAGACTGTTGGCTTCAGCATGCAAACACAAATAAGGCGTTTCTAATTTATAAAATGGAATTACCTCAGGAATACCTAGGACACCTTTGTCTGCGTATGGAGATAGACCGTCAGCATAATTACAAGACATGATCAATAAATATGAATTTTATGAAGTATTAATTACGAGTTTTGTAAATAGCTAATCTCTATCCTTCATAAACTGATAATCAAAGAAAGAGACATTAAAACACACAAACTTCTCAAAGAGGATAGAAACCTACAAACAAATAAATAGTCAATCGTTTCATGTTAATATAATTATATATATAATACCTTCGGTTAATATAGCTCATCGATGTGGGCAACATTGAAAGCATTTATTCAACACTAAAAAGAATATTATATATTTAATAATCGACTACACCTGTGGTATTTTTTAAACAGTACTGTGGTTTTTACTTATATTTCATTAATTTCCTACCGTTTAGGATCGGTAATCGACAATCATTTATACTGCTACTACATCATTCGTCGGTTTTGATTATTCTTTATCTGTTAAGCGTAGCTGATATATTCTCTTGTTTTGGTTTATCTGTCATCATTTTTATTGCTTGTTCATTCGTTTCGTAGGTATTAAAAAAATAAAATAAATTTGTGTCGGTGGCGTACATTTGTTCTTGTTGGCGATTTGATCATTTGATTGAAAAAGTAAATTATTTGGATAATAACTAAAATTGTCTTTAATATCATTTAAAGTAAAATAATTATATTTATCTGAAATATGAACCGTAGAAGAGGCCACGAAGATGATGACGGATATGGTTTGTTTTTCTCTTATTTTTGAGGTTATATGAAATGTAAACTGAATACTATTTCCCATGATGTCCTGCAATGTTTTATTTATTTTTAGATCGGTTACACAGGAAGAGACGTCGTGTTTCCGAGAACCAAGAGATAGAGGATAGGCTAGAGTCACTCATCTTGAGAGTAGGAGAGAAAAGCAGTTCAAGTTTGGAGAGTAATTTGGAGGGCCTAGCTAGTGTTTTGGAGGCTGATTTGAGTACATTCCGTGTTAAAATATTACGTATTCTTACCGAATGTGCGATCCGTATGCCTGAGAAATGCACTATTTATGCAACGTTAGTAGGTTTACTCAATGCCAAGAATTATAATTTTGGTGGTGAATTTGTTGAATACATAGTTAAGACTTTCAAAGAAAACTTAAAGTCTGCGAAGTGGAATGCTGCAAGGTACTGCCTTAGGTTCATTTCAGATCTTGTAAATTGCCATGTACTGGCTGCATCCTCCCTTCTCACATTACTAGAGACTCTAGTGGATTGTGCCAATGAAGATGGGGTACCACAAGTAAGAAAAGATTGGTTTGTGTTTGCTGTGCTCTCTGCACTCCCATGGGTTGGCAGAGAACTTTATGAGAAAAAGGAATCTCAATTAGACCATTTACTTGTAACCATTGAAGTTTTTCTAAATAAACGGAGTAAGAAACACTGGCCAGCACTGAAAGTGTGGTCAACAGACACCCCACACTTACAAGAAGAGTATCTAGATTGTCTCTGGTCTCAGATAAAGAAATTGAAGCAGGACAATTGGTCTGAGAAGCATATACCCAGACCATACTTGGCTTTTGATTCTATATTGTGTGAGGCTTTGCAACACACTCTACCAGCTATTCAGGTAATATTGTAATGTTATTCTTATACACTATATATATTCAACTAATTAAACAATTCTTAATCATCATACATTTTCGAGTAGTAGAGCTATTAGTGGAGAGTTTGTCCGGGGAAGTACTACCACCTTACCCATTTCTGCCGTGAAGCAGTAGTGCACTTGTGTTACTGTGTTTCGGTTAGAAAGTTAAGGGGGCTGGTGAAATTAAAGGCACATGAGACTTAACAACTTCACGTCTCAAGGTCGACAACGCATTGGCGATGCCCTTAGTGTTGCAAATGTCCATAGGCGGCGCTGACCACTTACCATCAGGTGGACCGTTTGCTTGTTTGTCGGCCCATGTGGTATAAAAAAAAAAATACATTACGATTATAAATTTAACTTCTACAAAATGTAATGATCAAATATTGTTTACCAACAGTTGTTGATTTTACTTATTTCTGAGGCATGTAAACCAATAAACGGGTTTACAAGTTATTATTAATAATAAATAAATATTCTGGGACATACTTTACACACTGCCATCTGGTCCCAAACTAAGCAGAGCTTGTACTATGGAAACCAGATAACTGATATACTACATAAATATACTTTTTTTTTTCTAAATATTTTATTTATTTACACACAGAACAAACAGACATGTTCATGCACACAAATGTTTGTCTTGGGTGGGAATCGAACTCACAACTTATGGTTTGGCAGTCAGAGTGGTAACCACCAAGCCAACGGGCCTGTGAAATTTCACTTATTTCTTCAAGCTAGGGTCTCATATTTAATTATAATTATCATTGTAGATTAGCAAATTGTGTTTGGTTCTCATTTTTCTCTTTTTTTATTTCAGCCACCACCCCACAATGATACAGACACATACCCCATGCCTCGTGTGATATTTCGCATGTTTGACTATACAGACTGTCCTGATGGTCCAGTTCTGCCTGGTGCTCACTCCATTGAGAGATTCCTCATTGAGGAACACCTACACAATATTGTAGAAGCATATCATTTGGAGCGAAAGGAATGTGCAGCTCAACTCCTCTGTTTTCCTTATAAAGCAAAGATACCATTAGAATACTGTATTGTGGAAGTGATGTTTGCAGAACTCTTCAACTTGCCACGGCCAAGATATTTGGAGATATGTTATGGGTCTATTTTTATTGAGCTGTGTAAACTTCAGCCTTCAACCATGCCACAAGTTCTGGCTCAAGCTACTGAGATATTGTTTCTAAGGATAGATACAATGAATGTAGCCTGTTTTGATAGGTGTGTACAGCTTTACTCAACCTTTTCCTAGGCTGCCTCCAGCCCAGCTATTATGATCAGAATGAACAGACCCCATTATGGCATTATGCTTGTATAATCTTGATTCATACCTTAAATTTGAAATTGTTCCTGTCAAATGAAGCTAAGCTACCACTTATTTATATATTGCTTTTCATATTCCAGATTTGTGAACTGGTTCTCATACCATCTGAGTAACTTCCAGTACCGCTGGTCATGGGAAGACTGGGAAGGGTGCACACAGCTTGATGCTGATCATCCGAAACCCAGGTTTATTAGGGAGGTGCTTGGGAAGTGTCTAAGGTTTGTGTTATTATTTAACTATCACTTCAGCATTGTGTTACTTATAAATTTTAATTAAATTTAAATTCATCAGATAGGAATTTATTATTAGTGGCTAAATACCAATGTTTTTGTTATATGATTGTTAGATACTGAACATTATTGCAATATATTTCAAATACTAGCCTCTAGCTAAAGAAATGTAATTTGATTTCACTACAATTTCATCTGTTAAATTATTGATACTGTGGTGTATTGATACTTGATAGTAGATCTTTGTTTCTAGGCTATCATACCATCAAAGAATCAAAGACATCACACCAGAGACGTTTGCTTCATTTGTGCCTCTGAAACCCGAGCCAATTTACAAGTATTCTATGGAAGGTGCAGGTAAGACCAAAAATAATTTTATGCCATTTATTAAGTATAATGTATCTTTTATTTCAACCTATTCTTAACTTAACAATTATAATGATATTTACATTATGGTAACGTGTAACTCTATTGAAAATAACAATGGTGCGAACTGCGTTCTATCAAGCTCTGACGCTAATTAAATGCTTTAAATTATTTGTAATGTGATATATACTACATAATTAGAAATAGAAACATAAATATTGGTCATTGTCATCTGAGTTCGAGATCAATGACAGATATTAAAGCTGCAATTTGAGTATTAACTTAGACTATTAGGAAAATTTCAGTCTATTCCATGGCCATTAATTCTAGTAGGCTGTATGGGCGGTCGTGGTATTCGTCATAGATATCGTCTTTAGTGTTTCTGGCTGCTTCATTTTCATCTTCGTAATTAAACGGAGAATCTTCTTCATCGGCTGAAAAGTCTTTATCGTCTTCATATTCTTCTTCGGATTTATTCTTTAAATCGCTATGGTTCTCTTTTTTTTCAAGGGAATCAAGAAAGTCTTCAAAGTCGTCGTCGATGTGAACGTACCGTTCATGATTTTCACTCTCCCCTTCGTCAGGTTCTGATTTTGTTGTTAACTGGCTCTCTTTTGGTTTTTCCGAAGTTTCGTCCATTGTAAAACCACCGAACAGTTCTTCAAATATATCCGGAGTGGCTGCGCTTTCGGTCGTTGAAGTAATGTTAAGTTCAGTTACTATTTCATTTTTAAATTCGTTTGATGCTTTCGGAGTTTCTTCAGTAGTTGTGAGATTATGATTTTTCTTTTTCTTACATTTGGTTTTATTTCTAAAAACAGGATGTGATGAGATTACACTTGCCACAGTAGGTGATAATTTTTCGACTTCAATTATTTCATTAGTTTTCTCACTAGGTGCTGTAGATGTATTTTGGAAAATGTATTCATTGTGGTCTTTTGATTCCTGTTCATTACTCTCTTCGTGATTATCGAAGCTTTCGTTCTTTTCAGTATTTTCATTGGAATCATCATCAAATTCATAATGATTTTGTATTAAGTCATCCTCTGTTTCTCTCTCTTTATCTCTATCATTTGGTTCAATAGAATCTTCAAAGGTTGGTTGGGGCGAGGACTTTTCAGAAATGTTTTCGATAATATTATCTGTTGTACTACTTACATTTGTTATGTATAAACTGGAAATATGATCTTCATGATATTCTTTTTTCCTCTCTTGGTCTAAATATCTAGGAGTAGTAGATTGTAGATATCCATGGAAATTAGAACCCTTCCTTCTAGTTGAAAGTTTTCCAGACGGTGATATTGCAAGCTTGGTGGCCGTTTTATCTAAATTTGGCGTGCTCCATTTATCATGATTGACAGATGTGCCTTTATGCATCAATGTAGATTGTCGGAAACGGTTTTTGTTCTTTGACTGTGTGGTTGCAATATAAGCATCCTCATCTTTTATTGTCGTTGTGATCACTGTTGTAGTTGTCGAAGGTCGCGAAGTTGTAAAAGTTGTGGTACTCGTAGTAAGAGGTGTAGTGGATATTGTCTTGTTTTTAGGCTCCCATTTATGTTTGAGACCACCCGTTACAGCGGACGTAGCTTGCGGTGTCAAATCTTGCTGTGGTTTTTTGGTTTGTATTACTTCAGGGGCTTTTGTTGTGGTGGTGCTGGTGGTCGTAACTCGTTTATGTTTTTTAATCTTATCAGGCTTTGTGAACTTCGGTGGCGGTCGCGTGCGTTTCTTAGGTCGAGATGTTGTTGATTTTGTGGTAGTTACTTCTCCTGCTTTAGTAATACTTGGAATGGTTGTTGTAGAAGGAGCTGTTGCTGTTATAGGAACTGTTACTGAAGTTACAGATACGACACTCTCAGTCGTATTAGCCCTCTCACTCTGGGAAGCCATTGGTGTAGTTCTAGTGAATGCGCCCAAAATGTTTGCCCATTCCATAGTGTCTTTATCCTCTATAGATTCACTTCCTGCAGTAATTATATCAATTGTAAATGGGGTTGTGGTGACGCGATGGGATTTAACATTTTCGTGTTTCTTTGCTGGCTTCTTTCGAGAAATTTTATTTTTATTATGATCAGTAAAACTAGGTTCAGTAATGTTGATGTCCGAATATTTCACTGTAATCGGTCTAAATGCAGAATCTTGTAGAGGATCTGGATCGGAGAATTGGATATCTAACACTTGTGGAGACGGTCGGAAATCTGTTGGTTTGTTCCTCAATGGTTTTGTTGAATGTACTAGCTTCAACGGTGGCATAGGCTTGAAGGGTTTCTTGTCCATAGTAACGAAAACGCCAGGTGGTGCGTTAAAAACGGGTGGCCTTACATGATCAGGGAAATAACTAATTTTCATCGGAGCTGGTTTAGTTTTAATATACGTTTTATGTGTAGGCGGTGTTAAAATTTCTGGGTTCTTCGTTGTGTAGTCTGTTATATTTAATAGATTAACATTTGTTTTTTCGGTTGTAATATTTCTTATTTGTGATGTTGAAACTGGAGGCGTCGGCAAAACGGCTGGTCTTGTAGTTTTTATAGTATTTGACGATATATACCTTTGATCCATATAAGCAGGTGTATAGTGATTGTTTATCATCGGATCAAAATCAATGTAATGGTGTTGAGGAACAGGTGGAGCTTGAAGTGGAGGCCTAGAATATTTAAAGGTTTGAGGCTTATATGGGTACGGCATCAACTTTTTCTGATGGTGTTGTTCACTCGGGGCGCCTACGTGCCCTACCTTAGAGTACTGAGGAAATACTTGAGGAACATATGTATTCTGTTTGTATCTAGGAGCATCATCGAATGAGTCTTCATTAGTAAATAATGATGAGAATATCCTGTCTAAACCTTGATTGTAATTTCGTGCCTGATAATGTTGCGTTGGAACTATGTTCTTATGGAACCAAATTGCTCTCTGAGGCCTTTGTAACCGACTTTGCTTCAGTTCGTTTATTCGAGCTTCCAGGTGTTGTTCAGCATGAGATGAGTTTTCACGAACGGTAAATGTTCTGATCGGTGTCTCATAGGGCTTTCTCTGCTTCTTCGCTGATGTCTTTGAAGTTACTGAAAATGTTAACTCGTAGTGATATTTACCAGGAGATGTTTCTACGTCTCTTTGTCTCACACGTTTCACGGACCAGAATGCCTTGACACCCTCCATACATTTATCGTCATTACATTTTTCTTTCGAGGGCTCATCTTCAGTGAAACGATAACCTTCCTTCTCCTCTAACAATCTACCTTTGGCCATAATCGTAACATCACCGAATGCAGCTGGTTCTTCATCTTTTAACCTATCGAATGGTGCTGTTTTAATTTTCTGCCACAAGTCTCGATCGTCTACTTCCTCCGATACGTGATGATCTGATTTCGGATCTATTGATACGATGGTACCTTTAGATATGAGCTGATCTATTTTGTCTCTGACTAGTGTCAAGTAAACACTGTGTCTTAATGCGTCCTCCCAATAGTGCGCCGGGACAGCAGCGACCACAGCTGATGAATCATTGATGGTCTCTTGTAAGGTTCCGGCAAGGTTCCCGCCATTTTCATGGTGCCACTCGTCGAGCGGTATCGGTGTCGGTTTGAAGTCATCATCTTTCGCAGACTGACTTCCTCCTCTTTGTACCTGTAAAAAAAGATTGAATGAGTAAACGGTTTTATGTCACTGGAGAACCTATAGTAAAAAAATGCTGTTACTACAGTATGCGTTTGAAAGTAAAATGGCGGTGGGCGGGAAAGTGCGCGGAGATGTTGGCGTGTCATAAATCGGTTGCGTGCTCGGCGTCCGCGGCGGCGGTCCAACCCTGCCGCGCGCCACTTGTTGAGTTTCCAATCCACTAATTCCAATATGTATACTCACTCGCTCACTCTGTAATATGTATTCTTGAATTTCTAGAGTTTCCGATTATTGCAATTTTTATGAATATTTAGCTAAATAGTAAATATGTTCTGTATTTAAGTAAATTAATTATAGGCAAATTATTTAAAAAATCACGGCGAACAGAACCCGTTTCGCGAGCCTATTCAAAACTCAATGAACTTCACAGAAAATCAAAAGCTCAAATCAATCAAATCTTCTTGCTATTCTCTTCGACGAATTATTACTATTTATAAAATTTTATATCCTAGAACATTCATCACACACTGCCATCAGATCCCAAACTAAATAGAGCTAGTACCTACTGTACAAACCAGATAATTGATAAACTATTTTTATTTTCTTAATACATACTAATATAGATATTTGCACCCAGGCACCGATGAAACATATACGTACATGCATACACAAATGTTAGTCCCGGGTGGCGATTTGGCAATCGTACTCAAGCCAGGTATTAATAATGCTGCTTTAAAGCTGGCTGATTTATCACTATCAATCGGATTATGATCTAGACCTACATGTCTGTCTACCGTGAAGAGCCGTTTTGATACATTTTCCAAACAATGTCTTAATGTTGTAAATTCCATACTGATGCTCTTTTCAAGGTTGTTCTTATCTAATCCCATCTAAATTATCCTTTCACAGATAACATTGGTATTGTTTCTTTATAATATTTATAACTAATAGTTAGCAGTTTCACGCTTGGAAGCGATATTCAAAGCTAAACGTTTCCTTACTTAATTTTTTTCAAAGGGCGTATGTGGCTTTTACATCCTTACACGGACAAATAGTAGATTTTCTTTCGATGCTTTAATAGCGCCAATCTAGGTAATGTTTAGGGTAATAGAGTTGATTTATAAATGTTTTAACCTGTATATTTATTTTTCATGCTACGTTATTTTCAGTCTTTGAGAACTTCCAGTAGTTCACTTAGTTCTGAGTTTCATATAAATTGGACCAAAGCCGGAGTAAAAATAAAGACTGGTAGCAGAATATTTAATTATTTTGTGGTGGGATTTCTTAAATAATATAAAATGCTAAAGTTTGGTGAGAAAGATAACTCTATTGGCTACATCGGCTCTATAAATTAAGAAACAATACATTTGTTGTATTAATTTCCACCGTCATAGTGTCCCTAACGGGACACGGGTTTGTTTGTTACAGGGCTGTATCTCTTATGCCACGCACGAGACACTCCCAAGCATAAGCTTTATTTGTCGTTCCGTTTTTGTTCTATCTAGAAAACATAATCATTTATAATTGTTTAAAAACAAAATGTTTTGACGAAAAATTTAATTTTATTGTACGTATTTGAATTCTTAAAGCAAAAGTGAAATTTTCCACGAATTGGAAAACGGAAAAATTATGTTAGTTTAATTGTTATTGTACGGAATCATTCGCACGTGTATTCAAGACGCACTTGGCCGATTATTTTATATCACTAATTTGCTGGTTGCTACATTAATGTGAGTATAAATGTAAAATACACAATTTCCAGATTGTTCCCACAGTAGTTGTTAATTGTGAATATTAATAGTATTTTCCACGCAGAGATCTATCGCACGATGCGATCTTGTCTGGAGGCGTTGCTGATTGCTCCACTTACTTGGGAAACGATTGAACAATAGTGCACTAGAGGTCATTGTCTGTTGTATCATAATTGTAATCTTCTTGTTGAATTTGAATTATTTACATTTTCGTTTGAGGTTGCGGGTATTTAGAAGTGGCTGTTTCTGGCATGCTTGCAATGCGTCCTTTTATTTTTAACAGACTTAAAAATAGGAGGAGCTTCTGTTTCATCATACCACTACATTATCAGTACGAATTGGATATTAGTGTTGCCTACACTGTTATTCGTTATTTATTTGTAGCAATATTGTCATTATATTTTTATAGGGGAAATGTTTAAAGAGCATTTGAACATTCCTCTCTTTTTCAGGGATTTATTGGCAGGATTTTAATCATATTTTTTCATTGGGTTCATTGATTAATATATTTGGTATCCTCAGGATATTTTTAAGAAAATACTAACTTCTGTTCTGCGGTTTCATCAACGTGCTCGAGATAATTAACTTACCGGGGTAGTAGCCTATATCACTTGGGAATAATGTAGCTTTCTATAAGTAAAATATTTATTGTAATTGGATGAGTAGATATCCAAACTTTACTTTTAATATTAGTGTATTTAAAAACATCTACTCACAATTATTGTAAAGAAAACGCATAGCAGCGTGGATCTCATGTTTGTTCACTGATACACTGCACGACTGCGACACTGCTTGGTATTGCGATTTTCTTAGGACGCGTGCGGCGCGTTCGCACCGGTTTGCGCGGACTGACGTGGCGGCCGATCGCTTTGCGCATACAACCCCCGCTAAAGGGTAGCCGTCACACGGAACTAGCGAATTGATGAGACTGTCGCTTTAATTGATGTGTTTCAGTGCATGTTTATTGCTGCATATGTGACAATTGCATAGAGTTACAGACAGACCGTGTAGGCTTTGTTGCAACGTTTTGATTTGTTGTTGTGTGAATCGGAGCAACTTTCTGTTGGAAAATAAATAATGAATAATCAATCAAACGTACTAAGTATTTTTGACTTGATACATTTGCCAGTTGGCTTGGTGATTAGAAACTCTGACTGCCGCGCCGCAGATCGTGGGTGTGATTCCCGTCCAGGACAAATATTTGTGTGCACGAACATGTCTTTTTGTTCAGTGCCTGGATGTAAATATCTGTTTAAAAAAGTTGTAGTAGGTATATCAGTGATCTGGATTCCATAGTACAAGCTCTGCATAGTTTCGGATCAGATGGCAGTTTGTTAATCCCAAATTGTCCCAAGATATTTATTATTATCATTTTTAGATTGTTTTTTGGGTCAGTAAGTTCGCTATCGTTGTTAAAAATGAATGTTTAGAAATTTATTTAGGTTAGGTAATTCGAAATAAATTCGTCGGAATTTATATTTATTTCTGTTCCTTGTCGTGCCTGTGGTAATTAATTTTGGATTACCTAACCTAAATAAAGGTCTTATTTCCACTTGCACAACTGCACGCTTTTTAATTATAATAATTATTTTTTCTTTTATTTTACTTAATTAATATTGAGCATAGATGTACATTTTCTAGAAAGGTATAGTGGCTTTTATAATTTGACTAGCTGTCTTACAGTTTTACCCGCGTTTTCGAGGGATATCACATTTTCCCGGGATAAAAAGTAGCCTATATGTTATTCCAGGATATGCTCTATCTATGTGCCAAGTTTCATCCATATCAGTTTAGTAGTTTTTGCGTGAAAGAGTAACAAACATTTCCTCTTTATAATACATATTAGTATAGATATTGATAAATTAAGAAATACTGCTGATACATGCCATAAGGAATCGATTAGAACACTAATTTAGACAAAATTACATGTTTATTACGACAATCAATATAACACATTGCCTATTGGTCGGTACTTGAATTGGAAAGTGAAATTTTGCATCGTTTTTATGCACATTTTCAACTATATTTATACATACGTGTATAGTTAATGTTGCATGCGTTGTTTACATTGTTAGAGGTGACATGATACATTAGAAGGTAATGACGTGTCGGGAAATAGTCACCAATTATATATTCAATTGGAATGTACGTGAATTATTGGGAGAAACTGAAAATCGTTTTTTTGCTCATAAGTTACATATCTATATTCTGATGCCAAGACATTCGTCATACAAGCCAATCGTTAATGTTGATAGATCGATATATCGTTTGTGATTCTTCCGTATTATAAACCTAGTCTCGTGCTTCAATCGTTTCTGGATAGTTTTTGGAAGTATTTTCTTTGGTCATGAAATGTTTGCTAGTGTTCACCTAGTGCTCGAAACTCATCCTGGGACATTCTTAACACAGCCATTTGATCCTAAACTTAGCAGAACTTGCATTATGGAATCCAGATAACTGATATACGTAATACATTTAATTTTATTTTATTTAATAACTAGCTGTCCCCCGCGGTTTCACCCGCGTATCCGAGGGATGTAACATTTTTCCGGGATAAAAAGTAGCATATATGTTATTTCAATATATGCTATATATATGTGTCAAGTTTAATCCAAATCCGTTTGGTAGATTTTGCGTGAAAGAGGAACAAACATCCATACATACAAACTTTCGCGTTTATAATATTAGTAGAATAATATAAATTTGCATGTTAAAAATAACTATATGTACACTAAAGCTGATCAATAGCTACTAAGCAAAGGAAAAAGATTCAGAAACAGAAGAGAAATTGGTACTTAACTATTTTTTTTTCCAATTTATATCCTTATCACAACTAGCGACCCGCCCCGGCTTCGCCTGAGTTTGATAGTAACATGTATTATACAAATGATCCTTCCGGAAGATATTCACAAAACGACGATTAAAACCGCATTATTATAGCGCAGTTTAAAATATATGCGCTTATTTAAGCGCACAAACACTTTGGTTGAATACTATTTGGAGATACGTAATTGCAATTTCCTATGCATGTCCCTTTTGTTGGCATTTTGTAGGTTATCAAGGAAATTGCACACCATAGTCGCATCCTTGTGTTAACGAGGTTTTAATCTTGATGAAATCTTGCTTGTAGAAACATTTATTAAGTACAACACGAATTATAATTTTATAGAGGTAGGTAGCCATTGAATAAATATTAGTTTATTTACCGATTGACGTTTCAAAATTTAAAACCATTTATTCAGTTTAGGCCCGTGGAGGCACCTATGAAGGTTACTGAAGCACCTATTTGTTGACTGTTGTATGTACTTACATGTTGAGATGATTCAGAACTAGAATACCTATAGCTTATTACGTCGAGCCTGATTTAGTAATAATAGTCTCCGCTTACTGGTCGAAAATTATAAACGTACTAGCTGTCCGGACAGACGTTGTCCTGCCAAAATAAGTCCATACAAAAATTCAGGGTTTCGATCGCAGCGCCCCCTACCGGGTCCAATTGTAAATCTAAACCATTCTCGAATCTCCACGAACACACACAAAAAATTTCATCAAAATCGGTCCAGTCGTTTAGGAGGAGTTCAGTCACATACACACGCACACAAGAAATATATATATTAAGATATGAATTCGCATATACGTTAAAAAAAAACTAAATGCTTACAATATTTTTTATTGATAACACTAATGCTACTAATTAAAAATAAAAACGATTGACATACAGAAGATGAAATGTTACTTAACTATTTTGTCTGTGCGTTTTTATTGTCTATAGATTTATTTTAAATTCGGAACTTAAATGCTTCCCTCAAACGCCGTTCGCAATAAATCTTTGTTACTTTTTTCGACATGCCAGCATACGATAGTTTCCAGTGTAAATCTCGTTATTGTATTGTAATTTCAAATGATGTCCGTTGGAAAACGATCGGCGGCCACGCGAGGGATGGCCGAGTAGAATTCCCGCGAAACGTTGCGTGCGCACTTTCCATCTCGTGGACATTTCGCCATTTTTTTTCCACAGACGTTGCACGCGGAATGCTATCGCTGTATGCTAGGATTTAGGATGCATTGAAATTTATTGTATCTTTATATGATTTGTAGCTTTGGATTTCCGGTTTTACCAAAATTGTTACTATGTTAGTATGTTTTTTTATGGGAGCAATCATCTATGTATATCCAAGAAATATAGAGTTCCTTTGACGCACCATCACCTCAAAAATACTGAACATATCGAGATGGGACTGCTATCATTCGATGCGGAATTATTTGCGGGTGACACCGCGGGGGACAGCTAGTTATTTTATAAATATATCTAGACTGTAAAAAAAATTATGTCCCTGAAAATAAATTTTAAAATCAATTAATGTTAACTATATTATTGTGAAAGTAATATTTTACTTCAATATATCGATTATTTTTCACGTCACTTTAATAATGACAATTTCATTGGTAATTTCTCGACGAGCAATGAAATAATTGATACTATCTATTAGACAAGCCGTTTCAGTCTTATTTTCTTTCGGGACAGCTACAATGCATTTTAAACCTTCGTTTTACAATCGTAGAGTTATAAATCGCATGACAATTATCAGTAATTGCATCTTATTAAAATATGCAATATCATGAATATTCGTTCATGATGAAATAACTATGTGCAAATGTTTGTTTGTACGAGATGTTATGCATGAGGAGATGGGAATTCATGCGCTTTCCTTCTTTATGCAGACGTCATGTCATATGTTCTAAGTGAATTATGAGTACCTTAGAATTTCAGCTTGCGCTTTTATATACATTAAATATATATTTAGAAAGTAGTCATACGCTGATTGTTCTCTTTATTCATCAGAATGAGTGTCTGAAATAGAACTAGATTTATGGTAGCAGTCTAGGTTTTGGGTAGGCCTTTCCTTTACACCTTCAGTGGGTAGTAGCTTCAGTAACTTTAAATTTGACCTTCATAAGTACCTTCCGAGGGCCTAAACTGAATAAATGGTTTTGAATTTAGAATTTTTATTTTACTCTCTACTAAACATTGGAAGTGTTTGTATAATGGTTTAACTATGCAATTTAAATATGCCACTACTCGACTATAGTTCCATTGCTTAAACATTCGATGGGCTAGTTGGCTTGGTGGTTATAGACCCTGACTGCAACGCCAAAGGTTCGATTTCCACCTAGGACAAACATTTGTGAGCATGAAGATATCTTTTTGTTCTGTGTCTGGGTGTAAATATTTATTTATGTATTTACAAAAGTAGTTTAAGTAGTATATCAGTTATCTGTTTTCCATAGTACAAGCTCTGCCTAGTTTGGTATCATACGATCTTGTGTACAGAATATCCCTTACTTATTTATTAATGAGATCGATCTACGGATGCAACCGACTACGCGGACGCTCCCAATGTGTATCGTCGATCGGCACCACGGTTCCCATGATCGCCACGGTTACGATAGCTCGTGTCGTAACTTTACGCAACCATCCACAGTATTGTTCCACGTAGCTACAACCGTACCGCTCGAACTATCGCGTTGCCATCTACACTAATTGCTGACGTATTAGGTGTGCTCACGAGATTCTAATTTTATGTAAAAGAAATACATGGTTCGCAGGGAAACTCTTGTTTCGTAATTCTGGTGTTTTTTGCTTGATTGTTTATTGAATTTTCACACATTTTAGAATTGTGCCAATGCAAGCTTTTTGTAAGTTGAACACAAGATTTTTGATGCATTTTATTTTTATTGGAGTAGTTAGAAAAATCGTGAAAAATACATGTAGATAATCTATTGTGTGGCAGGAAATTATGGTCTCCCTGACATGTCGAATGGCGGTAGTTATTACAAAAAGCGACTGATTGCAACTAGGACTCCCACACGAAGGGTTCCATACCACCGTATAATACTTAACAAAACTCCGATAAATCATATTTTAATGATGTGTGTCCTAGCAGGCATAGAGGTAGGTCTTTCTACTACGGTTCATGAGATACAACCCCCTAACAGACAGACGGACGACTGGAGGAACAGCTGTATTAACCCAAAAAACTTACAGTTACCTCTGTCCTCCTCCCTCTAAGACACCACAACAGTTCCTATATCAAATGTATTTCTCCGTAGCATCTCTCCCCGGCACCGAGGCGGCCCACCAGCTGGTGGTGTGCGTGCGCAACAAGTGCACGGCCGAGGAGGCGCTCAACGTGCTCCGCGAGCTGCCCAACCCGCTGCGCGAGGGCGAGCCGGCGCCGCCCGCGCAGGCCGCGCCGCACAACCCGCTCAAGATCGACGTGTTCGTGCAGACCCTGCTCAACTTGGGCAGCAAGAGCATCTCGCACGCGTTCGCCGCTATATCCAAGTTTCATTATGTATTTAAGGTCAGTTCTGTGATGGTTATGGATTTAATGGTCATTGATTACAAGATGATCTTTGTGATAGATGGTATTTAATAGGACGATGGACTGCATTTCAGAAGTTTATTCAGTTAAGAATATAAATAATCTTTTTAGAAGTGTCGTGTAGAATAGATTTTTAGGTACGTTCTTTCATTTACTGAAGTTGTATTCGTGGATTTCAAAATGTGTTGATGATCACCAAATGCTTACAAGACTATATACAAAACCTTAATTCCTAAATATAAAAAATATACACATTCATTAATTTAATACATAAGGTACATTTTAACCCAAGACAAAGTAACATCCCTCGGGAATGCGGTAGAAACTGCGGGGAAGGCAGTAGCATCTTTTTAAAAATCACTTCTAACTTCTTCTTTTTACGAATTATACTATCTAATTTTCAGATTCTAGCAGAGTCTGAAGAAGCCCAGATATGCATACTACGCAACGTGTGGGAGCTGTGGCAGCGGCACCCGCAGATGGTGTGCGTGCTCGTCGACAAGATGCTCAAGACGCAGATAGTGGAGTGCAGCGCGGTCGCCACCTGGCTCTTCTCCAAGGAGATGGCCTCCTTCTTCACGCAGGCATGCCTGTGGGAGATACTGCATCTAACTATCGATAAGATGAATAAACACGTGTCTAAACTAAGTGAGTTTTTAGTGATTGCTTTTACTAATCGTTGAGGGGTCAGTTGGCTAGGTGGTTAGATACCCCGATTGCCACGTCGCAGGTCATGGGTTCGATTCCCACCCGACACAAAGATTTGTGTGCATGAACATGTCTGTTTGTTCTGTGTCAGGATGAAAAAATACATATATTTATGTATGTATTTAAAAAGTAATTTTAGTAGTACATAATATGTCAGTTATCTGGTTTTGATAGTACAAGTTCCGACTAGTTTGTGATCATTAGGATCTTAGGATGTCCCAGGAACAAAATATATTTATATTAAGTATTTGGTAATTGTTAAGAATCAGATGTCAGATGGGAAAAGTTATGTTACAATTTCTGGCCGGTTCTTCCAATTGAAGGCTGACTTCCGAAGCGATGGTAACTCCTGTAGATCTGATCTTCATTAGTGCCCTATTTGAGCTCAAACCGGAATAAATGGATTTAAATTTTTCATTGTTTGTGATAGACGCACAAACAGTTTAATTGAACCGTGACTGAATTAAAAAGCATTGCTAAAGCCTAAACAGTATACAGTGCAACCTTAATAAAACGTACCTCAATATAACGACTTCCTCGATTTAACAAATTCTTCGTAATCCCCTTGAATTGTCCATAAGAGTCAATATACCTTTACATTGCGAACATTTTTTGCGAACAACCTCTTTATAACGAATTTTCAACTATCAAGAAAAAGTATAAATACCTCTAATTAACGAATTTTGTCAAACAAAACCTTTATATTAAGTTGTAGTGTCACCAATGTATGACTTTTAATATCATATCCTATAATCCATCACGAAATTGGATTGTGCTTTGGATCTAATAACTCTTACCGGTGGTAAACAGCTATATTAATAATGATATATGAATAAAACTATTTTTTTACCTCTTTATAACGAATTTAAGACCATCCTAACCTCAACATAACAAACCTCAGTTCAACGAATTATTTGATATAACGAATATTTACTTGTTCCCCTCCGATTTGTTATATTGAGGTTGCACTGTATTGTGTTTTTTTTTATATCTTATAATAATGCTAAATATTGGCTTTTAAAGTCTAAGACTTATGGTGAAATGCATCGTTATGAGTTTTTACTTATCTAATGTCCTTAGGTGGAGAACTACAAGAAGCCAGAGAGGCGCTGGCTAGGGCAGACTCCAGCAGTTCAGATTCAGAAGACGAAAGCGGCAGTAAGAAGAAGAAGGATCAAGATAAGCCTACTGAAGAAGTATGCAATTTTTTATGGCTATAATAGCAAATTTTTTATTGTAAGGTGGTCAATTATAAATCATGCTAGCCATTGTTCCGTAAGCGTCGTTACAAATTGAAGTAGTAGAGCATTTATTGTTGTTTGCTCGGGAAAAATACTACCACCTTACCCATTTCCGCCGTTAAGCAGTAGAGGACTTGTAGATCAGGTTGACCATCTGCCTGTTTGTTGGCATACTTGACATTACCCTACTCTCAGAGCAATTGCATCTGGCATCGACAAGGAAGATTAACTGTATTAATAAAGAAATATGCAGCTCACACACGGTAGAAGTGAAGCTAATAACTGGAAAAGAACGAACTGGAAGGCCTCTATCTCACGTAGGCTTAAGCACTCTCTTTTTAGTATCGCTTTTTTGTTTCATTAAGTTTTAAGTCACAATGGTGAAGAAATTGTCACTCTAATAAATATATCTTCCAGGCGGTAGAGCGGATGGAGGAGCGCCTGGAGGCAGCGCATATGGACCAGAAGCGGCTGTTCCTGATCGTGTTCCAGCGCTTCATCATGATCCTGTCGGAGCACCTCGTGCGCTGCGACACGGACGCGCGCGACCCCGACACGCACTGGTACCGCAGCACCGTCGGCCGCCTGCGACAGGTCTTCCTGGTCGTAAGTACCCCATTTTACTGTACTGTACTGTAATGTCGACGATCATTACCGATGAACGACACAAACATTAAAATTTTTGTAATTGACAATTATCGTACGCAATTAAAGCAAATTTACAATGCGTAATTTCAAAGAGAGAACAAGCTTTCCGCAGAATTTGGTCCTTCGAGCCGGATGCAAGAATAAGATAGTTAAACTATTATAACTGGGCTACAAATAAATCACTAGAAACAAACAAGATCGCCTTTAAGGTAATCTATGTAGTCTACCTATAATCTTTATTTTTCAGCATCACGAGCAAGTCCAAAAGTACAGCAGTACCCTAGAGACCCTTCTGTTCACTCAAGACTTGGACCCGCACATCCTTGACGTGTTCCATCAGTTCATTGCGCTGACTGCCTAGCGGGTGGATACAGTCCATGGAATAAATACACTATCTATGGACCTACACCATAGACTGAAGACTTTCGATAAGTATAGTCGATGATGTTTGAGGTTAGAAATTGTTTATATGGATAAGAGAACCATATTAGAACTATGTTTCATGTGAATTCAGAAAGGTCTGATTTCTATGACAAAGTTCAGTACTATAATCGAATTTGACAAAGACAATTTTGTTACAACTTGATTGTATGTTTTGCTGCAAGTGGAGTTTAAATATGGCTACGTATTCTATAATAACGTGTAAATTAAATTGATTTGTCTTTATGGAGTTTGTTCGCTAGGTAACCGAGTATATTGTGAGGTGTGATTATAATTATTTATTGTTCTATAAATAAGAACTGTGAAGATGTGAATTTCGAATCTTTAACGGTGACTTCATGTTTATAAATAATTAAGATCAGTTTGATTCAATAGTTTTATTATTATTTACCTTACTATAAAAAGACTTGTATAACATAATCCGTGAACTTTAATTCTAATAAGGAATATAATGACGAAAAAATGAATTCAGTCTTTATTTAAATAATAATAAAGGTGTAAATGTCTTGCAAACTCAGTGAAGGTTTCACTTCAAGTAGTTTAATAGTTCTTCGACATCTTTCTTAGAGCCAAGATAGCAAGGTGCTCGTTCGTGTATAGATTTAGGTAAAATGTCTAATATTGATATCTTGCCGTTAGACGCCACTCCACCAGCTTCCATCACAATAAATGCCATCGGGTTGCATTCGTAGAGCAGACGTAACTGTCAAATAAAATATATTGTATTACAAAATAGTCTGCATTGATAATTGCATAAAGTACCAAAAGAAAATAAGATTTTAAATCCAACATCTTTCTGTGTACAGTTTAAAAATGATATTTTGCGCGGAGTAATGTTATAATACATTGCAATTCGATGTTTTGTTGCACCGTAATAAGGTAGACAAGCAAAAAGTTTTCTATGAATAACAACATTTACCATTACAAAAATAAATAAAGTTAAAATCAAGTCTGTATCATAAAGAGAAACTGCGATTTTGTGAGTTTGTAATCACTGGAACCACGACACCTATTTGAAAAATTATTTTACCTTTCAAGGTTTATTATTTCAAATGGACATTTGCAACTCCATGGGCATTGCCAATGCATTGTCGACCCTATGACGTGAAGTTGTTTAAGTCTCATGTGCCTGTTTCACCAGCCCCCTTTACCGTTCTAACCGAAACAATAATACCAGTGCACTACTGCTTCACGGCGAATATGGGTGAGGTGATAGTACTTCCCCGGGCGAACTCTACTACTCTAAATTGACTCAGGCATGACCTTGCGGAAATTCATTGTTTCCTTTTGAGCTTCCTTTTTTGGGCCTTGAAAGTGAAGGAGTTCCAGCGAAATTAGTTACTAGATATTTGTTTTTGATATATACTTGAATAACCACTCACTTTTCCATTTGGTGCAGAAGTTGTTTCTGGGTACATGAAAATGCCGCCGTATTTGATAGTTCTGTGCACGTCAGCGACCATGGAGCCCACGTACCGGGCGCCGTAAGCCGCGCCAGACTTTGGGTGCTTCTTCTCGGCTATGTATTTCTTTAGGCCGTCGGACCATTCCGCTGCGTACCCTGGAAATAAATAATTATAAGGGTTTAGTATAAATCATTGATGAAATAGAAATTTACCATGTATAGGTCAAATCCTAACTAATTGACGGGCCAGGCTTGGTGGTTAGAGATCCTGACTGCCAAACCGAAGCTCGCAGGTTCGATTACCACCCAGGACAAACATTTGTGTGAATGAACATGTCTGTTTGTTCTGTGTCTGGGTGTAAATATCTATATAAGTATGTATTTAAAAAGTAGTATATGTAGTATATCAGTTACCTGGTAGGCATACTACAAGCAATTAACTAAACTATTAACTACAAGTAACCATGTGTGAAGAATGTCTTGGGATATTTATTTATTATAACATAACAAATAAATTTTACTTTTTTGTTCCGTTTTCATGGCTAAACGACTGAATCGATCTCGGCTAAAACTTTGGCACACACATAGCCTATGGTATGGAGAGGGCTCGGATTTATTTATCCCGGGGACGCGGGTTAAACAGTGGGGAAGATATAATTAATTATATAAATAAATATCATGGGACATACTTTACACACGGCCACCTGATCCCAAACTAAGCAGAGCTACCATGATATACTTTTTCTTTTTTCTTTTCTAAATACGTACTTATATATAGATTTTTACACCCAGACACCTAAATAACTCTTATATAACGTTTTTTTTTACAATATTTCATAAATCTCTTTTTTGGTATGTTAACACTCACTCGAGTTTCTTTTCTATGAATAAAACTAATATTTTATCATTAAATATGTGGCTAACGTAGTGAGTTGCATAAGTACATTGTATATTGTATTTAGATATAAGACCTACAAAATAATTAGCTTGTGTAATTGTTTGTCTTTCCTAATAAAAAAAAAAGTATATGTAACAGCTTCCGTTGCGCGCTTTCATAGGGAATAAACGTATTCTAGGATTATTTCATAGACTATATTCATCTGGAATAATGTACTTTTTAAATAATGTTGGTGATCTAATAAATAAATAAAAAGAAGTAAAAATAAATGTGCAAGGATTTTTAAAATAGGTGCTCATATAGAGGTTCCGGATATTATCCTCTTCAAAAAAACAAGTTAACAAAATCCGCTCTCTCTTATTATAAATAGAAATATAATATTAGTATAGATAATGACTGGCCAATTGGCTTGGTGGTTAGCGACCCTGACTGCCAAGTCGAAGGTCGCGGGTTCGATTCCCACCCAGGACAAACATTTGTGTGCATGAACATGTGTGTCTGGGGTGTAAATATCTATATATGTATGTATTTAGAAAACAAAAAGTAGTATATCACTTATCTGGTTTCCATAGTACATGCTCTGCTTAGTTTGGGACCAGATGGCCGTGTGTAAAAGTATGTCCCAGGATATTTATTTATTTGAGTGTTATTTAGATATGGTAGAACAATTAGTTCTTAAGATATCTATCTACTTATCTTTTACGATAGTTAAGTAATGCAATATTGTCTTATCTTTTTATCACCGGTAGAGTGCCATTAAAGCACTATAGTGGGAAAATCACGATTCCTTAGTTTCTCGTAGATAACCTTAATCTTCTGATTGATTTAAAATATTATGTAAATCTTATAATCGTTTAAGCTTATGTAAGAAGGATTTCGCTTTGTATTCTTGTATTACTTTTGTTTTTTGTTTGTATTGTAGTAGGTTGTAGCTTCAGTAACTTTAAATTTGACCTTCATAAGTGCCCTCCGAAGGCCTAAACTGAATAAATGGTTTTGAATTTTGAATTTGAGTTTGTGGAATGGAATTTATATATTTTTGATATGCTGTAAAAAAGGAAGTACTTACTTTATATTATAACAGATTCGGACGAATCATATTTTTAAAAGGAAAGTCCAATTTTTGTGTTTTCGTCACAAACAAATTCGCTGTAATTATTTGGCGTTATACAGCACTAGTTGTGCGATGATTATTACATTTTGTACATTACCTATTTGTAATTTTGTTATCAAATATAATATTCTTACCTTCATTAATAGAATAAATCTTCCCCTTTTCCGGAATCTGCATATTAGGGTCAGTCAATATAAACTCTCCGATTGAAGGGTCGTACATGAATCCGTTGACTCCCTTGCCTTTCCCAAGTGAGAGTACCAACATAGTAGCGGAGCCATACAGGGCGTATCCCGCAGCAATCAGCTGGTTGCCAGGTTGGAGGGCGTCTGATTCCGTTGGCTCTCCTGAGGACTTCTTCCTGTTAATGTTAAGTATTTTGTGTACATTTTTTTTAATTTATTGATGTGAAAGTTCTTATAGAAAATTCTGATTTGCAACCTTTTTGTGTGACGAAAAATAAATGAATGATAACACAATCTATGCTTTTAAAGTGATTTATGAATAATTTAAACGTTTACCTGTAATTCGAATGTTTCACTTCTATCGTGTCTTTACGACACCCTGTTTTTTAGGATTCAATTATCGTTGGGGTGTTGAGTAACCAATATGCTTATTTTAATTAGGTAACAAATATCTGATATGTTAAAATGAGAAAATATTATACTCTTAGCAAATACGAGTCGTAATTCACGTAGTAACTATTATCTAATCTGTAGTCTAACTAGAACAAGCGTTATTGTTACGCATACATTAGATTATAAGCCTTATATTAAAAACCTAAAGTCCAATATATCATCCAGTGGCTATTTGATGTAACTATCTAGTAAACAATAATAAAATACAATAAAACGGTGTGTTTTACCTGAAAATAGCGAATATCGACCCCACCGACACGAGACAGTCGATGTTAGAAGAACCGTCGAGAGGATCAAAGCACACTACATATTTGCCGCGCCTCTCGGTTTCCACCTGAAAACAATATATACTTATGTTAAACTTTTAAGCCTTTACTTTAAATGTCTATAAAAACTTCAAATAAATTAAAACCGATTTAAAATTTCGTTTTTTTTCTATCCGTCTGATCCGTCTATCGAGTCTGAATATCTTATGACGACATTTAACGTAGCTTAGCTGAAAACATCAGAAATCCCCTCCTTTTACACGCTTTTTATTAGTTTCATCTGTATGTTTGTAACCGACTCTTTTGGGCGCAATTTTGACCCATTTTAAACGGTCAGATTTCATTAAAACTTTGTAGATTCATCGAGGACCGATTACAATACAATATCTTAAACAGTTAGACCTGTTATTCTTACTCGGATAATCAGGATTAGCGATTTAACTACTTTGTTTATTTTAAATTACACTACACCAGAGTTCCCCAAACATTTTTGTGTCGTAGACCCCTTGCCATGTTTTTCCGTGTTGGGTAGACCCCCTACTTACCTGATGTTGATTTCCTGTAAATTTCTAACTGTTGTGAAGTTTAGTGTTAAAAACTTAAAGTAAAAACACATGTTAATTTATACATTTATTAATTGAATTTAAATTAAAACTACTCAAAATAAAATTTTGTATCTGTTATGTAAAATATACGTAACATTAAATAAACATAAAATAAACTATAAATAAAATAACATAAGCAATAAGTCAATATTTTTAGTGAGAAGGATGAACCTGATGCTTTAATAATAAATTATCAACATTTGGCGTCAATTTTGTAAGGGTTAATCTTAAATCTCCTCGGCTAATGGTGTCCAGTCTGTTTTCTTTTTTTCGTTAGGAGATTGGTAACAGCGCTGAACCCCCTTTCCACTAGGTATGACGATGGAAAGGAAATTAAAAATTTCCTCGCTATATTTCATAATACGGGATAAGTAACGGATATGTTGTTTTGCAGCCAGAATTGCTGATTTCCGTTTTTAAACTGAACCTTAAGTTTTTCGTTTGTACTTAGTTCAGTCAGTTCCTCTTGTATTATGACATTCGTTTCTTCTATGTCACAGGTGGTATTACTATAGTCAAAATATCCTCAAACCTAGATCCACTATCGTGGACCCCCATTTTCATTTCATGGACCCCCACATTTTTTTTCGCTGACGTAGACCCCTTGCAGGTTGTCATAGACCCCACTTTGGGAATCACTGCACTACACGATACATAAGTACCTACCTAATTCATAGACTTAAAAGAAAGATTTCTTATAAAGTACTATTATATATTCCTATAATTCAAATTTAAAACCGTAAAAAGTTTAGGCCCTCGGAGGGCACTTATGAAGGTCAAATTTAAAGTTACTGAAGCTACAAAATATGTATAATATATATATGTCGCACCCTTAATACGATAAGGGCTTAACTAAAATTTTGCGAAATGGATTACGCTCTATCCGATGAATAGTAAAACATAGTCAATTTATTGATAGAATAAGCATACCTATACATCAACCTCTTTAACAGCGGGACCCACCCTCCCGGCTCAGTGCAAAAGTGACCCAATCAGAGATGTGCCAAAAGTGTTTTTTTGAGTTAAGCCCCTATCGTTCTGAGGGTGCGATTGTTATGATAGTCATAGGTCGTCTCAAATGCAATAGCTAAATACATAAGCGGATACATAACATTATCTTAAGTTCGCTGCCTTTTCTTGACCTTTTACGATAAGTGTCGTCATTTATTTCATTATTAGTATCTAAATGTAATGACTTGTTTTTAATAGTGTGAAATAATGAGCTATTAATTCTAATATTTAGATTAAATAATATTAAACTACTATGTATCGAGATGATATGAAATAAAATTCCTAGATAATTACTTTTAATTCAATAAATGCAAAATATATTTCGATGAGTGTCTACTTTGGTATTATGATTTATCAAAAACCATGTCAGGAATTAATGATTGATTCCTACTGTATTTACCATTTTCATTGTTATTATTAATATTGCAATGAATTTATAATTTCAAGGTTTAGTGACGTGTTGATAAATATCTTGCGGTGACTTGAACAAAGTAAAAGAATACCTCAATAACCGAAGAGTTCTCTTCAGAGACGAGAAGGCAGGTGGTGAAGGAAGACTTGAGCATGTTGATGAACAGGTCGTTGGAGAGAACGTCCAACTTCTTCACTTGTTCGCCTTGCACGTTCGTGTCACCGGAGATTCCATGTCTGTCAGCAGAATAGCCGCAATTCATTTACTAAGGTATTTCATAAAGAAATACAAATGAAACATATTTTTTGATGTAGGTATAGTAATAGGTATGATAGTAGTATGCTACTACTAGTAGGCTTTACCATCCTCCGTAAGAATTTTTAGAAAACCTATCCTTCATAATATCTTTTCTTGTATTTTATAGAGAACTAGCTGTCCCCAGCGTTCCCGAGGGATATCACATTTCCCGGGATAAAAAGTAGCCTATATGTTATTCCAGGATTTGCTCTATCGATGTGCCAAGTTTCATCCATATCCGTTAAGTAGTTTTTGCGCGAAAGAGTAACCAACATACTCACTTACAAATCTTTCCTCTTTATAATATTAGTATAGATATAGATGCGCGTATTTTGTAAATTAGTTTCTTTAATTGTTTTCAAATTAATAACTATTTGAAAGGTACGTCATTCCCAATGGAGATAGGCTATGTTATTATCCCGGTATACATTAAATCCCTAGGAACGCCGAAGAAACCCGAGGAAGCCAGTGGTAGGTAAAAGTATTATGGTAAATTTGAATACATATTATGAATAAGGTTTTGTGAGACTGTGTTGATTGAGTGAACGGAATCATCATTACGTAATATATACTTTTTAAATTTGTTATTTTTCTTGGTAATTATTTATTTGGGCGTAGGTATTTACTATTTATAGTCCATGAAGGTATCTTATTTAATCAACCAATAATACCATGATGTACTTATGTATTGATTAGATTGTTTTTACTATGGATCTGCCCGTCTAAGTAGTTAAGTTGTATTCTAATTGATTTCTAATGGACTTAAGACTTTAGCAGATACTGACAGATATTCGCTCCTTTCCTTTATTGTTTGTTGGTTTTGTCAATGTTATTGTGTTTTGTATTGTGTTAACCAGGCTCCAACACTCGATAACGAATCAAAATTATTATTCTGTTTTGTACCCAGATCCCCTTCGTATATCGTCAACTAACGTGACATTGGCGGAATTGTGCTACTGGCTGCAGTCGCCATTTTAATTAAAGAGGAAGAAGATTTCTAATGGAATGTCAAGTAGTGTACTCAGCTTAAGTAACTTTAGTTTTGTTAGGTAGATATACATACTTATTAGGTACATTCAACTTGCTGACATTAAAGACTTCTTGGTAAAAATTAAGTCTGAAAACTATAATTAGCTCCTAGACCTAGGAATAAGGGGCGAACACATGTTAAATGTTTTTTTTTTATCATAAGCCAATTTCGAGAGTTGCTCATTAGCGTATAGGTAATTCAAATAACTACCTGTAACTAGTTTTCTTTTGTAAAATATAGAAATTCTACTAACAGTTTAGCGATACCGGCTTTCCTCACAGCCGATTGGATAGCCTTGACTGCAGTTTGAATTGAATTTAGCAGCTGTGTCAGATCTCCTGTTGCTGTAGGTGCAGTCCTCTGCTGGCCCAGCACCCACCGCGTCAGCGTCATCGCGTTGACGTCGAACGCTGGTCCTTGCTGCGACATTTTGTTTATTATTAAATCAAATACGTTTATAAAAACGCGGCGTTTTCGTTCGGCGTTCGCCGATGTACTGATTTGAAAAGCAATGATAAATAAGTTGCTTAGTGAGTTCAGTGACGGCCGGCTAGCTCCCGAAGGTCATTGAAACTATCTTTTTCTTTTAGTTGTTTTTAAAACTACTCTGATAATTTTGTAGCATGTGATGTAATACGATGTTAATTTTCAAGCAATGAAGAAATAAACATGTCGATTGATAACGTTTGTTTATTTTATTGTTATCAAATAATTTTATGGGCGTGTACTCGACGCGGGTCGGTGATACCTATATATAGAGTTTAGTAATAGTTCGTCATGGCTCCTAATCTCTTGAAGTAGGGAATAATATTTTTATCTAAATAGTTAGTTTCAAGTCTAGGTCACTCTTAGGCTGCATTACAACATACAGATGTGCGAAGTGAGTGAGTACAGGTGAGTCCACACTCAGCCAACCAATAGGAATAAATAGCTTTATTTATGATATGACGCGCTAAGCTATGAAAATGAAGATATCCTATTAGCGGACACGCTGCCTCGCATATCACTGATGGAAACGCAGCCTTGTTCTAGAATTATGTATTGGCTATGTAGGTATCAAATCCAAAATAAGATTTTTTAAATTTTAATACTGCATTCGGTGGGTAGAGGAATTAAAATATTATTGACTGTTATTCGCCAATCCCTATTTGAGACCATGATGACCTTATCGATAATATAGGGATGGAAATGGGCAGCCTCGTGTGAGTCGTGCTACTGCGTAGACAGAGAATAGGTATAGACAAGTCCTCAGAGTATACAGCATGAGTATGGAGTGTAGAAGTAAAGGAGGACCATCTTGTATGGGGGATTAGTCGAAAAAGTGTCCACTTGTAAACAGTAAATTAGTTTTCGAATTCTCACCGAAATAGCGCTAGTGTAGAAAGTGGAAATGATATGAACACAGTGAAGTGTGCTGGGTTGGTTTCCGGTAATTCTTTAATACTATTTGCTATTTACAATTAATTGGGGTACTAAAAAACACTGTATAATTTTATTCCATACTCATGTTTGTCTATATATTATAATAATTTAAAAAAATGCGTTTTAACAAAACGGAAATGTTTCTTTCCTTTTTTATTGATTTATTATCCGACTCAAATAATTTGTGGCGCTCTTTTAAAAAAAAAACCACATGCTACAGTAGCGCCACCTTAATTTGTTCCCTTTCAATGGACACTTTTTAGTACACTGAGATGGTCCTCCTTTACTTTACACTCCATAAGTAAGAGACAGCGAGAGTTCGACATAAGTACGGAACTACAATGACGTGCAGATAATATTGCCATGCTTAGACTTTTACTCCCATTGTGTGGGTAATCTGGTACTTATTATTTTTGGTTGTATTAAGTCTATTATGAGTCATTTAATTCAATGAGATTAAACCTTTAAAGGCACAAGACAATTTGATTGTATTCGCGCTCAAACTTAATGCCTCCGAGATGAACGTAAAGCGTGAAAGCAAATAAATAGTACTTGTTATTTTATATTAATTTAAACCAAGATATAAAGACTAGTAAATAGTATAATTAGATAAATAATATTCTCATAGCCCCGAATGCATTCAGTTCGCGCATGTAATATTTTTATAGATACAATAAAAGAACCATGTTGATTAAGTATAGTTTAATTAAAAACTTTAATGTGAAAATTATATATAATAAAATTACATCTTTAAAAAATAAAGTTTAGATCTAAGTGTCAGCGCTATTACAATCAGGTTAATTGGGTTCTACAGACCTTTAAATAAAACTAATTTATTATTAAAATTTCTGAAAACTTTTTAATTGCATAATGTATTCGCACTTTGAGATATTTCAAACTTACAGCCTTAAAATGGCAGTCGAGGAAAGTTTGGCTATTGAAATGTGATAATTGAAAAAATAATGTTAATCTCAAACATCTTTTAAGACTTTCCTGCACAAGAAGAATATTTTTTTTATTAAGTCTTCGATTTTTACGAAATATTATCACAGATTTCACAAATTTTTACAACATCTTTTGAGGGGTAACATAGACCACCTTTGCCTTTTTTTAACTGTAAACTGGCGTATTTAGTATCTGATATAATAGCAGACACACATTCCTCGCACTGAAGCTCCTTTTTCAGTTTGCTTACAACAAATCCAGCAATGTATATTTTTATATGTTTTGAAAATTCGGTTAACATACTTGGATCACTGATCCTTCAATAAAATTTCATTAAAATACTCTGAATTACTACTTTCAGTAGCATTATCAATCAATCTATTTTTTTCTGATGTAATTTGATTGATTTCTTGATGTGCATTTAACAAATAATTGCTATTTCTGGTTTGGACAGTGTTAAAATATTGATATGTTGTAACGGAATACAATTTCCTGAATTGATGTGCATCATTTCACCATGAACTTCTTCTTCTTGTAAATGTCGACTTTAATTGTCTAGCAGAAGGGTTGTTGTTAAACCCACCTTTGGCTCTAATGACACTAAAAAAATACTCCAAGTGATCTTGCCTTATTTTGTAAGTGCTTAAAAACTGAAGGTTATTATTTATCACTTGAGTTTCGTACAAATAAATTACACTTTTAATCAGTGCCGGATTAACCACGTAGCAAGAGTAGCAATTGCTACATGCCCCGCGCAAAAGCGCCCCCACGTGTCTAAGACCGCCCACCACCGATTGTTTTTTTTTACCACTTTATACTTGAGAACCCATAGGCCTACCGACAGAATTTGCTACGGGCCCCGCGCTTGCTTAATCCAGCACTGCTTTTAATACAAATTAGGAAGCCTAAAATCCAGTTTTTCTATTGGATGACACTATATTTTTGTCGCCTAATTTTAATTTGTTCAAGTATAAAATCATTCATCTAAAAACGATTGTAAAAAAGATTTTTTTTACAATCTTTACCATCAAAGTCCAAACCTTTTCTAAATGCCATTTCATCAAAACTTAGGGCGCATATTGTTTTGTGTAACGTGTTTTATTTTTATTTCATGTAAAAGTTTAATAGCTTTTTTCTGATTTCTTAATAGATTGATTCTGTGGAAAAACCTGCATTTCCATCAATACATTGGAACCATCGCGATAGCGTATAAGCGTACCCGGATGAGGTAAACAAGTGTTAAATTGTTTCTTAGCAAAGGTGTAAGCTTTGGGACTTATGTAGTGGAGACTTAAGGCAAATTTCCGCAATTCAGGAGAGTACTTCCGTTCAATGTTCTTTTTACACAAAATCTTTTTAAAGAAATCTCGATTGGTTGCATCGATCGATGACAGCAAGTCAGCCGTTTCTTGGTTGATTAATGAACGAGTTTTTAATTCTTCAATTACAGTAGTTTGTGCAGCAACTTTCTTTTGCAAATGCCAGGTCTTAGATCTTAAAGCAGTTATTTTTTTCTTTCTACTATCACTTAATATTGCCTTCTTTTCAAATTTCTTCACTATCTTCTTTTTATGAGGAGTTATTTCAACTTCCGGCGGTGCCACCATAGGTAATATTTTTGGGTCTGAAATATAACTAAGAATATTTCTGTATTTGTAACAAACTAGCTGTGTCCCGCGACTTCACGCCCGTGGTCCCACAGAAACCGTACATTTTTCGACCTACAATATTCAGAGATAATGTAGCTTTCTATCAGTGAAATAATTATTGAGATGGAATAAGTAGTTCTAGAGATTAAGGCGTCCAAACAAACAAACAGACTCTTCAGATTTGTTGTATTAGTAGTAGTAGTAGTATATAGTAGTAGTACAGATAGTATAGAAGCATAGATAACTCGCTGACCCATGCCAGTGCCCACTTCGTTGGGCGGTATTTGTCCAGTTAATATATGTATAGCCTATGACACTCATAAGTAATATGGCTTTCTATTGGTAAAAGAATTTTCAAAATCGGTTCAGTAGATCTAGACATTACCCTCTACAATGTCACAAGCTCACAAATTTTACCTCTTTATAATATTAGTATAGATATATTATTTACATAAATAATAAATATAAAAACAAATCCACCGCTTCTACATTTTAAATAATTGTGGGAAACTAAAAAATGTTTAAGCAAGTATATACACATATATAACATCTACACACACAGATAAAAGCGCAGGAAAGAGATTTACAAGAATCGATTTCCATAATATAGACTGATTAAGAATACTTACCATAGTACTTTGTATTTCAATTTCCTTAGCAACTTCATCTGATGACAAAGGTAGTTTAGGAGGACCATGAATATCTGTCATGGATGAATTGTCAAGCTGAAAAATATGATTATTGTTGTTAATTTTTAACATTTATCACCCAAATAAATAAGTACATAAACATAAAAGACTGAATATACGAGTTAAGGAAATTTAAGAAAAATACATTTAGGTACCAAATAATCCTTTGTATCCGTATCAACCCCTAAAGGTTCACATTAAGAGGAACTTGGTTGTTTTTTTTTTATAAATAAATAATAAATAAATAAATATCCTGGGACATTCTTTTACACACGGCCATCTGATCCCAAACTAAGCAGAGCTTGTACTATGGAAACCAGATAACTGATATATTACATATACTACTTTCTATTTTTATAAATACATACATATATAGACATTTACACCAAGACACAGAATAAACAGACATGTTCATGCACACAAATGATTATCCTGGGTGGGAATCGAACCCGCGACCTTCGACTTGGCGGTCAGGGTCGCTATCCACCAAGTCAATTGGCCTGTCTAAAGTCAGTCGGACCTGAAATTAGAAACAAAAAGGACATGACCTTGCGAGTGTGCCTCTCCGCAATTTGAGACTATGTGAAAGCGTCACGAAAGAAAATAATTGAAATCTAAATCAGTGGTGTATAATGTACAGTTGAGCCATTTGGTGAATTAATAAGTAGTTAGGAACATAATCTACACTTAATTTAATTCTATCAAAAATTTATCTCGAATAATGTTGGAAATATTATTTCCCTGCCACAAAATCAAGTCACAACTAATTTTAACTTATCAAAGTTAACTAAATGTGTAGAACAAATAATTAAAGAAATACTTTACCTGGATGAAACGTGTGGGTAACGAACATGGATTTAAGTGTGTTCTATTTAATTTCTGTCGAAAGCAACTATCGGCAAAATGTCGTGAGCAAATACGGGAGTGACGACTTGGATGCCAGTTATCTCGGCCCGTACACTCAATCCATTTATTCCTTATAAGTGGATTATTGGGAAAACTAAAAAACAAAAAATTTTATACGTTTAGTGGTAAAAATATTCAAGTGCTGGAATCCCCGTAAAGTTATTATCCGACGTAGACAGTAGTAGTTTCTCTGTCTACGTTATCCGACTATTGACAAATGACATGAAGTAGAACTGACATGCATACCAACCTAACAATTGCCTCACACTTTTGTCGGTTAATATAAAAAACGACTGAGGATTGTAACGCCTTTTTAATATTTAAATTTAAATTATCAATCAATTTTACTTATTATTGACAGAAAATAGTCCTGAGTACAATAATCCTTTGATTTATTTGTCGTAATAGATAAAAATTGCAACTTACCGATGAAAGGTTATGTTTGGTTGATTTCGTTCAGTACGGCTTTTACAGCCATAAATACAGCAATTCACCATCACTACACACTAAATATTACTTTCTTGAATATCAATAAAGTCGTAAATTACACAAAATAAGCGTTGCACAGTTTTTATAAACGAAAACATTCTAACACCACAACTGTTTGCCATCAGTGGCTACTGGTGGCAAACAACAAAAATCCGATACGCAAATAGAGACAAAAGATATATGTTATGTCCCGCTCACACATACACATTATACATATATGTTGTCTCTGTTCCGTAATTGTTATTATTTTAAGAGCATCCCTATTCTCTGTCTACATTATGAAGTGTAGATTCTACACTCCATAGTCTACATGCTACTGCTAGCCATGGAGTGTAGAAGTAAAGGAGGACCATCTTGTATGGGGGATTTGTCGAAAAGGTCCACTTGTAAACAGCAAATTAGGTTTCTAATTCTCACCGAAATAGCGCTAGTGGAGCAAGTGGAAATGCTGGGTTGGTTTTCGGTAGTTCTTTAATACTATTTTCTACATGCTATTTACAATTCATTGAGGTACTGAAAATACTGTATAATTTTATTCCATACTCATATTTGTCTATATATTATAATAATTTAAAAAAAATGCGCTGTAACAAAACGGAAATGTTTCTTTCCTTTTCTATTAATTTAGTATCCTACTCTAATAATTTGTGGCGCTCTATTTAAAATTCTTCCAGTTGCTACAGTAGCGCCACCTTAATTTGTTCTCTTTCAACGGACACTTTTTAGTACACTGAGATGATCCTCCTTTACTTCTACACTCCATACTGCAAGCTAACAGTGGGGTCCATAGACAACTAATAAATACTAGAGAGTGCCGGCCGAGTGGCATTGTCACTGTAGGTATAAATTACTTAACGGCTGTCATGTACGGTGAATAAGTACTCTGTACACAACGTTAAGTAATCTGTGGTAATGCCCCAGGTTCGATTCTCCCCAAAAATTAAACTACTTTAATAGGCATCTATGTACCTACCGCGGAAAAATCTAGTCCTATATATTATAATATATTCCCTTTAAGTATATATTTAACTTCTACTAGCTTTTTATATTTCCTTTCTTCACGAATGAAATAAAAATAAAATATGAAAAATAAAAAGTGATACCAAGAAATTGTTTGACCGACCATGAATATTTGTAAAGAATCTCAGATGCATTTGCTGGAACACAATTGCTGTTCATTAGGAAGTAGATAAAATACTGCCGACTATATTACGGATCAAGTCGGGGTCACCAATGCGGGAGATAGCAGCTCCCGAACATGCGAAATAAACTCATGTGATCCGTAAAATAGTCGGCAATATTTTTCCCCATAAAAAGAAGTGTCAATACCTTAGACCTGTCAATGACTCTATGGAAATGTCACCTCTGTAGTAATATTACACATTGAACACTAAGGAGGGCGATATGGTAATCGCCACACCTGTATAGATTTACATACCTCTTATTTTATGCACTGCGAAAATTCTAATCTGCATTATGTTCTGATAATAACACTTTATTCATATTTTATATTAGGCAGATCATCTCATTGAGTACGATTTAGTCGATTTCAAGAGATGAGTATAGCAGCATGGTTCATTCACTTGTATTTACATCTGTGGTTCCATGGCGTTTTCAAATGTCAACCCATGTCTTGACTGTATGGTTCTGCCTGCCATAGACGAAATAAACAACAACTATCAACTAATGTCAACTCAATTTGTCAAACAAAACTATTAGAAAGACAGAGTATTTGCATTTGTAAAGTCGCGAGTATTATTTTTGAGCCATAAATATAGATATTAAATAAGAGACTAGCAATGGCACCTAAGTTAAAATTTGCGGAAGGTATTTCCATTATTTACACTCAATTTCATATCCTGTTGAGGATTTAACTATAATAATATATCTATTGTTTTCAGGCGAGAAAGTGTTATGCTTTCATGGACCATTAATATACGAGGCAAAATGTCTTAAGAGCTCCGTAACAAAAGATAAACATGTGAGATACCTTATACATTATGCTGGATGGAATAAAAAGTAAGTACGAAATACTTACAGGTTTCAAAAGGAATCAAAAATAGTATACATCTTATATCTTAACCTCATAAGTTTTCGTAGTTAAATTTCCCTATTTTAAGTGAGATTTTAATCAATAACTATCATACAAAAACATAGATAAAAATTTCGTGGCCTACAGTTTGTTTTCATTACCATCAATTTCCATTAGACAACAAATACCTCATCAGAACTTGCAGAGATTTCAATTAGACAATGTTCTATAGGCTATAGTCTTTTAAGCAAGGAGTCACAAGTACAACATGTAACTACCATTGCAGTAGATCCTGAGATTGGAATTAAAGTTCTAGAATTTTCGCAGTAATAACAAGTGTTTATAGGAGAACAATAGTTAGGGAGTATATATAAAAGTATAAAATTATAAGAATACTAGCTGTTCCCTGTATTGTACATAAACACCTTACTCTTCAATCACTCAATCTATTAAAAAAAACCACATCAAAGCCTTTAAGCATACATAGGGATAGCGACATAGGGACAGAGAAAGCAACTTTGTTTTATACTATGTAGTGATAAAGGTATAGTAACAAATAACTTTTAATTCCCATTTCAGCTGGGACGAGTGGGTGCCTGAGAGCAGAGTATTGAAGTATAATGAAACAAATGTTCAGAGACAGAAGGAAGTGCAGAGAGCTCACTCTGCACAACCAGCAAAGACGAAAAAGAGTATGCTTTTAGTTTCAAATTTCTCGCCTATTGTAAATAATGAATACATTCTTTTATACTAAACAATTATGACAAATCAGTATTATTTGAATAATGTTTGCAAAATTTGCAGAAATTGGCTTTCTTTGATTTGCTTTTGTTATTATTATTCAGTAAATAAACATGTTCATATGTTTAGCTAATATAATCATTTTAAATAAAATTCTTTAACTTCATTGATTATAATTTTGTAGATACAGATGAACTGCAAAATAATGATCTTATAATACCTGCTTTTTTGTTTTGTTTGTGAAATCTTTTACAACAGCTTCTTTTAGTTTACAATTAATATAGTTAAATTGCTGTAATAATCAATACAGTAGTATATTAAATATACTTTGACACTGTATGGTAGCTCTTTGTATGTTTTAAAATTTTAATTAATTTAATATTTTTTGTGTTGTATCATCAGCTTATATCAATATATATTTATATAAAGCGTAGATAAGGAATTTTATAAAGCAAATCAAAACTATAATCACCTTTCATATTTATACCAACATATATATAATATATAATTCAACACTTATAATATAAAAATTATATTATTTAAACATGCTGTCCGTCAGCTCCGGCTAAAGGGCGCAAAAACGAAGCCTCCAATTCGACGCCTGCTAGAGAAGAATCTAGGGCTTCTACACCGGCAGGTATATTGCTGTATAATTTTTATTTTATATTTTTTTTTCTAATACAGCCATTTGGTAGGGTAATATTGTTTCATCTCGAGAAGTCTGTTTAACAGAAGATACAGTGCCATTTGATTGACAAAGGGCACCCAATTGTTGTATTTAATAAAAGGTCAATAAAACCTCAAACTATATATTGTAAATTTTTTATGTTGACTCTTGGTATTGATTTTGTATTTGCAGGTAAGGAAGTAGAAAGCACGCCCGCGCCGACGCCGGCGAAAGCTGCAAAGACTCAAAGTAAAGATACACCAGCTGATTCAGGTTCTGATCAACCTAAGTGAGTCATACATATTTATTCATATTGCTTTTCTAGTTTATTTTGAAATTTCTTAAAAAAACTAGACCTGCTGTTATGTGGAACTTTGAATATATAATTACAATTTGAGCCCTGAATCTTTGTAATCATCTTTAGTACCTATTTCATAACTTTTTATCATTTATTATTAATGTCTGATTTATTTATTTTATAGGCAATGTCACTACAAAATAAATAACTGAAATAGAATAACTATCTGATATTGTATCGACAATAATCACAATATAATATAAAACTAAAATTACAGGAAGAAACGCGGCCGTCTGGATCTATCAATCGAGTCTGAGGAGCAGTACTTAGCAAAGGTTGAAGTGAAGATCAAAATACCTGAAGAATTGAAGGTGTGGCTGGTCGACGACTGGGACGTCATCACGAGGCAGCAGAAACTGGCCTTGCTCCCCGCCAAGTTAACCGTCGGCCAAATAGTCGACAACTATTTAGCTTTTAAAAAATCTAGCAAATCTCATAATCAAGCGAAGGAATCAGTCTTAGTCGACATAACGGAGGGAATAAAAGAATACTTCAATGCGACATTAGGATCGCAACTTCTATATAAGTTCGAGAGACCTCAATACAGCGAAATTTTGCAAGAGTACCCCGATACGCCAATGGCGCAAATATATGGCTCGATTCATTTATTGCGATTGTTTGCCAAAATGGGACCAATGTTGGCATATACGGCGCTAGATGAAAAGTCTCTACAGCATGTATTGACGCATATACAAGACTTCCTTAAATACATGGTGACGAACCGGTCCACACTGTTTAATCTGCAAGACTATGGAAATGCGACGCCCGAGTATCATCGAAAAGTACAGTAGCATTTAAGTTTATTGATTCATCAATTCATAATTTGTTTTATTTAGTAAAGTATTAATAATTATGTCGGTTGTACTTATTTCTTTCCTATTTTGTTTTTTTTTTATGAAATACGATTAACTTGATCTTAGGTTTTTGAAGTGTTTCGATCTGATCTTAATAAAGTTATTAATAAAATATGTCATGCTGTATACTTTTACATAGTCCATACTAAAGAACTATGCTAACCCAGCTTAGATGTGATCTACTAATTTGACAAGACACCTAGTTTAAGGGTGTAAAAGCCATCAACCAAAATCATCAAAACCCTCTAGTCCTTATTACAATACATCAAGATACACGGAGCGTATCCGACTGATTACCTTTCGTAAGAAATTTTCTTATGATGGTGAAAACTGAAACACAAATGCATTGAGTAATTAATACAAATGAACACACGTTCATCCGCGGTTTTGCGAGATTGTGTTATATTTCTTATAGAAGTCCAATTATTATTGTTTAAAGGCTTCACAGTTGACAGAGAGTCTTGCACAGTGTAATTATTTTTGGTGCAGAATATTACAATCATAGGATTTACCCAATAAAATCGGTAATAGTGATACATGTTTGCATACTATCTATTGATATGAAATAAATTTAATGTCTATACACGCGACATTAAATGAAATGCTCTCCCTTGCACCTCGAATCGAATCAATGCAGTTAAAAGTTCATAAAATTATGGATGAAAAAAAATTTTCATAATATATGTATAGCTACACAATAACGTTCATGTGTACAAGTTATAGAAAAACAAAGTAGGATCATTGTCATAATTTACAATGTGTTACCAAAATTGAGTCGTTTAGTCGCCAACGTCCATACCACGTTGAATACACCGGTTCTCGTCCGATCACCGAAGTTAAGCAACGTCGGGCGTGGTCAGTACTTGGATGGGTGACCGCCTGGGAACACCACGTGCCGTTGGCTTTTTGCTTTTCTTTTTCACAGATTGTGACGATCTAATGTGTTTTTATTGTCCTATTTACGGCCTGTAATTATTGTTATTAAAAAAAATTCTACAATTATTTTGTAGTCAGTCGGGCCAACACGTAGTTTGTGAGATTTCCCACAGATGGCGCTGCTGGGATCAAATTAATTTTTTGATACGAATTTTTTTTCTTACTATTTCTTTCTTACTTTCTCTGGATGTTGCTAAGTATAATTTTCATTAATGATTACTTCTTTACTGTGGTCAGCTCTTGGATGGGTAACCGCCTGGGAACACTACGTGCCGCTTTTGCATCTCTTTTCAATGAACGTGACGAAGTAATGTATTTTGCTTGGTCTAATTAACTTTTAATTTTATACTCTTACTAAGCAGTGACGGCAAATCTTCAATGTGTAACTTAAATTGAGTAGTTCTGCCGCCAACGTCCATACCACGTTGAATACACCGGTTCTCGTCCGATCACCGAAGTTAAGCAACGTCGGGCGTGGTCAGTACTTGGATGAGTGACCGCCTGGGAACACCACGTGCCGTTGGCTTTTTGCATCTCATTTTTACTGATCTTGACGAAATAATGTATTTTGCCTCGAATATTTATTTTTATAAATTTATGATGTCATAATTTAAGAATAGACAGTATACGTAAACATAATTGTGGACTAGGTTAGTTAAATTTAACTATTTAAAAGTATAAGAAATTTATTTAAATTTGTAGGTACTGTGGTAGTTTCATTAGTAAGTGCATGATAGTACCTTCATACAGGCTAGATCCTATCTTTCCTGTCATAGCCATTTTAACCATAGACTAAATGCAATGTTTATTCTGATTTCAACACATAACAGTCTTAATTTTATTGTATCCAGGAAACCTGTTCATATTATCATTACCTATATATGGTGTTAGTTATTAACAATGAATAGGTAATAGTGAACACGAACGAAATGAGCTGAAAACAAAAGCTGGCTGTACATAATTTACAGTTGCAGTCATCTTCAGAGCTCGCAGTCCACTCTTTAATAACCGTTGTCCCGCTGCCACAGATTAAGTAAAAGTTATTATCTGGTGGTCGCTTCTCGAGACCTCTTTTGCCCATACGGTATCGATCGGCAATCGCTTATCGGGCAATGATGAATCATCTTGTAAATATTATTTAATTAGTCCTTTGGTTACGTATAATATTATCCATCTGTAATGACAGGTCAGGCGCGGCCGGTAGCCGGCAATGTCGCGGTATGACACGATGACCGACTTGTGACTCATGCGCTGAGCGTGAAAAATCTCGACCGATCCTTATTTTATTACTTTTTTAAAACGCTTGACTGCGCCTGCTGTTCGTCTCGCTATCTGCATCGTTACGTTGTGGCATGTATTTTTTAATTTTCAATTTAAGAATAAACATAAAATCAACAATGGCCACCTCTATTTGTTTACGTACCTACTTTTGTGTGAAGAGGTTATTCTTCTTGTAAATAAGACTAAAAAACATTTTTTTTTATATAGTTCGCTATATATTGATTCTATACATTAATAAAATAACTATTTAAGGTATCATGGCCACCATGATTTTAGTCATCGATACAACGGAGTTGTTTAGTAAAGTTAAGCAAAGGATTTCATAGAAAAATCATCATTATTGCTATAGAAATAAGTTTCATCTTTTGACCAAATGGTTAATGTTATGATGTTAAACCTTATCACTCCTAACATAGCGTTAATTCTTCTATAGCAATCTTAGCTGTCAAAGATCTCGACAACTTTAATTAACGAATTACAAACATTGCAAAGGTAATATGATAAAATTAGTGTAATTAGTAAGTAAGTAGGTATGTTATTATTAAGTTGTACAAGCATACTATATGGAAATAATGTAATTACTATCAATGCATAGCTTTTGCATAATTACAAGTTAACTGAATATTTCAAATAATGTATGCTATAAGATATAAGATAGACATTTAAATTATCTATGTATCTTATTGATAAGACATAAAATTATAAGAAAACTAGCGACTCGCCCCGGCTTTGTCTAAGTTTAATAATTTAAATGTATTATACGCGTAAACCTTCCGTAAGTAATTCTCTAAATTACAGCGAAAATGCATTAAAGTCTAAAAAGATATAACCGGTCAAACAGACAGACAGAAATTGTGATTTTGTGTTAAATTATTTAGCGATACTTAGATCTATAGTTCAAAACAACGTACCTTATCCTTTACATCGTCATAAAAACATCAGTTACTCAGTAATATGTACTTATGTCTAGTAAAGTACAATAATATCGTAACTTTATTAAGCGAGACAAGGTTCCACAACATATGGTCTTGTTTTCTTCATAACTTGGCGATTGTCATAGATATGCATTATCAGAGCGAGCCTAGGCAAACAAGACGTTTATAATAACGTACAACGATGAATAATATTTTTGTTTAATTATAAGGTAACAGGAGTCGTATGCTTGTTCAGGCTTGTTGTAAGAACATTATCAGGGTCTGCCAGTGCCATAAAAGGAAGAAAATATGTCTGCATTCGCAACACGGCGGGTGGAGGTCGCCGACGCGGCGGCGACTTGATGGAACCGTCCCATTAATTTACTATTACAACATTACTTATTGTCGAGGTCTGAGTTTACATCTGGCTCTACAGAGGGGCTAATACAACTTATTACATATTGCTGGGTTGATTTTTCATAGATTGCTCCTTAGCATGGATAGAGTTCTGAAGATTTCAAGTTACAGTAGGATTATTGGAATAGCTTTTCGAAGGGCTTTAAATGCTTGAATGGTTTTAATAACCCTTCACAGGTACTCATGTATTAGATTGACTTTAATTCGGCTTGGAAGGTTGCTTTTGCTAAGTAGAGCTGAAAATAAACTCTGCAATTAATATGTATTTAAAAAACAAGTCTTACTGTGTTTCAGTCAAACTGTCAATCTTTGCGTGCTGTTAAAGATACCAAGATAAGCTACTATATTTCGACTTGATTTCCTTTGATGATGTTATCTCTACCTCCATCGTTTCTCTGCTGAGTTCTTAAGGGCTTAAGACAACTTTTCAATGTAACATTTAACACTAAACATACCATAACGGGTCAAATGACCCATTTTGAACTTTGCATTGAAAATGCACGTATCATATTATTACTTTTGCACGTTTGATTTCATGACTTTTTCTTACTAATTAATATACAGTTATTATACTATTGATTTTCCTTCCTAACAACCATATTTCATACATTCAAGCAGGAAACATAAAGTCACATTTGACCCGCTTTTTGTAGAAATAGGTGCCTAGTAAGTGTTGGTATGATTAGTGTTAATACAGTAATATCAAAAGCACATTCATCCGTAATAACTGCTACTTTAGTTGACTTATCTATTTGTAATTTATTCATTACATTGATTTATAAAACGATACCTTATTTGTACATTTACCTGAGGTACAGGTAAGTCTATAAATGTCGCATTATGTATAAATTATGAAGTTATTAAAGCTTTATTATTATACATTGCCGTATCTTAGTTGACTTCATAAGCAAGATCGCTTATTTGTGATCATTGAAACATATTGCACCCTCAGAACGATAGGGGGTTAACTCAAAAATTCACTTTTGGCACATCTCTGTTTGGGTCACTTTCGCACTGAGCGGGGAGGGTGTGTCCCGGTGTTAAAGAGGTTGAAGTATCGGTATGCTTATTCTATCATTAAATTGACTATGTTTTACTATTCATCGGATAGAGCGTACTTTGTTTAGTCTCTCTATGATCGTAACTCCATTTCACAAAATTTTGATTAAGCCCTTATCGTGCTAAGGGTGCGATATGTGACTTGTAGTCAGTTGAAGCTTTATCTACATTAAGGTATATACGACTGATACCTCAACATTTGCTAATCAAGTTCTAAGTCGTTTGGGAACTGAACAGTATGGCGGTGTAGTCAAAATTTCAAGTTTGCCAGAATTCTCCCACTACTTATATATTACTACTAGGCAACTCTATTCTTCTTTAATAAATATAAAATTTATTATAAATAAACACGCATTTTAGAATCTTTATTGTTGACCATTTGGCGCATGGTCCAAATTGCCAAGGAATCAGTATACCTCTCAGTCGTCTCTTACGACATCTACAGATGAGTTGAGGAGTATTCATCGCCGCAACGACACAGCACATCTCCTAGCGATACATATTAGTTAAAAAAAAACATGTGTTCAATAACAATATTCAAGAGACGTAACTGGATTGCGCTGTGACGAAACGGCAACTATTTCTGGCTCGCTGGTAACACGCGCGTCTGAACTAAAATAACTCGTTATAACGGACAGGCATGTGCATCAAGAATCGGCTTTCTTGATGAACCTTGATTATGTTTTACTGAGAATACTTTATGAGGAAACACTGGAATTATTATTAAAGATAGCCAAGAGTTATGATGTCAAAATGTAATGTAACTCCCAACTGATATTATAAATGCGAAAGTGAGTTTTTTTTGTTACGCTTTCACGGCTAAACGATAGAACCGATCTTGCTGAAATGTGGCACACACATAGTCTTTGGTATAGAGAGAGACATAGACTCTTTATCCCGAGAGCTCGTGTGAAACCGCGGGGACAGCTAGTCCATTATAAATACTCGGTGTTAGTTTTCATCGCCATGTTGTCTATCATCAAGTACTTCTCTGCACAAATTTTTATCTAAGTTTTTATATGTCTAATATTTCTAGCTAGGCTTCTAATTATGCTAAGTAATATTTTAGCCTTATTTTGGTGATCCATTTAGCTACATACGCACTAGCAAACGCTGACTGATTTATGAATACGACACTTTCTGTAATCCATAGAAAAGCTGCTTTACATCCTTAATGATTCACTCAAAAATATGGCTTCAACAATAAGGTAAACAGTCGCCATGTGTGTTCTACATTTTGGCTGGCTAGTTACATTATCTTTTATTTTCGAATGTGTTTTCTTCGCTGTGACCATTTTAGTCAAGACTATATAAAAAGCCTACAAAGCAAGCATGAGATAAATAAGGCGACGATAGTTTAGCTGGTAGTGACGTTGAATGGTCTAACAAGAGTCGGGGGTTCGTATCTCACAATGAGGAGCTTTTAGCGAAGGAAAATTTCGTAAAGGAACTATAGCACGGTGGTAGGGTACTGCCTGCTTGGCTACAGGGCCGTCTTTAAACTATTGGAGGTCCTGGGCACTAGGATAATGGACCCCCTAGACTATGCTATGAGAGCTCTAAGAGCGCGAATCCCTTATATTACGACACGATCGGTCGCATGCGTTCTCTGTAACCTCGGCCCATCCAACGGCATCAATACCATTTGAGCTAGAGGGCCCCATAGATCGCGGGGCCCTGGGTGAGCCAGAGTGCCCAATCGGATAGAAGGCCTTGGTTGGTTATCCTAATTGAAATTTGATCACGTTCAAACATGAACATTCGTTGAACACATTTAACAAACGCGATAGTATTTATCTATTAAACGCCAAAAAATGGACTCCCATAAGATTATGATAAGTTAATTGTTTCTTATTTAGATGATTTCTATTACTTTATAAGCAAGTAACTACTGTAGGTTTGTGTCTATATTTGAAGGAACACATGACACAAGGCTGCTCAAAAGTTGATAACATTTAATTATTCACATGTCAATTTGTAGCGTCCTCAATTATTTTAGTAGGACAGGCCGATAGCTATGTTCTTTTTCTAGACAAATAAAATATTAACACTCTTCGTAACGTATACTACAACTAGCTTCCGCCCCGCGGCTTTGGTGATCTTACGGCCCCCGGTGAAGAATAGAATATAAAAAGAAAAGAAGATGTTTAACTTGCTTACTATTGCAAAAAATCTACGAAATTTGTTTCTTATGTAGCTTCCGGCCCGCAGTTTCAACTGCGTTCCTGTAGTGAAACTATACCAAATTTCATCAAGATAGATCAGAGTTACCTTGTATTAATAATAATTTATATAATAATAATCATATATATGACCATTATATAAACGTTTTGAGCAATTACGAAAAAAATGGCACGTTGAGGTTTTTATACCGACTTTAGTCATGGCTTTAGTTTATCTAATATTGAATTTGCGTCAAGCTATACAGTATGAACATTTGCGTGTAGGTAGGTGTAGGTACGTGAGAATTTCTGCGCATACACCTTGGTAAATGTTTATTTATGTTATTATCGTGCTGTTAAACATTTTTGAATGCTTACTGCTGCACTTTAATTTATTATTTAATTCTGAATCAAATATTTGAACAATAACATACTCATGCAAAAAATGCATGCAGTTCGAGATATTCTTTAGGATCTAACAAAGTTCAAAGGCGTAAAGGCAACAAGGAAACTGCTCGCATGTTTTTTATGAATCTTTGAGGACATTCTTAATACACGGTCTTCTGATCCCAAACTAAGCAGAACTTGTAGTACGGGAACCAGATAACTGATATACCTACTTCATATTTTTCTTTATTTTTTGCCACTGTCTTTGCAACATCAACGCATTGGCGACAGTGGCGTAGCTACCGGAGGGCTAGACGGGGCAGTGCCCCGAGGCCAAGCTTCGGCTGGGGGACAAACGATTTTAAATAGTTTAGTTGGGGCCCTACTTAATTTTTTGCCCCTCGGCCTTTGGTAACTTAGCTACGCCACTGATTGGCAACCATGAGTCGTGAAGTTGTTAAGTCTCATCTGCCTGTAATTTCTCCGTCCCTTTACCTTTCTAACCGAAACACAGTAATACAAGAGCACTACTGCTTCATGGTAGGAATGGGTAAGGTTTCTACTTCTTCGTCTTAGTTGATCGTTAAAGTACTTGGAACTACTGGAAGGTAATACGCATATGATTAAGTACGTGTCGTAGCAAACACCTTAACAGTCACATCTGGGTCAACTGTTTACTCAAACGATGTTCGTTGACTCATCCACTCGTTCCGACGACCATAAAGGCTTTTTATTACGAAATCAACTCATATTTTCCTATAATTGACGTCAATTAAATACCAATAAATTCTAAAATAGGATAAACTTTGTTTTGAAGCTTTGACTCTGTAATTCTAATATTCTTTGACTCTGTAATCTGGTTTTTGTGTGGTCTATGTATCTTTATAATTGTTCAGTATTTTTTTGTATTGATTCAAGACGTTCATATTGTTGTCTATGGAATAATTGCTATGTGCACGTAGTTTAGGCATCAATGGTCAAAATGTGATATTATTTTCATGTATACTGAATAAGAGCAAAACTTGTATAATTTACCACTTTTTTGAGACCAATAAACGATTTTATTATTCCATTAATATTTCTATATTTATTCTCGTTTATACATTATTATATATGTATAATTATAAAGAATTTATGCATTTAAAAATATATTTTATTTATTTATTATTATCCTTACCTTTTATTATTTCTTTTTATAATTTATTTTATGTATGTATTCTGCAAAATCATACAAAAAAATTAGTCAACACGTTAAAGAAAAAAAATGGGATATAAGTATCGAAGATCGGGTTACGGGATCACAAAGGAATAGTCACTTTCAGCTATTTTGTAACTAATTACTAATAAAACCTACAATTAGACCACAAATAAACTATTTACGTTAGTTGAGGTCTTTATACTAAGAATAAGTGAGACGTAATAACAATAATAGGAATTCTTTAAACAATGTTATCAAATAATGACGAATTTGTCACAAGGTGGTCTTGTGGTAATTTATGTTAAACTTAACTGAGTACTATGTGACCATATTTGGGGAAATAGCTTTTTCAATGTCAATGTTAGTTTTCGTAAAGAAATCTTAAGGTGCCATACCTTAGTAATTGTCTAACAGATTTTCAGATATTGGATAATCTTCAAGTATTCTTTTACTGTTTTTGAACTCGACGGTGGTGAAAATCCTTCATTTTATTAATTTGCGTGAAAATGAGGTATAATGATGTACTCGTAAAATGAGTAATATTAATAATATATTGATTTTTTGTTTAGTTTATTTTTTACTCAAAATGACCAGTAACTCTACCGATCCTCGAAATATCCAATAAAATGATGTAGTTGGTATATTGGTTGATTTGGGATTTGATACCCATCTAAAATAAACCTGTATCTATTGCATGTTTGTATATCCGGATGTTTATATCTATAAAAGTAGCCAAATGAAGTGTATCAGTTATCTGGTTTCCTTAAAACACTGACTAGAAGGCCGTCTGTAAAAAGATGTCTCAGGATAGATCGATCCTTGTCAGTAAGAGTTATTCTAGTAGGTAAAGCTGGTGAGCTAAAGACACATTGGCCGTGAAACGTTTACTGTTCAAGCGTTAAAAGACAAATAGGTAATGAATCATATCTAGTCTGCTGGTGTTTAGACAATAATTATTCAGTGTTTCAGCTCTGCTGTTACAATGAAAAAGCAGGTCCCTTTTATGATTAATGTTGATCACCTTTAGTTATATCATCTTACTAGCCATGGTAAGAATATGATGGTATCAAACAACCCGTTAAAATTATGATTCCAGACCTCGTTCGAGATTCTAGATTTTCAAAATTCTTAATGAATTATCTAGTTGCTGCAGAGTTACTTCGTGCTCAATTTCATCACCAAAGATCAGCAGATCCTTTTATAATCGAAAATTTCAAAGGCTTTTCCCCATGAGCTGTATTCTCGGAGCGGGGTGAGACGACGGCCTCATCTCCTTTCGCGGCGGTAAGGCGATACCGAGCGAACTGCCGCGCCGCACGCCAGTCGCACCACAGCACGCGTCGACTCGACATGTAAGTACGAACCGACTTCATATTCTGTCAGTGCCCCATTAGTGTACCAGTGAAAAAAATCAGTGCTATTTTTTAAATTTCAATCTCAAGGTATCGATCTTGAGTCCATTCAGCCTAATTAATATTTCGCTTCGGGTAAGTAGGGTGCGGTTAACAGTGCAGTGTTTACTATTTGATATTTTGATTTATAGTGGTATTTAAATTTATTTAACGGCTTTTCAGAATAGTAAGTTCACGAATTTAATTTTATTTTCCATTCGCAAGTCCTAAAATCTTTTAATATTTAACTATTTCATTATAATCCGAAATATCAAAAAAATATTACATTTATTATATTATGAAGTGTAACAAGTGTTTTAACCTTTTTGCTGTAGGTAGCTTTTAATAGTTTTTATTGGCTTGCGATACGTTTCATTCAGCTAACATGCCAGTAATTTTGTAATCGCGTTCCATTTCTATTTTTGAATATCGCGGTGCTCGGTTTCAAATTCAGTCGACCAATAGAAGCATTATAGAAGCAAAAGTTTCCCGCGCTGTTGGAAGGTTGCCAGCATTTGACCAATAGCATGGAAGCGCGGGAAGCGGGGGCGGCTACACGCATGCGTGTGGACTGTCAAACTATTTTATATTTCAGCATCTTTAAATTTAGAAGAGTCTAGGTCATACCAGCTAGTGTTCCACATACATACCAGATGCTTACTTTTTATTTTCTACTGATGTACACATATTCAAAAATGTACATAAAGTATAGCTAATACGATGGCTAATACGTAATATGATGTATTTCAGCTGTTACAAAAATAGGTGTGTTTAAACAAGTTTTACAATAAACTGTGAACACTTGAATTATCAGATAATTACTATCCACCTTGTACCGGAGCAATTGTTAGGAACACCAAGGTAGTGACGAATTTAAATTATGCCAGTGAAAACTTTATCGTAAAATTTTTCTACTTGGCCTATTTCTGAGGTCTATTTTGTTAAATACCTAGTCAAATTTTATAGTCGGTATTTTTAGTCATCCAGTTAAAAGCTTTAGGAAGTCTGGCAGAACTCGTTTCCTTTGGCAGAGCATTACAGCGTAGCGAAAGTGTTCAGTATATCTACTGGATCTCTTACTATAATTGACACCTCAAATCGCCACGGTGGATAGGATTTTGGACAAATGCCAAGAATTATTCCGCGTCTGACGTCACTCACGAACAAACAAATAACAGCTTGTAGTTACTTTTATATACTTACATTAATTTTGTAGGGAAAATAAAAAAAAAATTATGAACTTCAAAGTGAAAACTAAAACATGAAAGATTTTGCTTTACCAGAGAATTTATCATATTCGAGAAGGAATTACCTATGAATAAGTAGGTATATATTATCAAACGCTTTTCTTTGTGCGAGGTCGTCTGAGCGCGAGCGCGATCTTCGGAATGCAAATAGTTTAGTTATAAAGATAAAATATGATGTTATAGGAAGTAGAGATCCAGCGCGCGGTGTAAGTCACAACAAAGTGCAGCTACGTAAGGAATGTCATTTGTTTAGATAGCACTTACAAAGCAATGCACTCGTGATGACGATGACAAACTGAAAAGTATTCATAGTGCCGGTATTACAGTACATTTTACATTGGCACCGTTATTGCAAATTTAAATGTTGTATTGTAGTTTCCCTCCTTTATTAAAATTTGAATTATTTTAGCATGGATTTTCACATTTTTGTATGTCCTTCCGATTAACTGTTCGAGACTTTTTGATTAGAAAGATAGGATTATACTTTTTCTATATATCAAAAAAAAAACCCGAACAAACAAATGTAATTTGTCTTAGTCGGCGGAATTGTATTGCAAAAAAATAATATCTACCGCCAAAAGAACAAAACTTTAAGAATTTTACGAATCTCGTACCGATGACCGCGATTCGGCGCTGGGTCCCTTTGAATTTATCGTGAAATATGACTCATGCGATGGAATGCTTTTCTTTTGAATCACGCGCAAGTCACCAAGTCCTGCAGATTCTTTAGGTACCTATGTCGCAACGGAACAAGGATGTGAGATATAAAAAGTATTTTCATCTCTATATTGATTCAATTAAAGCATACCTAATTACGTAACATACGTTTCTATGGATTTCTATTTTATTAATTGGCTAAATATATTGCATTTATTTAGACTAAACATCTAGATACCTACTCAGGTACAGTCGATTACGGTCAGTAAACCGCAGAAAGGATTGGTTAACAGAATTTTAATAGTAACTTTTTAAGTCATTTCCATGTAAGAAGAACAATGACCTTGTACGTAATGAACATTGAACCACATAGACAATGGTATCGGTACTTTTTTTTAATCGGTCGTTCATGGAATAGGCCGTAAATGCTGTTCGAATTTTAAACACTGGTACGAAAAAGGGGTTACCGTTCGTATCTTGTGCCAGTATTTTGATGACTAAATCGACTAAGATTTAGGTAAAAAATTTCATCGCTAAATCCCTGCTTTATAATCTGCGTGAAGCATACCAATCTGTAACTGGTTAAAGAATAGTTTCTGACATTAACAGAGGTTCTTAACCTTTGTTCGGTGCTGTAATAATGACCACAAAAACATAATCACTCGTTAACTGCAGGCCTACTATGAACTCTTATTGCGATTCATTTGACGACCTAAAATAAACTGCCCCGCTATTTCATACCACGACGTCATTAACGCGATTCAGTTTAGGTTGACGCCAAATCAAGTCTGCAATTGGATGGCAAACTGTTTTCATTCGTTCATTTTTCGTACCATGAGGTGACATATCAACCTAAATTGGATAGTTTAAGTGTCAAATTAAGCGATCCAATAAAAGTTGCTTCTTTCTTGGCGTGAAGTGAATCGTTTTGTTAACAACTTTTAAAAAATAGTGAAAATATACGTAATTCAAGGTATTTCAGTTGAATATTTTGTGTTTCTTATGTGTTAATGTAAACAAGTGATTTGTAGAGCATTTTTTATTGTAGATGTCTGACGAATTAGTCCTTTTTGAATTCATGGAAAATGATAATGAAATAAACACAACACGGCGACAAAAAAGACGTCTAACACGGTAACAATCGGACCCCTTTTATTTGGAAGATGCCGAATTCATTAAGAGATATCGGTTGTCTAAACAATTGGTATAAGAACTGTGTGATGAACTTAAAGCCCGTTGCTATGGCTTTATTTCGGTTCAGAAATTCCCAAAGCTGCTCAAGTTGACCGAACGTTACTCTTCGACGCGATTTATCACTGTAAAAAAAACTACTAAAATACATTGGTACTTAAGTTAGTATAACATTATTACATCAACTAAACAAGGATACATGCTTTAAGTCAGTGAAACGTTAAAACACTTATAAATAAAATAAATATGTACTAATAATTTAAACACGTAATTTTCTTTCAATAATAGTTAGAGCTACCTACTTTCAAAACTCTAAAAATCTCAACAATAACAACCGCCTTCTGTCAAATCCAACATGAGTGGAGGTGCGCTCTAAACTCGTCATAATCAATTTATTTTTACGACAACACTAAACAAACCTTTAATTTGTAATGTAAAAAATTATATAAATTACTATTATTTATTAGTACTAAGTAGTAATTTAGTTCTAAAAAAGCCTTAGTGGTATTTAATTTGATGCTCAATAGCACAATTTTAAAATATATTTGTTGTTATTTTTACACATAGAAACCGCTAAATCATATCAACTAGGTTTCGAAACGCAAGACATATGGTTCGAGTAAAAGAGACAGACTTATGCAACGACGGTATAGCGTTATCTCTTTCTCACCGCGGACCAGAGACAAATTTCGTTCGTTCATTCCTCCGTGAGCGATTCAAACGCCAGTCAGCAAAAGGCACTTCATGGTACGAATCTTAGCGATTCAGTTTAGGCACCTAAACTGAATTGCATCAGAATTGAATGGATAAGTAAAAGTTGATGGTAGGCCTGCTGGTCCCAATAATGTATAGATTGAAGGAATTTATAGCAGTTTTTTTTATTTACGCGTCCAATGTAAATTACTAACATAAACATATTGATCATATTTTCTGACACAGCTAACGTTTTTTAGTGAATTAGCTATGGATAACTTTATTTCGACCAATGTTTCTAGTAATTTTGATAGATGTGTAGGTAAGTATTTAAACAATAGAAAACATGTAAAATAAGTATTCTACTGTAAATACATTTTCATTTCAATACGTAATAACATGAATCGTCATATTCGTCATGGTAAATTCGAAACTAAACCCTTCCAGTGCCCATAGGATCAATGCACCCTTCGTTCCATAAATAGCACTGCGCTGGAGTTTACAAACTTATTTCACGTAGTTACCAGTCACATAAATTCTTGTTTTAATTTCTATGGCCACATTCATAAAGTTTGTATGTAATTAATGTTACAAAATTATTCTCTAATTCAAAATAAGAATGTGAAATTAAATTCACAGATTAATAAAAAATACCGATCTCCTCATAAACACCACTATATTTCAAAACATCAGCTGATTATCATTTGTTTGGTGGTATTTGAAATTTTCTGTCAGACATATTGACAAACACTGCACTGGCTTGCAATATGTGTAAACTGCAATCGATACCCGAAGTTTTAGTTATGTTTAGAATAGCGCATCTACTTCCAATACCCATCGTAATGGGAGTCAGTAAGCTGAAGCGGCATAGGCTCCGTCACTAGACGAGCCGATAACCGCTGAAGTACGCATTCTATCAAAAGCTCACGAGCAGGAAATTTATTTCAGAATCCGCTGGTTTACGTCACTGTTGATCCCTATTAGACAATGGAAAACACTACCTTTCGATCAAACATTATGGTCTCTTTTTTGTTGCAGTTTATTCATCTAGGGGAGCAACAAAAACAAAAACAGCCAAAATGGACGCGATCAAGAAGAAGATGCAGGCGATGAAGCTGGAGAAGGACAACGCGCTGGACCGCGCCGCCATGTGCGAGCAGCAGGCCAAGGACGCCAACCTTCGTGCTGAGAAGGTAACTGTTCAATGATCCATCTCTGGGAACCACCTGTATTTGTATGAACTTATGGAATATTTGGTTATTTCTCAACAAAGTTTATTTAAAAACTTTTTTGGTGGTTTTGCCGTAAAAACGGACCAAAACCGACAGACAAGTATTTGAGATACTCTGCTAGAAAATCAGACGGACCATAATAATACGTAAACACTCAGATTAAAACTTTTACTCCGAAATATGTGACCATAAAATAATTTTTTGTTAAACTATAAAAATCTGGTGTTGTTGACATTAGAATTTATCTTAGAAGATTTTAGATTCACACTCAATTGAACCAGTTACAAATCCTAATTCTATAATTTATCACAGCCTCCGTTACTTTTCGATATATTTATCCATAGTAATTTATTGATCTTAAATATTTATAATGCTTATCTATTTTGACCATATAAAACATATTGGCTGGAAATAAACTTGGCTATTCAGAAAAAGAATGTGCGTAATGTTTTTTTCTTTTTAACGTCTGAAGGAACACAGCCTTGTCCACAATCAGCGGCATGTCAAGGCTAAGGACGCCAACCTTAGCGTGTTACGTAGGTACCTACATACATAAGTACTAAGGTACTATAGTATGAACCAGCTATACGGGAAAGTGGGATATGCCCAGTTCTATTAGAAAGCGAGTTGTATTTGTCTAATGTAAGGGCAATTTTATGTCTCTGTACTTACAGAAATCGTTTATAATGCGGCAAAATTCTTAGAATTTAAAAAAAGTTTAAAGACAATGAAGTCCCTTAAAAAAAAATAAACCACAGATAAATATGTTCTAAATTAATGTCTTTGTATTGTAGGCCGAAGAGGAGGCAAGACAGCTCCAGAAAAAGATCCAGACCATCGAAAACGACCTCGACCAAACACAAGAAGGCCTCATGCAGGTTAACGCCAAGCTTGAGGAGAAGGAGAAGGCTCTTCAGAACGTGAGTAGTTCATTCATTTTTTAGATCGCAAGACTTTTGGTGCTTTGGTTGGTGGCGGTCTTTTGGGCTTACAATTTTACATACATATACTATTTATACATTTTAACTAAGGCTGTTCAGTTTATTTGGTGATGAAATTTATGGTCGAGATTGTCATGATTATAATTTATAGTGAAACTGTTCTCAGGTAGAACGCCGAGGTTAAGTTAGTATCATAAAATAGTTTTAAGTTGGGTAAATGGTTAACTTTAATGTTTATTCACAGTTAAAAGTGTAGAAAGTTTTCATTTAACTTATATTCTATCACAATAAGCTTAATTAAAAACCCGTAACGTAACAGAAAAGGTCGAAGTTCGTGCATAAAGTGATTTGTCACTGTCAATGTCTAAAAGTTCTTCAATTGGTAAAAAGTCCACTAAAACTGTACATCCAAATATTGTTACTCATAAAATAAAATTTGCAAGTCATGATTTTTTTTGTACTTATGTGTTATTACTACTTTTATTTTATAGGTGTACAGAAAGAGACAACAGATTGCGTATTACTTATAAATCTAGATAATTAACATTATATAAACCTGTAGTCCAATTATAACTGTACACAGCATTTAAAAAGCATAAAAAGAAACTATTATAAAAATAGAAAAAAAAAAACACAAACTAATAATTAGGATTAGTACATTAAATTAAATCTAATAATCTATTCTCCACGCAAATAATTCGTAAAAATATTAAGATTAACTTGTAATACGAATAATTAAAAATGATCGGTAGGTTAGGTACATATATGCAATAGGGTGATCATTACGTTTGTTTTTGTTAGGGTTATAATATATTATTTGTAAAAGTGTAACAAAACTATGATGACCCCAAACCAAAGTAAATTTAAAAATATGAAATATTTTTTGTTATAACATGCGTGGTATAATTTAACTTTTATTTCATAAGCGCATGTGACTTTTTATTTACAAAGCTGTTGCAGCTGGTCTATTATTACATCTATGCAGTGTTTTCTACTATATTGGTAGTTATTTATTTACTTGACCCACGTAAAATATAGATTACTTTTATGATGAGTTTTACAGTAAATTGCCAACCGTAAAACCCTGCTAAATGATTGAAAAATGAAATGATGAAAAAATCGAAATAAATTTAAATGTATCGAGAGATGACACAAGGTGAACGCTGTTGATTATACAATAATTAAATGGCTGTGGTGCCATATTACACATTTTAAAATATATTGATTAAAATGTGTGTCACAAAAGAAACATTTCGACGATATCCGAGCCAGAAACCTTGGCCTATTGGCAACCAGACGGGGTTGATAAGTGTCGACTACCTCAACTGTCGAAACATGAAATAAAACAGAACATCGATTAATTAATTCTTTATTATGTACTAATTAATTAATTAATTAATAAGGCAACCTTCAATATTTATTTATGAGCCTCAAAGAACAGCATTCTGTAATTTTAAGTAAACAAAAATTGTCTTTAAAAAAATAAGGCTGTATGTGATTATCCTTACGTCTACAAATTTGAAGAAAGTGAGCAACTCTACTTGTCAAACACTTCAAAATGTTGAGATGAGAATAGTAATAAAAGTTTAACTCGCAATAATGTAACACATGAGTAATTAGTGCATGTAACTGGTGTATTAGATTGGAATCCCGCGCTGTAGGGGGCTGCGTTCCGCGCATCGCGTTTATTTTCGGCGCTCGCCACCTAATATGGGCCCGATGCTCGGTGTTCCGGTAAAAATAGACCGGGCTCTCGCTTGCCTCACCAACGTACAAGCGTTCAACAATCTTCGGAATTTTCCATGAATAATCGAATTCAGAAAATAATTTTATTACCTACTTATTTGATGTGATGTTTTGCATCATCGATTCCCAATTCAGTTTCGGTAAATAATTCATATTTTGGTTTATAACATAGCCATATTATAGTACTTATCTCTTTATTGAAATATCGTTTTGAATTTGAATAAATGAGGAACATTGTTCAAAAAGCCCGCCTTTAGGTACTGTAAACAAATGACGTGTAGATACGTCGGTAAAGTAGCTGAATGAAAACAAAGATGGCTGCTGTTTAGGTGCGACAGCAGCGCCGCGGTGGTTAACAAAGTCGAGTCAGTTAACATGGCGGCCGCCACTGCGCGGCCGGACGGAGCGCGCGGAGTGTAGTAATGTCCGCGTCCGCGCCCCACGCCCACGGGCGCACCCCCGTGCGGCGCAGGGGGCATCAACACCATCCGCGCCTGCGGGGCGACCGCGCACCCGCCCCCAGCGCAACAAACAACACAAGTCCCTCCAAAGTGACCTTAGACAACCAAACAGACGATGTTGTGCCTTGTGTCAATAGTGTTAGTGAATCTCAACAAGTGACAAGGACGAATAGTGACGATGCACTTTCGAATCGAAACATAATCGAGGACTTTGCGAATATTGATGATGATGATATTGAATTCGAAACTAGAATAAAAGATGTTGAGTTGCTCGATACCTCAGACGATGAGTTTTCATTTAGAGAAGAGCGTTCGGCTGGTGACGGCGCCGAGTTTACGACTGTCACATCGGATATATCAGATGATGACCCTGAAACTGCCGAGCTTGCGAAACTCAGGTGTACCAGCGAATGTACGGAAGTCCTAGCAGAGAGGGAGAACAGAAGGCGAAGAAGATGCGCCGACTATCCGGGCCTCGCATTTGGCAGTTCTATTTTCTCTTCGGATACCATGATGAAATTCTCAATCATCAAGAACGAGCTGCAGAATATCAAGAACACTGCACTGAAAAGGGTAATGTCCTACGTTATTTAAGCTACCGTTCGGCTGTGTGTGTGAGTCAGGCGTGGGCCAAATGCGCACAGAACTATTTTTAATCGCGTTCCGTCGGGAAAGTGTTGATGCTGCTCTGCGGAGCGAGGCAGAAGGCGGCCACATCTCGCGCGTGGCGATCAGCTGAGCCACTGACATTCCATTTGACATGTTTACTCGTACAATCGTCGTCGCCGCCGCTAGATGTCACTGCCATCGCCTAGTCCACGTGGATCTTGATATAAAGGGCCCTTTTATAATAATACATATAGTTATTGGTGCTGACAAAAAAAAAACAGACTCCCAATTAAAATAATAATTCAAGAACTTTTATGAAAAATACTATCTAAAAAATATGGTTTACATTGTCTTGACACACAGTTTTATCTTAATATCCATTATCTCGAGTCTAACAAACACCCATCTTAACTAGACTACTGATAAAACAAGTACGTATCCAATTTTCCAAGTTATCTTGATTATAATTTGTTACATAAGGCGGCAAATATGTAACTGCATTCTAGTTAGATGTCAAAGGGACCTTTGCTTGCATTGCGTGTCAGCCACAATACAATGTTTAATCGATTTTGGCATTAATATGCTTAGTTTATAAAAAGAAACACAATCTTGTAACTTACCGTATTGCTTTCTGCAGCTCTACATACCGACATGTGTTCAATTCAATCCAACTTTCTAAATTATTCATGAACGAAACATCAGTGCTCTGCAATAATTGTGTCTGCACGAATTGAGATATCAATAGGTAATGGACCTGAATGATCATTCTAATAATAATCCTTTGATTAGACTTGCAAAAATAATGTTTCATATTATTCAAATAAACCTTCCAAACAAAGCTTGAAAATTCATAATTAACAGCGCTTTCTCAAGTACGTAATAGAACAAAAACACGGAACATTTGTAATATGGTGATAACGATTGGACCTATAACAGGTTCCTACCTACTATATGACTATTCCTACATCTCGCACTGAATGGGTGGTTTGAATTACAAGTGTGCGCATTGTAGGGTGATCATGATATCTCAATAGCTCACGGCGATCATCCATGCGTTTATTTCTATTATTATCCTCACAGAGCAAGTTGTTAAGAATGTGGAATTTATTTAAAATTGTTACAGCTACTGTATCGTAAAATTATTTTATACAGTTTTACTGATGTTCTCATGAATAATCATGACTCGCAGCACATACAGATGTTGATTTTTATAATTATTTATTACAATCTTATGTATGTCAGTTGTCGAGGGCTAGTACCTATTCATATCTAACGAATTAAGTATACAATAGAACATCAACGAATTCTAAATGCGTCGACTATTCAAGGATTCCTTATTCCAATTTGCTTTATCGAGCTGTTTAAATACCTATTATTTAAATGCGTATCGTGTTTCACCGGGTAATTCTTATGATAATTCTTCGAGGTGCGAGAAATAAGCAAATTGTACACAAATACCTTGACTTCATTAGGTACTTTTTGGGTGTTAATTTCTCTCTTCTCGTTCGAGTAAGCGATTCATTGCAGTTTGATTAACATAACGGCACTAAGATGAGAAGATCTTCCTATCAAAAGTCAGCTAACAACAATAATTGTCCAATGATTCAGTTAATGTTTCGCTTGACGAGATTCGGTTCGGATATATGAGAAAGAAATTGTATTTTTTACCAAGATTCCTACGGCCGTTTTACAGGTGTCTGTTATCATTTGTTTGATTCTTTTGTTGATATTTCCTTAAAACTCTTCTATGACTTCGTTCCATTGAGTTGCATTTGCGTAACAACAAAATTATATCGTATCGGTTTGTAGAGTATCATCATCGTTTCGATCATAGTTTTGGCAGCCAGTTATAAATCAGGTAAAAGTTGTAAAACATGCCACTGTCAGAATTAAAATCGTTCTTTAATCGTCTACATGCCTATTTCCGTTCCGCCGTTTCAGTTTCGTTTTCCGCTTCAAATGTTCATGCAATGTTTACATTACAACATGTTTTAGAATCTAGTATTAAATAGAACCAAATAATAGTGAAGTGCAATTTGTAATTACAAATAAATTCATAATAGGTATTAAAAGGATGACCGTGATAGAAAACCGCAAACATTTGTAAAACTTCAAGAACTTAATTAAATTATTCCGTCCGTGTCATTCGTCATCCATTATGCATAGTTAGTAAGCAAGTTCATATTTCGCACCATATATAAACCGAGACTGTTGTTACCTAATGTAATTATAACGCATTGATCTGTTTGGACATGACCATTTCAGGACATACGTACAGATAGCCTTCAGATTTTTCAATCAGCTAACATTATCAGTGGCCATATGGTCAGTCACACCAGATGATGGACAGCTGACCAACTTTCTATAATATTATTGTTTGGAAATTTATCGGTAATTTTTACGTGCATGTATTCCGACAAAATATAATTAAAGAAATAACAGGGACATTAATTACGAGTAATTATAAGCATTAATTAAAGTGACTGTTGTAAATGATAAATTAATTGAGTTGAGTTTAATTATATTTCATTACTTGGGCATATCGATGCAAAATGAAATGAAACTAGATAAAAATATTATAGAAAAGAGCTAATACCAATTTTTACAACAAAATCTACAAAAGTACCTATCTAATGAGTGCTATGCTAAATTTGATAGTTAGCGCAAGGTCAATAAAATTTATGATTATATTCAGTCTGCTATAGGCGAATGCAAAATGAGTCAGGAATGCAAAGGTGACTATTCAGATAATGTCTCAGTCGGTGTTCAACATGTTAAAACTTTAGTTCTTGAATACTTTGAATGGAGCCTAAAATTAATGATAAGCTATAGATGCAACTTCAAATAAGTACAAAGCATTAACAAGAATGTTTTCATAAATTACAACTTTCTCCAAAATGTTGAGTCTAATTAACAAATTTTTAAACAGTTGAAGGTAACAAAAAGGTTTTATTATTTCAAATCGTAAAAGTTATGTTATTTTCCGAATTTCTCTTTACGTTCGCCTCGTCCCGTGGTCAAACTGTTTGTCTGTTTTACCGACATAGTTTCTTGCTGCAACTGTGTGGTTACCTAACGGAATTTAAAACAGACATCGCACAACAGGCACATACTTTCCAAATGACGTCATATGAATTTCGGCAGTTCTTGTGTAAATTGCACGTGGCTCATCGTCTCATTCACTGTGATATCACTCGTGAAGTTCTTTAGTTAATTCCATACATTAGAACTAGATGGCGCTACTTGTATTTCGAAGAATCTCTGCAAGTACATGGACAGGTTTGTAAAAATTGGGACTCGTTAGGCGAGAATATGAAATTTCGATGAAATTGCAATATGCAACTTGATGTAAAAAATCAATATAATTGGTTTTGGCATACTTTCCCAACTTTACTGTATAACATTTTATATTGCCCTTAAAGGTAATTTCCCATGATTCCGTTACAATAACCAGTAATTACCCTCCATTGGATTTAAACTCCACATCCGTAGTCGCATTGTATATGCTCGTTGAACCGTTACACCCATCCCATATTTTGGGAATTCTTTCAAAACCCCGCTTTTGACCCCACAGGATGTAGTTTCCACTGAACATAGACAGGTGGAGCTACTTGTCGTTCAGTAAACCGACCGACGGACGAGTGCTGTTGGTCGATTGTGCTTATCGCGTTCGTGCGTGTGACGTTTATGTGTCGTGTCTCGCTGTCAAAGTCATTATAAGAATGTCTTATTGTGAGAAATATTAGCTATTTTTCAATTAGTAAATTGCTATCATTACCACTGATTATTCGTCACCATATTTTGTGCAACAAATACTCAAGTACTCAAGTGCAGTATCAAAAAAGTTTAAGCGACTAGGTTTGGTGGCGGCCATTTTATTCGCCGGCTGTACTCATTCGTGCCGTGCCCATCTCCACGATACGGAGCAATAACGAGCGGGGCCAGTCAGTTGGCATTTTCGCGAGTAGAGCGAAGGTGTCTCTAGTTTTTAGCCTTTAAGCGTTCAATTTAAACATAAAAGTGCATCAAAATGACGACAAATATGCAGCAAGGAACTATCCTCGACGTTTTGAAGAAGAAAATGCGCCAGACGAAAGAGGAAATGGAGAAATATAAGGACGAATGTGAGGAGTATCACAAACGATTACAAGTGGAAATAATGCGGAGAGAAGAAGTAAGAAAACGTGTTTTATATTCGTGTTTGTGCAATGTGAAATTAAGGTCTCAATGTGTGCTAAAGTTTAATCCATATCGGTTCAAAATATAAGAGTTATCACAAGTCTCGTACTATCTACCTATATAGTGAGTAATGTCCGGCCATACTTAGGTGTGCAGGCAACGTACGCATATTCGCCTCTCTTTCGGATTCATCTCGGTTATATCTCATAGAAAGAGACGGCATAAAAAATATTCTTTTCATCGGGCACTAATTCTTACAATCCACTCTGTGGTGTCCCAAAAAGAATATGTTGCCGTTTAGACGTTTATTTTCAACATGCAGTAGGCTTTCGTATATTTGGGTCTTTACTTAATTTATCGGTACTCGGGCGTGCGCTGGTTTCTGTTACTTGTAACAGGTTTAGTTGCGTTGGAGGTCGTATACCGGTCTTCTGTGGCACATCTAGAGCAAGCCGGCTGGAGTCTTGAAGCTAACCACAGGATCCTATAGTACATTCCTGTTCTCTGTCCTCGAAGGACTACTGGCGCCATGAAGGCGTGTCCGAAGTGCTCGCCGTTATCGTCATATGACGTAATGCAGCAAGGCACCTATGTTCATACTATCATTAATCTACTAGCATTCACAGGTAAAATTGTCTGTGAATGAAACGTTTTTAGCGATTTTGGCCACTCGAACCCCTAGTCTGACGCACATAATTCGAAATTAAAGTGTTGGGTCATGTTTCAATTAATGGCTTGAGTAAATTCTTCGTTGAGTTTGTGATAACTTGGAAAACATCGTCTTATCGCCTTACGTATATCAAATGACGATAAGCAATCCTTTAAAACACTTATTCCATACGTTTAATATGATTGCAATGAGCTTAACATACACATGAGTGACTGAGGAGGCGATTGTAGGATGATTCAGTAACGAGACATCAGTGAAATTTACATCAAACGTTAACATAGTTTCTTTTTTGTGTTAAATTGTGGGCGTGAACTAACAACGGAGGCTAAACATGACTTCGCATAGCACTCATTGTTGAGGTCAACATCGAATTGAAGATAAAGTTAGACACACGAATACGACACATGAATTCTAATAGAATCGTGTAACTAGATAATAAAATAACAAAATCTTAAGCACATGTACCAGCTAGACTATTTAATTTGATGTAGTCATGCATGACTGATAATAAACCGGTATAGACCTATGAAATGATTAATTAAATGAAATAAAAACAATGTTTCTTTCACTAGTGTTGCTCTACTACAAAAGAATGTTATCAAAAGTCAACACAATTATTTGATGATAATATTCAACGGTGGAATGAGGGATCCAAAAAATAAGTAAACAGTAAAAAAAACAACGGGTATTAAAACATGGAAATACCAAATGCCTTTCTCGGTAGGAGTAAGGGATCACCATTTACGGCCCCTTTGCGTGACTGTGTTGTATTACAATTTATTGGGCTTGCAGGGGACTGCCATTGTATCGGTTCGTTTCTATAGAATGCTTCTGTCCTAACTAGCCGATCCCACAAATTTTAAACAATCGTTACGACCGCGCTAGGAAGTTAACGCCATGGAACGATCGAATGTTGCTATATACGTACATAATCAAAATACTAGACAAACGTTTTTGGTTTTATTTGGATTCTATCGTTAATCAAATATGCAGAAAGGTCATCGATCTTAAACTTAAGAAGCTTAACTTTACTCAGTATTTTTAAAATAGCCTTTTGAATCATGCTCAAAGAGTTCAAGGTGACGCGTAGCCACATCCACTCATATCTTGACACATGTCTATTTGTCTTGTGTACGATATAAAAAATATATTTTCGATCGACCGATCTGTTCGGCAGAAATGAGAGTTGGAGCAAGTTTTTGCGGCTAGTAAGCAGATTGTTACACGTACTGACTTAGTTAATTACTTTTATGATATCGTACGGGGAACAGATCGCGGTGATGCAAAAATGATAGTCAATTGAGAGTCCCGACATGTCTATTATTAGAGTCCACGCTCTGATGACGACACAGGATAAAAGGAGGAGAAACTGGGACTTGTTTGTGCGACAAGGCCGCGTGATGTCACCGACATGTGCACCTCGATGAATATAAATAATGTAATGCAAAATATTACTAACGTCTCTGCTCATTCTCAACACGTATAATGTTAAACGTTAAACAATGTCGATTGTATGTAGACAGTCATAAGATTGGAGGAAAACCAATGGCTTGTTGGTAGGTAACTGAATTATAAATATCATCGGTTAGGAAGAAATATATTACTAAGTACTATTTTTGGTTCAAATGCGATTATCCTTAGCAGTGTCTGTAGTTAACCAATTCTTTCCTGTCATTTGCAAAATGCAAAAATCATTATACTCGCATTATATTATTAATTTGCCTCATAATTAATGCTTTATTGATTCACGAAATAAACGATTTATTAACAATGGTCTAATGATGTTAACAATTAAAAAGAAGTGGTAAATTTTTGTAAATCACAGACTTTAAATCAGATGTAAAATGTTTGGGTTAACACAAAAATGCGTAATAGGATTAGATAGGATATCACTTATTAGTTTCTAACGGAAAGTCAGACAGACCACCAACCAACCCTTGATTCTTTTGGCCCTTTTTATCGATTACTTTTAATGACATTTCAAGTGAGTCCAGTTATCGATTATAAAGTAACAGTTACTTAACATTTAAACGTTTTTCAACAGGCCGAATCCGAAGTGGCTGCCCTCAACCGACGCATCCAACTGTTGGAAGAGGACCTGGAGAGGTCTGAGGAGCGTCTCGCCACCGCCACAGCTAAGCTTTCCGAAGCCAGCCAGGCCGCCGATGAGTCCGAACGGTGAGCCCCAACCAGTTATACAACTGTACCTCTTAGTTATGAACCCATATAAAATCTACCAGCCGCAAATTTTTCTAGTCAATCCATAATAAAAAAAAAGTTAGGTATTCGAAATTTAAAATCGTGGCGTAACGTACCTGTGGAGTCCAATATTGCTGATGATAAATATGGATTACCAATATACCTTTAATTCTAGTAAATTCTTGCATTTAATAAGAAAATTCAACCATTTGACCGTATGAGGATAAATCTAGGGTTTGTTTTGAAAGACTGGTGGATATTTGCGATCACAGTCTAAATGTCCAGAAATGGTTTAAAACACATAATGTTAGTAAAATATGATTTGAACTTGCGTAGTCGATATTATTGTTACATGCTTAGCTAAAACAATGGCAGCTGATATTAAATGGTACTTGGCATCATGCCAGCACAAGCTATTGTTACGCCACGATTGGATAGCATTGGGAACAACTTAGGATTGCAGGACTTATTCAAGACTTATTCAACTGCAGGATTTATTCAAGATATTTGACTCGTATTTAAAGATACGAAAATGTGAACCTTATTATTGAATGGCTAGTGTTCAATTTAAGTCCTGGATCTGAACTAGTATTTTATAGCAATCAAAACGTGATATTTTTAAAATGAACGAAATGATTAATAAATGCATAATTTGCAAGTTGCAAGTGCATAGAAAATCATTTTTACTATTGATATTATCAGTTGTATCTAAATTGCTGACAATATTATGTAAATATCACGTTGCAAAGATTTTTAGATAATGAAACCTCGAATTTGAAGCAACTATTAAGCTAGTTTATCGTTTTATAAATTTACCTACGTTATATGGTAGCAATTTTCTTAGCATACAACTACCCTTGTAGAAGAATAAAGAACTTTGACCCAGCAATGTATGGCTTCTTCAAATTCAACGTTCAAATTGGATTAACCATACTTATATTTATGTATATGGAAATATTTCGTTTAGTTTATAATGTGTAACAGTGTGCATGAGTGTTTTTTGATTTTATTTTGCCCATAACCACCATATTCTTGGACCTAGACTTTACAACGTTTTCAATATCTTTCTTCTGTATAAATGTTCTATCAACCTAGAAACTAGCCAACAGTCTAGACTAGATTTTAAAGTGTAGAAAGTACCAGAGGATCTTTCACTTTGTGTAAATAACGTCATGTGTGTAATGCGCGTTTTAAATAGTCTTGCATGCCATTAGCGTTTATGCAAAACTATACGATGCACATTGCAAGTGAAGAAAGTACCCACACTTAACTGCTTAAAGAATATCAAATTGAAAGATTCTCCTTTGGTTAAAAATTTCAATCATCCGAACAAAAATAAAAGCCACAACCTTCATCATAACAAAATGTTTTTATATATGTTATAACACGCATGTGTTTGGCCCCGCACTAACCAGAATACGCAAGGCGTTGGAGAATCGAACCAACATGGAGGACGATCGCGTCGCCATCCTGGAGGCCCAGCTCGCCCAGGCCAAGCTCATCGCCGAGGAGTCCGACAAGAAATACGAAGAGGTGAACGCTTGTTGATGACGTCAACATACTCTTGGCATGCTAGAAGGATGAGGCACACCACAGATGCCGCTCGCCCAAAACGCTAAATGAACCGGCAACTTTGATGTCCTTCTAACAAATTAACAGTCCCTTAGTTCTTACGACATAAGGCTCATAAAATCTCGTATGATATAAGAGCCGTGATTTTTTATCAGTTTATCTATCGACCTCGATAATTAATTATGTGCTAGGCCACGGTCTGCGAGCACGATACGAGCATAATTTACATTACAATGGAATTATGATCCTATCCTGACGATATTTCTTTAACTAAAGGACTGTTCCACCTACTAGCATGTTCATTGTGACAGTTAAATTCTTGAGTTTGACAAATCATGGGTGTCACGTTCAATACTTATGTAACAATCGCGTATGACATTTAAAAAAAGTCGAATATCCACTTTTCTCTCTGTTTTTACAACATTAAGTTCCGTATGTGGATTACATTATTTTATAAATGTCAAAATTTATTCACAACATTGCACAAATCATAACGTAACCGATTTAAAAATCTCGTTTCACCAAATAAGTTAAGAAAATTTTGAAGTGTTAATTTTGTGCATTGTTGATTAATTGACGTGCAATTTAAAAGCAAATTAGAAGGCCCCAAAAGTGTTCTAGCTTGCTTCTAAAACGGCACGTATTATACAATGTAATGTTTGAAACAAGCAATAATAACATTAACTAAAATAAGTTAACCGCACAATAACTTGACGTTATTACTGGTTACAAACATATGTATCTCTCCACAGCGTAATTCCAGTTCTACAGGTTGTTTGTCGCTTTTATGTGTTCCTTGCAACTTTAGAGTGTTCGTTTACTTGCATGTGTCTTCTAACTCTTGGGTTACCCTTGTTAAACTAGTCTTTAGTCATGTTGTGATGACACGTTTACTCAAGTTGTATGTTCCGGGGTACAGTGCCCGCAAGATACTCGAGAACAGGTCGTTGGCCGATGAGGAGCGTATGGACGCCCTGGAGAACCAGCTGAAGGAAGCCAGGTTCCTCGCCGAGGAAGCCGACAAGAAATACGATGAGGTCTTTATATGGGAGTTTCGATGTCGTTTGGTTTGCCTTGTCTTGCTTCATATAGTACAACACATGCCATATACTAGTCTCTCAGTATGACCTTTCTAAAAATATATCATTACCAAGTGTGTCACTAGCACTTGATAAGTGATTATAGATGGGTATTATTAGTTTTGCATGTGTGTGTTGTACTTGTATTCCGTTTTCAAAGTCTCGATTCTCAGAAATTTTGTTTTACTGCATTCTAAAAACAATATTATTTCCCGTACTGACATATATGTATTGACCTAATAATAAACTGTTCTTAAAATATCTTATGATTCAAACGAAGTACTCACTAACTATAAATTGTGGTTTTCCATATGAATTTTAAACTAACAACGTTTTCCCCCGCAACTACTTTATTAACTCGTGTGAGCTTTGTACAGTGTTCCATTCGATATACAAGTAAATATACAACATGCGATAATTCTTGAAATGCAGTAACTCGATATCGCATCAAGATTAGATACAGTTTTTTATTCACTATCGATGTTTCACATCGATCGGAGTATAAAAATCACGCTTATGCCAGATGGTTGAACTCCGCAATAATATGTCCTAATTCCCCTGACATATGACCCTGCGTGGTGAAGGCAGTCGTAAAAGTCAGCGTCCCAAGAAGGAGTCGTATCGTGCCTGATCTTGGTTTGTTTGCCTTATATGGAACGACAGGTCTCCTTCGTCGCATATGTCGTTACATAAGCATTACTGCCATATACGAAGGGTGTTGTTACTCAACATTTATGTGCGCTTTAAACAGAAAACGAAAATTACTCCTGCGAAGCTGTCTTGTTCAGTTTACCAGGTCCCTTAACGTGTTTGGTGTCTCCAGGTTGCTCGTAAGCTGGCCATGGTTGAGGCTGACTTGGAGCGCGCCGAGGAACGTGCCGAATCCGGCGAATCGTAGGTTTCCATTACATTTTGCCGAGGGATCGCTGCTCTTATCGATACTGACTAAACACTGAAATAAGACACGTAGTTCGATCTTTAATCAGCAATTCTTATTCGGAAGTGTCAATCGATAGTGATCGTTAGAGCGACCGTCCTTAGGCCTCGTTTTGCAAGTATCGCCACCGTTCTGCATGGTTGTTCATTTGCATTCTTAACATTGCTGCACAGTAACCCGATTTACCTACATTGGTATTTCTAACACTGGCTCTCACTGTTATTTTTTATTGCATGTCCGATTCTAGGTCGTGTACGAGGTGGAAGCAGTGCCGGAGGATATTTGTTTTTTATTTATTTATTTGCATCTGTCATTACATTAATAAAGTGTTGCCGCTTCAATTTTAATTTTGAATCGACAATGCTATTTAATTTTAAGGATACAACGGTCAGCGACGCTTATGAACAGTTCGATGAAATAAGCGTCGCTGGCCTGTTACTGTCAGACTAAACAAGGGTTGCCCCATCTCATGGATATTTCTTATGCAAATGTTAACTATCATGTCCATGTGTCGACTTAACTTCTGTCCTTAGTGTGTGTATTACTTGAACGTGGCTAGAGGCTAGGTCGTCAGGAAATATGTGTGGTATAGGGCAATTTTCGTTTTCAGATATGCACCGCATTACACCAGAATTACTGGCCGTATGCGTGCCGCACATATGCAAGCGCACACATCACTTAACGATTACGATAATGCACTAGATAGCACTTAGATAATTTTATTAATGTTTTCAAGAAGTAATATTTTAGAACTTAAATGTTTTGGGACAACCCTCGTTTATTTATATTTTAATTACTAGGAGTTCTGACGCCGCTCTCGACCTCCCTGCTTTGTGTGATCCTTTATGAGTTCTCATCGTTTGTGTTTCGCTAAACAACCTTAGCTTTGCTTTTGTTGGAATTTCTATTTTAGGTGGAAAACGGTCGGGGAAACCATTCACATTACATTTGTGCATAATGAACCGACTGCACCATCATGAGCGTCAGCTGACAGCTCGTTATTAAAACGTAGACTTGGTATTAACTCCATCCATAAGATTTATTTAATTTAACACTCCGCATATTACAATGAAAAATAACATGCGGCAGTGACGCTAGAATCTTTTCAGGCAATCGATTGAATTGCATTACCTTTCCTTACACTTTCCCTACACTACCTTTGCACAGTTGAGAGCTAACATAATTTGTGACCGTAACGAGGCGTTAAACACGCATAGTGTCGAAAGCACTGCACCAGCGAAGCAAGCAGTCGAGAGCGGCGCCCGGCTCCGTACCGTAGCTTTATTGTGTGTTGTGTGTGTGTGCGTGTGGGCGTGTACTAACGCTCGGCCGCGGTCGGCGCTATGCGGTAGGTGGCGCGCAAGCTCGTCATGATGGAGCAGGACCTCGAGCGGGCCGAGGAGCGCGCCGAGCAGAGCGACTGGTGAGTGCGCGTAACCTGAACGACACGAGACGAGACATACACGACACGACACTCATTACAAAAATTAATACTATAACTTGTTGCACTACCTTGACTCAACAAACAATTGAACAAACATGACCCGATTCATACTTTCTGTTCAAATTCTTTAAGCGAAAGTCTCGCTGTATGTCATGTACAACCGAGTCGAAACCGGCTGAATCTCAAAATAATTCAATGTCATGTAAGTCTCGTTCAGCCGACTGATACAATTCATTATTTTTCAACATGAAAAACGTTGAATTTATCAATAAAATCTATGTAGTCATTAAAGCATGAGATCATGCGATAGTCGATGCGTACGTCAGTGAGAATGAGAAAGTTTTTACTTGTTTTAATTAAATTGCAAATGAAACTGTTATCTTTACGCGTTTGAGTAATGTTCACTGATATATGCTGATAATTACGTACCCAACTTGCTACATGACTAAGATATTGTGGTCATTGCCAAAGATATAACAAGAGATAAGTAAAAGTGATTTTTTGTTGAACTACTTCGTCAGTAGCAAGTTTGCATGATTACGGTTGCCAGTTACTCATTTTTCAAAATGTTCGACTAACTGCCAACCTACAAAATTAAATTAACACTTAATGTTCAAAGGCACAAGCTTCATATTTATTTTTTGATTAACGCACAATAGTTATAAGTACTCCATTCCCCACTGATGACCGAGATGTCAAATATTTAGGTCGTAATATATTCAAGCCAACACTGATCGGTAAATTTATATTGATTGATAGCTTTGGAAATTAAAGTTTGTGAAATGAATAGTTGCCGATGGAGCCCAATTATCATAAATTACTTAATGGATCGATGCAATATAGTCCTTAATAAAACTATTTATTGATATTGTCAAATCATTTCATCTTATTTATCTTCAAGGAATACAGATAGTAAAGTTTTGGAATCAAATTTACTCAAATGAAATGATGCAATTAAAGGTGTATTCAGTGGAAATTGATTTTCCTTTTGTAATATTTTCCAGCAAAATCGTCGAGCTTGAAGAGGAACTCCGTGTCGTTGGTAACAACCTGAAATCCCTGGAAGTCTCTGAGGAGAAGGTATGTCCCAAACTTTTGAACATTATTCCAAAATTATAATAATACCTTAGCTAGTCCAACAAGAAGAAAATATAAACTTTTCAGCTACGAAGTTCCCAGAAACGATGAGTTGATACATAATTATCATGAAGGAATGTCCAATAAATGATGCACCAACCTATATATCTCTGAAATAAAACGTGAAGAAATTAAGTTTTACAATGTTAGTTCAATCCGTCTGAGGCTAGGAATAAATACGAGGAAAATTTCCAACAATCGCTAAATTTGTAAATGACGTGAATCACGGTAAACATTTACAGAACATTGAACTTGTTTGTATAATTTTAATGGTTAGTAAATGAGGAGTAACTAAGTGTGTGCCATTCCACGCAGGCCAACCAACGTGAGGAGGAGTACAAAAATCAGATCAAAACCCTCACCACCCGCCTAAAGGAGGTGTGAATGCGAACGAGACCGATTAACTTATCAGAGTGTTTTCGTTCGCTTGTCTAACTGCATTCTACCGCACACACTCTCTAAGTGTAGCGTCTATGCCCAATTTACCATTACAACTAACAAAAATATATGGTAAAGAAGGCAAAGAACGTGCGTTTCTAACTCGCCATGTATAGTTTTCTACATTGATACTCGCTCGCCTTTTTTATTTGGCTGTTTTGTCGTTTTCGTTCTATTAACAGATATGTCAGTGTAATATAGATTCTAACTTTTAGAATTAAGCATCTCAAAGCGTTTCTAAATGACATACCAAAACGCTGTGAGATGCTGCATGGAGTTTCCGTTTTTCGCTGTATTTTATGTTTACTTTACCGTTAACTACCAATAATCACAGGCGACGCAAAGAGAAGAGACATACGAGGGTCAAGTTAAACTGCTGGACGCACAACTCAAAGAGGTAAAACTGCAGCCGAAACGGAAGAAATACGTAGATAGAGCTGGTTACGGTTGTAGTTTCGAGATCATGTTCATTGCCATTCTATGTTTGGGGAGTGCGTCGTGTCCTAAGCTGTATAACAATCTAATTTCAACAGAGCAGCTCTTGTAAATATGAATAAGCAAGTTCCTATTTGAATTAGCATTTTTATGCGGCTAGGATGTGACTTTCGTAAAGGCTAAGTTCGTTGGTGTAGGTTCGTTTAGATCCGAGTGGCTGACGGCGGTTGGTGCTTCATCTATATGTATCTATTTACGATATCTATCTTCTCTCTTTACCTGTGTATTAATTATCTCTGTATCTACTTGTGTAATGTAAAGTGCGTCCGTGTTGTGATTGTACGCTCCGTTTCGATGGGTATTTAGTTGAGTACGACGAATATGTTTTTAATGTACTTCCTATTTATGAGGCTAAGCTTATCATCCATATAATATACTATTCAAGTGTTAATTTTTGTTGGCACTACATAACAGATAGTATTCTGTTGATCTACATTATTATAATTCTTTATCAATATAATCACTGTAGTGATTCTAGTCTCAGTGCAAATGCACATTGATCACTCAATATAACATATTAATTTCTATTTACGTCTCAATATTTATATTTTCAAAAATGTAGGTCCAATTTTTAAAAATGTCTGTAGAACATTGACCACCTTCATAGTCTTCTTCTCAAAAACCTCTGATGAATCTGGAAAATGTATCGATGAGTGAAGCGTACAGTCATAACATAGTCGCCGGCATGTCGGTGGCTTGCCGAATGTAATGAGTCCTGTGTGGCTAGGCAATGGCGTCCCGTGATCACGTCGAGGATAAGATCCACAACCTCTCGCAGAAACTGACGCAGGTAAGTTGTGCTCACGGCAGGTTCGTTCTGGTCACCGCTAATAAATGATACGTCGTCAATGTAAACTAGCATTACAAACTTGAAAATCTTGAAATTAAACTGATTTAGATTATTTAAGGAGACAGTATATTTCCATATTCAATCAATAACTATAGATATTAATTAAATCGGTGTCGGAATTCGAATGACATGTAAAATTATTGTTTCATTCATATTTGTTTATATTCAGACGGTATCCCAAAAAATGCAGTTGCGCATTTTTCTACATAAACTTTGACCCAATCCATCCAATCAAAAATTTCCACAGTAGCACGTGATAAAACCATGGTGGCGGTAGAATGTTAGATAAATGGCAATATAACATACATATATTGTATGCTAACAAAAATATTGCAAAACGCTGCTAGAATTGGGATGTGTCCTGTATTAAAGATAAATGATCAAACACTAACCAGTGTATTGAACATCCAAAAATATACGAAAACATTAAATATGATCAGAATTAAATCAATTAATGTGATTTTTCAGTACCGATCTAATTATAAAGAGTATGTTATTTGATGCTGTACAATTATGACGTCACAACTTGCTATTACATACAAAACTCCATACATTCGATCGTTTTGACATTTCATAAAGAATTGCTGATTTGACATGTCAGGACACATCCCTATTGTATAAATATCTATATAGGGCGACCAGAGCAACCTGTTTCCTCATTATCTATTAATGTTCACGATCATAGTATAGTTCATATGAATAGTATAGTTGGGTAACGGTATATATATCTAGTGTTGTAGTGACACCACGCAGCACTTAGCAGCTTTCGGTGAAGGTAAAATGCATGGTATTCGTGTCGCTTTTAATGTATAACATATTTTTTTTTTCAATACTAAACACGTGATAGTTTTGTTTTTGCTTGAACAAGTTCTCTTTAATGTTTTTTTGATAATACATAAATATTAAATGATCATTTTACCATATTTGAAAGATTTAACAAAATAAATTTAGTAAACAATGAGAGTAAATTCATATTGCATGTGTCGATATTTTATAAACAGTCTTTCTTCTGGAAAATTTAATCCCGACGTTTACTGTCTGGACAGAATAGTTTTTTATTTAGAAGAATTAAATTTAACTTGTATTTTATTTCGATTTAAATGTTTTATTATAAAATCAGAAGAAAGGTTGTTTAGTTCAAGTGCAAAATTTAATAAGATTTATAAAATTTCCAGGCTGAAGCGCGTGCTGAATTTGCTGAGCGCTCCGTGCAGAAATTGCAGAAGGAGGTCGACAGGCTTGAAGGTAATCTATCATGTCAATTATTTAAATCAATTTATAAAATAAATATTAAAAGCAAGCATTCATTTAGAAATGAAAGTATTTTAAACAGAAAAATAATAGTATATATAATATGTATTAATTGAGTTTTCTATTGTTAGTTTTCAAGGTTCTACGAATTTTAGGGTTTACTACGTACAGCAGTTTGGTTAAGTTGTAAATTTTCTAAATATCTCTGAAGTCAAGTAAAATAACACCGTTTGACAAATAACCAAGCTTTAAACATTAAAAATGCACTTGATTTCATCTCAGCCGTCATTAGAGCTGGCTTAATGAGTTTTGAAGCTGTACAATATTGATTTGAAAGCTTTTTTTTATTTCCGCTATAATTTCAAGCTTAATTTTTCTTACTTTCATAGTAACATTGTTAATAGTTTAGTTTTTTTAATGCTCGGAACTGTGATCAATATTGCTTGCACCGACATGATAATGCAGAAAATGATATCCTTATAGAATAATTAAAACTATTTAGACGATGTCTGTATGATCTGTCGGTGCCCGTACTTACCTATCTCAGTTCTGTTATAATTTTGTGAGCATGTTTTTATAAATGTGTCCTATTAGACTTGCCAATCCAACCTTTAATGTCATTTTAGTTTTTTTATTTCTGTGATATATTTTGGCATGGTTTTGATTTAATGTTGTTTTTGCCTGTGCTGTTGATTCAGATATTATTGTGGTGACATCACATTTTTATCAGTTTAATATCATAGTTGTAAATTATTTTACGAAATCTCGACAAATATCTTATTCGTCATTGTGAAAACAATGAATCATTCTAAAGCAATGTAGTCATCCACAATGATATCTGTTTCAATTGATTTGTTGTTGTGTGCGACTGACCGTGGCCACGTCCGATCTTGCAGACGATCTGGTGGCCGAGCGCGAAAAAAGCAAACTCCTGCAGGAGGAGATGGAGGCCACGCTCCACGACATCCAGAATATGTGAACACCTCGCCCCCTTCACCCCCAACCCCACTCGCCCGCCCGACTCACTCGATTATCGACATTATACTTTCACATCACTAGTGCACAGTCCCAATGGTGACATCTGTCAATTTAGGGCTGCCATTATTTTTATTGGCCCTTAGATAACTTTACTTGGGTTGTGAACTAGGAAGCTATAGAATATTATTTAATTTACCTAATATATTTAATGATCAAACATTTTTATACGATGACTTGGCAAGGAGTGAGGCGAGCGGGCGACTAGATGTTATTAGTTATAGAGTAATTGCCAGCCCGCTTTTTAAATGTAATGTCAAGATGGAGTGTTCGCTACGACACCACTGCCACTGTGCAATTTTCTTTTTCTTTTATACACAAATTACTAATTATTTTTTCCGTGTAACTGTTAAGAAGCGTATATCCTCATTTGTATTAGTCATTATTTAACGAGCGTGTCTGATTTTGTCGATGATCGATAGTTATGTAGTATGCAGCTATAAGCGCCTGCTTCTTGGCACTTCTAGAATAAGAGGAAAATTATTTATGTCAAAACAACATTCCACAATGGGGACCAAAATGTTAGCCATTTTACACTCAACATGAAAAGACATGCACTTTTTTTTAATAATTATTGCACATATAATTTTTTTTTTATAAATAATTATTTAAATTGTCATAAATACGTTTATGGAACAAACCAACGCCGTGTAAGGTACGGCTTGGAGCAGTTTATTATGTTCACTCAAACTCTTGGGACAGTGCGCGGTCACACTCTACTGGCTCGTACCAGCTCGTACGATAGTCGTACGACAGACGCACGATAGTCGCACGGTAATCGCGCGCGTCCACGTGTACACTATTTGCAATTTATTATGAACTCTTTTATATTTACTTAATATTAGAGAAGAGATTAGATATTTTTTATTTAATGAGTGATGGTAACACGTAAAATATGATATTTATAAATAAGAATGTACTTGCTATGAAGTATTTGATATTCTATTTTGTTTCGAGTATGATTTTTCTCGTGTCATAATTTGAGTTTGTTGTTATTTATTTAAATTAATCGATGAATAAATGACGATCATTCCACACTGATGTTAATTTAAAGCTCTGCATCAAGAATGCTGTAGTCGATAATACTACCTAGTGCTGGCAATGAATGTTCGGAGAGCGTCGCGAGGCGCGGTCGCGTGCACTGTGCGTTGCAATCAAACAATATCAACATTAAAACAAACATTACTATTTGTAATACGAAAACGTTCGATAATCGAGGGAAATCCGTCTTTTTTAATGTTATCGATTAATGAATTGATAGATAAGTTTGTGAGAAATAAATTAATGATTTTTAAGAGTATTCTAACACAAGTGTTTATAAATATATATTATTATTTTTAGCTCGTTGTGTTTTCTTACTAATCTGTGTGACCCTCTCATCGCCCTTCCGTCGCTAACCCGCCACTTCGATTCTATCAGCTATAACAAACATCGGTCATGTAATAATACGCTCGTCATCACCTTCGAAAGATCCGAGTTCATTCTGCATCGACAAACATTTCGAAAATTCGGGGCGAATCAAAATTAACATCGGACAGAGGCGAGAACAGGAACCGCCACGAAATCGAATCGCTCGAAACGAAAGCGCATTGTACATAATCATCGTTCGAAGCACGAGAAGGCATGGGAAGATCCCTCCGACAAGTCCCGTAGTGTAGCGCAGCATGGAGTCGCAGCCCCGGTGTGTACCGCATGCCCCCCGCGAGCCTCGAGCCGAGCCGGCCCTCACCGCCGCCGCCTGCCGCAGATGATCTCATCAACGAGATCGAGAAGTACAACGACATCGGCGACGACATCGACGACTCGTTCGTGGAGCTCATCCCGGGCGTCGACCCAACGCAGCGCCAGGTGGAGGCTGCACGGCGCGAATACGAGCGTCGCCACCCGCCCAAGCAGCCCACCCCGCCGCCGCCGCCACCCAAGACCGAGCCCGAGTCCGAGCCCGCCCCCGCCCCGGACGCCGCCCCGCCCGCCGACGCGGCTCCGCCCGCCGACGCCGCGCCGCCCGCTGAGGGGGCTCCTCCGGCTGAGGGAGCGCCGCCCGCGCCACCGGCCGACGGGACTGCGCCTCCGGTCGACGGAGCCGCTCCACCCGCGGAGGGAGCTGCGCCTCCTGCCGAAGGAGCACCCGCCGCTCCTCCGGCGGAGGGTGCCGCTCCCCCCGCGGACGGAGCCGCCCCGCCGGCCGACGGGACAGCTCCCGCTGCTCCTCCGGCTGAGGGAGCGGCTCCAGCGGCTCCGCCGGCTGAAGGTACGGCTCCAGCGGCTCCGCCTGCCGAAGGCGGAGCGCCGGCCGCTCCTCCAGCCGACGGAGCTGCACCCGCTGCACCCCCGGCCGAGGGAGCTGCTCCGGCGGCTCCTCCGGCCGAGGGAGCTGCCCCGGCGGAAGGTGCGCCACCCGCCGCTCCCCCCGCAGAGGGTGCCGCACCTCCCGCCGAGGGTGCTCCTGCCGCCGCTCCGCCAGCCGAGGCTGCCCCGGCCCCGGCTGCGGAGGCGGCTCCCGCTCCGGCTCCGACGCCCGAGGCCGCCCCCACGGCGCCGGCTGCCGAGCCGGCCCCAGCCGCGCCCCCAGCGGAGGCCGCTCCGGCTGAAGCGGCCCCGCCGTCGTAGAATCGAACTATGCGAACAGAAACTGACCCGACGAATTATTAAATATGGACGTATTCCACGCGCGGTACTCCGGATCGAACTACTCGACCGACATTTATGGTCGTCGAGGCCGCTCCGAGTTTATTTTTTATGTTTTAAAATAAATAACTAAATATAGCTGATGGAATAGTATTTTAATACGGGAACCCGTGTGCTAGATACGAAGGCGTGCGTTGCTCGTCCCTGAATTGACATGCATGCGATTGTAGCCGACTAACGAGAGTGCGCAACGATGCGATGCGAGAGTGATCGCGCTGGTCTTCGCAGACGATCTGATCGCCAGCAAGGAGCTGTTCCATGAGATCGGCGGCGAACTGGACTGCGCGTTCAAGGACCTCGGGCTGCAGCCGACGGCGGCAGGCTCGCACGTGGCCGCGTCGCCGTCGCTGCGGTCCTGCGACCGCTGTACGTGCTGCCACTGACCGCTGACCACTCGCCAATACTTACTACGCAGACATCGGCCCGACGTCTTTGCTATTCGTGTGCATTTAAATTTTCTTCATCTCTTCAATACACAACACTGAGAACCGGCGTACGATGAACTACGATGTATCGAGCACAGAGCTTTCTAACTGAAACCGCATGTTCTATTAAATTGAAAACTGAATTTCTGTAATCATTTACCTACCGCGTAAAATCTGTATGCTTAAAGTAACAGCGTCAACAGCGCATGGCTTCAGAATAACAAGGATCGCAACATGTAAGCATTCATTAATACTCTTAAAACTACATGCAGGAGGAATGCGTTTGCAGACGGTGTCGTTTCCATTTAGGCACTACCTTAACACTGAGTCTAAAAAGGCCTTTTGTTTTGGCTCACGAGAGCGACTATCACCTCAACGGACGTTGAGTATTTTTTTATTTAACACAGATTGAACCTGGCTTAGTACTTGCTATAAGCGAGATATGTATCGAGCGAATGTCACGAAGCCACGAATCCATTCTGCTTCGCAAAAACCTCATTAACTATCCACCGTCTGTAACCGCTTTTACATTGAGCAACTAATTTGCGACAACTTGACTTGGAGGATCAATATGAAAAATATATACACTGCAAAAACGATAGGGAAATGTTTCACTCATAATGAATGACATGAGAGCAAATAATGTAGTAATCTATGAAATGTGTAGACGAACTTGTCGCTGAGAAGGAGAAGTACAAGGACATCGGAGACGACCTGGACACCGCCTTCGTGGAGCTCATCCTCAAGGAATAAGCGCCTTCTCAAGGCCCTGGGGTTCCCCACATTCTGCGGCAACATCCGCCGCCCGCGTACCAACAAATATATGTATAGATTTATTTTACTTTATAATTTTATACTCCTAATTTAAAGTATTACAATCCATAGTCTTATGGCCGTATTTATTTTCGAGTAATATATAATAAATAAATTAATTTATTAATCATTTCATGTCTTTTATTCAACTCCTACAATTTATAAGAAGCAAATACCTAGCTGTACCAATTTTAGTAACCAACGAATAATATAAATAAATATTGAATTCTTTACTTTTATTGCATTGATAGATTTGATTCATATATCCTGAATATATCTAGAGGTACAATCAAAGACCACCTTTAACCATTTAAAAACCTTGTTCATCTCGTCTTCTATAATAAAGCCTATCAAAGCCAGGAAAATCGAATACTTAGTATAAAAAAAAAGATTTAGTTAGAGTATTTATAGCTTAGTATAGAAACTATAGATACAATTTCATTATGTAATGTTACTTGCATGAAATAAAAGGCTTTTTTATTTTATTTTATTATTTATAGAAACTATAATTAAGTTTTAATAATGAGCAAACAGTGAACAGTAACCTACTCCATGGAGCAACTATGAACTTAGATTTATTTCAAACTGCTAAATGATAGGAATACCTAAAGAAAGCTGTAACTGCTAACTTGAGAGTTTGAATTCTGCTTGACACAAAATGATGACGTTTCCATTTCACTATAGGGTAACTTACATATTTTATGATCAACAATGAAAGGAATTCTAATAACCACACTAACTTAAGTAGGCTATACGATACATGTAACTTAATTTGTGTCACTAACACTACTAACAATCAACAGATGAGGTGATCGAAGAGCGCAGTAAGTATAAGGCGATTGCAGAAGAAGTGGACCAAACATTTGCAGATCTATCTGGATATTAAACTGAACGCAGCTGTAGCGGTCCCGGCCGCCATCTTGTGCGGTAAGGCGGGAATCTTCGTGTGACAGTGCTAGGTGCAAATTATGAATTGTGGCCCTTTAAACCGTACCTATACTTTGCACGAAGAAAAATAGAATTACAACGCTTTAGTTTTTTCATAAGGCTGATTGTTTACCGTTAGAATTTTTCAAATTTGAGCTTTTTTTAATAAGAATGAATGTGGCGTATGTTATATTTTGAACTTTCTCATTTGATGCCTTGTTTGTGTAAACAATACCGACAATATTCCTATATTCACATTGCGATACATAGTGAGCAGCTTGGAATTTATTTAGATCTATGATTCATGGATCAAGAAGTTCGTCATGAACTTCGTACTGATGTATGTCGATATTATTAGCTAGGTATTGAACGCGTATTTTTCTGTTGTAACGTTGCTTCAATGTGCTAATTTTCGCTACTTTCATGTTTCTCGAAATTTGTAAGAAAATTGTTTTAAAAGAAAGCAGGATATGAAAGCGATATTTGACTGTTCTTTCTAGATTTTAGAAGCTCTGAGCAATACTTGTTCTTTAAGACTTGAGGGAATGGCTACAAACTTGCAGAATAAAAAAAGTAGGTATAAAACGAGCCTAGCTTTTGCCTTTTATTAAACACAATAAATTAATGGGCACTTATTAAATTCTCGATGTTCAAATAAAAATGTCCAGGTTATTGTTGGTTATGACAATTATAATGTTATGAAAAAGGAGTGATTTTCATGTACATATTTTTGAAGTTTGTACAAAGTAGTTAAAACTAAAAAAATATCTAAACGACATGGTCGCTCCATCACTCGCTTTGTAAGGTCACGCCAATATTTCATACATCATTATTTTAAGATGATGATGTATGTATCCATTTATTTCTTATTGGAATAATTTGATGAAGTCTTCGTTTTACATGATATCTAATACGATTTAAAGGTACTGAGACTGAATTTGATTTCCAAAAAAATACTCATAGATTAATTATTTTTAATATAAACTGACGCGAATAAAATATGCAAGGCCACATTAAAAAATATGTTATCAAGTGACTACAAACTTTTTGCACACCAGTTTACTACCTATAATAATACAATGATCATGTTGTTAAAAAATATCTGTAACAAGTAATATATGTATAGCTCATTTTTGTATAGCAAAAATTAGAAGCATAAGAACACTGCCGATATAAGTTAATGAGCTAGTGCCATTTTTCATAAGTTCTTTACACCATTTTTTACTCGAAACATAAGCTTATGAAAAACGTAACGATTTTTTTTTTGTAATTGGGGCACTATTATTATTATAATAATGAGGTTTTGTACTTTATTAGCCATAGATTTTCTACGATAATTCAATTTGTATTCGCGGTTAATAGGGATGTGTCCCGACATGTCAAATCAGCAATTCTTTATGAAATGTCAAAACGATTTAATGTATGGAGTTTTGTATGAAATAGCAAGCTGTGACGTCATAATTGTACAGCATCAAATAACATACTCTTTATGTGTAGATCGGTACTGAAAAATCACATTAATTATTTAATTTTGATTATATTTAATGTTTTCGTGTATTTTTGGATGTTCAATACACTGGTTAGTGTTTGATCATTTATCTTTAATACAGGACACATCCCAATTAGGTATGTAAGGTTCAGATTGCTAGTTTCCTCGTCTGATCCTTCAGACGCAGTATTCCGTGTGTCCAGGCTTCCCGAGAAAATGTACCTTCATTGCTTAAAAAAACTGTTTATTCTGATAAAATAAATTTATAATAAAATATATTTGCTTGTTTTAATTGACACCTACAACCTGCAAAGCAAGTGCGACATGAATCAGGGAAAATTATCGACAGTTCATACTTAATTATCAAGTGTTTCTTAGACTGTTGGGAGTGTAGGTTGTATACCATAAGTACCATGTCTCTGGTTGTGGGTTCGATTTCTATCTAGGACAAATATTTTCAGCATGAATATGTTTGTTTTTTTGTGCCTTAGTGGAGAGGCATCAAAGTCTTCATAAAATATAAATATTTATACTTTGACATATTTCCAAAAATAGTAAGTTGTATAGGAATGTGATATCTGGTTACCATAGTACCTACAAGATTCAAAAAAATTCAAAATTCAAAACCATTTATTCAGTTTAGGCCTTCGGAGGGCACTTATGAAGGTCAAATTTAAAGTTACTGAAGCTACAACCGGTTCGGAAGTCAGCCTTCAACTGAGAAGAACCGGCAAGAAACTCAGCAAGGTTACATTCTTTTTTATTTGTTATATACATTTTTATCTATTCTGACTTTTTGGCTATTTTATAATTTCAATTTTACATAATTTTATATTTAACAATTACAAAATACTTATTATAGGTAACATTAATAAAAACAAAACAAAAAAAAAATATGACAAGACTACAAAATAGAAAATAACAATAATTAGGTACTTACAACTTAAACAAGAGATTTAGAGGTGCACTGTGCAGAGAGCAGCTATTTCCATACATTTTTATCTTCAATATAATGAACTACCTTGTAATACGCTTTTTCTTTCAAAACTTTCCTAATATAATTTTTAAATTTATGATCAGACATTTTGGTTATTGAAAGCGGTATCTTATTATAAAATCGAACACAATTACCAAGAAATGACTTGTTAACTTTAGTTAGTCTAAAGTATGGAACAACTAACTTCTCCCTTTGTCTTGTATTTATACTATGAATATCTAATTTTGACTCAAACATTCCTATGTTTCTACGTATAAACATTATATTTTCATAAATATATAGTGAAGGTAATGTCATTATATTTATTTCCCTAAATAAATCTCTTAATGATTCACGGGGACCCATACTGTAAATTGCACGAATTGCTCTTTTTTGTATAATAAATATTGATTCTATATCCGCTGCTGCTCCCCAAAACAAAATACCATAGGACAAGAGGCTATGAAAATATGCAAAATAAACTAATTTGGCCGTCTCAACATTCGTCAATTGTTTAATTTTCCTAACAGCAAAAGCAGCCGAACTTAATTTAGCAGCTAGAGTATCAACCTGAGGTCCCCATTGCAATTTATTGTCTAACGTAAGACCCAAAAATACCGTTTTATTTACAAGATCAATATGGCTCCCATCTATTATTATTTGGCTATCTACTTGTGCTACATTTGGTAAAGAAAACCTTAAGCATTTAGTTTTCTTTGAATTTAGTAATAGATTATTTGTAGCAAACCACCCACAGACAATTGACATAGTATGATTAACTTTAGTTAGATCTTTGTCTTTTCTATTAACTTTAAAAATTAATGATGTATCATCAGCAAACAAGACAATATCTGTGAGGTCATTTACAACATATGGCAAATCATTTATATATACTAAAAACAAAAATGGACCTAAAATTGAACCCTGGGGTACCCCCATTTCGACTAAAGAGCCCTTGGATGTTGTGCCGGTAATCCCTACCTTTTGCTGGCGATTTGATAAATAAGATAAAACAAGATCATGAGCAGTTCCACGAATTCCGTAGAAGTCAAGTTTTAGTAGTAGCGTACGGTGGTCAACGCAATCGAATGCCTTGGACAGATCACAAAAAATGCCAATCGCATCCTGTGAATCCTCCCATGCGCCATAAATGTGCCTCAGCAATGTTGCTGCCGCATCGGATGTAGATCTTCCCTTCGTGAAACCGAACTGATGACCATGCAATACCTTATGCTTAGTAAAGTGACTTGACATTTGATTAAGCAGCAGTTTTTCAAAGATTTTACTAAGTGCTGTAAGTGAATACCTTTTGTAGCCCAGTCACTAAATCCCATTTTACTATTTACCTTCACTATTTTAGTAGGACAGGCTCTATTAAAATTATCGCAAATCCCAGACAATAAACCTTTATACAAGACATTGGGCTCATCACTATGATATATTGTATTACAGAGTTTCAGCTCTAAATTATTCTTAAAGATGTCTAATCTTGCCTTAGTAGTGGGTCTAATTACTTTCGTTACTTTAAATACTTGTCTTTTAAATGGCAATTCTATTAATTGAGCCTTATGATCCGAGCGAACACCACTAATAATCGATTTCCCTAGTATACTACTATTAGTTAATATATTATCAATACAAGTAGCCGAAGTGGCTGTAGATCTTGTTGACTCACTAAACAATAAATCTAAGTTGAACGATTTGAATAAGGCAACAAAATTCCGACTTTCAGATGAATTACTAAGAGTATCTACATTAAAGTCGCCACATACAACTATTGACTTGTTAGAATTATTAAATAACTTACGAAGAATCTCTTCCATTATAGACGTAAACAATAAAAAATTTGATGCCGGTGGCCTATAAACACAAACAATAATATAGTTCTGCAACTCTGCACAAGACACCTCACAAACACGCTCAACAGAGAGGCTACAAATATCTTTACGATCCTTGAATTTAATATTATTATTTATAAGAATTATTGTGCCGCCACCTTCTGCAGATAATCTATTGAATATACTGGCAACTGTAAAGTTTTTAATATTAAAAAGCATAGTGCCCGGTTTCAACCATGTCTCTGTAAAACATAATATATCTATATTTATTTTATCTAATAATAAATGAATATCAAGAATTTTGCCAAAGAAGCGATTAATATTCTGATGTAATAAAAAAGTCGAACTGTTTAGCTTCTCTGTTGTCAAAAGTTTTTGTTTAAAGAACTATTCTGAGATTTAATGTTAAAATGACTTGTTCTTACTGTGTTATCCCTTATCCTATTAAGCTAATCTAACTATACTAAGCTCGGCTTAGTATAGTTAGATAGCCATGCGTAAACGAAATGTTCCCAGATCTTTAATTATTTACAACTAGCGACATGCCCCGCCTTCGCCTAAGTATGATAATATTATTGTGTTATATACAAATATATTATACACATAATTTTTAACTTTTACCATAGGAATAAGCATGATCAATATGAAATCCGCATAAAAAAAAATTGTTTTTGGTAGTAAATGATAGTGAAAAACGCAATATATATTCGTCATCATCACACTGCACATAGGCCATATCTGTTGCGTAGTTTACAAGAACTAAGCGCACAAACAGCCACACATACACAGAAATAGTGACAATATTTTATACCATTTAAAGATAGAGATATCATGGGAATCTGGATCCTTTTTACACAGTTGCATGAATACATAGTTGCTATCTAAGAATAAATAATAAACATACAAAATACGTATTAATATATTATTTAATCTAAATATATATACAGAATGTTACAAAACTACCCGTAAAGCCGAATGGAGGTTTATAACGAGTCCATTCACAATATTTAAGAATCGTAGTAACGCTGTATAGCATACCCCAAAAAAATTAAAATAAAAGATTTTTATGAATGAAAAATATAAAAACTATTAAAGTAGACAGCTATTAGGTAAAATAGGTACGTAGGGGTTTCTGTTAAATAATTTGGTTCCCTGACATTAAAGCTTACTAGGGTTGTTGGCTTTGATAATTAATTATATTTTTACAGGGTATTTTGTAACAAGTTGTATATACATCGATGTGTATGATTCCTTTGAACTCCGAAACGGCGGAACTTGATATATATAGTTTTTGTAATGTAAATTTAAATCTATATATTTTTCTCTTAACATCTTATATGTTAACTATCAATTTCAATAGAGCAAACGGCGTTATCACTCAGATATGTTTTCTTTAATGTATAATCAAAATCATTCTAATAAACTTATGATTTTTAGCCCAGGAATATGTAACATGAACGCGGGTGAAACCACGGGTAATAATACTTTAAAAATTATCAAGGAATTTAGTATATTTTGTATGTATTTGCATCTGGTTGCTATGTAGGTAGTGATAGATATAGTTCGGTGAGTAAAATGACGCGGAAATTGTTGGTAAATTCTTACATATTTTCCTTTTTTATTTTTCCATAAGTCAGCTTTAGTTTGTTTGTATTTTTTTAAATTAAATATTCATATTATTATAGTTTAATAATTCTTCACTTCTGCGATAACACACAGGTTTTGTCAGTGAGACTAAATAAATATTTTGTAATAAATCTAAGATCGTTTTCTAAATAGAGTAATTGCTGAGTTTATTGCCGGCTCTTCTCAGTAAAAAACAACTTTTCGAACCGACCGAGTCAGACTATTCATATGTGCTTATTTGAATAAAAATATTTTCATATCATTCATTTCATTTCATAAGGAAAACCTACAACTTTTTATGTAGTATACTTACGCAATATAATTAATTATCAGTAAGTATGTCTATTACAGGTATTACAGAACATTCACAGAACTTAGGCTACATTTAAAATTGAAAATGATAACAATAAATTATTTAACTAATTACTAAATAAATAGGATGACAAAAAAGATATCAAATCACTATAAAACAAAAATAAAAACAAGCTAGTATAGATATGGGACCATAGATTTTTTTTTTACTAGCAGAGTGTGTCAGAAAACACATCAAGGTCAGGTAATTTTCCTTTTAATAGGTAGGGGTATGAGCTCTTTGTATATGCCCTGGGTCGAAAATTGAGGTCCCAAAATATGACCTAGTTACTGGTAGGTACTTACAAGCACTTTTGTTGTCTTTCGTATTTAAAATCGTACTATCAGTTGAATTCTGCTAGTTGCACAAAACAGAATAGGTAGTCCAATTTTACCTCAATTGCTCAAATGCTTCTGACAAGTTGTGTGTAACCAAAACCACCTCAAACATTGTGAAGGGCACCTTCTTACCAAATGTGGATCTTTTCACAGTGAGATTTAGGAATTATGATTTATTTCCATAACTTTAAATCTTAAAATTGTCAACGGATATAGAACCTTGTATTCTTGGCGTTCTAACCAGTTTATAATCTATCCTGAAACAAGCGGTGACAGAAATACTTCCTCTGTTGAGCCCATTGGCAAAACAAGTCTCAAATAATATTATTGTACCAATAAACATATATCTTTCCAAAGTTTTAGTTACGAGGAGCCGATGAAAGTAGAATGTTAATATCAATGGACTTAGTTATTACGCTAAATATAGTGGAGATCGACTACCGGATGAGCTCTCAAAAGAATTTGGAAAATCTGCAACATGAATCGGTCGGCCGAGCGAGACAGGGATAGAATCATACGCCCGATATAGGCGGCATTGACAGCGAGTGTTTTTATCGATCGATCGATCGATTAAAAATATATTAACATCGTCCGTTGGATATGATTTGTTTAACAATAGTAGCGAAAATAGTGCTGGGACCGCGTGTGGGAGCGTGACGGGTGGCGATCGGCACGTTCGTTGTCGGATCGGAATCCTGGATTTTTGGCACCGAAAATAGTCGGGCGGGCGCGCGGCGAGACCGCGAGGGCGGGCGTCGCAGTGCGCGCCGCTCCGCCGTGTTAACAGCTCGTGAGGTGAGTGCAGCACCCAGGAGCTTGGATACCCACCGCCGGACACGAGGACCCGTCCTCACGCACCGGGACACCGCCCACCACCGGGACCCCTACCCTCCAGGAAAGAGTGCCGGGTGAAAGTTTGTGACTCGTGACGTGTGGAGTATCCAAGCTCCAGGAACGCTACAGCGACTTATTTGGTGATTTCATACTGTGTGACGTTAATTTGTATAAGTTTAGGACGAAAAACGGTGAATCTAAAAGTGAGATTTTTGAAAACGATGGTATTTCGGGTAGGCAGCCGCCGCGCGTGCGCTTTCGCGTTATCCGTGTAAATGACTCGGGTTTCAGCGGCCGCGCGTCCTCGCTGAAAATAGTGCTGTGCCGCCCACGCTTCGCCAGCGGCCGACACATAGCTTCTGGCCTATTTGCGGCATACCCGAACATCAGTATTTATTTAGCAAGATGAGGAAACTCGTCTCAATTTTTATTTGGACGCAGACGTGGCCCATATATGTTGTAATTGGGGCGCGGGACAGATACATTACGCGTTGAAGGATCGGTTTCTTATTTCAAGCGTATCGTTTCGTCTACTACCCACACACAGTTCTTACATTAGTGACATTACTTTAATGACATACCTACGTACACTATCCAAGAATAATAACAAGTAATAATAATAGATACAGCGTACATTAGGTACACATTATAAGTTTATTTCATAATTATTTTCTAATCTGAATATATTATATTATATTATGTTTTAAATATCTACAAAAAGTAAATGTAGTAACTTCTAATAGAATTAATTAATTTTTAAATAAAACTTTCCATTTAAAAGTAAAAACTCTATGCATACATATATTACAAAACACATAGACAAATAAAGTTTTAAAAACGCTTTCGTCTACCCACATAACTTTAAAATAATTTGGAACTCTGAATAAGGCATCAAGCTGAATAGTGGTCAAGCACCGATACAGTGGTATCGTTTACATGAATATTACATTTGACAGTATAGATGTGAGGTAAACATTTTGGCACATCATCAAACGGTTTGTCGTTTGACTCCCGACAGTTAACTATCACTGAATTATTTAGAGCGGAGATATTTACTGCAAACTGTTGCGATTAACCGACCTTATTAATGAATGCTATTTCTGACGGTTGATTTGTAAGAGACAGAATCAAGTAGCTATATACTAGAAGGAGAGACAGAAAATATTTTTCACACCTCCTTCATAAAATAGTTTCAGGGCACGGTTTGGTTTTGAAATATTAAGTGGGTAGGTGTCTACCCTCGCTTACAAACTAGGACAAAGTTTAATAGAGTATCTTCAATAAAAAAATATATATTAAATAATTCTTGAACTATAATACGCTCTTGTTCGAAACATAACGTTTTATTCTTCATGCAAAATGTAAATCCTACAGCAGTATTTGTCGCAGTGACCTTGAATTGAGGGTAGTTTTTGACAGTTCATTGGTCTGGTCGGTATTCAGAGCCCAAAGCAATTGTGCACTTGGATGACGACTCCATTTTCGACTGTCATATGTTTCCGTCTGTGTGATCTGTGAAGGCCACTAGCGCATCTTTTAATAGGACTTCGGTTAATTATCCTTCAATCGTTGTCAAGAATCCATTGAGTTGTTTGTACTAACTGTCCAATGTCTCACATTGCTGAGGATTGATAGATATCCAATTAGTATTTTAAAATAAATGGACACGTTCAACACTTGTGTAGACCATAACAAGCTCATTTAACTATAATATAGAAATTATAGCAAATACTTGTTCTTAAATTGAATATCCTAAAATATAATCAACATAGTTTGGAAAGAATAGCTCAGCAAATCTTAAAACAGTATTTTTATTCAAGACCCAGAACCTCACATTCAATCTGCAACAGATTAATCTTTCAGCTCCTCATAAGGCCATCAGTTATTTCTCCAACCCGTTAACTAGTAACAGCTGTTTTTAATTTCAGAAAACACGTTTATTTTTGTTAACAATATGTCGGTGTTGTCAGGGAGCCAGAAATACCCCCACGTCAGAGCTGATGTTCGCGCCGCGTATTTTCGCAACTCCAGCCGGGTCCAGGCAACAGATTTACTTTACTGTCGTTTTATGGTTGCCTGGAGGAGTTGTTTTAATGTAATTTACGATTATTTACGCATAAAAGTAAACTTTTATTACTGCAGCAGTTAAATGATATTTTAAACTATTTTATGCGCGAGTTCTGACTAAACTCTCCGTATATAATAACCCCTTACAATATTGGATATACATATATGCTTGACAATAGTACCAGAGTCCTGTAACTTTGCTTAAGACAAAACAAAATACAACATTGTATTGTCATTAGGCAAGATAGACACGAAATCGTCATTACCGAAACCTGAAATCATTTTCACAAAATTGCACACAACCTAAGACAAACTCTGTCAATGCGTATAAATTAGTCTCTGTCTCCACCATACAAACAAACATACAAACACGAAAACAAAACAAAATGCTACTCGTATAGTAAGAATTTGTACTGAGCTAATAATTTTCTAAACACTTCATTAAATAAAATGGTATTGACATTGTAAATGACGTTCTATGAAGGCCTTAAATAACCACTTATTGAGATCAAGGGAAAGTTTATTTTACACAGATTACAGCTTTGGTCTACAATGTTTTACTTGGGTATGAAAAAAAACGGTCGTTATTTTTATCCCATCGTTCGACGGAGATCCATTTCGCCCGCTTATTATAAACAAACAGACGCCGGTCTAGTTTGGATGGTGTTCTCATCATTATTGAAATAAACTTTATGCAACTCTCGAGTATTGTAGAATGGCGCTTGCACGGTGTACCATCCACCATATTATCTATTTAGAAGTCTTATTCATATCTTTATATTTTTTACTTTATTGATAATTCGCTCAGGTGCAATGTAGATACTAATACATATAAACCTTCCTCTTCAATCACTCTATCTATTAAAAAAAACCGCATCAAAATTCGTTGCGTAGTTTTAAAGATTTAAGCATACATATAGATACACATATAGGGACAGGGAAAGCGACTTTGTTTTATACTATGTAGTGATGTTTGATAGCATGATTACTGTCCGAAGGTGGTACCCATAGCTTAAATACATGCATTGAAAAGCGTTGTTACTATATTCACGACATACAAAGCTGTTCGTACACACGAATCATACGTATATATTATTGCATTGTTAACTAAATCAACAATGTACGCAACAAAGTGTTTTAAATCGCAAAATTCCTATTTCAAAACGCCTTCTTGAAAATGCTGAATGTTTGCTAGACCCTTTACAAAAAACATATTTATGAGGGTCCAAATATATATTCATATTACTATGCTTTATAGATGACTAGCTGTTCCCCGCAGTTTCACCTGCATTCTCGAGGGATTTTACATTTTGTCGGGATAAAAAGTCTCCTATATATTATTCCAAGGTATGCTTTATCTATGTGCCAAGTTTCATCCAAATCTAATGGGTGGCTCTTGCGTGATAGTTACAATCACACGTCCATCCTTACGAAAATTCGCATTTATAATATTAGTAGGATAGTATTTTCTGTGGTAGTTTAACGCATAACATCACCATTAAGCGCTACTGGCACCAAACATAAATGGAGTTTTTAACAAACCCTTAGGCCAGTCATAAACCTGATACTGAATGTCATGTTTGATTTACAATTCCAAGTGCTTGGAAAGTTTTTGAATTTAGAATAAATATATTTCTTTTAATTTTACGAAGCACTGTAGATCATTTAAAACAGACATCAAGGTGACCCAAAAACTCAGTTACCAACAATAACATACGCACAGATATACAAGTGAAACCCCCAGAACAAATAGAGACAAAAAGTATCTATTTCAGTCAACGATTCTCTACTAATCTCTGACTTGCGATTGAATTACTTTAGTTCCAATAAAATTGGCTTTAGTGAGCTTTTTAGTTGAAGCTTATACCATAGAGTGTTCGTGATTAGGTTACAGTTTCTGAGAACTAACAAATTTCTTATAAACTGAAATATTTTAAGTAAAATAGTTTCTATGGAGGCTTAGTTTCTATATAGGCTATTATTGTCTATGATTAAGTCGATTTTTAAATAACATGCCAGCAACTTTAAATGTTTGTTATTTATTTCCTCAATCAGATTTTAACTGACCGCATTTGTCCTGTATAAACATTTAAACTCACGATCATACAATTCTGGTTCTAGGCGGAAATCGAACCTACAACCAGAAGCGGATATTAAACCACTAAGCCAAATGGCCCATCAAAACTGATATTGATTGATTAATGATCCGAAAATTGCGATGTAAAATAATTTAGGTATCTGCTAAGTTTTACATAATTCGGCTATCGTATTTCTTAGGTATTAGCAGTCTCATAGTAACATACTGAATCGGTCGCTGGTTTCGGAATGTAATTAGGCTGATATATAATTCAGTAACGGCCTGAACTCAATTATTATTATGCAGCTCTACGTTTGGTTGCTTGGCTCTATGCCAAGAGTTTTATGCCACGTAGTCGTTTGGTATAAAACTGAAATTGTTTGATGTAACTGTATCTTTTGGAAAAGGGTGCTACCATTTCTAGTAGTTTAATAACACGCGGTCTTTGAATTTATTTGCAATACTGTTTTTAATATAGTTTCCTTGAAATTATGTGTTTGGATTCTTTTTACAAACTTACAAAAAAATTATAGGTTATTTACTTGTTTTGATTATGTTTTAATTTAAATATTATTAAGACAGTAATAAATATCCTGCGACATTCTTTGCACACGGCCATCTGATCCCAAAGTAAGGAGAGCTTGTTTTGAAACCAGATGACTAATATGCTACAAATACATTTTTGTATTCTTTTTTTATTAATAGGCAACAAACTCTGTATTTTCTGCATATTCAATACAAGTTTCATCGAAGAACGCTACGAGGCCTCCGGATAGTGTAGTAAATATAAAAAGGCAAATCCACGACGAAACATCATTGTGTTAGTTTACAGCCCCTTTTACTGCGAGCCGGGGCAAGGAAGCCTCCGAGAGCGTACCTCTCATGCGATTGTGTAGTTAACGAAAAAGACAGAGCATAGAGGCGGCGACGAAATGTCGAGCTAATGTAATTTACCTTAAGGAATCGCACAACCCTAAGACCTACCGCGCTCCGATTGTAAACTTTGACATTTACCGAAAAACATGGCGCATATTTAAGAAATTGAAAGCATTATGAAATATATTATTCATCACGGTTTTCAATGAATGTCGAATGTCGGATGTGGTGTTAATGTTGAAGATTAGAATCAGGCCCTTGGCTACAGGTTTACTTTATGTCTAACTAACTCCCTGCCCCGACTTCATCTACGTGAGATGGTATAGCTGTATCATACACATAATCCTTCCAGAAAAAAAATCACCATGGTGAAAACCACATCTAAATCTACTGCGAATTTAAAAAAAAAATTAGCGGACGAACAGACAGACAGAAATAGTGAATTTGTTTAACAATGTTTATGGTAAAGATTGCAATTACGTAAATTCAAACTGAGATCTAAATAGAGGAAAGTTTTTTGCGTAACTTTGATCATCATCCACTACCTTTTTCAATCCATGTTCAATTCTACATCTCTAAATCCAATCGAAACTATATCTGTGTTTTATTTTTAGTCATAGAAGTTGTCACGTGTAGCTGGAGCGTGTATAATTTGGAAACTACCATAGAATTTAATATTTTATTGGGAATTTGGTTACTCATCAGTCGTATAGACAAATATTAAACGGTTTATATGCATGTAATATCTCGCTTTAGTGTATTGTTTTTAATTCTTGTGAGAAATAATAAATATTCTTATAGACGATTAATGTGGTCGAAGATAGGAAGAAGTAGTTAATAATAATAATTTATTTATATTTAATAACAATAAGTTACAAAAAAAAAAATGAACAACTTAAATTACCAAAAATTTTACAATAGCACTTAAATTTCGGGAGACTGGTGCCTAAGTTACGCAGAGCCTGTATTTCAGGACACCAGGTCTCCACCCCACGAACATTGTAACAAATATTTTTTTTTTGTATCAGTGACAAATATTTTTCTTTCTTTTATAGTTCCCTTTTAGGGGTAATGAGCTTACCACCTCTGGCCACATAATTACAAAACGCGGATTGTGGTAAAATACAAGGCATAGTAGAAATAAATACAAAATATGTATGTAAGGCTTCAGTACCGTTGGAATTTAGCCTCCTGTAATAAAATACGTCTGCGGTTTATTTATGAGGGATGGAGGGAGAGATATTGTACTACATATAATTGCGTGCGGGTGAATGTGTATAATAGGTTTTTAAATAATGAGTTCTTTTTATGATAGCGGAATAAGTTATTGATGTCATCATTAATGTAGATTTGAGCTACATGCCATTGGGAAGTCTCAATGAAGATTAAAAAAAAATGCATGCACCGACACTTATTTAAACAACGCAATAAAAAAATCAGCGTAAGATACTGCCTGTATGTGATATTTAAATGTTTTTTTTTTGTTTCAGGCCAATAACTGGCGTATTTATTAGACCATACAGTAAAGACACAAAACCGCCAAAATGGACGCGATCAAGAAGAAGATGCAGGCGATGAAGCTGGAGAAGGACAATGCCATGGACAAGGCAGATACCTGCGAACAGCAGGCCAGGGATGCCAACCTCCGTGCCGAGAAGGTATACCTAACTTACTTATCACTTACCCTCAAACTAAGTCCAACCAATAAGCCTGTTTGTCTTTCAAACTTTGATATCGAAAGAAGTAGTTTAAAAAAAATACTTCTGTTCTTTTTCCTACAGAATCATGTTAACTGTGTATAAAATCTATCAAATCACTTTTCCACTCCAGGTCAACGAGGAAGTCCGTGAGCTCCAGAAGAAGCTGGCCCAGGTGGAGGAGGACCTCATCCTGAACAAGAACAAACTGGAACAGGCCAACAAGGACTTGGAAGAGAAGGAGAAGCAGCTCGCCGCCACCGAGGCTGACGTTGCTGCCATGAACAGGAAGGTCCAGCAGATTGAGGAGGACCTTGAGAAGTCCGAAGAGAGGTCCGGCACTGCCCAGCAGAAACTGCTCGAGGCCCAACAGGCTGCTGATGAGAACAACCGGTAATTTTATCATCAGTATTTTTAATGGTATCCAAAGAGTATCTTCAACAAAATGCCAACCCAATTCATAAGCTTTCATATATAAAAATTCAAAATCAAAATTCATTCACATGAATTCTTCTATTCAGTTATGAATAATCCATATCTTTGATTCCAGTATGTGCAAAGTATTGGAGAACAGGGCGCAACAGGACGAGGAGCGCATGGACCAACTCACCAACCAGCTGAAGGAGGCCCGTCTCCTGGCTGAGGACGCCGACGGCAAGTCTGACGAGGTAAATATTACGGCTCCTTTTGATATTTTACATGAGCATCCCTTAAATGGATATAATGTCAAAGCAAGCCGAAACAAAAGAGCTACATTTTGAAACTCAAAAAAAAAAAAACAATTCAATTTTGATGAAGTCAGAAGAATGTTACATAATTTAAGATTTTTATTACATTATGTGCTAAGTTGAACAAAAGGAAATATTATCTAATTGCAAATAGGTCAATCTCGAAAAAGTTACAATGCGATGAATGTATCATACAATTAAAGAGCATACTTTGTTTCGTCCAGGTATCACGCAAACTGGCCTTCGTTGAAGACGAGCTCGAAGTCGCAGAGGACCGTGTCAAGTCTGGTGACGCCAAGATCTCAGAACTTGAGGAGGAATTAAAGGTAAATAGAATCTTCAGACATTGGATCTAGTATATTATATTATAATGTTTAATGCTGACATAACTAAACGCGATATTTAACATTTTGGTATAATTCTTATATGTGTAAGGTGAAAAAATCTAACATTATTATACACGACAGGTCGTAGGTAACTCCCTTAAATCACTGGAAGTATCAGAAGAGAAGGCTAACCAGCGCGTAGAGGAATTCAAGAAGCAGCTGAAGACCCTTACCACCAAACTGAAGGAAGCTGAGGCCCGCGCCGAATTCGCCGAGAAGACAGTCAAGAAGCTCCAGAAGGAAGTCGACAGGCTCGAAGGTATGATCATAAACAGCCTAAAATTTCTTCTTGAATTTAATCAGTTAAAATATTACCAAAATATAATCTTGCTTCTCACAAAGCTGATTCTATAATTCTGATTTAAATGAAAGATTTCAATTTTAACTATTCTAACATACGGAGAATACAATGGCTCCGATAACAGCTTCTTAATCAAAACTTTCTAATGTTTCATATTTCTTATCCATAAGTTGACAGGTATCCGCTTTGTTCGTTACTCGTGTTATCAAATGACAAAATTTTCCAGACGCATTATTCAGCGAGAAGGAGAAATACAAGGCGATATGCGATGACTTGGACGGCACATTCGCCGAGCTGACAGGATACTAACCAACCCTTATAGCACTTAGTATAAGACAATACCGTCCGTATCACGTACACCTTAGAGTCCATTTTGTTTCTATATCCAGAACACCAACGGCTTTGAAAATTTCCTTTCAGCCGTCTCCAATTTCACTGTTCAGATCGATCAAAGTTGTTGATAATGTCCATTGTTTCGGAATACTCATACATTTCTATTACTTTATCATGCTACCTAACTACTTCATCAATGTTTAGAGGATTATCACATTTATTAACTAGAGCCGAAGATACAGTATGATGTGATAATTTTCTAAATTGTATTTAATTAATTCCTGCTTTTTGTGTTGTAATTAACATGTCTTTTCGCTTTGCTGCTACCGTCGCGGACCAAAGCTTCCAAGGTACTGTTTGATCTTTAATCTCTTAATTCTCTTAAACATGATTCTTAAAGCTGGCTTGTGCTATAAACTACGATTTAAATTTAATTACACTATTTTATAACCAAACATTTTAATCATTCTTCAGATATATAACAAGAACATTCCTTTTAGAAATCTACAATCAATATCGTTTCTGAATATTTTTGGAGTCGTTATTCTGAGTTAAAAGAAAGATGACCTACATCGAAGTTTCAGTCGTAAATATCCTGTCCTCTGTCACGAGGGCTAAAGTGGTAGCCAGTAGCATCTCATGTAGCCGACGAGTGCCGACTAGCATATATCACCACCACAACTCGATCCTAATTCTCATATCCTGTGATTGACAGATGAGCTCGGAATCAACAAGGACAGATACAAGAGTTTGGCCGACGAGATGGACTCCACCTTCGCCGAGCTGGCTGGATACTAAACACCGCACTCCCACATACAAACATTCACACACACATTCAACACAAACACACACACATACACGCAGCGCCGCTGCCTCACCACTACAGGTACACTATACAGAACAGATGAATACGTTTGTACACGTGATGTAATATTTATTAATATTTTATGTAAATTTATTTACGATTTTCAATAAAAACTAATTTATAAGCTTTGTTGTTTCACTTTCTAACTGAATGGTATGTACAGTAGTACAAGTGTAAGTATAGAAGCTCTAACTACATATTATGAAATAATATGGCGGGTACTTAGATCAAGACATGGTCAGATAAGTTTAAAAAAATGGTACTTATTGATACCTACTGAAAACCTACAAGAATACCTGCGGTGATTACATTCCCGTGTAAATATAATACATGAACACGTAGTTAGGTACATTTTATTTTATCCCAGCTTAAGTACTTCATCTACCCAACGCCAATCTTCACTTGATGGCTTATGATACTTCGACAATCTATGTCGTACTATACACATACTATACAGTATTAATAGGTCAATAATAACTGAAAATACCATAAGAAATAAACATCGCTGCTCAGATAAAAAAAATGACAACAGATATCTTTCAAAACTAGAACATTCTGGAAAATACTACACATACCGACCAACTATTAGTCAACTGAGGAACGTTATTTACTCAAAGCGGAAATACGCAAGCAAACTGTCAAAGAACTGTCAAATTGCGTATTTCCTGTGGAGGCCGGCACGCAGGGCGCATGCGCGGGCGGGCGGCGGCACGCACGCGCGCCTACCCTCGCATTCTGATCGATAGTGCAATATAGAAAACAGCCTGTTGGCCGCTCGCTTATTTTCACGTATATTTTCGGAATTGAGACTTGAAAAAGGAACTTTCTGTCGTGTCGTTGTGAAATAATCCGCCATCGTGTCTCTCTCAAGCAGCGTCCTTCCGGGGGCCATCACCAAGAAGATGATGGAGCCGGACGATGGGATTACTCGACATCCCGTCGAGTCCTGTAAGTAAAACAACAAAATGATTATCACTAAGCTTCTATTCGAGTTACAGTACTTAATTTTGTAGGTTTTCCTTGTTTCTTTACATTCACATTTAACTTTCATCAGAATATCTTTATAATAATCGTGAAGTTTTGATTCCTCAACTGGTGCGCAATACCGTGACCCGTGAGGACAAAAGGGTAGTGTAATTATATCAATATTTATTAATATCTGAACTTTAGTTGGCCTATGTTATTCTTTTGGCATTTAGTTGGATAATTTTATGAAATAAATGATGTTGAAATGTTATTTTCGCAATTCATGTAAAAAGTACATACTTATATCAATTTTCGTGAAAATTTGAACAATGACACTCAATTTGCTTTTTAAACAGATTTATATAACTAATTTAGTTTTGAGTGATAGCGGTCACTATTTGCAATTTTAATCTTTACATGGGGTACTAACAGCAAAATATCTTCAGCAGTGAAAACCCCTTCGCGGAATGATAAAGGTGATTCGATCATTCTTGCATAATACAAAGACCTGTTATCCTGTCCTGAATAGACATTAGTGGAAAGTATCCAGTCTCAATTCACATCATAGACCATTTATACTCATTCACATTAAGTTTTAATACAAACACTAAGTCGCCCGTTTAAAAGTAGCTTACATTAATTAAAACAACATTATTAAGGTCACTAATTTACGTTTTAAGAACACAGTTAAGATTAAGTAAACACCTACGCCAATTTAAAAATAACAAACCAATTTGGTAATCCATTTAATAGCTTCTAATTATATCTATTTAATTAAAATAACTTTAATTAGAAAACTTAGTAAATTAAACAATTATACCAAGTTAAATATTTAATTATTCCATCATTAATACAGCCCCATTAACAATAAACATACCATAACGGGTTAAATGACCCATTTTGAACTTTGCATTGAAAATCCATCTTATTACTTTTGCATATACAGTTATTATACTATTGATTTTCCTTCCTAACAACCATATTTCATACATTCAAGCAGGAAACATAAAGTCACATTTGACCCGCTATGGTAGAAATAGGTACCTAATAAGTGTTGGTATGTAGTGCTAATATGTCCCCTGTGGTACAACCCGGGTTCCCGAAGGATATAAACATACATATAAACCTTCCTCTTGAATCATTCTGTCTATTGATGAAAACCGCATCAAAATCTGTTGCGTAGCTTACAAGATTTAAGCGAACAAACGGTGGAAGCGACTTTGTTTTCAACTATTTAAGGATCTGGTTGGGACGTACTTTATTCTATTCCTTAATGCCCTCCATTTATATGGTATGAGATTTATAACAGGAACATTCTCGATTTCAGCGATTTTAGATACATATTCATACTCCCTGCCCAACTCATCACTAGGATTTCTCGACTACTGTGGCCAACAAACTGCTTTGTAGTTTGGCAGAAGTAAAGGGTATTTGTAAAAGACATAATTTTCCAATAAAAAGAAACTAAGCAGAGCGTGTACTATGGAAACCAGATAACTGATATACTATATATACAACAATTTTTTTTAAATACATACCTATATAAATATTTACCCGACATAATTGAACATGGTAGGCAGATGATAATTCGATATTCAACCCTATGTCATTTTGTTACAAGGACCATTAAAAATATTATCTCAAAAACATACACTTATGCGTATTGCTATCAAATTATGTAATTCAACAGCAGCTTCGAAGGACTATTATTTATTGTAATTTGTGGGCTATACGTGTGTGATAAGATAACAAATCGAGTGTACTCGAGATAATCACTGAACATTGCTGAAACATTCTCATTAGGGGGCTCGACTGAAGAGCTTTCGAATGTTCCTGCATAGGAGACAGCGCTTTCGCCCACATATCTTTCAAATCCTTTTGGGTTAGTTTGTTCAGAATGGCCTGATATAGTGAATTGGTGCCAAAAATATATTTTAGCTCAGTCCTTACAATGTAACAAAGCCAGATGTTTACGTATATGTGTACATGGGAACCTAAGTCCCAGAATCTCATATTCTTTCAGGACAATAAGAAAGTACGATCATAGTCGAGTTACAAACATGGAAACATCCACTTTGATAATATTAGTAATCTAATAAACGAGCAATTCTTGCATGGACGAGTATTTCTTGTAGAATCTCGGTAAAGGCTCCAACGATTTTCATGAACTTTAGTATGCCGGGGGTTTCGGTGGCGACAAATCGATCTAGCTAGTTTTCATTTTTGGAAAACGTCGTTTTATCCGTGTTTTTAGGCAATGAAAACTGCTACAATACCATTAGAGGTAAATCACTTACATTTAAAGGCACGCTCTTTATGATCGCATCTAATTCGTATCTAGGTATTTATGACAGTGCTTTAAAAAGGAGAATACGGCAGTAGTCACATTAGTAAACAAAACCCGAGCAAAGACCCTCCTCGGCCATCCAGGTACTATTTATAAAAAGACCCATTACCAAAAATATAGAATGGAATAGAATTATTCATTTATTTAGAGTTCTAAAAGTTCTTATACTTAAATAAACTAAAGTGGTCATAAACTAAACTTTAAGCAAAGGTCTTAGGTTGTTGACTCACAGAACATTAAAAACAAATTAAGATTCATGGAAATTGAAGCGAATTCTCGATGAAACTTGGACTTACTCATGTGTGACGTCTATTATATTGAGTTGTTTTATTTGAGCTTTATACAAGTACTTCGAATAACGTTTTCTGTATCGAAATGTTGTCCTTTGTTGGTGAACGTATGCATAATATAACATTAATATATGTGATGAAGTAGATTTATGTACCTACCTTAAAGAAATTAGTAAATAAGCAAAGACTGAATGTTGAAGACGCCATTCCTCTTATAAACGTCTGTGGTTTTTTGAGAATGACATGTGTTATTTTCTCCATTTTTTTTTCTTTTCCATTCGTTTTGGCTAAATTTGTTTAGACCAGAATTCTGTGTCGTCTGTAGCATTATACATTATTTCTCCATTTATCCTTGTTGAATAATAAATAAATATATATTTTTTCGAATTAAAACATAGTATTAAATGAATATTATCACTACCAACAGGACAAACGCATATGTTTCAATAACTCAATTATTTGATTTGTAGTGGCAGCAGAAATAGGTTGAGAATGCAAATATATTCGATGGATTGTGGGTCTTATTACTGAGATCTCCGCCTACCACTTCGTTGATTATGGGTGTGAAGAGATGTAATACTAATTTTGATTAGCATTGAATGATTTACCATCAAACTTGTTTAATGATAAATTACTTACTCAAAATTATAATGGACACCGTTTGAAAAATAAGCTTGTACCGTTCAAAGAAAACAAATCAACAGAAAGGTTCGCTTTCCTCTTTAATAAATTAAATAACGAGGGTCGAAGAGTCCCCTATAGTAATTGAATAAGAGTGCATGTCCATAAATACACCTCGACAAGTCCAGATGGACTTTGTGGCCTTACTCCGGCTTGGGTCAGGGGTCTGCTAGCATTTATATTTTAATTATCTTAACCCACATCTAAGTCCTTATCCATGGCATGAAACAAAAAAACAAAGTAAATACCTCCGTTTGTACGATTAGAACTTTTAAACTACGCAACGGATTTTTATGCGGTTGAATCCGCGACAGCTAGATTTGTATTTTAGTTTGTAATAAATTAACTCAAAGACTGAAAAACTGAAGGGGCTTTAATAATTCTTTCGATGATTTTAAGATACGATATCCAAAAGGACTTAATCTTTGTTATCATTTTTTTTTAAACTTGTGCGCGATTGACTAGATCTCACCTGATGGAAAGTGACGATGCAGTCGAGGATTGTACACGCGGACTCAAGTAATGCCTATTCACTTTAGCCTTAAAGAATCCTAGATTGTATGAATCGGGAAAAACTGACTAACCCCGTTCCGTTCCCGAAGTATCTAATGTATTGGACATTAGATACTTCGGGAACGCGGGTGAAACCGCGAGATGAAAGTAATATCTTTATATGTATATTGGGATATTGTATATAATTTATTAACTTTTCTTCCCTTTCATATAGTACCAACATATACCAATCAACTTAGTTAGTTGATGGATTACTGGTTTATTCCCTATTGGATACAAAATAATCAGCAGAAAATAACAAATCTAAGGTCTTATAAATATTTGTCGTAGAGGCTACGGCTACGACGTAGACACCGCCTACGCTCGTAGGCCGTCGCATTATCAAACGAAGGACTACGGGGTATCCGTTTATTTTCTTTATGTTTCATTTTTGGTGTTATTAGTAATATTATGACATAAGAATTTTCAATAATAATATTCGTAACAAATAGAAATTGTGTCCCAGGCATCCAATATTATCTACTGGTACAAAAATTGTTATGTTCTTCGATCGTGGGCGTATTCTACGTGGTAGAAGCACCTACGACAATAAAGTTGATAATCTTGTTAGTTGATTCGATAATATTGTTTTGTAACGTATCACAATACCTAATCATCCATAAATCTGACTACTTAACATATGTCCATGCAATAAATCTGAAATAAGTTTAAATAAAAATATGTCTAGGGGAAAAAAATTATAAGCCCGCAGCTTTATAGCCTTAATTATTAATCTGGTTAGTCTCTACTCCACCTCGAGGGGGGTTATTACATTCGTACTGTAAGTGGGTCCGGAGTTCTATACAGTATGTGTTGCCTGTGAAAATGTGACACTGTAATTATTATATGTATGAGATGAATTTATACTACGACGACCCATCGTCTTCCTCGAGGTCCCCACCTTAATTACCACGAACGTTAGGGGAATACCATATCTGCTATTCTATGCTCGTGTTGCAGGGTAAGTTACGTAAAGCTAGTCTTGTGCAGCCTGAAACAGTCATAATCGACTGCTTGTAGCTGCGACTGCATAGTAAACATAAAGTATTCTATTCATTGGAATACCAGAAACTGTTTGAGCGGTCGCTATTGTTCCAGCGGTAACAGCACTATGAAATTCCGTCATGCTGTTAAGCAGTGATACATACAAATTCTCGAGTTGTCAACTACTCTAGCGTCCTCATCAAACTTCCCCGTATGGTGTCGTGTCTGCGATTTCTTTGCTGGATCAGCAACCTCTAACCCCCATGGCTTCGAATTCGAAAATTCATTATAGCTTCTCAGTTCGATTTATAATAAAAAATACAGACTATTGAAAGCGTAAATGTTGTAATTAATAGAAGCATGATTAGTGTCTCGTTCACATGTATCTTTGTTATACAATATCATATAAATCATAAAGGATTTGTCATTTATTTCGTAACCGTGTTAGCGAGACAATGCCTACTGAAATAATGTACAAAAGGCTTATTTATTCAGGAATACCACCTAAACCATTATATGAAACGTAGAGTAGGGAAAAGCGACTGCGGATTTGGCAGATTATTTATTATTTTGCTTTCGTGTTATTAATTAAAATGTTGCCGAGTTCATAAGTTGAAAATTTGTTTAATAGTGCTTTTGATTTTATTGTAAATAATAATAATATTATTGAACTACTTTATTCTGAGGCAGTTTTCTTAATAGCTACAAATGCTATCGACTTGGAAGTTATATAAATAAAAAAAAAAAAATATGTAAATGGGGTTCAAAATGAGAAGTTGAAATATGGAAGTATGGTTAAAATGTTCAATGAAATACTGTTTTTGAAATAAACGCAGGGGAAAGTATGAAAAAAAAAATTGATAGATCATCAGATATCTATTATATGTGTTACAGTAAAAAAATTACTAGATATAAGGATTTTTAATCTTTACTTAAAATCTGAATCAGAATTTGAATTACAAAAATAAAATTGAATTAGGCTAGTACAGAAGTAAGTTGGTTTTATTATAATTGTACAAAAACATCCATGGGCGAAACCAATAATAATTTGCACTTACCCTTGCTTTTTTATATTGGGACGTAACGCATACAGAGGGTTGCACATGAAAGCATAGTAACAATATCACTATGAGGAATACCCTTGATAATGTAATGATATTACGTGAGACAGCCCTATTTCCGTACTATCACGTCAGATCCCCTGACGCGGATGCCTCGCTACTTGAATACGTGACTGTCTGAAATATACGTAACTTGCCTTTGGGAGATACTCCCCCTGATGGACCTTGTATTTTGTCGGATAAACTATGTTCAACCCTCATCTTAACTTGAATTTTGACAGGGTAAAAATTATCTTACACTACCAAAAATAAGTTTATAGAGGTTATATTCCTGTTTGTGTTCGATTAAAACTTGTGTGTTTGTTTTCGATTTGACTTCTCTGTTTTCGCATCCGTAGTAGATAGTGATTTTTACTCACCTACGCAAAAAGAGGCCTGTTATAATGCTTGATGCCTTTGTCTGTGTACCAATTTTTTTTAACTGGTTTTATCGTCATGATCCTCTGTTACAAAAATTATAAAAATAAAGTAAATTTTCTTTTATTATTAGTCTTTCTTTCTATATTGTGTAGTGGTACGCATCTCTTTGTCTACGAGTCCGTCTCGAACTTGGCCTTTTTATTTTCTGTGAAAAATACTCCTTTGAGTTTCTACTTGAATTTATCAAGATTCGCTACCAACATAACCTTGACATTGAACATCATTCAAACTCCAAAGGGTTTCATTCCAATCATGAGATGAAGTTAAAATTAAATGGGAATGGAAACTTCTGAAATGGGGAATTACTAAATGGAAGTGGGGTAGGGGTGGGGGGTCGACCGATCCCTCCCTGGAAACGTGTCGCCGTTGACGATGAATCGATATAAAAGGAAAGTGCTCTCAATCGGCGAAATTAATTTTATCGCTTTTCGCGATGTAATAGGTTTCCCTTTACCCAAAATAATCACAAATAATGTTACCTTGCGATAGACTAGCGGCGGATATTTTTTTTAAGGGTTTCCCTTTTTCTTTGTGTACTTGGGTTCTGTTGGCTTGTTGGTGAGTAGGTAAGATATGTTGTGGATCCGACTTCCACACAGGATGAACATGTCTATCAAGTATCTATATTACTATATAGTATAAAACAAAGTCGCTTTCTCTGTCCCTATATTCCTAGCTTAAATCTTTAAAACTACGCAACGGATTTTGATGTGGTTTTAATAGATAGAGTGATTGAAGAGGAAGATTTTAGAAGACATCCCACGGGAACGCGGGTAAAACCGCGGGGGACTGCTTGTACTAATATATAAAGCTGAAGAGTCTGTTTGTTTGGTTGAACGCGCTAATCTCAGGAACTACTGGTTCGAGTTGAAAAAATATTTTTGAGGAATGCTATAGGCTATATAATATCACGCTTATATATAGATTATATAGCCTATAGCGGCTGAAACCGCGGGCTCAGCTAGTATAACATAAATGTCCTAGCTAGGGTATATTTATTTTTCAGGCAAATGTCATTAGATAATATGCCATTGTAAAATAATACTAATGATAATCTGTTTTAGGTACATCATTGGTTGTCATATAAATTTGACATGGTTAGGACATATAAGTCTGACACGTATCGAAACATTCAATTAGTTACGTGATTTGTCTGTTTCTGATTGGATAGTTAATTTACTGGAGCGCACTGCACGTGTTGAAATTAGAATGGGGTCAATGTATAAAAGCTTGCTTTGTCTGATTGAGAAAAATGTATAGCGGGAAGAAGTGGCAAGCTTAGGTGTTTAATCGACTTAATGCATTGCTATTTTTGCTTTTTTATTTCAACATAAATCTTATTACTGTTAAAAATGCGAAAGTTTTCTTGGATAGACGTTACTCAATCACGCTAGAACGGCTGAACGGATCTGAATGAAATTTGACATAGAGATATTTTATGGCCTGGATGGCAACTAGCCTTCGTTTTATCCTGAGAATGTGTAATATCTTTCGGGAATACGGGAGAAACCGCAGAGGACAGCTAATAAATAATAATAAATAAATTCAAAATTCAAAACCATTTATTCAGTTTAGGCCCTCAGAAGGCACTTATGAAGGTCAAATTTAAAGTTACTGAAGCTACTACCGGTTCGGAAGTCAGCCTTCAACTAAGAAGAACCGGCAAGAAACTCAGCAAGGTTACATTCTTTTTTATTTTATTAAATTCTTTTTTATCTATTCTGACTTTTTGGCTATTTTATAATATCAATTTTACATATTTTTATATTTAACAATTATAAAATACTTAATAAAGCTAACATTCAAAAACAAAAAAAAAAATAACAAAAAAAAGAAATAACAAGACTACAAAATAGAAAATGACAATAATTACTTACAACTTAAACAAGAAAATTAGAGGTGCACTGTGCAGAGAGCAGCTATTTCCATACATTTTTATCTTCAATATAATGAACCACCTTGTAATACGCTTTTTCTTTCAAAACTTTCCTAATATAATTTTGAAATTTATGATCAGACATTTTGGTTACTGAAAGCGGTATCTTATTATAAAATCGAACACAATTACCAAGGAATGACTTGTTTACTTTAGTTAGTCTAAAATATGGAACAACTAACTTCTCCCTTTGTCTTGTATTAATATTATGGATATCCAATTTTGACTCAAACATTCCTATGTTTCTACGTATAAACATTATATTTTCATAAATATATAATGAAGGCAATGTCATTATATTTATTTCCCTAAAAAAATCTCTTAATGATTCACGGGGACCCATACCGTAAATTGCACGAATTGCTCTTTTTTGTATAATAAATATTGATTCTATATCCGCTGCTGCTCCCCAAAATAAAATACCATAGGACAAGAGGCTATGAAAATATGCAAAATAAACTAATTTGGCTGTCTCAACATTCGTCAATTGTTTAATTTTCCTAACAGCAAATGCAGCCGAACTTAACTTAGCAGCTAGAGTATCAACCTGAGGTCCCCACTGCAATTTATTGTCTAATGTAAGACCCAAAAATACCGTTTTATTAACAAGATCAATATGGCTCCCATCTATTATTATTTGGCTATCTACTTGTGCTACATTCGGTAAAGAAAACCTTAAGCATTTAGTTTTCTTTGAATTTAGTAATAGATTATTTGTAGCAAACCACCCACAGACAATTGACATAGTATGATTAACTTTAGTTAGATCTTTGTCTTTTCTATCAACTTTAAATATTAATGATGTATCATCAGCAAACAAGACAATATCTGTGAGATCATTTACAACATATGGCAAGTCATTTATATAGACTAAAAACAAAAATGGACCTAAAATTGAACCCTGGGGTACCCCCATTTCGACTAAAGAGCCCTTGGATGTTGTGCCAGTAATCCCTACCTTTTGTTGACGATTTGATAAATAAGATAAAACAAGATCATGAGCAGTTCCACGAATTCCGTAGTAGTCAAGTTTTAGAAGTAGTGTACGGTGGTCAACGCAATCGAAAGCCTTGGATAGATCACAAAAAATGCCAATCGCATCCTGAGAATCCTCCCATGCGCCATAAATGTGTCTCAGCAATGCTGCTGCCGCATCGGATGTAGACCTTTCGTGAAACCGAATTGATGACCATGCAATATCTTATGCTTAGTAAAGTGACCTAACATTTGATTAAGCAGCAGTTTTTCAAAAATTTTACTAAGTGCTGGCAGAACGGAAACTGGTCTGTAATCAGAAGGATTCTCCTTACAACCGGACTTAAAAATAGGTATTATTTTACTGTATTTCATCAAATCAGGAAAACAACCCTGATCAATACATTCATTAAAAATATTTGACAAAACCGGTGCAATCACTGTTATTATTGATTTTACGATTGTTACTGATAAGCCCCATAAATCTTCAGTACTTTTCATATTGAGCGAATTAAAAGTATTTAAGATATCGCTAGCATTAATATGCTCAAATTTAAAACTAGGAAATATATTATGAATATGCTGTTTGAGTAAAGATTCCGCTACTATAGGACATGATTTAAGGCTTTTAGTAGTTTTACCAGGTATACTCGTGAAGAAGTTTTCGAAAGCACAGGCTACCTCTAAATTATTCGTTAAAATTTTATCATTAATTTTAAGAGTTACCTGTTCATTATTATTTCTAATTTTACCAGTTTCCGTATTAATAACATTCCAGACTGTCTTTATTTTATTATTCGCATTACCTATTTTATTACATATAAAGTAAGATTTAGCTTGATTACACACTAACTTGAATGTTTTTGAAAAGTTTCTAACATATTTATTAAATTCCTCGTTATGAGTTAGAGATTTTAAATGATAAAGTTCATACAACCTATCCCTGCTCTTACGAATACCTTTAGTAGCCCAGTCACTAAATCCCATTTTACTATTTACCTTCACTATTTTAGTAGGACAGGCTCTATTAAAATTATCGCAAATCCCGGACAATAAACCTTCATACAAGACATTGGGCTCATTACTATGATATATTGTATTACAGAGTTTCAGTTCTAAATTATTCTTAAAGTTGTCTAATCTTGCCTTAGTAGTAGGTCTAATTACTTTCGTTACTTTAAATACTTGTCTTTTAAATGGCAATTCTATTAATTGAGCCTTATGATCCGAGCGAACACCACTAATAATCGATTTCCCTAGTATACTACTATTAGTTAATATATTATCAATACAAGTAGCCGAAGTGGCTGTAGATCTTGTTGACTCATTAAATAATAAATCTAAGTTGAATGATTTGAATAAGGCAACAAAATTCCGACTTTCAGATGAATTACTAAGAGTACCTACATTAAAGTCGCCACATAGAACTATTGACTTGTTACAATTATTAAATAACTTACGAAGAATCTCTTCTATTATAGAGGTAAACAATAAAAAATTTGATGCCGGTGGCCTATAAACACATACAATAATATAGCTCTGCAACTCTGCACAAGACACCTCACAAACACGCTCAACAGAGAGGCTGCAAATATCTTTCCGATCCTTGAATTTAATATTATTATTTATAAGAATTATTGAGCCGCCACCTTCTGCAGATAATCTATTGAATATACTGGCAACTGTAAAGTTTTTAATATTAAAAAGCATAGTTATATCCCAAGACAATCTTCACACATGGTTACCTGATCCCAAGTTAAGCAGAGTGTACTGCTTGTAGCATGGCTACCAGGTAACTGATGTACTACATATACTACTTTTTAAATACATACTTATATAGATATTTACACCCAGACACAGAACAAACAGACATGTTAATGCACACAAATGTTTGTCCTGGGTGGGAATCGAACCCGCGATCTTCGGGCAGTCAGGGTCTCTAACCACCAAGCCAACTGGCCTGTCAAGTTAACCTAATAAAATATTATAAATGCGAAAATTTGTGAAAATGGATAGATAAACAGATGTTTGTTACTCTTTCACACAAAAACTACCAAGCGCATTTGTATGTAAATTGGCACACATATAGTTTATAATCCTGATTAATACATAGGATAATATTTATCCCGTAAAAATGTTACATCCCTCGGGAACGCGGGTGAAACCACGGGGTCGGCTAATCATAAATAATTGTCTTAAAGTCCATTATCCCTAGCTAAACTTAACAATGTGTGGATACAGCTCAATTACTAAGCCGATAAATCTTGATTAATTATATTGCCATATTGTCACTGTACCTACATCTTGTTAACAGATTATGTCAACAAGGAGCTATATTAATTACTCATGTTTAAAAGTATCAGTAGGAATATTTTGAAGTACAACAAAAAACAACATCCACTGTGTCCACTTAGCAAAACTGAAAAAAAAAGAAAGTTGTGTTTTTTATAATATTAATTAATTTATTTTGTGACTCAGATGGTAGGTATTTATTAAAACCTTTTTGTACACATTTTATCATAACCATAAAATATCGTTTTCTAAGTGAATGCAAACTTTTTTGTTATGTGTCACAATAAAAGCTAATAAAAAATAAAATTATAATAATAAATGAGGTTCTATTTAAAAGTATAATCATGTATGACGCTTGTTTCAACGTAACAGGGAAATTCTGTTACTTTGTAACAAATGAATCACTTCGAGCCTTACGTTCATAACCCGATTGAAACCCGATAGCTTCATTATTGAACTACGTCATGCACTAATAAGTTTATACGATAGTAATTATGCAGCCGAAGAGTTGAGATTCAAGGAATGATATTACATATAGAAAATATGTATATTTTCCACGGACTGTAACATAATTGCTTGTAATTCAAATAAGATTTGTCGTTAGTAAAGTTAAGGTAGTAAGTTTTGCACAGATTAAATATATTTTGTATCAACATAGAATATTTTTATCCTGGGAAAATTCAACCTTTCGTGGAACTGGATATACAAGAGTAGTAAATAAAGGCTTATATAAAAGACATGGCAACAAAATATTTACGAGCCAGACTTTGTTCAAATCCTTTTATTCTCCTCAGAGCATCTTCACACGTAGATGTGTGAACTAAAAACTAACAAGGAGGTGTGTGATTTATGAAAAAGTCGGGGTTAAAGTGCGGGGATGTGGCGTGCCGTGGGCGAAGGGCGGGATACCCTCGCAAGGGCAAGGCTAGCGGCACTTTAACAAGTGGTTCCAGAGATTTATTGCCGAGAGCTGTCGGTGGTTGAATATTGAGGGGCTCTTCTCTCGCCGTTCCAATTTAATTAAGAACTATTTTTCTGGATGAAAATGTTGTTGGGCGGTAGGCTTTTTGTTTAATTTATTTAAAGTGCAATAAGTATTACCAAAGACGGGAAACTTTTTAATGTAGTTGATGGCGTAGAGAAGTTTTAAATGTTACAACCATAGACTTAATATTGAAATACAATTTTACTATAAGAGGGTATTTTATTGTAACAAATAAAAAAATACATGCTCTTACAATTATTTGAGTTCAAAGGGATAATGCCCACGAAGGATGATCCTACAATCACATAATATGGGTCCGTATCCTCATCGAATAGTTACGCAATAATGATAAAACATGCAAATCCTTTGTAGAATTAAAAATGAAAAATGTTCGAGCAATGTTCCCTCGTTCGTTAAATTTATGAACTGGCCAGTTTGAATGATAGGTACAATTTTCTCGTCACATTCCATATTTTTTAAATTTAGAATTGGAAAAGCGGGATTTGATTGTCATTTATTTTGTTCTTTTGTATTATCGAGCAATTTGTTTGAATAAAACATACAGTATTATGTTGTACTTTTAATATATTGATTAAAACTAATCTTCACGGTGGCATGTATGGGGGAAAGTATGGAAAATTGTGAAGATCCAACGATGACGGTCTATGGCTGGTACTTTAGGTAAGTACGTATCTACAAACGATAAACGACGTTATGTAGACGACGTGTGCTCCGAATTGCTTTTGCGTAACGCGCGGCATCGGCTTAACTTGAGTAATATGAAACTTTGCAGATATGAATAAATATCGAAGTTTATTGTAATATTGGGTACTATATTTCTTGGTTTGAAACCTAATAATTTATCAACGCTTGGTACATATTGTAATATCTATACTAATATTATAAAGCTGAAGAGTTTGTTTGTTTGTTTGAACGCGCTAATCTCAAGGATTACTGGTCCGATTTGAAAAATTCTTGTACTGTTCGATAGCCAATTTATTGAGGACTGCTGGGCACGATATAAAATGTAGTTTATGCGGGCGGAAAGCTAGTTTGATATATAAGAATTATCTATACACTATATTTTTTTGGTGTTCATCTAAGAATAGACTTTAATAAATTGTAAGTCTAATGTAAATTTACATTTGCCAACCTAATTGCAATAATCAAGCTTTGGTTAGTTTGGTATCAGATACTCGGATATCAGATTTTATTAATCATTTGATTCGTATACCTACTGGTTGTAATCATGAAACATAATCAACTTTAGAAACTTTACATTTAAAACAACAACTAATAGATAGGTTAGGTTAGACAATACATACGTATCATGAATCGACTAACAAGCGTCAGAATCGATATGATTCCTTTGGCTTGTATAGGAAAGTTTGTGATTGAATGATAGATTAGATGTGTTGTCTATGGGTAGATAGATGGTGTTTGCAGGTCGGGGTCGTATTTAATGCCTTGGTTTATTGGAAATCTGGTCGCGTCGCCCTTCGTGGTCGCACGGGGATTGTTTCTCTTATTGGTGTTTTGAGGGACATCTGGATTACGGTAATCCGGGTTTAGATTTTAATTTGAATTTCGAACAAGAGGTAATTTTTTATTGATATTGATCTTGTAAATAGTATATATGTATATTTTATTATCCAAAGTATTGTTTCTTGTTGTATAATGTTTTGTTAACAGTGTATTGTGTGTTTTTGTCAATGTAGACTCAATGTATGTGTAGTATTGTCACAAACCTTTGTGGTTTTTAAATGCTACTATGTAATAATTATTTTATTGTTATTTTGAGCCGGTAATAAAAAAAATTATTGCAACGAGACTTTTTCTTCCTGGGTTTCTTTGTACACAAAAACTTCATCCCAGAGTTTCACCGCAATCGGATGTATATAGATAGGTACTCATAAAAATGAACAAACATACAAATGAACATTTTTTTATATGGATTGATAATTATATCCGAGAAAACAGAGCTACATTATTTTATGAAATACGGCAAAATCAATTGATTTAATAGGATTCATATCTAAAGATTGGTAAGCCTATTTTTGTTAATTGTACATAAGGGAGAAATTTCCTTTTATTATATTGGTAGCAGAAAACATCAACTTTATATAACAGCTTTCCAATTATTTGAGGTTCGCATAATATATATTTTTGACGCCAAATTACTTGGTAATGCTTTTGTTGACCACTTGGGGAAGTCGCCTATATCTGAGAGATAAGTTGAAGTAGTAACATTCGTGGAGGCTCCTACGCTACCACATTATTACGTTTTATATTACTTATTACATTATATTATTATTACATACTTATATTACTGAAACGATCAGAGCTTTTATGGGGCACACTAGATTGAAACGGCGTGGATCGATAACGGTTATTTCCTACATAAACGTATCGGAAGTATTTCAACAAGTACATATATTTTGGTATCGGAGGATTCGTGATTTTAAAATCTATCCAGATTAACTTAAGCTACATATTAATTTACTCTTTAAATTCTCCCCGAAATACTACAGCGAAAATGTTGTACTTCATAAATGTCGCTTGCTATAATTATCACAAACTAGCTGACCCGACAGACGTTGTCCTGTCTTAACAAAGAATATTGAATTGCAGCGCGCATTCAGTCAATCTTGCAATTGTCAAACTTCTGACAGTTAAGTCAAACGCCATGGCTACATTAGAAAAGTTAATATGGTCATTAAGATTTCTTAATTTTTTTAATTTTTCGCGCAACATTCTTAATTTTTTCTTTCATAAGAACCTTCTCCTGACAATAACAAACACAACAAAAAAATAATTAGCGAAATCGGGCCAGCCATCCATGCGTGATGCCGTGACCAAGGGAAATAGGGATTAATTTTTATATATATAGATAGCACTAACATAATAAAAAAAAAGTGAGCCGTCACGGGACGCCTGGCACATGTGAACCATCGAAATTATTTTGTACAAGTAATATGTATAAAATAACAGATTAAGATAGGAACTGTGGTGACATCTATAAACATGCATACAAACCTTCACCGCCCTACCACGCAACACGCGAGAAGCCTACATCGGTATATCGAGATTCTCTCAGGATTCGACATATATACAAGCATCCAACATCAACAGTTGGACCGCGGTCCCCAGGCATGATCTGCGACAGCTTGGCGGAAGATCTTTCCATTTAAAAGGAGGAGTATCATACGTCGCTTCTCCATAGAACTAAATACCTATGGCATAATGTAAAAAAAATATATTACGATTTTTTTCCACAAAAATAATAACTGTTTATTTAATAAACATTTATTTTCATTAAACTCAAAAATCCAAAATTAAAATAAAATATTCAAATTTTGACTACTCATCATATAGACCGATTTATCGATAATCGGTTTTACGTGCGGCTATAGATGTTTCACATCAAAAATCTGTGTGCGGTGGGTCAGTCGATCATACTCGTAGAATCAATTCCTTTTTTGAAGTTGGCTAATAAGATATAAATTTAAATAAAGATTCCCGTTAACCGCAGTGGCTCAGAGTGCGATTTGACTACGATGACACTTTGTTTTATTCGTATAGTACAGTTTTAAATTCCTATATCATACTTACCATCTAAGTTCAATCTTAAAAGGTATACGTCGCCGTTGGCTTTTTAGTGAATAAAAACAACCTTACAAAAACCTGTATGACAGAGAAGCGAGATTCAAAGGTTCGTGAAGATTGTGAGTCCACCTATTCACATATGCATAATTTTGCGGGAGTTCCACGTCCCCAGCAACTCTATGCTTCGAGGTCTTAGCCCGCAGCGCAGATTCTCAACATACCCGTAGGTGAAAGCATCCATCTCTCACCAAATTACCTGCGTAAGGGGTATTGGAGCCATCTCCGGCCTTCAGTCTGGAAATTTCGCATTTGACCCTACCTACTCAAATTTTTTTTCGGGCACGCACATTATCTTAGTTTCCAATAGTTTTCGTGAATGAACGAAATGATCAGTGTATAATATAATATATTATGTGACTTTCGTCAATTCGAGGATAAAATTCCGAACAATCGTCTGTCAAATTCTAATTTTTAGATTAGATATGAGAGTAGGCTTAGAAGAATCTAAACGTCATAACATTTTTGTTCGTACAATGTTTGGGAACGATTTCGTTTCTGTCGACTTCGTCTTTCGTTGAATAAGAGTCGACCCCCAGATTTTTAACTACTTATTTTTCATACACATTTATGACGTTAGGTATATTTTAAGATGGAACCTATATGAATTCATGCCACTGCGACAGTATGCTCAACCTGGGGCAAAGGCGAGTCTGAAACAATATAAAAAATGTATTGTCAGCAGTAACTGGGTTATCCTTCTGTCTGTGCGTCTGTCGCCCCGAGATATTTTCTTTATAAACTATCTCTATATTTTTGTACATAAATTTGTGTGAAAAAATACTGTAAATAATAGAAATAGGACGAATAGAACATTATTGTCATTATAAGCATTTTTGTTTCTTTTTTAAGGAACCAACATACTCAAATTCTGTTTTTAAATGTATCTATTTACTTTTACTGTGATCGTGTGTGTGTGCGTTTTTTTGCCATTATTATCCTCTTAAAAGACTTAACGTTTTGGCGCTAGGATCTGATAGTTGGTGCTGCAGTTAGTTACTTTTAGCCCTTAGCTTGGGGCGGATTTTTCACTCCCTGCAAAGGAGGAATAATTGAAAGACGTATAAGAATTAAATAAAAGTAACTAGAAAGCAGTAAAAATCTGTAAATTATTAAATTATCTTAATCAATGTTTTTACAGATTCTTGTCCTTGGAGCAAGCTAATAAGCAAAGATCCAGCTCGATGATACTGCATTATTTTCTTCTGAGGTGCTATGTACATATTAATAATTAACATTTATAGACGTACGAGTCGTGTGGGTTCACAGACGGCACGCCTACTTAAAAAAGATCTTCCATGGTTTTGCCACCCCCTCAATTTTGCCGCCTTAGGCCCGGGCCTTCAGGGAAATCCGCCCCTGCTCATTATTATACCTTTTTGTTTATATAAATGTATTATTAATATTAAATAATATAATGTTCTATAATAATTGTTACTACAGCGGGGGAGTTCTGGCTGCTGATATCCGGCGGGGCAGCCCTAGTGCTCACCATCCTGGCTTTACTCGCGTGCTGGCTCGCGCGTCGCAGGAACACGCTAGCCCACAAACTTGGTGAGCTATACTTATTTATTACTAGCTTTTACTTTCCTAAGTGTCAAACTACATTGTGATGTTATTCTCCGTATAAAGCAAACATAAGGGATGTTACAAATGTTTAGTTTAAAATAGAAGATGAGATGAGATTGTTTTAAACTTTGCAGCCTAATGTAGTAATAATTCAGTCTTTAACAAAAAAAAATATACCACTAGTAATTATGTTTTAAAATATCATTTATAGACACTAACACTTACATAAAAATACATTATTATATACATTATATACATATTAAGCCTTTATTGCCGAAACACTAAACGCAATTATAATCTAATAGTATATACCTAACATAAAAATATATACCTACTATTAAATAAGAGGAAAAATATCTGAATCAGAATTGATATTAAACTAAAAAGATTTTTTTCAACCGTGAAATTTAAACAATCAATTGTATTATTACTTCTATATAAGCAATTACAAATTAAAATATAGTAACTTTTTATACTATCTCCTATTATACGATATACATATTATACGAATGAGTCTGGTATAATCTGTAGGAGGCAAGCGCGGCCCGGACAAAGCGCTGGTATTCCAGCCTCCACGACGCGCGACCGCCGTGCGCTCCCCCGGCTCGGCCACGCACTACCTGCGCAAGTCGCCGTCGCCGACCGCGCCCGCGCCGCCGCCCGCTGCCGCCCCATCGCCGCCGCAGCCGCAGCCGCCGCCGCAGAACCCGGTACATAGCTCCTTCAAACTCATATTTCATCCATAGGTTGTAAGTTTTTTTTTATATTTCGTCTACAAAACTGAGTAGGTACAAAAAATGTTATCCTATAAAGCAACTAATTCAAAGAAATTTCTTTTTCTGCCCCAATTCTAATTCAATAGTATAACTCAGCGACGTTTAAATCCGTAAAGAAGCTTGTGGGTTCGAACTCTTTATGCTCTTTAACTATATTCTATCAAGCATCAATGTAAAAATGCACCATAATTGATTACCATTCTGGTGCCCAAAAAGTAGCAAATCTTACCAAATAATCTCCAACAGCCTTCGGGAGGCAACAGTCCCCATACCCCGGTGGCGCCAAACGAGCCGGCGCCTCTGAGCAAGGAGCTCGCCGACGCCAACGCAACGGAGAAGGTCAAGACCTCCGAGCCGGAGAGCAACGATGGAAAACTTGGAGACCTGCACTTTAAATTGCGGTAAGTTTTAATACTAATTAGTTGCCCCAGGCGGTTTCACCCGCGTTCCAGTTAGGGGTAAAAATACTTTTTAAATTTTATCCTCTTATTTTTTGTGCGGGATTCTAATGGATTTCTAAAATAAAAGTAGCATATTTAATTCCTTTTAACATCAGGTTTCTACCAAAGAAAGTCCCGTTAAAAACGGTCCACCCGTTTCGAAGATTAGCCGGACCAAACAAGACAAACAATTATTTAAATATTTTTTTATCTGTCATATATAGAATTTAGTAAATAAGTTGTAAATATCACATACAATAGGTACCTCAATCTTCCCAGTAAAATATTAAAAGCGTAGATTCTCTCTCGGAAGGTATTGTTCAAGTTATTCATCGCAAGTGAAAACTTTCTGTATTACAAGTTTCAGTTTTTAATAAGGTAACTTCGCAATAGAGTTTAAGTTATAACAAAAATAAAAGTCAGAGTGGAAGTTAGGTACTCGTCCTATGTTCGTGTATATCATAATCAATAATAATAAATAAACTTGCGAGCCACCCCGGCTTCTTCTCAGTTGGAATATAGATCTTACAAAAGAAATTTATTAAATACTATTAAATGAGCAAAATAATAAAAAAAAAAAAAAATTTAAACATTGGTATCATCGAAACAGCTTTAACGATTTTGATAAAAAAAAAAATTATGAGGTTTTGCTCTTTATGTTTAGCTAAACAGGTGTATTTAAAAACAAAATTCGGTTTCACGCCAAAATAAAAATGGTGAAAACCTCATCAAAATCTATTTCGAAAATAACATAAACAGACAGACAGCAGAAATACAGACTTTATTCTTATTATATTTATATAAGCAAGTAAAAAAATGGGTAGAAAGTCTTTCCACGCCATAACTATCTTTTACAAGCTATTTACATAATTGTATAACGTTTCAAAGCCGATTATAATACTAATATTTAACAAAGCCTTGCCTTACCGAGTAGACAGACACGTCGGGGCCTTTTGTATTATGTATGTAATATATTTACAGGTAAGTTGATAACAATTACGTAAATATGGAAAATAAACGCATTATCGTATCTAATCTAATACCTTTAAACGAGCAATTCTTGTATATATATATAATTAGGATCTCGGAAACGGCTCCAACGATTTTCATGAAATTTAGTATCCAGGGGATTTCGGGGGCATTAAATCGATCTAGCTAGAATTCATTTTCATAAAATGTCGTTTTATCCGTGTTTTTAGGCAATGAAAACGGCTACAATGTCATTAGAAGGTAAGGTTTTCAAGTTACATCTTTTGTGAGAAATACTGTTTGGGAGCCCTTTATTATCGCATCTAATTCGTATCTTGGTATATATGATAGTGCTTTAAAAAAGAGAATACGGTAGATGTCACGTTAGTAAAAAAATCCCGAGCAATGCCCGGCCATCCAGGTACTATTTTATTATGTCAATTAGGCCGACTTACAGCCAGACGGTCCACCTGATGGTGTCACCACCTATGGATATTTGCAACACCAGGAGCATCGCCATTGTGTTTTTGTCCCTGAGACTTGAATTGTTAAGTCTCATGTGCCTGTAATTTCACCCTTCATGTGCAAGTCCGATTCGCATTGGGCCGCTTTTTAACTCACAAATCAAATTTATAGCCGTACTCCGTGCCAATATCGTTTCATAGCCAATGTTTGGCCAGTTATTGAGCTACACAGTAGAACTATCTTTTATAATGACTACGTAATTAACAATTTCTTGCGCAAATTCATGGATGACCTGTGATATAAATATAAAATAGCCTTTATTTACTCTGACCTTTGCACAATTTGTAATATAATATAACATGAACTTTACTTTACTATACTAACTATGGTTATTTCTATTCTTTTCCTATATCTATACAGAGTGTTACAAAACTACCCGTAAAGCCGAAAGGAGGTTTAATGGGGGTAACGCTGTATAACATACCCAAAAAAAAAACTGACTTTTATGAATGAAAAATAGAAAAACTATTAAAGTAGACAATTATTAGGTAAAATAGGTACGTAGGCCTTTCTGTTAAATAATCTGGTTCCCTGACATGACAGGTTACTAGGGTTGATGACTTTGATAAAATAATTATATTTTACGGGGTATTTTGTAACACGTTGTATAACTTACCATTTAATATCAGTTACCAGGTCAGGCTGTCTGGCGACATAGGCCTCCTAAAGTTCCCTCCACCTTTGCTTGGCTCAGTGATACCTTCTCACAACATGTTACTCGTCTATAGAATCCATGTTATACAAATGACATAATATATTATCTATAGATTTATTTTTAATATATAAAGCTGAAGAGTAGAGTTTGTTTGGTTGGTTGAACGCGCTTATCTCAGGAATAGCTGTCCCCCGCGGTTTTACCCGCGTTCCCTAGGGATAACACATAAAAAGTAGCCTATATGTTATTTCAGGATATGCTATATCTATGTTCCAAGTTTCATCCATATCCGTTTATTAGTTTTTGCGTGAAAGAGTAACAAACATACGTACAAACCAAACTTTCCTCTTTATAACATTAGTATAGAATATTTGTGTTGAAGAAAAATTGTTTGTGTTGAATAGTCCATTATCGAAGAAGGCTATTGGCTTTATAACATCACGCTCTGACACAGAAACCATAGGCGCGGATGAAATAAAAAAAAATAACAAAGGCATCTACATACTAGTATATTGGAGGCTACGTTATGCTTAGCTATCCTCAAAGAGTTTGAAGTACATTTTACCAAAGGAAATGCGTAATAGTTCAATTGAGAATATATTGAAGTCAATAGAATTTAGTATAAGAAAAGAAACCTTATAACTTTCACCATAAAGCTTAGATTACAATATAAACGACGTAAATAAAAACTAGCGTGACGCACGGCTCGCCGGGCGACCAGCGCATTTGTAATGAAAACCGACGTAAATGCATTCCCGTATCATATTTCCCGCTCCATCGACAAGCTACGTGAACCGCAGTAAAATCAATAACTACCTACATGCCCGGACCTTTGTCCTTTGTGCCCGTACGACCCGGTATTCTACGTGCTAGCATTCTAGAATACCTAGAATACCTTTCCTTTATGGAGAAATGTTTGCCTACTGCATTCATATTCGAAAATAACTGGGCCTGGCAAATAACGTGAGTTAGCGTTAAACGTAGCTTTGATCTATTATATATGGTTTGATCTAGATATTTAGTATTATAAAGAGAAGAAGGATTTTGTACGTTTATTTTATATGTAACTTCCGGAATATAAAAAAGGTACATTACTCCATCTGACATAGCCTGTGCTATGATCCTGAAATACGTAAGAACCGTTGAGAAAGCGGGTGAAACCGCGGGACTCTAACTAGTTCGTGAAAAATGATCACGAAAGGTGGATATTTAAAACTAATACGATATTCTCTGTCTCAAAGCTTTAAGTAAATGCTCGGATACTTTATTGTATTGGCCATATTCCAAATAACTGCTAACTTAATAGGTATTTTGAGTATCAGCGTTGAAAGAAAGTGAACGGAGGAACTAAATGCTTCAGACTATGGCTTAATTGATTATTCATTAGCTAACCTAACTAATAACGTATAATTTAACGATAGTGAGGCAAATTGCACCAGAAATACAATCTTTAGTTGGAATTTTTACATTTTACCCTTAGTCATGTGAATTTCCAACTAAACTAGTAAGTGGTGCTTTGAATATAATCAACTAGCATTCAGTTCCATGACTCAATTTCTCTTTGTGCCAGCAAATAATCGATATATTCTGTAAGGGTTTACTTGTTCTATATTTGTACTAGCTGCCCTCTGCTGTTTCACATGCGTTGCCGAGGGGGTTTAATATTCCCGGAATAAAAAGTTCCCATGTGCAAATCCAGGTTTTAAACTATATATGTGGTTAGTTTCATCCCAATCCGTTTTGTAATTTTTGCTTGAGGGAGTAACCAACATTCACACATCAATCGTCACAAACTTTTATAATACTAGCTGTCCTCTGGGGGTTTACCCACTTTCCTGAGGGGCGTTACTTTGTCCTGAGAGAAAAAGTATCCTATGTGTTAATCCAGGTTATAAACTATCTGTGTGTCAAGTTTCATCCAAATCCGATTAGTAGTTTTTGCGTGGCAGATCATTAAATATCCATACATCTATCCTCACAAACCTTCGCTTATACCTATAATATAATATTTGTAGGATTTGTTCTCCGTTGTTTACAAAAATATCTGCTACAAAGTTCTTTCATAATTAAGCAAGCATGTAATGAGTTCAATAAACAACATTTACCTAAACTCGTGTTGGGTCGAGGGTGCGTGGGAAGTCTATTATCATTATTAAAGCATTAACATGTTATCTAAGGTAAAAACCGGGCAAAAGCCGAGCTATTAAACTCACTCACGTAGGGCTCCGTCCATACAAATTGATATTTTGATTTGAATGTTTTGTATAGTCTTTTAAAACTGTTATGTATAACTGAAAATATAACTTAGTTTTTTACATCCCAAAAGCAAACAATACATGTAACTTACAAAATTTTTGTAAAAATATTTTCCTGTTCACGAGGATCACCCACACGCTTCTCTAAGCCTCTCTCATTATTATTGAACTCGATACAAACAGACGACCTTCCTATTTGTGAAATGTTGTATCAGCAATCCACTGTATCGATCCAATTATACACTTTATTGGATTCTTGCGGAATTACGAAACTTTGTTGTCATGTATCAGGTTTTTTCGAATGGCCAGTCGCCTAGTTTGTCGTTACATCACTTGCTTGTAAGTATTAGGATAGGATGGGTTATGATTTTGTGTTCCATATCCAAAGGGAGAAAACGGCCCCCTTATTCAGCTAATACAAACTTCGTCGGCGAGCCGCTTCACGGAGGCCTCGGAGACCTTATCTCTCACGTGATTAGTAGTATTAGCGTAGTAAGCGTCAGAGGCAGAGCATAGAAGCCGCGACGAAACATCCTCGAGTTAGTGTCATATGCCTTACAAAGTCGAGCCCCAGGACTCTATTAATAAGGCTTCGCTGTCCGTCCATCTGTTACAGAGAGGTATATTTTGAACTGTATAAGGACCTTCATTTTCACAGAGTATATACTACTCTGGTCGCTATAACAAAAATATATAATAATAAAAGAATTTTATAAATTCAAGGAGGTATACAACAAACGTGTTATTTTCGGCGTGTGTTGTATGGTTGATTGATAACTTAGCTTTTGAATTTGGTAGTATATGGCAATACTAAATAAATCCTTGACTGTTGTACCTCCTAGCGATTAGTTCTGTTTCGAAGCCGTATAAATATATAATCTGAATTTATAACGACAAGATGTCTTATTTCTAATCATTATCTTCCATCCCTCTTCACTTTGCTTTAATGGAAAACCCTAATTGAATTTTCCTGATGGCCGTCGCATTTCATTTGCAATTTAATGTCTCAGGTCTACTGCTTCCGCTGTTGTGTTGTTTTAATGTTTGTCCAAGTATTTACTCATATTTAATTACAATCAGTTAGTTCGCCTATTGTACATACATTTAAGGTTTGTTGTTGTTTGGTTTTTATTTTTGATTTTATTTTTTAATCAGGGATATTTAATTATCCAATTATGTATTTTATAGTATTTATATTTAGATAAATATCATACAGAACTTACTTAGAATTACAAAATATATATACATATGAAAAATAAACATTGACACTGTTCGCAGTAGGAACAGCTATCAGTTTTTTTTCTTAGGTCTACAATACAGGGATCTATCTATCAGTTTCGTCTTTATCTGTCTCTTTGCCAACTAAGTTCCATCTATATAAGGGCAAGTGGTTAGATAGGGGAAATTCCGCCACTCAGTTTCTACTCATTTTATTCAAGGCATGTTTTATCATAATATTTTGAAATCATATAATTCTTGCTCCGAAAAACAGCGCACAAGGCTCAAAATGAATTATTGACTGTATTATAAATAAAATGGCACGACAATAGAACCCTTAAAATTTAATAGCAAATTGTTTTAATTGCCTCAAGATTTAATTATAATGTAACTCGAATAAGCTGTTCTTAAAACGGTAAAATATACGCTCTTTAGCCTTTAAGCCTTTTACTGTGTCTTAATAAAATGTACTGAAAGAAGAACGTCTGGCTCAGGCTATAAAGTCTAGTTAAGTAGGGTTGCCACTTGAAAATGTAACTTAGGAATTGTTTGATCGAAATTGCTTAAGTACTAACAAACTTTATACCTATTACCTATTTCTACTTATAGCCTATCATAAAAGATGATATTTTATCTGATATTCATAATAATTTGCCTTAATACCACATTTTACTGTAAATATTTATGTATATTTGTGCTGCAGTGAAATTGTCAGTTAAAAATTACTTTCATAAAGAAAGTAAAACGTGTTCGAACGCGGTAGAAATCCTGCACAAAACTACCTATCTCATTCTCTCGCAGGCTAATTCCTATAGGTGTACTTATATGTTTGTCTCTTCTTGGTGTTGCTCTTTCGTTTCATAGGGTTACAAATCACAAATTTTACAAAAGTAGTTTTCACTTCAAAAAACGGTCTAATATACCTTGTTTTAAGTCTCTTACCATATTATAGGTGGCAACCCTGAAGTTAGCTGTCGCGACATTGAACGGGCGCTATAAACCTATAGGTTTATGTCACTCGAGCTTGTTACTTATTGACGAGAAGGTCTCCGCATGTGACGGATGAGCCAGCCAATTGGGTCATACAAATTAGTTTTATGTTCAACATGCAAATAAATAAATTAAAAGGGTAAAACAATAAAACCTTCGGTAGGCTCAACCTGTTTTGTTTTTAATAAAATTTTAAATATGAATTCAAAATTAATGTTACGCATATTGTATCCGAAGATAAATACCGTATGTGAAGTCCCAAAGAGATAAAGTAGGTTATGAGACAAGTTTTAGGGTGTCAAAATAAAGGTTTATACAAGTTTATTTCTGGCTAACTCCCATTCCGAGATGCTTGTCCTGTTTTGACTAATATAACCAGACTATAGATGCTGATGCGTTGTCGTTTCACAGACATATTACCAAACCCGGACAGGTAATTCTTGCATTGAAATATTGGCCAACTTGGGAATCTATCATAGCACCATCTCTAAGCTTACATTGACCGATATAGTAATATATATCCTGGGCCATTCTTTACACACGGTCATCTGATCCTAAACTAAGCAGTGCTTGTACATGCACTATTTTCTTAAATACATACTTATGTAGACATTTACATCCGGGAAATCATTGATGTTTTTTCCATATCGATGTTTATACCAATCGACTAAGTCATTCGTTATAGATGAAACTTGGCTCGTTCCAAATAATTCTTATTTTAACAGGAAATATACGAATAACCTATTCAATTATTCATCAATAAGAGATTCTCAGCTGCTGTATCCATTAACTATTATTTATAGAACAAATAAAAGAAGCATTAACTCAAGGTGTCCTTTATGGGGTTAGGACGTATATTGATGACATGTCTCGTCTAGAGTACATGAAGCACCCCTCTTTATCGTCCGCCCACTTCAGCTCCGCTTCCCACCTATAGGTGCGCTAGAATATTATATATTCTATGCTAGAGATTCTCAAAGTGGGAAACGAGGACCCCCTTTGAGTGCGTCGTGCATCGAAAGGGCTTCGCAGTAAGGTTAAAGTATGGTAAAAATTTACATAATGAGAAAAGATTGTTTATACTTTCGTTTATTCTACGATGGGGTTGGCAGTTTTGTGAATGAGAACAGTCTATAAGTTTTAGAACCTTTGTTCAATAGGTAACGGTTGTCGTCTCTCAATTCAATCAAAATCCTATATAGGTGATGTGTTCAGAGGTGTCATCCTGTAAGGTAGCCTCTATGCTATCCCTTTCGCTAGCCTAGCAATCACGTGAGAGGTTTGCTCTCGGAGGGCTCGTTGTGCCGCGACCCGATGAAGTTTGCATTAGCTGAATAAGGGGGCTGAACATTTTAGATAAGATCGAGGTTTTCGTTGTATAGAGTTTACTGTGCAATTGGATACATATTTTTCTTGCAGATTTGTAAGTATTTTGAAGTCGATGTTATATCCAAAAGCCAACTTATGTTTTTTTTTTAAAAGATCATTGTTACGCTAAACTATATCAAGAAATCTATCACAAATGCTTTTTTATTTGGTTGCTTGTTTATATAACGTATTAATATGTTCTTTCAAATAACTAGTAAATTTATATTTTGACCTAATGTACATTAATAAAACCTTTTCTAATTTGAGTTTTATAAACGGCATATTTCCACTGAATTAAAGTCTTTGTCAATTCATGTTCAACAATTATACCTGTTATAATATTACGTAAGTAAGAACTCGAAAATCTCATTAGATAATTTAATATGAAGCTACCACGACATATTTTCGAGGCCATCTCGCACCGGCTGTTTGTAAGATACAATATTTTTATACCTAAAGATAAATAACGACCTCTGTCGAGCAGCAGGGTACGCCTTACCCCAGACACTCAGCCTACTCGCTGGTTTATGTATACCTAAACTTATAAAAGTTTGTCCTACAGCCTTCAATATGTACATTCGGCAACATAAGTCAGTATACCTTTACAGAACTGTACATTAAAGTTAATCCGTAGAGTAGAAATAAAATAGTACGTAGTTTTCCGTACAGACAAACCACATATTTAGTTTATTATTTCATATTATGGATAGTCGTAGTACAGTTATGTTGGTGACAGTACATCTATTCGTGCTTTACTTCACGACGGGAGATGTTTCTGTTAGAACAAGTGGTGATTTAACCTAGTAACTGAATATGCTACATGTTTATATTGTATTCAGAAAACTAGTTAATGGTATTTGTAACTGCTAGTAGGTAGGTATATATCCTGTCTTAATTTTTCTAAGAGGTCTGTAAATTTGAAATGCTTCAAATAAAAATTGAAATCACTGGTTAATAGCTAAGTAACTAGCTAAATAAAAATTACACGCAAGGATCTCCGGACATAGGCTGTAATTACCAATGCTTTGTACACGCTATTGAACTAAACCCGACGAAATACAATGAAATGAAATATTTATTCAAATACGCCTTCACAGGCACTTATGAAATAAAAAAACAAAATGTCGTTCCCCAAACCGGAGAAAATATGGTACTTAACTATTTTCTATCTTTGCCTATTGATATATCTATACATTTCTTCGCACACAAGTATTTCCAATATTGGTATCTAGACTGCAATCGGAAATAGTTTACCCGTTAAATATCAAATCTGACCTCTATTTCAAGAGGAATTTAATCTAAAGTCGTAAACACGGTTCATCTTGCCCTTTGAACTAAACGGAGATCCGAAGTACAACTATAAATTAGAAGTTAAACTATAAATGAGGTATCGATTCCTAGACAGACTTAGCTTCAATGTTATGCAGTGGGAGAGGCGACATTTATTACGACTCACTTGATTGCCCTTTATCTTATTCAATTACGTAAAGGTGATCTCCTATCTTTTCACGCCTTATTTATTCAGTTACTAACTTATTATTTTTTTATTGAGTTATTATGCGAGATTTACGTCTTTGGATTTATGGATTGCTAGCTACCGTCCAGTGGTTTCGCTTGGGTTTCCAAACGTTCTTACATATCCTGGGATTAGGAACTGTCCTGCATTAAAGATAAATGATCAAACACTAACCAGTGTATTGAACATCCAAAAATATACGAGAGCACCAAATATGATCAAAATTAAATCATTAATCAGATTTTTAAGTAAAGTTCTAATCACAAAGAGTATGTTATTTGATGCTGTACAATTATGACGTCACAACTTGCTATTTCATACAAATCTGTATACATTCAATCGTTTTGACATTTCATAAAGAGTTGCTGATTTACTATGTCAGGACACATCCCTATATACCATAGCCCTTAGGCTACACACTACACTGGTGTTATCCCTTTAATGAAATATCTTTAAATAATAGTATAATTTATGACAAGAAGGCTGACAAATTAGCAGTCGGTCCACCTGGTAGTAAGTGGTTACCGCCACACACGGATATTTGCACTGAGATGTAAAAGTCTCACGTGCCTGTAATTTCACTGGCCCCCTTACCTCCTACATCCAAACATACAAACTTAAATCTTTTTTTTTTTAATTAGTGTAGACTTATATAAGGATTATATAACTTCTTGAACCGTTATTTTATTCTCTATTCCATATTTTTTATAGATATGAAAACGAGAAGAACGCTTTGGTGGTATCTGTGGTGTCGTGCCAAGGTCTGCCTGGTCGCGAACCAGCTGGTCCCGACCCATATGTGAAATTGCAGCTCCTGCCCGACAAACAGCATAAGGTGAAGACCAGGTAAGCTATCTTTTAATACTCACAGTATAATGGAATATCAATATGTAGTTTTGTAGTATTTACATTGTAAACTGGTGAATTAGTGAAATTGACGAATATGGAAACTGACCAGTGGCAAACTCCTTTTTTGGATTTTTACCAATATTTAGAACAAATGATAGCCGAATCGGTCGAGCTGCTCTCAAGTGATGCGCTTACCAACACTATTTGATTTATATTTCAATAGATATATACCTATTATTATTAATTGTGCCCAAACACAGTATCCTCGTGGCATTTCCAGGTGGTCAATGAGCCCCCGAAGTGGTAGTCTCTGCAAGGATGTATGTGGGTCTTAAAAGTCCCAAATATCTTTCACTATTGTAGCCGCTGGCTTCAGCATCGCTGGCAACTGTGGTTATAGGAATACGTGATAGGAATGATGATTTGAAATATCAAGTTTGAAACATATTTTTTTTAAAAATTCCAACATACTCCTAACATATATATTAATGTTTACAGAGTAGTACGCAAGACCCGCTGCCCGGTATACGATGAGGACTTTACGTTCTACGGCCTCAGTCCGAATGAGCTCACCACTATCACTCTTCACTTCGTTGTTCTGAGCTTTGACAGGTAACTAAATATAACATCACATTATATTTAATACACCTTGCTATATAGCCCGCGTTCCCGTGGGAACTTATAATTGTCTAGGGAAAAGAATATATTCTATTACATTATCTTAGATGTTATATTAATATTTAAAAATAGGTACATTCTATTCCAATAATAAAGCATTTGCTATATACCTATATACCTACAATATAAAATAACCTAATAAATATATTAAATTCAAATAAATATTAAAATATTATACAAGGCAATTAGTAAAAAGTCATTGACAATGTTTTATATTATCCTATTCTGTTATACTCCTTAACTCGATATTAAAGGTAGAATATCGATTTTAGGTCGCAATCCGGGTAATGTGCACAGAAGGCTGGCAGCATTCTATTTTGTATGCCCCATTTCATTCATATCAACCCTTACGGAGCTTATTAATCACAAACATTTGCACTCATACAAACAAACCTTTGCATTTTCGTTTTTAACGTTAAATTACGATAAGCGGGATATTAAGTATTTATCCAGTAAGCCTACTTCAACGAATAAGAGTTTCTAGGCCAAGCGACGCGGTTGTCAAAGTTGAGAAGCATTCGACTGCCACTTAGGTAGCTTCTCTCGGAAAACTTCCAACACACTCGAGTCAACTGTTCACGAGAATATCAACTTTGCTATTTAAGTACCATTTCTTTGGAATTGGATCAATACAAGTAACCGATTGAAACGGTAAAGCCAATCAGTTGTAGCCTTAGGAGCATTTATAAAAATGTCAAAATTGAAGTAACAGTTGTTGTTACTGATCGTATCTACTTATACGAAGTGAAAGAGGGCGCTGGATTAAAGCCACGGTTTATATTTTAAACTAATTTACAAGACAAATGAGAAAACCAGCGAACTTCTCTAGTGTAACTTACTGTTAATACCTTTTGAATTTAGAAGACAATATAAAATCCAAAAAGGTGATAAGTAAGTAAATAAGTTCAGTTCTTAACAGTTGAATTGAAGTTAACCTAAAACTAAGAAAAGCTACATGAGCCCTTGCATCCTCTCCACCAAACATTTATTGACGTTAATTAACTTTTTCCTATTATTCTGTAATAATAAGGTGTTATAGCTGTGATGAGTTCATTAATATTACTTAGCAGCTGTTCCTGTCGAGGGTCATAATCCTTCCCGGGTCCAAATTTCCCTAAACATTAATCGCAATCGGACGATCAAACTAACATCATTTTTGTATATAAGAAGATAGCTGTCACCGGTGTGCTTTTACCCGCATTTCCGAGGGATATCACATTTTCCCGGGATAAAAAGTAGCCTATATGTTAATTCCAGGATATGCTCTATCTATGTGCCAAATTTCATCCATATCCGTTTAATAGTTATTGTGTGAAAAGTAACAAATATAAATACATTCAAATCTTTCCTCTTCTAAAAATTATAGTATAGACTAGTCTTAGTATTGCGGTTTTACCCATATTCCTGAGAGAATGAATGATTTTCCGGGATAAAAACTTTACCTATGTCACTTGGCATTTAGCTTTCTATTTGTGAAATTATTTATGAATCCGAGTAGTTTCATAGATACGTCGATATTATTAATATCCCTTATTAAATTTACCTATTTATAATAAAAGTATATAGTAGATGTGGAATATAGAACTAATTGAATTGTATTATTTCCAGATATTCGCGTGATGAGATCATTGGTGAAGTGATCACCCCGCTGTCCACCCTGCAGCTGCACAGCGGAGAGGCCATGGCGCTGTGCCGCGAGATACAACCACGCAGCCTCAAGGTACAGCCACCATATTTATCGAGTAGTAGAGTTCTTAGTGCAGAGTTCGTCCGGGGATGTACTACCACCTTACCCATTTCTGCCGTGAAGCAGTAGTGCACTTGTATTACTGTGTTTCGGTTAGAAAGGTAAGGGGGCTGGTAAAATTACAGGCACATTAGTCATAACAACTTCACGTCTCAGGGTCGACAACGCATTGGCGATGCCCCTGGTGTTACAAATGTCCATAGGCGGCGGTGACCACTCACCATCAGGTTGACCGTCCGCTTGAATGTCGGCCTACGTGGTATAAAAAAAAAACAGAATATACACACTAACTGTCCCCTGCGGTTTCACCCGCGTTCGCATAGGCTATTTATGTGGCAAATTTCAGCAAAATTGGATACCTACATCGACAGAATTATTGTTATAGTTAAGTCGGCAACATATTAAATAAGAGAAATTGAAGAATCAAGAAATCAGATATTATTGCGGAACTCTGCGGTAACATTTTTTTTATACTACTATGGTAGCAAACAAGCTGACGGCCCGTCTGATGGTAAACGGTCACCGCAGCCTATGGACGTTTGCAACACCGTGGGCATCACTCGCGCGTTGACGACCCTACATATTTATGCTCATCAATAGCGTAGAAATGTATTGAATAGAGTAGATTATTGTACACACATTTTATTAATACATCTAGTTAATTTCATCTTTCCGCACCATGGGAAATTAGACCTATGAGTAATAAACTCCTCAGATATTTCTTAAAATTGTGACCAGGGGCTCGATTCTGTAATGAAAATAACTCGAGGATGTTACGTCGCGGCCTCTATGCTCTGTCTCTGTTGCTTAGTACGCTAATAATACTAATCACGTGAGAGGTAAGCTCTCCGAGGCCTCCGTAAAGCGGCTCGCCGACGAAGTTTGTATTAGCTGAATAAGGGAGCAGGGTAAACTAACCAGGTGATTTAAAAGCGCTAATATAATAAATAGTTAATGATGATGACATCATTACCTGAAAAATACAATGCGTAATTGTATTTTGGCAACTAACAAATTACACGAATCTTTTATAGGTATCCTATAGCTACGACATCATCGTCTTACGACTTCCTATTTTCGAACTAAATATGCAGGTTTCAATAGGAGGCACACACTTCTAAGTTTTAAACTACGATCACTCCAAGAACTCTTAAGACTTAACTTGCACTCTCATGAAATTCAATGAAAAGTTCATCTAATATCTTTAGGACCAACGGCACACATTTGAGGTTGGCATGAAAATTAAGTTCATTGAACTTGGCTCCCATTTTCAACATATGTCAAGGAATTAATTAACTCATATTAGTCCCCATGACCTGTAAATATAAAATAATTCAAGAGAAAGACTACTCGATAACCGCGTTTGCACTGAAATACTAAATGTGAATAAAAATGTATGCTTGTATATTCGTTTCCTATGGCTTCTCACACTATTTATTCAATAGCGATGACACTTTCGTGAGTTATTCTACGTTCGCTTGGGAAGATTCCTGTGGAAGAGTTGCACAGCAACGCATGCCGGGAACAGCTAGAAAGTAATATAATATCGGAACATTTGCTGCGACAGATGCTACGCGCGGGCCGCGGCGAGGTGCTGGTGTCGCTGTGCTGGCAGCCCGCCGCCGCGCGCCTCACCGTCGTGCTGCTCAAGGCGCGCAACCTGCCCAAGATGGACGTCACCGGCCTTGCTGATCCGTAAGTGTTCCCCTACTACAGTTTCAGGGTTGACGATATTGGTGTGTTGAAGACTAGGCAATTATAAATGGTTTAAGTGATCTTCGGATTCCTAAACATAGTAAAACCTTTGGCTCCATTAGCTGGAGAACAGTGCATTGCGTGCATACTTAAATTGATGCACTAGTCTTAGCTCATAAATTCAATAGACTATATACCAAATGATCATGATTTAATTTAAGAATTATTATTTGTATTTATATATCATATGAGTATTGCAGAATATATGAGCGGACGATTAGTAGCTCACGTGAAATGTCAAATGAAGGATGACTAAATATCTAACTAGATTCTAGCACAACTTGGTCGTTAATGTAGCCGAGCTAACAAACCAGTAACAACCCAATATAATTCTCATAACTCCTGCTTTTTTTAGTTGTTTCATTTCAAATAGGTACGGTAGTAACAACAGACTTCTCTTTATTTTATTTTTTCTCTTTATTTGTAGCTACGTGAAAATGTACCTGCTGTACAACGGACAGCGCATTGCTAAGAAGAAGACTCACGTGAAGAAGCGCACGCTGAACCCGGTGTTCAACGAGTCGTTCGTGTTCGAGGTGCCGGCCGCGCCCAACGCCACGCTCGACCACGTGTCGCTGGAGCTGCTCGTGCTCGACTGGGACAGGGTCACTAAGAACGAGGTAACATCACTTTTGCTTTTGGAAGGGCTATAATGTTATAGTCTCTGGTGGCTTTTACACCCTTACATATTTGAGGCTCTCAACCGAGGTAACCATTTCATTAAACTGATATTTCTTAATCTTTTATTCACTACCCGTTATTGTTCGCCCAATTCGTGAATCAACACCTTCGAGTCTCGACAACTTGGTTGCCATTCCGCTTGTGTCACAGTCTATATAACCTTGTCAGTTTTTCTGTTGTTGAAGGTTGTAGCAGTAGCTAAGTTCTTCATGAAGGCTCTCAAGGACCCTTCTAGAGCCTTAACTGTATAAATAGATTTGAAACTATAGATGTGTGCTAAACTACCTCATTCTTAAAATTTGCATTGGGAAATTGAACCCTAGCTCTTATTTCCAGTAGATAGCGTCAAATCAGTTGATTTTCCATTAGCTTGCTGTTTGTTTTGCAATTCGTTATGATCGTATTGAAAACTGGCACACAGTCGAGTCAGCTACATGTGACATTAGTTTTGTAATATATTTCGCGCGTGGCGACACTGGCATAGCGAAAAATTACAGAGTAAGCAATTTGGTATGTTGCTGCGGTACCACAAAACTCCAAGGAAATTTCCACTCGTAAATTTTATAGCGATTTACTTCCTCATTTTTTGGGGTCTCTGTTTCCTCTCTGCTCCTCGTACGTCATGTGTAAACAGAAGTAGAGAACTTGGTAGTAGCTGGCTACCACTCAAGTAGAAAATGTGCTGCCTAGCAACTGACGGTGTGTTTCACTCGAGAGTCAGGTCTCTTCTAGGATGTGTATGCCATATGAGCCTTCCTTATTTTCTTGACGGTACTTCTCAATCTAAAGTTGACTTCCTTACCCCTGTAACTAAAGTATTCGTCCTACTATTACATCGTCCTAGAAGGACTTCTAAGGACCTAATCTGAAATACGCTGTGAATAAAAAACAGCGGTTGATATCGATTGTGATGTGATACTAGCATGTGTGTGTGCGGTGCAGGTGATCGGGCGCCTGGAGCTGGGCGCGGGCGGCGCGGGCAGCGCGCGGCACCACTGGCGCGAGGTGCAGGCGGCGCCGCGGCGCCAGATCGCCGACTGGCACAAGCTCAAGGAGTAAACACTACACACCCCCTCCCCCTCCCCCTCCCCAACCTGTCGCCCATCCATCCCTCCTGCTCCCCTCCACGACTGTACACTTGTTACACAAACTGTGTTCTGGTAACGAGGTGGCCCGTTTTGATTGTAGAGATATTGGCTCACCTTTTACGTCCTAACAAATCTAATTTTTAATAATAACCTGCTGGTCTAGTATACGGAACTCAGCTCCTTTTACTCTGCCAAAAGATATTTACTAGATTTGTTAGGATAGAGAAGATTGTAAAGAAACAGAGTGAAGAAAGTGAGAAAGACCAATTTTGTACTGCCCGGGCATTAAAAGATATAATCGTTTTGAAACAAGAATGTACAAGTAATGAACACCAAAAATTTCACAACAAAAAAAATGACTAACCGAAAGGAGTGTATGCAGAATACATGGTGTGTGGCAACTCTACAATCATAACATAGTTTAGTTCCCTCCCCAATGACGTAGGTAGTTTCAGTCATACCCATACTAAGAATCGCACTTCACCACGCACTACCATAATATGTTCGCTGCTAAGTACCCTTATATACCTTAATTCAGCTTTATTTGAAACTGTACTTACTCTAATTTACTTAAAGTGCCATTCTCAAAATTATTATTGAGTCAAAATATTTATTAAATTTTCACTTATTATTATAGCACGGATTACGACGGGTAAGTTCAGAATGGCGTAGCCAAAGTCCACGCAGGTATCAAAAGTGTTTGTTTTAGTCGTTAATTTGTAAACTAAATAAATGATATTTTTTTATATTAGATAGTCAAAATTGCGGCATTGTTTCGATATCAATTTTATATTCATTCGTTTTATATATTTTAACTTAATTAACTAATTTAACGCACAGTGTTTACCCTTTGAAATGTCAGTTTGGGGTGTCCCAGATATATTTTACGTATTTAAAATGGATATATCTAGTAGATTTACGAACACAATAAAATCTCGTGTTTAGTGAAATGTAGATCGTAACTTAATGTTTTGAAACGAGAGTGCAACAATAAAATTCTATAACAGTTTAAAAAGGTACAGTCAAATTCGTAAACACAGGTACATTTATAACACAAGTACTTTCATGACATCTACATTAAATATTGCCAACAACCAAAAAATCTTCTCTCGTTTCAATATCTTCTAATTACTCTACATATCTAAATGTAAGATACTTGATGTCATACATACAAAATATATTTAAAATTAATATTTCAAATAACAGATATTGTTCAATAAATAAGCGTCGATACACGATGAAACACTTTTTCTGCCGAGACATTATTAGTGGCTATTTCATTTAATATTGGCAAAGATATTGACTACAGATAAAAAAGCAACGACAAATGAGAGTTTATTGTGTTTAACGCACTATGGTCATCTTTAAAAGAGGTTTTATTGCAAAGATATTGATTAAAAAAAACATTTTAAGGCGTTAAACATAGTGATACCTAGATCATTCTAGAGAATTATGATATATTAACTTAACTTGAAAGTTTAATGATTCATTCCTCTATGGTTAAACTGTAGTAAGTGTATTCAATATTGCTTATGTATTTACTATGTACTATACTAATTATTGGCATACTCCACTAAGATTTTTTTTTATTTTCTTTTTTTATATTAAACGATTAACAGATCACGCAATATGCTACAAATTAATGCCTGGAATAACGATTTATATATATATAGCATGAACAATATTGAATCGATGTAATACTCATAATTAATGGATAGATCTAAATGTATAGTTGATAGGTTAGAGAAATAAATCTATTTTATACTAAAAATAGTTGTTTATTATTTAGATGTATGTGTAAAAGCTCATTGTAACAAAAGCTTTGAGCTTTAGTAACATGTACCTTTTAGTGTTGAATGTATCACGATAGATGGCGCTTTCACTGTCGACCTCATTTGTCTGGACATTCCTTTATTTTGAAATATAGTCTTTAATAAATAACGACCTTAGAAAAATCATAATAATCGAATGTCACAATAAGTACCTACTTTTATTAATCAAAACACATACATACATTCCATTTATATTCGGCTGTATATTTTGAACAAATTAGGTATACTTATGTAGTATCTCAATATAAAAATATATAGAATATACAAAATTGATCTAATGGTCTATTTTATAAGTCTCAATGTATATCGAATTAGATCCATACTGTAACATTCCAAAAAAGTAATTGTAAATACTCATCGCTTGAATCATCGATAAAGCTTGTCATTGTAATTGTTTATTATAAGAAATTATAACTAGTATATATAAGTAACTGTCACTAAATGTTACCATTTCAATGAAAACTCTGTGTTTTTGTATTTTTTAATGATTAATCTTAGTATTGTCATAGTTGCAAACTTATGCAGCTCTAGTCGTGCAAAAATATATAATACACAGTGGAGTTGAAATAATTGATGATGCTATACAGTATTTGTCAATAATTTAAAACGGGTTAAAAAAAAATTAAAAATCGCTCATCTTGCAACATTATAAAATTCACTGTTGGTTTCAAAACAAGTCATTTTCTAGGCTATCGCAGAAACAACCATAAATGTACCGCAAATCTCCGGTGAACTGTACTTTTGTTAAACGTAACCAAACTTACTATCGTTGTTTATGTAATAGATCCACATTGAAGATGGCCTCCAAAACCCATAATTTACCAGCACAGTAGATCGATCATCCACTTCACAAATATCAGACTTGTATACTAAGGAAATTTTAGTGAATAAAATTATTGACTGGTGCTTTCACAATATATTGTTAGTTTTATTTTTCTCCAAATACCTACCTTATTACATTAATTTATAACTAGTGGTAGCTATTCATATATGACGGGCTGAGCATTTGAAAATATAATTGACGTGAGCACAAATTTGAAACCAGTAAGTTATTATATAAGTAGCGATATCTTAGCCTATTTTATTTTAGGTGGATTCTACTAATATTATAAATGCGAAAGTTTGTGTCTTTCACGCAAAAATTACCAAACGGATTTAGATGCAACTTGGCACATATATAGACCATATCCTGGAAGAACATATAGGCTACTTTTTTTCCCTGGCAATGTGACATCCCTCGGGAACGCGGGCAAAACCGCGGGGGACAGCTAGTATTCAATATTTTAATGTACTAGGAGTACCAAAGTTTCAGAAATACCAAGTGGGTGGTAGTTTAGGCAGTAGCTAGAGCCGCCAGTTTGAAACAGTTTACTACTAGAAGCACCAGGAGTTTAGAAAACGATTGGAGTGTAGGATTTGTAACTAATAATACCATCGTACCCAGATACTGTTCTTCTTCTAACTTAAAAGACAGCAGTAGGTTTGCTGCTCAGCAACATTCAGCAGTTAACACATACGAACTACTATTGCATCAAGCGGTAAAGGTAATTTTTTATTTATTTATCCTCGTATTTTATTCGCAATCTCTGCTTAAACCTACTTGAAATTCAATTTCGTTTTATCTCTCCATTAAACTGATGTTACCTTAGTAATCTACGGTTGGACCTAGCAGTTAAATCACAAAAGTAAAACGCGGTTAAAGTCCTCTATTACAACATGATATTGACAATTGCGCCTCAGCTTGTTCCCACTGCGGAATAAATAAAATACAATATATTTTATCAATTGTATATTTGATATCAAATCTTATTACATATAACACAGCTTAACAAAATTAAAAATACAATTAGTTACCTAACGGCATTACCAGTTCCAAACGTCCGTGTATAAGATTCATTCTCAAGTAAAATCATCAATATGTGCACAAAGCTATAGTGCCATTTATGAATCTGATTGCGAAAGCACAGTGCAATTTTAATAAAAAAAAGTTGTGAAGAAAAACAGGCTATTTACGCCTCTAGCAAATACAATGTGCAGGCAGCATAGAAAAAAAAAGTTAATTCACAAAAGAGTTCGAAATAAACTTCTTTTGGTGGTCAACACCAAAAGAAGAATATTCTAAGAAACGGTAGCTATTTCGTGCCATGATATCTAGACAACATCAATGTTCTACGACATCTCACAGACTATATTAGAAAATAATTCATGTGTTTTATGAACCCGCGACGCAAAAACGACCGGATGTTATTAATATTACTCAGAAACTCGGTACGGTCACAACTCAGGTTATGTTATTCTAAAAATTTAAAATAAATGCACGAAAATCTCAGATTCATAAATTCACACAGTAAAAACATATAATATTTTGCAGGTTGGTAATACAAAACGTTAAAATTGTTTCAATACACGTATTAATAAATATCAATACACATCTGTAAAATGCATCTTTAAAAATTTAAGGCTAAAATTACATACATTATATATAGCCCATTTTACAGAACATCAACTAAAACATTTATTATTTCACATCGATATAGAAACACCTTGCAAGAGTCGTCAAGAAATGAACATTAATCACATACAATCATTAATATTGTCTTTTAATACAATCCCTACTTGGACGTCTCTTTGATTTCATCTAGCTATGACAACCGGTGTTTACCTGCTAAGAGATTAAATATAAAAATAACGCCTTATTATTAAAATAATTAAACTAAAAGATTGCTCTTAGTGAATGACTAAAACTACTAAGAATAGTAAAATTATATTTAAAAAATAGAGAGCTGAATGAATTTGGAATCATCTCTAACCGGTAAACACCGTTACACCAACACAAAATTTAATTTATAATTAATTATAAATAACATTAAACAGTGATACAATTAGGCAAGAGTCCGAAATGTGCGCACAAGTGAGTTTATACAATAAAATTATACACACTGCGGTTGTAAAGTCTATTCTCAATTTTGCATTAGAACATCATACTTGCACTCGTTTCGTCGCAGCATAAAACTCCACCCTTAGCCGTAGCAACTACATAATCGTTTAAAAAATAATACAGTTACATACTATGACTACTCGACTTAGTTTATTGCTAGTAAAAAGTAAGATATGAATTTAAGTTCAGATATGCTTAATCTGTTATGTAGATATTAAAGTTTTGGTCCGAAGTACAAGTGTATAAATTTGAAATATGTTCGAAATACATTGATTATGATATAATTACTGTATACGAGTACATTTAATATTTTTGTGATATTTTTGTAATCGACTAATTTATGAATATGAATACATTGTTTGAAATATAGTGTTCTATATGTGATATATATGGTTTGCTTGTTATTAATAACTACATATTATAATTTAGGGGAATATTCGAAACCATATATTTCATATTTATGTGGAAGAGTGGACCTATTACATAAATTATAAAAAAGATTTTTGATAAATATAGAATATAGGGAAGAAAGAAGTTTGACTAAAAATATTATAATTTATGTAATAGGGCCAGAGAAAATTAATATATCATTAGTCCTATATGAGTCGTAATGTATCTTTGTATTTATAGAGAAGATACGTGTCTAAATTAGTTCAGAATTTCATTAAATCGATAAATTAATTAAAAAATTAAACCAACAAATCGCCTATTGGTAACGTTCTTGTCATATTGCGTTATAAATATACAAATTCGAGTATTAATACTTAAAATAATATTTACAAACTATTAAATGCAAATAATCATGCTGTGATAGTAAAAACATCTACAAATCAAATGGCCATTGAAATAAAAAAAAATATTGTATCAAATCAAATTGGCTATGAAAGCCCAAAATTGGGCATTTAGGCAAGATATTTTTTTTGCAATAATAAGATCAACTAAGCAATATAAAGATAATATATACTGGCAATAACTAGGCAAGTTAGTATAAAAAAACAAAGTATATTTACAAAATGTTGACTGATTAAAAAATAATCTTAATTTATTGCTACATTTAAACATTGTATGTAGTTACTAAAAAACTAATATAATAGTTGAATTTTTAACAATTTTCTGGTTTACGTCAAAAATACTTAGGAGTCATTATCATTATTATATAAAATTCAAAAGAAAGCATATGTATGCGGAAGGCTGTGAAAAGATCTCACATCTGGCAGTGGACAAATCCTAGGAAATATTCAATTTAACTCTCATTGAGTATTCAATTTAGTCTTGCATGTCTTTAACGTAAACGCGTGATCACAGATCCGTACAAAATACATATATAAGAGAGCACTACATCCAGTGTTCATCACTGGAGTCGTATTCGTAATTATTAAACAATATATCTATACCTAAGTGCCGCTAGAGAAAAGGAAACTCAAGCGAACTTTGATGCCCTAATGTTTGGTGCAGTGCCATCCTTAAACTTCGTCTTGAAGAAACGAAGTTAAATAAACAACTTAAAATATTCCAAGTGCGAAATTTTTCTCACTTTCTTTGCAAAAATCTTATATCACCGTTGAAGCCGGCACTAACAACACAGATCTCAACGACCGTGCAAATCGTATGTACAATCTAAATGGTAATATGTATCTTCGATTACTTAAAATACCAAATCTCCATTTGTGAAGATAACGATATTGTTACAAGTGATCCCATAGTCGGAGATACCGAAAAGACATGTTGTCTTTCGCGAGAGAAAACTGTACCTAGAATCGTCTAGATTGAGTCGGTACACACAGCTTTGGTAGTGGTAGGACGGCACACGATTTTGGACCTGGTCGGATTATAGGAGGCCTCTGTCGAGCTCCTTGCGTAGCATCCTGGACAGTTTGAGCACGTCCTCGTCGACTTGCCCGGAGAATAGGGAATCGAGTAACTCACCTCGGGAGGCGAGGGCGAACACTCCGGCCAGGCGGGACACGGACTTGTCTGTTAGGTGGCGCTCTACTACTGACCTGGAAACATTCAATTAACAAATAAATAAACTTTTTTTAAGCCGACAAACAGGCAGACGTTCCACCTGATAACCTAAGACATGAGATTATCATCTACTAAAAATCGCTCAACACGCCTAAAAATTTCACTAAAAAATTATGTTGAAATATACGAGTACATTTGCATTGTACTTACTTGAGCGACTGATGTGAATCACGAAGGGCATCTTGTAGGAAGCTGCGATCGTATGAGAAGTCTACTTCGCAAAAGGATACCACGGCCATCAACACCGTCTGTAACGTGACATACAGTCTTAATTAAATTTTACTTCGTCCTGGAGGCAGTCGGTTGATTGGGATCCCATAACAGTGAGAAAAAAAATTGTTGGAATTTTTAGAGGGTAGAGAACTATAATAACAAAAAAAGAGAAGTTGAAGCAAATGGAGTTGTTTTTGTGATGGTAAAGATTGGTTACTGGTAAAATCAAAGTAATAACTTACGTTAAACTTAGAGCGGAACGCAGCGAGGGCGCGGTCGTCGGCCGCGGACAGCTGGCCGTGTCTCCGCAGCACGCCCAGCTTCACAGCTGACTTGATCACGTGCTTTACCAATTTTTCTGCCTCCCGTTTCTCTACTCGCTCGCGGAGGACTTTTAGGAACTGGAATCACGAGATAAAAATCTATAATTGGTTTAGGCCTAATTAAAGACTCTGATGGGGTGTATAGTAGATATGAAAGACTCTCCCACTAGCATATTATATGTTATACATACGAAGCGGCAGACTTAGTAGACTTTTACAAACTGTCCATAAAATGACAAAATGTACAAACCTAATTTTAATTAAAAGAATAAATAAAAGCACAGCAACAAGATGAAAAAACAAAATAACTCATATTGTGGCTGAACTAGTTCGGAATCTTGCATCCAAGAATCGGTCTGAGGTTCACATGGGTTTTATATTGCCAGCAAGGATTTATCAGTTAATCTGTCCATAAGTTACCTGATCCAGAAGTTTAGCAGCATGCTCATCAAGCACTAGTGCTCGAGCGCTGGCGTTGCCTCCAACCCTCGAGAGGAACTTCTTCTGCGCGCGCAGCGAAATGTCGCGAGCGCACCACGCGCCGCCCTCCATCGCTGTTGGCAAACAAATTGACATCGAGTTATAGTCAGTAGTCAAACTATTGGAGAATCTTCTATGTAGGAGAGCAGACGTTAGTATAAAAAATATTGTTAGTCCATCAGTACGCCTGTCTGGAGTTGACTCTAATGTATAGTGTATTTATTTACTTTTATACTTGGCCCTAAATTTACGATTCTCTTACGCGGTTTATTTAAGTTTACCAAAAATCTTAAAAGCTGTTAGAAGTATATAATAGCGAGATATTATGCGATCATAATATAATCATATGATAGCATAAGGTATTTTAAATGGTAGTTGAAGTACTTAAATAACTATCTTGTTAAATCGATTCCAGTTATCAGAGAAAGGGATTGTGTACGACAACAACAGCCCTCGAATATAGTTACTGTGAGAAACAACTATTATGAAGATATAGGTCACGCTCTAGATTTTATCAGGTACCTATCGTATTTACAATGAACTAATGTATACTTGTATTTGGTACACACATGACTGAGCTACAACAATTTAACTTTAACTTTAAAAATCACTTTTGGCACATATCGATTTTGGGTGACTTTTGCACTGAGCGGGTAGGGTGGGTCCCGGTGTTATAGAGGCTGAAGTATCGGTATGCTTATTCTATCATTAAATAGACTATGTTTTACTCTTCATCGGATAGAGCGTACTTTGTTTAGTCTCTCTATTATCGTAACTCCATTTCGCAAAATTTTGAGTTATGCCCTTATCGTACTGAGGGTGCGATACATTTTCCAAAGAAAACTGATGGCGCTATTTAAAATGTCTAAAAAGGTTTTATACACTGCCATTTCATGGCGGCAACATTTAATCCTGGCAGATAACAGTTTTATTGTTTTTATCCATGTCACTTTTGGAGGGAAAATTATTTGTACATCCTACTAATATTATAAATGCGAAAGTTTGTATGTATGGATGTTTGTTACTCTTTCACGCAAAAACTGCCTTACAGATTTAGGTGAAACTTGGCATAGAGTAGTAGAGCTCTTAGTGCAGAGTTCGTCCGGGGAAGTACTACCACCTTACCCATTTCCGCCGTGAAGCAGTAGTGCAATTGTATTACTGTGTTTCGGTTAGAAAGGTAAGGGGGCCGGTGAAATTACAGGCACATGAGACTTAACAACTTCACGTCTCAGGGTCGACAACGCATTGGTGATGCTCCTAGTGTTGCAAATGTCCTTAGGCGGCGGTGACCACTTACCATCAGGTGGCCCGTCTGCTTGTTTGTCGGCCCAAGTGGCATAAAAATATATATATATATATATAGATAGATTATATCCTGGAATAACATATGGGCTACTTTTTATCCCGGGAAAATGTAGATAAAATAGCGGGGGACAGCTAGTAATATTATTAATGGAAATGTTTGTATGTACTCGTATGAGCATATCCTGGAATAAATATGGGCCACATTTTATTCCGGGAAAACGTGACGTCCCTCTGGAACGCGGGTAAAACCGCGGGGGACAGCTAGTATACTATAATACATTGAAATACGAGCACGTCGTTTTATTTTCATATTAAGAAGAATGCATATTGAAGTAGATTTGCCATAAAATCTGCGTCAACATTTTAAAATTACTTAGCTACAGTATAATGATTTACGGCCATCTGTATTGCGGAATATGACCGACTATTAAAGCGATTAAATTTCCGATGAATGATGTGCGTATGCCATACCATGTTATTATCAGAGCATCCCGCATTCCTAGCTCTAATGTCTAGCTGCATTGAACACTGTTTTTCTATCAACACTGATACATGTTTAATTATAGTCATGTTTTTGCGGTGTATAATCAACCATTTTTGTAACGACTTTTACTACAACACTAACTGTGCCCTCCAGTTTCACCCGCGATCTCGGATTGTAGTTTCTGTTCTCAGATATAGCGTTTTTTTAAATATTAGGTATATGTTCTGCTATTTGGGACGGAGATAAAACCAACAGATCAAAGATCATCAAAATCTGTCTAGCCGTTTTGGAGTTATAAATGGTGTTACTAACACGAATTTGTTTTATATATAGACTAGCGGCTCCGCGCGGTTTCACCCGCGTTTATCGATATCATATATAGTCTATAATCATCTAGGAAAAATTCCCCGTCTAATGGTAGTAGTCCCATCCCGATGTTTTCAGTAGTTTTGAGGAGATGATGCGTCAAAGGAAGGATATATAAGTATAGATAACGTAACCAAACGGACTATAACCATTATGGAAAATTTGAGTAAAATATAATAATATGAATTTGTATCTAAGTATACATACATAGTATTACAGAAGCCTAATTAATACTTAAAATTACATAAAAATATATACAATAAAAATAGAAAGGTAAGAAAAGTTAAATCAGTACCTCTACCATGAGTTGCTATCGAAACTTACTTTAGTCACTGGCGAGTAAAGGACCATCGAACCCGATCGACTCATACTACCGATTTTAGTTCTTTAGGTGACCGCTAGTGGCGCTGTACACAGTTGCCATAGAAATGTTTTACGCCGTCGCTAACGAGTACGTACGTTAAAAACTCATGGTAAAGTCACACCTGCTTACAGTCAAAACAGCTGATCTAAATCGCTGCCAATGGGAAACGTGCCCAGAACGCTGGTGGCATTTCCACGCTGTATCATATTATTTGTATCTAAAAACAACTTTGTCCAATTTTATCGATAAACACTAAACCACGTCATAAACCTAATACCTACAAAACGATTCACAAACAGATGAGAAAATGGAACATAGCAATTTTGTCTATGCCTATTTAAATATAGATGTCCGCGTAAGACAAAGACAATTAAATACAAAGTATTTTAAAATGAACTCCTTACAAATTTAATTAAGATACTAACAGCTGCATTTTAACATTGTCCTTTATTTAGTGATTCATTAATATAATAGTCGAACGCTTCCCTGAATGACATTGAATTTAACTACTTAGTTATAGGTATATTTCTGCGAATTTTGCCTTAATATAGTTTTAAAACATATTTATTGAACTTAATGTTGCACATGGCCATATCCATTATGGTCAATGAATACAGTGTTTACAATTGCCTACGAGGAATTTATATCAATTTCACAGCGACAATGGACAATTGCACTTTCAATTGAATCTCTGTAAACTGGGACATTGTAATGTAGACCACTTGTTTTCATCTGCGCGCTTACTATAAACAAATATAGCAAACGTATAAAATAACAACAGTTTTTCCAAGATAATTAATAAAAAAATTGTCTGATGTTCTGTTACTTGAGTCTCACCTAAATATTTGATTAATAACCCATGTTATTAAGTACTTAATTTACATAATTATGCATCTGTCTATATCTTTTGTTATAACGACATGCTAATTTCCATAAATTTCCCAGACAGGAAAAGATATACCATTTTTATAAAGAGAAAACTCGTCCACCGCGTCTGGAGCCAAACACCAGCGGAATGACAATATATCCCATCCGACAACTTTGATAATAAATCGACAGAATACAGTCTGCATCCTCACTTGGCGCAGGATGTAAATAAATAACACCAATTTCTCAAGTCATGTAAATAAAGTTGAAATATTACTACAATTGTAAAAGAAAATGCAGACAAAGAATCCTTTGTAACAAAACGGAACTACGTGCGCATGTAAATATTTGGATCGGTCTGGGTAATCTCACAAATTTAATTATGAGGTTAATAGATGGTCTGGAAAGAAATTACATCCGGAATTCTGCCATAAAAGAAACATCTCGGTAGGTAATATGTAGAACAATAACATTACCTGTTTGAATTGTAAATTTAATCTAGAAGATCAAGTCAAGGCTTCCGCCGGTACATATATGGGATGTATGTGGACTGACAAGACAAATAGTCTCCGGATATTGCGATTTCTATTTGCCCCAATGGTCCAATTATGCTTCAAAGGCTACCTGTTTATTTGCTCAGGTGAAACAAACGGAATAATCTTTGTTGAAAACACCAGCACCCGGATTATGTTCCTCTATCGGATGAATGTTGAAGCCTATTTCAGACAGGCCAGTTGCCTTAGTGGTTAGCGCTCTGACTGCCAAACCGAAGGTTGCGGGTTCGATTCCCACCCAGGACAATCATTTGTGTGCATGAACATGTCTGTTCGTTCTGTGTCTGGGTGTAAATATCTATATAAGTATGTATATAGAAAAAAAAGTAATATATGTGGTATATCAGTTATCTGGTTTCCATAGTACAAGCTCTGCTTAGTTTAGGACCAGGTGGCCGTGTGTAAAGAATGTCCCAGGATATTTATTTAATAATTTCATAATAGATTTAAGGTTCAGCGCGCGAGCAATGTGGCACAACAGTCGTAAATCCATCAATGTAATACAAAATTGACTGCAAAGACGATTTTAAGAGCATTAGGTACACAATCACCGTGGTGAACCTATAATGCGATGGAAGGTCTCCGATGGATTCCCAACACGTTCGTTTAAATGAAATTGATCCACCTCAGCAAGGTTAAAGACCAGAAAATTACAGAGAAAGCGCTAATGTTATTGGTTTTTCTACAATACACTCTGAATACATTATAGCTAGTCATCCTTTTAATATGTTTAGTCATTGTGTTCTTCAAGGTGTTGGAGTCGAATTTTAATTTTGACAATTCAAGGTTACAAGTATAATGTAGTTACTCCAGTTAATGATAGTGTAGATCTACCTATATTTTCTGTACCTAGATATTTCGATATAGAAAATAAGTAGGTACTCAACATATGGTTCGTGAGAATTGAACATGTAAATGCGGACGTCCGTATGTAAATGTATCAACGCATATATTTTTATGGTAATTTTGCAGCCACCGATGGTGCATTGCTGGAACTTCCCGAATGCAAAATATTTCCCTATTGTTGAATAGAGTAGCAAATTTTAAGTGTTGTATGTTATTTACTACAGAGTTGTAAAGATATTCTGGGAAAAATGACTTTTTTTTTTTTTTTTTTCCGCTACTTGGACCGACAAACAAGCAGACGGTCCACCTGATGGTAAGTGGTCACCGCCGCCTATGGACATTTGCAACACTAGGAGCATCGCCAATGTGTTGTCGACCCTGAGACGTGAAGTTGTTAAGTCTCATGTGCCTGTAATTTCACCGGCCCCCTTACCTTTCTAACCGAAACACAGTAATACAATAGCACTACTGCTTCACGGCGGAAATGGGTAAGGTGGTAGTACTTCCCCGGACGAACTCTGCACTAAGAGCTCTACTACTCTGAAGACTTATCTTTCGAAAATAATCCTTACAGGTATTATATAGTAATATAATTTAGAATAGCCTGTTCACGAGCTCTACACAAGTTTTTTTCCAATGAATGGAGTGCGGTTTTTGTAGTGAGTCATGTTCAAAATTAAATTTTAATCGTTCTTTTAGCCACACGGCTGCAGTGAAATGACTAACTTAGAAGTTACTTAGCCAAGGTAAGTAAGTATACCTAGCCAAGTCGATGACTCAGACAATGTTAGGCTATGAACGTACCTACAGCACGTTCCGGCGGAACCAGATAACGGCATATTACCATATCGCGTGTTAAAGCGGCCTTCAAGTTTGGAAGGCTGCCAAAACGCTGCGTACCTACCTTTCTTTTTACAAGGACTAAGGGCAATGTCAAGTTCTATGTCCTTTAAACCCTGGTAAGGTAACGCTTTGGTCAATGGTCAATAAGAAAATAGTTGTGTACAATTTTCGGTGTAGTAATGCTCTCGAAAACTTGTTATTATAATGACGGCTAGCGATGCTGTCAGTGCCGGATGAAGCAAGCGCGGGGCCCGTAGCAAATTCTGTCGGAGGGCCTTTGGTCTGCTATGGGTTCTTAAGTATAAAGTTGTAAAAAACAGCCGGTGGTGGACGGCCTTAGACACGCGGGGCCCCCAATTGCGCGGGGCCCGTAGCAATTGCTACTCTTGCTACGTGGTTAATCCGGCACTGGATGCTGTCTCACTGCACGCGCCCCGAGTCATCAATCTATTAAGAAATCAGTTTCAATTATGAATTCTAGAGAGTTACACAATAGGTTTCCGTTGCTAAGGTACGTACATACTGTAGGTATGTAAAGCGTGATCCAAGAAATATAAACACGAGTAATAAATTTAAATATTATGATCCAAATTTCAGTATCGTACAGCAGACATTATATCATAAAAACAAAAGCCAAACCATTCCGATTCTAAATTCAAATATAAATTTAATATCAAGGAGCAAGTCAATTCTACAATCACAAATGAGATTGTATATTCCAATACATGTATTAGCGTGAGCTGTAACCATTATTCTGTATTATTGATGAGTTCTAGCATTCAAATGGACGCTGCTAGGGTTTCCCCGCCATTAAGTACACCCACGGGAAGGGCTGACCCTATTCTAAGCAAGGAGACTTAAGACAAATTATGTACAAAGGTAACCTTTTCAGAAAACAGGTTTTTTGTCCAATCGCCATCTTTATTACCGGTACGTGACAAAGTGTCGGGTTCAGATCAGAAATGGGATTGATTTGGTTGAACGGTACCTGGAAAGTTTAAAGGACAACTCATCTTATTCCAAGAATGAAGTACCGCATATTATGTTGAAATGAAACCTTTAGTAATACTTTAGTATTTGTAACAACCGTTTGAAGAATCAATCATAAAGCGAACGAATAGTTTAGTTGATAGAAATTTTAAAACTGAAAATTGTTATCCAAAAAGAATGATTGGAAACACATTTCAAACATAAGAATCAAATCAAAATACAATGCAAAAATAACAGGGAAAACTACTACCTAAAGGAAAAAAAATATAGCAAAAATTCCTATCAGGAACTGTATTATTTAAAAATATTACAAAAAATTGCAATACATCTGCAATACAACAAAAATATACACTTATGAGAAACTCAACCTTTTTGTGTGAAAAAAAGAAATGTGAAACCCAAATCACATATTTAAAAAGTATTTATTCATATGCATAGTTACAAATTCAAACATTCTTATTTTATAACTGGTCGAATAAAACTTTGTATAAAATTATATGCTGCATGCATTTACTTTTAATAAAATCGAGTATTGAACCCGTGTAATGAGACGTTGATTTGAATAACAATGAACTATTACGTGCTTCAGTATAATAAGTCTGTTAGTTTATTGGCCAGTTTTTGTGCGCTACCGTTGGCTAATAAAATTGTAGGTCATGTTAAATAGTACTTAACTTGATTCGATTTTTATTATATTCCATATATGAATGCACAATTTACTAATCTTACTAAACTTTACCTAAACTTTAGGCAGAGTGAAACGAAACGGGTGCTAGAAAAGTAGAGCATTTTTTTGTTATAAGTGTTTTATTTAGTATTTACATACAGTTAAACAAAGAATAACATTTCATATAGACAAGGTATGTTAAAAATTTAACCTACCTGAGTTTTTTGCCGGTTCTTTTTAATTTAATGCTGACTTCCAAGCCGGTGGTAACTTCAAGAATTTTGACCTCCATAAATGACTAAACTGAATAAATGGCTCTGGATCTCGTTTTATTTTTGAATTTAAAAAAAACAGTATTAAGATGTTTTGTCGTTACATATTGACATATGTACATTTAAATAAATAAATAATGTAATAATCATAATTAACAAATTGTTGTAAGTACATATTACTTTGTCAATCATAATGAGTCTTAATGAACGAATGATTGAATGAGTCAAAATCAATAATGAGTATTGATTTATATTAATAGACAAAACATGTCATAAAATATGGTATTTTTAAAAGTATATTCCTCAGTTCCTTTGAATGAGGTTATTGAACCATAAGCCAATATATATAATAACATTACTGTTACTTTATACCTGAGTCAGACTTCGATTGGGGGAAACCAGTCTCCCGATTCCATTTAAACTTACATGTATTTGTAAGGTTCTGTATATAATCATATATGTACATGTACATAGCCTATACACCTATGTACAAAGTAATTATGGCACACCCGTAGTAATTCCAGTTAGACACGAAATAACATGCTAACCTAAATAAATATTTACACAAAATAAAAAAACATTGCAGGATTTTTGCTTCCGTGTTGATGTTTTTTCTTTAGAAACAGAGCTTCATGGCTTACGCACATTAACTATATAATTTATTTCCTATAAAATATTTGGGTGCGAAAATGAGGACATCGATGTTATTATTGTGGCTAATCGTTGGCTATTTTTTTTTATATTTTGCGTGGTGCGTGACAAATTGCAGTGATCCATACAATACATGAATTTTTAATTTTTTTTTTATTGGTGTATTTAATATACTGTACAAAGCACTCAAACGTACATGTGGCCACATAACGCAAACCTCAAGGGGTTTATCTGTAAGTGTTTTTATTTCAGCGAATAAAAGGGATGTTGACTAATATTTCAAATCAGCTGCTTTTTATTAAATGTCAAGTCGATCGTTGGATGAAATAGCAGTTTGTGACGTCATGATTATAGCATCTGCTAAAATACCCTTTGTGGTTAGACCGTTACTTAAAAATTTTAGAACTTGGTCATATTTGATTTATGCTTGTATTTTTAGATGTTCAACACACTGGGTGTTGACCATCGTTGTAGTGCATTGTGTGTGTCTTCATATTCCTTACATCAGAAACTTACAAGTCCGGTGCCGATTATGATGTAGATTGCCAAAATTTAAATCTACATTCATCTCTTTCTAGTTAAATAATTTGAAAAGATAAAGAATGTTTTAAATTTAATTTTGTACTGCCAAACTCAGTTTTGCCTATAATATTTCAATGGTGCATAAAAAGCACGTAATAATAAATGATTTTGAATTAACTTAGAGAACTAAAAATCTCTCTCACTCCTTTTATAGGGGTCTGTAGATTTAAGTAATGTTTATTTTGATCCAAAACAGACACGGACTGCCTTATTTGAAACCGAAAACGTATTTTTTATAAATGGTTGATGTCGACTCGCTATATCATGCAGTCAAAGTTAATATAGAAACGAAGGTAAGTTGCGACCATTATGCGCACAGTGGGGCGACCTTCGCCGGCCGCCCAGGAAATTGCACCCCAGGGGCGTCGTTAACCCCTTTATGGCAACAGTGGCCACCGAATTACAGTTAACCCTCGACTAACGAGAGCTTTGTATTCACCTTTTGTTTATTATTATGAAAAAGTTTTTATGCTTTTCATAAAACGCTGCATTTAGGTACCTACTATGATTTTTTTTTATTTACCACTAAAAGAGAATTACTTTAATAATAAACATATACAAGACCTTTTCATTCGTGTAATTCTAGTTATATTATAAATACGAATGTTTGTATGTATGGATTTTTGTTACTCTTTCACGCAAAAACTATCGGACGGATTTGGATGAAACTTGGCACATAAATAGAACATATCCTGGAATAACATATAGGCTACGTTAATCCGGGAAAATGTGACATCCCTCGGGAACGCGGGTAAAATCGCGGGGGACAGCTAGTGTATTATAAATGCGATGTTTATGGGGATGTTTGTTACTCTATCACGTAAAAACTACTGAACGGATTGGGATGAAACTTGGCACATTGATAGAACATGCTCTGGAATAACATAGGTTTTTTTTTAATATCGATCGAGAACGAACGGGGGACAGATAGTCACTACTAATCATGTCATAAATTGGATAAAATTGTACATGACCCATAATCCAGTAGAGATAGAATGAACAATTAATTTGATAGGCGAGTTGGTGGATACTCAGACTCCCGAGCCGTAGGTCACGGGTTCGATTCCCACCCAGGACAATCATTTGTGTGCAAGAACATGTCTGTTTGTTCTGTGTCTGGGTGTAAATATCTCTTTGCTGAAATACCTCATTTGAGCACCTAAATCTACAAGGAACTTAACCAGAGACAATATGAACTATGAAATTAGTTTCCAACTGGAATAGTTCTGTTCCGTCAGTCTACAAGTTTCGAGTTCCACAAGGCAGCGATGCCAACCAAACAACAATAAAATACTGGCTACGGTCTGATTTCCACAAGTTCATGATAAACACTGCAGTTGCAATTAATCGCTGCAATAGAAATCGCAGTTCCTGCCACTTTGCCCGCTGAATTGTTACTCGAAGCTCGTGCCAACAATAACAGCCTTTGTGTTTGATATTTGAGACCGTGCAACCGTGCACGCCTACTGAAAACGATAAACGTATTTCCACTTAATTAAATCATAACGAAAACAAAGCGTAACCAACACTCATCAGCCGAAATCGTATACAGTGGAGCCCCGATAATCCGGCCCCTGGCTTATCCGGCACCCCCTGTAATCCGACATGGTCTATTATTTATTATGAATCGAATATTTTTTTAACAATCTTCGCTAATGCATGATTGAACCAGTTATAACTTGTACACACCACCACGATTGTGCTCGACGCGTAGAGTATTTTTTGTTTCTTATTGCTTAGCGGTGCGGTCTAGCGTGTGTTCATTGTTTAGTGTTTATTCATTGTGTCTTACGTATTCGTACCTAGTAATGTCGTCACAAGCTCAGAAGCGAAAGCACAAAACACTGACAATTAAAGAAACCCAATTTGTATTTCCTAAAAACCAAAAAATAAGCAATTACTAACGTTAATTTTATAATAAAACGTCTCTCTATTGTATTGTTTAATTTACTAAATTTGACATACATAATGAAGTATGATTTTTACTTCAGAGTACATACATATATGTATATAACATGTAGAATCTTATCATTGGATCTGTCGGATTACATGGTATCTACTCTTTTGTAAAAAAATCCGGACTATAAGGGGTCTAATGCAGTACTCTATAATCCGACAAATTCGCTAATCCGACACTGCCCTGCAAACTGTTTGTCGGATTACCGGGGCTCCACTGTAGTAATGCGACCATTATTTCGCTATGCTATCGTGAGGGAACATGTGTTTTCCCTGGAAAAAGTTCCCCATGTGTTAATACAGAATATACTCTATCTGTGTACTAAATTCATTTTTATTCAAATATCAAAAATGTTCAGTATTTACGAAAATTAGTAGTAATTAGAAATTGAAATCATAATACAAATAAGCAGTTAACTATACGATACAATATGATAACTTACAGAGAGTGTACGAACTTTTTGACATTGTATGTAATGCAGAGTGCAATCCCATGAAACACGGCGATATTGGAAACCTCTTTTACCATTTGAAAAATATATTATTCTGAATGGCCATAGGTTATGTTATTATCCTGGGAAGCCTCGAAAACACGGGTAAAACCGCGGCAAGGACAGCTATATAATACACATAGGTAAGATCGGTACGCTTTGACATGAATATGTCGCTCACCAATATATTGGCACATCTGCAAAATAAGCTATTGAGTTTCTACGGTCTAGGTGTTCAAAAGTGCATAATTTATCAAGTGATAAAACGGCACAACTCTAGTCTATTGACGTCTATAGTTTTATACTAGTAAATAAACCCATAAAATCGACTAAAAAAAGTAAACTAAACTACTATTAAAATACTAGTAATACTAACTACTAGGTGAGCGATGTGTACTTTAGGGTCGCGAAATCATTTTTAGTGTAAAATCGATCAAATATCGTCGCCAATAAATGTCTCGCTCTCTGTATTCTCAACCAGAAGCATAAGTGACTCGCATGTGCACAATTGAGTTTCGGTATCCGATTCACTTTATATTATTGTCTACATCTGTCATCGATTAATTAAATGAAGTTGATGAACTAAACGCAAAATGGACTCTATGTATAAAATAAAAGGGGCCATATTTGATCGCTAAATTATCACAGCTTCACCATAAACCGACTTATTTCCAACAAGTCTGATGAATTATGGAAGAAATTAATAAGACAATCGTACTGTAGGGTTGCCACTTTTTTATACAACATAGAAAATATCGAGATCGAATTGGTTCGTTTTGACAGTTGAGAGTGTTATAGAAAAATAAACCTTATGGCGTTATTATAAGGTCCATCGGCATCATCATACAACTAACCACTGGATCATGAGAGAGAAACCTAATCTCAAAAGCATTAAGATGATTTTTCAATGACATTCTTACCTGTCAAAACGGACCTTTTAGATTTCGACAACTTTAATGGGAGACATGGGATTCACTTCCAGGTTTAGAATGAGATTAGAATAAAATCAGATAGGTAGTTTAATATCATATCTGAAAATCTAATATTTGAAGACCTAAGATGTAATTTTTTCTGATCACAATTCCCAATTTAAAATAACTAATTGTATCTTCATCAAACTATACGATTTTCCATTCATAAATAGATTTTTATTATAATACCTAACCTTATTTAAACAGTAGCTGTTCCCGGCGAACAACTCACTAAAGTTGCATCGTTATCCGATAAATAGTATATGAAGGCATAGGGTACAAACGTACCAACATACATTTATATAGAGATTAGAATTTGGTAGATAGATACTTATCGACACAGCCCTTTAAAGATCGTGTCCCTATAATTTCATATCGAAATGTGACAACCATAGTAAATGATCATGTAGAGGAGTAGAGGATGTCGACCCCGCTCGTGGTGGACAATTAAGAATAATCTTTTGTTAATTGGAGTAAGTGAGAGCTTCGGCACCAACGATGTTTGTTGCAACGGTTATATAAGCTTGGATCGTTTAAATGGTTGCATTATGAACTCTTATCTATGTAATGCTATTAAGCGAGCAATTCTTGAATAGAAACATCTCAAAAACGACTTTCAAGGAAAAACGCGACTTCTCCAATAAAATACGTCGAGCAAATCTTGGTTACCCACGTAGTCAAAATTTTGGACCTCGAAGTAAAATGTGTTTGAATAAAATTTGTGCGTAGAATGCAGATAATTTTGGAAACTTGCATTTCATTTGACACATCGAGTATATGAAAATAACAATACTATACAAAAAAATATGTTTCAATAAGTAAAATAAATTTTTAATCAAAAAAAAAATGTTTAACGATCAATCGTGCTTCCATAAAAGTTAGTTTATTTATTTATTTATTAAGGATCACCAACAAATGATACACATAACTAGGACAAAAAAAGATGCTACAGAGATAACATGCCTTGTGCTCACATAATTATAGGTAATCACAGCTAACACCAACAACTTATACCGCTATTATAAATTAAACAAAAATTAAAAAAGTTAAATTAAGGTATACAAAACTAAGAAACAAAATTAAATTATAAATAAAATAAAAAAAATCACAAAACATAACAGAAACAAACATAGACCTACTATCTAGGTCCATGCAGGGGCTGGTACTACCTACCCGTGCCTAGACCCAAGATAGTCCTTCAATTTTTTTTTTAATCTAGGAAGACTATCACCATAAATGTCCAAATCCAACAAACTTGTTATAAGTTGAAATAATGGATAGGTACAAAACGATATAGTTTCAAAAAACGATCGCATTCCATTTCCCATAGTAAAAAAATGTGTAGAAGAGCCTGGAAAACTGGACATTACAATACATTACATAATAGAAACCTAACCTCATAATTGACGAATAAGAACAAGAGCAAACACAATCAAACGGGACACAACTGTCAATTACATAAATATAATAGAATATTGGTGAGTGAAATAAAGAAACAATAGTATCAACCAAATATAAATGACATTTGTAACACAACTTTTTTGTTATTCGACTACGCACTGTCAAACTCTTTAGGAATAATAGGGAACTATCCTGTATTCAAGATAAATGATTAAACATTAACCAGCGCATTGAACATCCAAAAATACACGGATACATCAAATGTGATCTAAATATCATAATTAATATGATTTTTAAGTACCGAATTAACCACAAAGAGTAGCTCTTTTTATGTTGTACAATTATGACGTCACAACTTCTTATTTCATACAAAATTCCATAGAAACGATCGTTTTGACATTTAATAAAAAGTTGCTGATTTGACATATCAGTCAACATCCCAATTCTTGAAGCCTTCAAAATTAATTAAGGACCAATGTTACTTGACACCGATGATATACTATTTTCCTTTCGAATAGATACAAAGAAACACATAGATGTTTCGATTCCCTTTCATTCTGTAGACCTTTCAATTAGCAAGAGCTCGTCTCGCCAAGATTTTGTGTTCTCTTTTGTACGAGAAAATAATTAATCCACTCTCAATTCTACTAAGCCGGTATTATTTCCCTCTGAAGGAAATTAATTTAAATTGTCAAATAACAGTTATTTTCCTAAAAGCTTATAAAATAATTACGAAATGTTTTCCTGTTTGTTGACGAGCACGAAACAAATTATAATTAATAATTACAGCATCACTTACAATGGCGTCGCAAAATTTAATTAATTTTCTACTGTATTTACTTTGTAGAATCGAATGATGAACGTATGGGATAAACTTCAATCATGAATATTAAACGATAATTTACACAAATATCACCAGAGTAAATAAGACTCAATGGTCGGAGCGAACTTAATATGACGTAGATAACAAAACGAATGATACATTCACTTGGGGAAATACAAATCAATAAAGTTCAAAATGAATACAACTTCGGTAACACGAAGAAGTTACCAAGTTCCTATTGTTTCACAAGTTTGACAGTACCAATTTAGTCGCGGATATCATTCACCCCTCTGCCGAATTTATACTTTCCCAACAAAGTAAATTGAAAGGAAAAAAAGCTGAGAATAAACGGTAGCAGTGGAAACTTTCAGGTCGTAAATGATTAAGTGCCTACAGACTACAGGATATTTATTGTTTTATATTACAGTATTTCATTGCTGTCTTTGTCTTTAGTTGTTTTAAAATTACTTTTTTATGTCTCGAGAGTGTTTTGTTTTACTTTAGTAAAGTTTAAGGACTTCTAATGGTACGTTTGTGTTATTGATATGTCTAAAGGAACATTCTAAAATGCTAACGTTTCCAAAACTTTCTTGACTGACTATTATAATCTGTAAAATTGTCTTGTATTCCCGACACTTATCAAAGTAGAGTATACAAACCGTATTCATATAAACGCGATAAGTGTAATTTCACAGAAATACGCACTCCATAGTCACGATAAACTGTACATAAACGTATTATGGAAGTAGTAGGCGTATACGTTGAGTTTCAAATACCATATAAGAACAATATAAAAGTATTTTGCAGAAGACTGCTCACTCTATTACCTACCTCCACTTGAGAGCGTGAATATAATACGTACGTACATAATTTTTCGTTTAATCATACTTTTACAATATTGCATTTGAGCTTGGCAATATTTATTATGATTTTATTAAAGCCCAGCTAAAGAAATGGTGATTGTATAATACTCTCGGAATCGAAGTTAAAGCCTGATGCCACGAGCTCATAAAAATGCGCGCGCGCCGCACCACCAAACCAATAGGGTTGTTGACTGATATGTCAAATCAGCAACCTTTTATTAAATGTCGAATCGATCGTTTCTATGGAGTTTTGTATGAAATAAGAAGTTATGACGTCATAATTGTACAACATCAAAAGAGCTCTTTGTGGTTAGACCGGTACTTAAAGATCATATTAATTATGAAATTTAGATCACATTGATGTATCCGTGTATTTTTGGATGTTCAATACACTGGTATGGTTTAATCATTTATCTTGAATACAGGAGAGTTCCCTATTACAACTTTGAATCAAGGACCATTCCTGCCGTATGCAATGTAAAATCACAATTGCTCCCACCTTACTGGCAGGAGACAGGTTTTATACGAAAAAGGATTAATAAAGAAATAATATAACAAGAAATGATATAGTCCTCCAGAAGTTATAAAAGAAGGGAAAGATTTGTGTCATTAGGTCATTCAACCTCTCGAAGCTTAAAGCTCTCTTCATCGACTATTTACTCCGAACACAAAAAATCTCGACAAAGCTGAGCCACTCAATATGCATACACTCCCTCTGCTGGAAGCTAGGTGTCACACGATAGTAACATCGCGTGATACATGGCACGCCAGCATATCGATCTGTGCGTGCTTAGTTACTTGTACATCAGACTACAATAGTATATTGGTACCTAAAAAGTATCTTACGTAAGATTCATTCAGAGTTATTAAGAGCCTCTCGAGTAAGGAACCGACTAAATCGTCTACCGAATTGTGTAGCATCTTTGTTGTTATTTCGGACATCCATTTGGTATGAGCCAGTAGGTACAGAAGCGTATTTTGAAAATACTTCGAAAAACAAAGCTTAAATTTATCATTATATTAACTAATATTATAGATTGCAATATTTGTGTGAGTTTGTGTGTTGGCCACCAGTTGGCTTGGTGGTTAGCGACTCTGACTGCCCAGCCGAAGGTCGCGGGTTCGATTCCCACCCAGGACAAACATTTGTGTGCATGAACATGTCTGTTTGTTCTGTAAATATATATATACGTACGTATTTAGAAAAAAAAAGTAGTAGTATATCAGTTTCATAGTACAAGCTCTGCTTAGTTTGGGATCAGATGGCCTTGTGTAAATAATGTCTCAGGATATTTATTAACTTATTTCATAATAGATTCATAAGGTTATTATTCAAAAAAATATTTTACTGATAGTTAGCTACACTAAAATGACACAAGCAGATTATATTCAATCCCTCGAAACGCGGGTGAAACCGCAGGATGGTATCTATATACAATACAATTCAATTGTTCCCGCCGATCGAAATGGCAACTAAGTCATAAGATAGTGTTAATTTACATGTAAATTATTGGCAAAACAAAATACAGCTGAGGGTCTAAAGGTTAGGAATATTAGGAATCTAAACACTTACTATAAAGCATTTGTTGGAGTTCTCCACTATGCCCATGAGTGTTCATTCAACAGAAGAATATTTATAGGTGTTAAAACAAATCGCACCCTCAGAACGATAGGGGCTTAACTCAAAAAAAACACATTTGGCACATCGCTGTTAAAGAGGCTGAAGTATCGGTATGCTTATTCCATCATTAAATTGACTATGTTATACTATTATTATTCATCGGATAGAGCGTACTTTGTTAAGTCTCTCTATGATCGTAACTCCATTTCGCTAAATTTTGAGTTAAGCCCTTATCGTACTGAGGGTGCGAAACCGGTTCAAATAGTAGAAGTAGGTATTGAAATTATGAATTTGATATTTTATTAATCTTATATACCTATTCAAGTACTTTAATATAAGTAGCAATACCTACGTACATAATATGATCTCGTATGAAGGGATCGTTTTGAAATATTGTCTCATAAAAACCAATGTCTCGGATAGCGGCCGTGTTATAAGATATTTTGCTCAAATATAAAGCTACAATATGGAAGGTGACCCTATTATGTTAAGGTTTTTTTTTTAATTTACGACCTGTGGATATAAGACTTTTTTTATGAATGGTACTATTATTAATGCCAACGTTTGAATGGAAGGATGGTTCTTATTCAATCACCGGTAAACGGATCTGGATGAATTTTGGCACAGAGATAGATTATAGTCTGGAAAACCTCTAGACCGCGGGCGCAACCGCATGGAGCAGCTAGTTTTAACATACACAAAAGTATTTAATGACACTCACAACTAATTTAAACATTCTCATTTAAAAATCTTACAGACAGAGTATATAAACAAACACAAAGCAATAGTGTTCGAACAAAGAATAGATAAAAATAGCAGAAAGGCCATTCCCTACCGAGTGCACACTGCAAAGAGTCGTAAAAACGAACAATAGCCGTAAACGTAAAACAAGCGCAGATGTTTGCGTCCGCGACTCCGATGTTTACACATTGACCGATTGTGTGTGGACTTTGTTTAATTTGTAAAACCGTCAAAGAATAAAACTGTTAATGTGTAGACTTAACCAGATAAACACCGAAAAAAGAAGCGAACTACGTCATTTATTATATATACACACTAAGGAGTATGCTGACAGCCATACATATTGTATGACATATCTTTAATCCATACAAAAGTCCATTTAATATTATTCTGCCTGCATAAAACCTTTAGAGATCGATTCTACTTGTAGTAAAGAGCTAACATTTATTTTATTTTATTCGGAATACCAACTGTTCATAAGTAAAAACGTTACTTGGAATAGAAAACTAGCAAACGCAATGGCTGTGTTGTTTATTTAAAACAAAGATAAAAATAGATGTACATGATTAAATTAAAATATATACAATGGTGAGAAAGGTTAAAACGGCTCTAAATACCTCCGTGGTTTTGATGAGATTGTAATGAAAAATTTTGTATTGTATGGGATCTAATATTTTATTGGGATAAATTAAAAATAAAAGAAAAAAGGTGCATATAAAAAAATCATTTCATTAACAGTGGTTGAAGTATGACAGCATCACACACAGCGTGAATCATAATCTGACATTCTTATGGGTGATTCAAGAAATCCGTTGTAAGGGCTTTAAGAATTTGTTAAGTATTCACTCGAAGCGTTAAAGATTAAATGCTTCACATCATATATTTTATAAAAGTACTAGCTTTCCCCCGCGGCACACCCGCGTTTATCGATATCATATATAACCTATAAACATCTATGAAAAACTTCGCGTCAAATGGTAGCAGTCCCATCCCGACATGTTCAGTAGTTTTGAGGTTATGGTGCGTCAAAGAGACTATAATCAAATAAATGACCTTGGGCCAAGAAGGTCTGAAAAAAAATCAGTCCTAATTATTTACTTTTCAGTTTATAAGGAACTGGCGACCCGCCCCAGCTTCGCTCAAGTGCAATGTAGATACTAATACATATAAACCTTCCTCTTTAATCATTCTATCTATTAAAAAAAATCGCATCAAAATCCGTTGCGAAGTTTTAAAGATTTAAGCATACATAGGGATATAGGGATAGAGAAAGTGACTTTGTTTTATACGATGTGGTGATGTAACACCTAAGATAAACCTACTTTGGTTTTTAATGTTTTCATTGTAAAATATATTGTACATGTGTTAAAAAAACAAGTAAAAAAAAATTGATGTGTTCTAATTTTACAAACAAGGAAGGCAGGGAACTTTATCCTGGGTGGGAATCGAAACCAAGACCTGTGACGTGGCAGTTAGGGTCTAAACAACCAAGCCAACTGGCAAGTCAATTAGTAGTATGTTTATTCCTTTAGATAGATCATAAAAAAAAAACACTTTTTGGCGGCCGCGGCCGGTTCGCCAGCTTATAAAGCATAATTTGCATAATGATGAAAAAGTTCTTCACATTATAATTCACTTTGCAAGACGGATAAAATTCATAATATATACAAAGAATTGTGCACTCGTAATTTATTTATTGAGTCTATGGTATATTCTAAGTCAATTTGTCGCCGCGCTGTCTGTTTTGATAGATGAGAAACATCCATTAGTTTATTAAAAGCATTTTGCCTCGAGTGCCCAAGGTTATAATATTTTTAAAGTAATTAATTTCTCAAAACACTATAGGATAATTAATTTCAAGGGTAACGTTCAACAAAATAAGGTTGCTTTTCGGAAAATTGTTTGTCTTTGCTGAAGAAGATAACTTTGTCGGTTTTTTTTGTAGTAAGAGTCATCAAACTTAATAAGACCTGGGTAAACTATACGGTTAGGATTCCGTACCCAAAGGATGCCAACGTCCGTCCGTTCGTCTGTCAGGTGGCAGTGTCTCATGAACAGTAATAGGTAAACTGTTGAACTTTTCACAGTGTGTACAACTATAGCCGCTATTGCAACAAATAAAGAATAAAAAAAGTTTTCGAGTAGTAGAGCTCTTAGTGCAGTGTTCGTCCGGGGATGTACTACCACCTTACCCATTTCTGCCGTGAAGCAGTAGTGCACTTGTATTACTGTGTTTCGGTTAGAAAGGTAAGGGGGCCGGTGAAATTACAGGCACATGAGACTTAACAACTTCACGTCTCAGGGTCGACAACGCATTGGCGATGCCCCTAGTGTTGCAAATGTCCATAGGCGGCGGTGACCACTTACCATCAGGTGGACCGTCCGCTTGTTTGTCGGCCCACGTGGTATAAAAAAGAAATAATTAAACAAATTCTTTATTACAGAATGTATTATTTTCGTGTGTGGTAGAACCTTATATTGCGAAACAGACTCACACTTGGCCGCTTTTTTACATAATACGGGGACACCTGTCAATATTTTATAAAAGATTTATAAATGGTGCATTAGTGTCACGTTGGTTAACATTTTCTTCATTAAATATTACTGAGAATAATCTTCACGGGAAAGCTGTTCCCCGCGTTCTCACTCGCGTGTAAATAAATGTTAATCCGGGTTGTAAAGTAACGAAGTGCTAAGTTTCATCCAAATCTGCCCAGTACTTTTTTCTGAAAGAGTAACCAACATAACTCCATTTTCCCCAAAAACTGTTTTGATTTTGAAATCATCAGATTTACCCCAATTAATAATAACTATGGACATTTCCCTAAAAACACGAGCCTATGTAACTTGAACGAAGGTGATGAAAGAAAGGTGAGTCGGGTGCCTCATTACAAGTACCCGTGCACCAGGACTTTGCGTAAAAATAACGAGCGTCTTGACATTTACCGAGCACAATACGTAATAGGGTCTTAGCATCTGCCTTCTGTTACCACCTTGCACTGTAATTATTCTAACCGTTTAATTAGTATTGTTACATAATTTTGTTATGTATGAAATAACGAAACGCAATCTGCATCTAATATATATGTCTCCTGCGTTTTTACCCGCGTTCCCGAGGGAATTCACGTTTTCCCGCGGTAAAAAGTAGCCTATGTTATTCCAGGATATGTTCTATCTATGTGCCAAGTTGCATCTAAATCCGTTTGGTTTTTGCATTAAAGAGTGGCAAACATCCATACATACAAACATTCGCATTTATATATTAGTATATATATATATATTAGTAGGATGTGGGATTAGTAAGATTATGACGCAGATTGACGCACGATGAGATGAACCGTATCGTAAATTGTATGTAATTTCTGACACATATATGGCTTTTTATACGACTTCTCCATATAAACTTTAGCAATGTCAAAGCTCAAATTCCTCCGTGCGCGTAATATCCTTGAAAAGGGGTACAAAGCTTTCTCTCCACGTATTAATACATACATCATACTTAATATTCTTAAATTACCTACCAGCGTACATAGAAAATGCAATTACTAAGAAGTGCCTGCAGCACGGCGCGATTCATTTAGCCAAATTTATATTGTTTCATGAGGCGTGGAATTTATTAAATTTTCTAAACAATCATATTTTTAAACTCATTACCAGTATTATCAATTATGTACAATCATTTATTATGTTAAATTAAAAACATCTGAAGTAATAGGTTATACGAGTAGTAGAGCTCTTAGTGCAGAGTTCGTCCGGGGAAGTACTACCATCTTACCCATTTCTGCCGTGAAGCAATAGTGCACTTGTATTACTGTGTTTCAGTTAGAAAGGTAAGGGGGCCGGTGAAATTACAGGCACATGAGACTTAACAACTTCACGTCTCAGGGTCGACAACGCATTGGCGATGCCCCTAGTGTTGCAAATGTCCATAGGCGGCGGTGACCACTTACCACCAGGTGGACCGTCTGCTTGTTGGTCGGCCCAAGTGGTATAAAAAAAAATATATATATATATAATAATACTTAAGAAGCCATTGACTTATATTCAGTCGACTTATAGCCGAAAGAAATTAAGTGTACAGATAATATTTCCCAAGTTACAGGGTATAGGTATATATCTTTGGTCTTTGTACCTTTTCTAATCCTCGTAACAAAATACACAAGAGGTTGTTCATTCAAATTATATCATATTTGCCGTGTTCATGTGTATGGTGTGCAAGATAGTGTTTTACGACCATAAGAGACGTTGAGAAATCAATAAGCTTCTAAAATAGTAAAATTTTAATATGAATTTTATTTTGAAATAATAAATATTATAGTCGTAAAGTTTTATGTTTTTGGGTGCAATTTTAGTAACAAGCTTCAAAACTTTAAAAGAAAAGACATTGTTGACGCGTGGATATTATATTGGTCAACTGTGTCACCATAGGTAATATATTTGAAATTAGCGGGAGGACAAATCTAACCCTAGACTAAACTTAATTTATCCTTATATCCTCTATTTAATGTAAACTTTGTCCTTAATTATAAACTTTGTGTTGATCATGTTCTTTTATGTTTGTTTTGCAGTATATCAATATTTTTCATTATTTTTCCTCACACACGGTTGTTTGATCCCAAATATTTATTTATTTATTTATTTAGGATACACAATACAAATTACAACCAAAAGGTAACCACATAATAAGTAATAACACATATAGAACTGGGTTGTAACTCAAAACATATGTATACAGAAAAACAAAACTAGAAATGAATACCAAGACAAATGCGATGAAAGTGCAGGTGAGGCACTCCCAAATGGCAATATAGTAAAAAATCTTATTATTTAAAAACTATAAATAAATATTATTTAAAACGAACTTGTACTGTTTTACTATGGCAACCACATACCTGATATACTACGTAATCTACTCTTTAATTACATACTTATATTGGTATTTATATCTATGAAGAAAACATTTGAACCAGAATTTGACTCACTGCTTGGTATTCAAGGGTACAATATTTAAAAAAACACTTCTATACCTTAAGAATACTTCTCCAAACTTCGTAGATGCAAGAAACATAACATAACTGCATTACTATTCCACAATTCTCTATAAATCATTCGATATGCCTCTAATGGACAAAATTTTCCTTCCTTTACCAACAGTTTCTACTATTTTCCTGCTTCAAAACTCGATATATGGTAACGGATGTCGACCGAAGTCGTTCAGCATACTAAGCAAGTATTAAATTACACAATGTATGTCCTAGATACAAAAAATAGACAACTTCAATAACTTCGTGCACGTTGGTTTCAAATTATAAAGTTAGCATGCTTTAGATCAGATTTTTTCAACCACCAAAATGATTTGACAGCACTAGCTTCGGTGTCGCGGTTTCACCCGCGTTCCTGAAGGATCCAAAGTATGTTAACCTTTCTTACTTCTGGATAAAATAGCTTTTTAATAGTGAAAGAATGATTTAAATCGTTCCAGTAGTTCTTGAGTTTATTGATTATAAACCAAAATACATTTTCTCAATATAATATTAGATACTAAGGCATAATTTTTTTAAAAGGGTCTTCCAATCATTATATTCTAGTTTTAGTAAAATGTGAGGAAATGCTGCTTTAGATAGATAACCTAACTATCACACTATAGGATATAGGTTCGATTCCTACCCAAGAAAAGATTTGTGTCAAGGTGGAAATATCTACAATAGTAAGATATCAGTTGATTTTCCATAGCACAAGCTCCAAGACCGTGTGTAAAGGTAAAGGTGTCCTGACATTAAACTCATCAGCTCCACTTTAACAGCATTTCCTCTCTAGGCCATATCCATGGTAAGATTGTGGTCAACCTCTAGAAGCATATCCACATAAAGTGGCTATTTCTATGCTAAGTCCAATCTTTGTCTATTCATACTTCCTTGACACAAATAATGCACAATTTCTGTTGTTACCACTGGGTCAAACAAGTCACCATGTGTCAAGGATAAGCGCTTTGCCTGATGTTTATTGATAGCCTTCACTATGAAGGACCCTGCATTATTGACTGAATCAAATAGCATAAAAAATCTACTTAAATGCTTTGATTGTAATAACCTTTGCTAAGGAATGTTTGTTGGCATTTGTTGTATTGAATTTTTACAATTTACCTATTTTGTACGCATTTTTTCAACTTAAACGCATGCTTATTAGAGATGTATATAGATTTCGCATTAGGAAATGTTTTTATATTGGTTCTTTGCATTATATTATTTCGAGCCCAAATTCGTTCAGTTAAATAGCCCTTACTTAATTGTAGCTTTTGAAAACGACAAGTTAAATGTTATTTTAGGTAGGAAATTGGTAGTTTCCTTAATAATGATAATGCGATGAAAGTATAATAAATTTAGTTTCATTGTTTATCCAAACGTGTACGTGATAATGAACTGTGAACTACACTTAACCTTTTTTTACTGAATCGAGGAAAAATAATGAGTTGCCAAGTTATCGCTTGAGTGCGAAATGATTATTTTACGCCTGATCAGATTTTTATGTCCCTCCGTGTCGATCGCCTGAAATTCGATTACAGGATTATTTCCCGATCTATTCACGGCACATGAGGGGTGATGTCAACGACCTCAGGAACTTACCCTGATTCCCTTCGATGTGGAAAATAAACAACTTACGTTAACATTTCCCCAAAAGTAAATCTCATTTCATACGAAAATGTGTACACAGTTGAGTGTTTTGAGAAGTTGTTGCGATAATACGAGAAGTTTGTCTTCAGAAGTGGATTTGTTTCTTTGATTAAATTATACTTTTGTTTATCATAGACACATTCTACGTTAGGTTTTTTTACTATTTTACTTATTCTTAAAGTATTCCTTATAAGCACAATATCACTATCTATATCACAATAGCGCTATATCATAAGCGTAAAATTTTCACTGAGGACTCTGAAACATTTTTAATTATACGAAATTTGATGCACCTTTCTAACATCCAAGAAAAACCTAGTATTAATGACACCATATCATCACAAATCTAAAGCTATCTGCTATCTACACATTTCCGAATAAATGTTCATAAAATCTTTTGCACCCTTATTCTGGCTATATCTTCATCAAGATAAGAAGCCACGTCGTCACTTCCAACACCTTCGTATTTACTACCTCTTCAACGTTATCGGGTTATATATGTTTACGGTACTGCATCGTAAAGCAATACTTTTATACCGTGCGTTCTGTGGAGCTATTCCGCGACCATTACGTTTAACTATTAAATGTCTTAGGAATGTCGACTGTGTCAATTAGTTGGAGCCGCATGCTTAGTCGCTCAATGACCTAAGCCAGTTACTATTAAGTTATTAATAGGGATACGGAAACTTGAATTTAAATCTGCATAGTTTTATGGGTTGAACTAGTAAAAACTATTATTTTGGATTGTGAATTGAGTGAAACAGAAATGGGCGTGAACCTATTTATTCAAATTAGACTCTGTCATTGTGATACTGCTTATAATCAATGTATTAAAACGGCTGACTTCCGAATCGGTGGTAACTTCAGTAACCTTTATAAGAGGTAAAACTTAATAAATGTTTCTTTATTTTGTATTTTTTTAAAGATCAGAGAGAGCTTGATGCGGAAATCAACTATTAAGAAGAATACTGTATCGAATTACGCACACCAGTACTGTTAAATTGATAAAAAAAAATTGATGATGAAGAGATTGAAAAAATCCTGAGAACATTGTTTATTATTAATAAAGTATGTATTTAAGGTTATTAAAAATCGTAAATAAATGTTGTTTATCAGTTATCTGGTATCCATAGTACAAGCTCTGCTAGGTTTGGGATCAGATGGCCGTGTGTTAAGAATGTCCCGGGATATCTATCTATCGAAATACAATTTTGATAATAACTAATAAATATCCTGGGACATTCTTTGGACACGGGCATCTGATCCCAACCTAAGCAAAGCTTGTACTATGGAAACCAGATAACTGATATACTAGATACCTATACTACCTTTTTTTTACAAATGTTTGTCCTGGGTGGGAACCGCCGACCTTCGGCTTAGCAGTCAAAGTCGCTAACCACCAAGCCAACTGGCCTGTTATATGTTGGATTAGCTATGTAAATTGTTTACTAATTGCTACAACAGGATCTCATGGGTTAAATAAACAAGTAAATATTAATTTCAGTTTATTTATAAAGGTATTTCAACCATCGCAGAGCTTAGTAATTACTTCTACTTAATTAGCTAAAACTATGCGAGTTTCTAGAAGCGCTTAAAATTTGTGTGTTTATTATTAACTTTAATTACGTATAGTACTTAGTTACTTTGTTGCCTTGTAATTATGAATAAGAACTTGGGATTAAAACTTCTATAATATTATAAAATTTTAAGTGTCTAATATAAAATTTAATAACAGGCGCATAAGATGTAACAACTTCACGTCTCAGAGTTGACAAGGCATTGGCGATGTTCCTGGTGTTGCAAATGTCCTTAGGCGGCGGTGAACACTTACCATTAGGTGGACCGTCTGCTTGTTTATTGGACCATGTGGTATAAGAAAAAAAAATTAAAATAAAACAATTCTTTTTAGGTGTCAAATTTTTTACCGATTTAAATGTTATTGTATTACTTTAATTGGATGTCTATACTTTGCTAATAATTACTACCTACAGTGATTAGGGTCTTTACTTTAACATTTCTTTTTTAATTATTTATATGGATAAAACTGCTCAGCCAATTTACACGCAAATGAAACCAAGTTACAGACCATTTAAAATATTATAAAAACTTTTTGTTCGCACAGATATGGAAAAAGTTTGTCAGTAAAACTTACGCTTTAGTTAGGCTGAAATATTCGAACAAATTCTTTTTTTCTCGCTAGAATAGTTAGGGCTGGTCTGGTCGTAAACCAAAAATGTGGGGCAGACACTTTTATGTGCAGGTGCCAGGTGCCTGGTATAATACGAAAATAAGCTTGAATGATATTCGGGTACTCCATCGCCGTTTGTTATAAATGTGTGTCTACTTCGTTGTGATATCAGGTAAATTGCCTAATCAGTTTATACAGTGCTTAGGCAAATATTTCCTTCTTTATAGTGCATATGTTTTTTCCTTATACTGCGTGGATATTTCAGAGTGCCTACTACTTTTGAGAGAGAAGTTTGTATATAATAACATAACGTTGGTTCTCAGTGGCACATTGAATTAACCTTCCTGGGTTCGTTGAGTCATATTAACCCGAATCTGAAATTTAACTGACAATAAAAGTCGTAATTATTAATATAATTTATTACGACTTCATGACAATTATAAATCATGCATTCACTATATATCAGTATTGTAAAATTATGGTGAAGTTATCTTAACAAAATTATGTGTTTTCCCGTCTTAGGTTCCTCGCGTCAATAATACCCGAGTATGAAAAAGGTCCAAGGGTCAGAAAAGCCCATGTTTTGTAAATCCAAATGAAAACCAACAATGACTAATTTCAATAATTCACGACATCATATACTCACTGAATCATAACATCTAGTCTAGAACTTCCATAATAATATTGTATCCTAGAAATAAGCGAAGACATTTCAATAAGTAGGTACATAGCACAAGCGGGCGGCCTTCGCAGTTCCGCGCGGAAGTCCGTTGCTATGACGACGCATTCTCCTGTCGAGGTAACACCTTGGAACTTGATATTGGGGGTTGTTGTCGATAATATCTTTTGTTAGAACTCGATTATGGAGCATGGCGAGCTTGTCTGCCTTAACGTAAGCTCTCTATTTACAGCTAACTAAAAAGCTACTTTAACGAAACTTCTACATACCATATCCTACAGACTCTGTTGGCATGGTGGTTACATACACAAGTTACACTGCAGGTCATGGGTTCGATTCCCATGATAGGCATTTGTATGTGTGAACATTTTAGTTTGTTCTGTGTCTAGATGTGAATATCTATAGTAGTGTGTACTAAAAAAACGTAGTATATGTAGAATATCAATTTCAGGTTACCATAGTACAAGCAGTACCTACTACAAGCTCTGCTTGATTTGAGATCAGACCGTGTGTTAAGAAGGATCCAGGATATTAACACAATAGAATTCTAGACTACTTTTCTTCTAAAATGTTATACACGGTCACAATAATATTAGTCCTCAGAAGTATTGTATATAGTATATGTATATAGAACTAAAAGATATGTGGATAGACGACATCGTTTTTTTTTTCCAGTAGGTGATTTTGAAGTGAAACGATTTATATGGGAGGGCCGTCTCGTCTCGGCACTCGAACGACGTGACCGTGTACATAATTATATTTATTTATTTTTGTTATTGTCGCGAGCGTTGACGATCGGCGGCAAGTGCCGCTATCGGTTTTACCCACGGCCCACGGCCACCGGCCGCCGGTCGCAGGTAGAAAATATGGACGAGACGTTTATTGAACATGAAGGCAAAAATACAAACACTTTAAGTAAATCGAGCTCGTTAAGCGAGCATGATATGATTACAGAGCTATTATATGAGAAACAGTATCAATTGGATGAGTTACAGGACAATGAGAAGGACGAACAGATGCAGAGACCCACTAAAAGAGACAGAGAAGATGAAAACGGAGAATGGAAGTTAATTCAAAATAAAGAAAAGAAATATAAAACGGGGATTGAAGGTGGCAATATTCAAATTTATATATCATCCAACGAAAGAATGCCGAAACAGTTCACCTTGGCGAGATTGTTTAAAAATGAGGGAATTGCTAATATCGAAAAGGTAAGGTATATTAACCCATTTAAGATCCGAGTAGATATGGCATGTGATAACAATGTAGAAAGGTTGGAAAAATGCAAGGATTTCAACGATAGAGGATGGAGAATCCAAAGGGCTATGGAAGTTAATCTATGCTACGGGGTTATCAGAGACATAGATTTAGATATAGAAGAGGAGGCGATTGCTGATAGTATATCATGCCCAGAACCTGGAATACTTGTATCTGCCAACAGACTTATGTGTCGAAATCCTGATGGTGTGGGGTGGAAGCCTAGTGAATCAATCCGTCTATGCTTTAAGGGTTCATTTCGTCCAGCTTACGTATATATACACCGATTACGAATCAAGGTCGATCCTTACGTCTACCCAGTGACGCAATGCTCTCGCTGTTGGAAGCTTGGTCATACGTTCAAAAGATGTTCCTCAACTAAAGTCGTATGCCCGAAGTGTAGTAATAACCACACCAACTGTGACACTTCTTTATATAAATGCATCAATTGTGGTGGACAACACATGGCGTTATTTCGATCCTGTCCAGCTTATCAAAAGGAGAGGCGGCTTAGGGAACTAATGGCTGAATTCAATTGCACTTACCGCCGGGCCTTGACCCTTTATATTTCACCGACATCATCTCAGCATAATGAAGAAAATACACAACCCCAACGGAAAAGTAAACCTTCCGGAAAGTCATACGCAGAAGCTGCATCAACTACCCTTGCTCAAGAGCCTTATTTTGAAGTGGTAAAGACTAAACCGACCGTAAACAAGGATAGTATCAAAAAATCTACCCTGAGCACTCCTAAAAAGCAGAGACAGTCTCAGGCGGACGACCCTTTCGCATTTGAACACATACGTCACTTTAACGTTGACCCACCAGACTCTCCAGATCCGAAAGAAGAAGACGAGAAAAAGAAGAAAGATGTGACATTTAGCGAACTGTTACGACGGCTGAGAGAAATTTTATTTCTAAGAAAAGATTCGTTTCAAATAAAAATGCAAAGTATAATTAAGATCTGTATAGAATGGGTGATTCTAGTTGTAGTTGAAAACATTTCAGACTGGCCTATATTGAAGCCACTAGTAGATTTTTTTATTCGTTATAATGGCTAGATATCCTAATTTCATTAAGCTTAATATTATACAATGGAATGCACAAAGCCTTCGTCCTAAGTTATTATCATTAGAACAAATACTTTCCCGCGAGAAGATCCACATTGCTGCACTCAATGAGACCTGGTTGGAACCCGACAGTGATTTAAAGGTAAACGGCTACAATATTTTTCGAAAAGATAGATATGATTCTTATGGGGGTGTGGCGATATTGGTACATAAATCCGTTAAAGCGAGCTTGTATAAAGTGAACAATGTTAATACTGGCATAGAAATCATAATGATTCAAATTCATAACTGTGAGTACATTAAATATTTTGCATCTATATACTGTGCACCTTCTGTGCGTACTAGCCGCGCAAACTGGGATAAAATATTTGATATTGTACCAAGAAAAGCCGTCATAGCCGGGGATTTTAATGGACACCACGTGAACTGGTCTCACAAAACAGACGTAAGAGGTGCTCAAATTCATGACGCCCTTTTAGAAAGTAACTTTATGTATTTAAATGACAAAGTCTATCCAACACGTATAAAAATAGTAAATAATATGTTACAGCAGTCCTCTCCGGATCTGACATTAATTTCATCTGACGTTGCTATGAGGTTTGACTGGAGCACTCTTAATGAAACTTTAGGTAGTGATCATTTAATTATTAAAGCTACGACACTTTTACATAAAAACTCAGATTATTTAGAAACCAAGCGCAATTTTAAAAAAGCTGATTGGATTTCATACACGGAACTACTGGATACCCTTTTTTCTGACTTTAATTTATACGACGGAGATAGCCCTCAAATCATGTATAACAATTTCATAAAGTGTATAAATATTGCTGCAGACCGGTTTATACCATTGTTAAGAATTAATCGCAATCCTAATGATAAATTTATACCAAAACCGTATTGGAACCCCTCTTTGTCAAAGATAATAGCTGAGCGTCGCCTAGCGCTTGCTCTATTGCGACGGAACCCCACACCGCATAACTTATCAAAATTACAAGAGAAAATTCGCGAGGCTCAAAGGTTGATTCGTCAAGCACGAGATAACTCGTGGCATGACTTCTGTGACTCTCTTAACGGTTCTGTAACTCAAAGCGAAATGTGGCGTCGGCTAAAGTGGTTAAAAGGCTATAAAGCTCCTTACGCTCATGTCAATAAGGAATTGGTAAAGCAATTACTTTGTAATTTAACACCAGACTACGTCATGCCTAATGATCCGCAGTTCCCAAACATCAAAACTAGTTTAGATACGCCAATTACTATCCAAGAATTAAACGGTTGTATGCGCCATAAAGACACATCCCCAGGAAGCGACCAAATATCGTACTCAATGCTATGCCATCTTCCCTGTAATGGAAAAACCATTCTATTGATACTATTCAATACAATTTATACATCTAGTTATGTCCCCGTACAATGGCGAGATATTTCGATAATGCCGATACCTAAGCCTGGTCGCGACCCTCAATCACCTGGATACCTTCGTCCTATATCTATGATATCCTGCCTGTGTAAAACATTTCACAGCATTTTATTAAAACGATTAGAGTGGTATATTGAGAGGAATAACTTTTTATCATCGGATACTACTGGCTTTAGGCGATGTCGATCAACATTAGATAATCTTACAAAATTAGTTTCCAGGATACAATCTAGCTTTTCCCACAATCAAGCGACCGTAGCTGCCTTCATAGATATAGATAACGCTTACAATAACGTCGACATCAAGAGTTTGATACACGTAATGCAAAGCATAGGAATCAGTGCATTTATATGTAGGTATTTATGGAATTTTTTAAAAGAGAGGCATATGGCTGTTCTGATAGATTCAAATAGATACCGAAGAAGTACGTGTCGGGGTCTAGCGCAAGGCGATCCTTTGTCTCCCCTGCTTTTTAATCTAGCAACCATTTCAATATGTAAAAGTATAAAAAATGTTTTCACCTCTCAGTATGCCGACGATTTTGTGCTTTACACAAATTGTATTAATTTAGATGATGGCAGAAACCAATTGCAATCGGCCTTAAACAAATTAGTCGAGTTACTCATATCAATCGGATTAGAAATCTCTCCTACAAAAAGTAAGATATGCATTTTTAAAAGAGGCTTTCGCAAGGAGTTCATTGATATATCAATTAATGGGGTTTCAGTACAAGTCGTTGATCGTGTCAAATATTTAGGGTTATGGTTAGATAGATCACTTCGATGGTACAAGCATATTAATGAATTAAAGGAGAAATGCTTAAAAATATTAAATATCTTTAAGGCTCTGTCTGGTTCCGGTTGGGGTGTCCATCCGACTATTCTAAGACGTATATACATAGCTATGATTCGTAGTAGGCTAGATTATGCAAGCCCATTGTATGGAAACAGCTGTATAAGTAATGTCGGCAAATTAGATAGAATTCAAAATCAATGTATGCGGGTTATCGGAGGATTCATTAAAAGTACTACTATACATGTAATGGAATCCGAACTACAGCTACAACCACTAAGAATTCGGAGATATTACCTCGCTAGCAAATTCTGGTTGAAAAATAAATCGTTCTCAGATAACAACATAATAACAGTTTTAGAAAACTTGAGCTCACTTTGTCCAGGTATGTATTGGAGACGTAAAAATATTCCATTATTAATTTTAGTACACGATTACCTAAAATGTAAACCCATTCATTCCAGTAAACAATTAGAGATGTATTCGTTGGATACATGGGTCAGCAATGTGGATCTTGCATCAGTAGTGGAACCAGATATAACGGCCATCAGCAAACCGAAGCATTTTTACCATTCTTATCAATTATATACAGATGGGTCCATAGATAATAGTGGATGTAGTGGTATCGGCCTTTACGACCCACAGACAAATAGTTCTTCTAAATTAAGTACTAATGTTAAGATCTCAATTATGTATATAGAATTGATTGCAATAGCCGAGGCAATTTCATATGTTGATTCCCTTCAGGCTGATAGGTACGTCATCTTAACAGACTCCAAAAGTGCGATCAAGCATCTGGCTCGATGCACCTCGAATAGTCGAGGCACACCGATAGCCTACACCATTTTGGAGTCTTTACGTAAGTTGATGGATAAAAATATTACTGTCAAAATACAATGGGTACCTTCCCACATCGGCATACCGGGGAATGAGGAAGCCGATCGCCTCGCTAGGGAAGCCGTTACGGATGGGGTATCGTTCGGTTGTATGCCCTTGTTTACTGATCTCCTGTATTTAGTTAAAAAGAAGTGTAATGAGATGTGGAAGGAATATTTTGACGAGAGATCATTGACCAGGGGTATATGGTTTAGGACAATCCAACCCTGTCTGCCACGTTCACCATGGTTCACTGGATCTTCTCTATCCAGATCCGATATTGTGACTGCTCTGCGGCTGCGGTCCGGGCACATTCCTCTAAACAATTTTGCATTTCTAATGGGCAAGTCTATTACACCAAATTGTGTTGAGTGTGATGTTGTAGAAGACGTGTACCACATTATGGTGGAATGTGTACGGAACGAAGCAGAGAGATTAGATTTAAGACAGAATGGAATTTATCTCCAAGAACTAGGTAAATGTAACAGTATCCTGGCACACCCGTTATCGGACGAAGCCAGGATGCTATACAAGCTTGTTCAATTAGGCATTAAAAGAAGACGTATTGTATAATATAAGTGTACCTACGAGGGTGACATGATCATGTTTGATCAAACCCTCTATAAAATGATTAATAAAGATAAAAAAAAAATATGGGAGGGCTTTGAAATACTGATCCGCATGTTTTTTGTGTGACGCAAAATAACTGGATGATAAACACAAACTATGCTTTTTAAAACTGATTGATGAATTAAAATGTTTCACTTCTACGTTTCACGGCTTACGACACACTCTGTTTTTTTTAATCACCTTTTTTTAATACTATTAACTTATTATTCTAAATATATTAATTCCGGTACAGCATTATCCTGATTTATCAGATTATCTTCACATTATAGACCTTACGGGGACCCAATAAGGGTTATCTAGAAATAACACGTCTATACAATATGTAACAAAAACCCTGTTGTTCCTTCTACCTACGTTTTAAGAATCGGTATACATACGTAATAAAGGAAGTCATTTATAATAAACTGTAAACACAAATAATTAAAATAAATATTTAATTATTAATATTTGTAATGTTATTCTGATATCTTACCTCTGCATGAAGCGATGACCCGAAATCACAAATAATAGGAAGAAGTTCTACCCGACCCGACAAAGAGAGTGGCCTCTCTTTGTCGGTGCCGCCGCGCCGCGCCGCGCCGGTTATCTACCTATTTTTTCTACACAAGTTCACGACTTTGTCAGCTGTTGTTTATCACTTTAACGAATGAATCTTTGAAAATGTTGGTTTACACGATATTTTTATGCACAATTGATAATTGTTATAAGTACATTTAACACTTTTACATAAACAAAATAAAGTCCCCGCGTCTGTCACACAAAACCTTAAGTACCTACTTGCATTTTAATGTATTATTTATTATAATGTCTACTAGACGGCCACGGAGGTGCTGTTCAATATGACCACCTTGTACCTCGACACATTTGTTGCAACGCCTAATAATATTTTCACGTACGCTTTGTAAAATGGAGCTATAGAACTTGATGTGGTCAAATGCTGCTACTATGCGTGAACGCATTTCGACCTCCGTATCACACGGTTTTTTGAACACCTGTTGCTTAACAGTACCCCAGAGGCAAACAATCGAAGGGCGTCAGATCAGGTGATCTTACGTAAACAAAACACAAGTCACTCACTAGGTCAACAATAACAACCGTTCGAAAGTAAGTTGCGCGGGAGACTAAGGAATTCGCTTATGATTCGCAGGGCGGCGGGTGGTGGGGTAAAGGGGTAGGAAGGCACGTGGCAGGGATACGAGGCACGCGCCTACGTTTTAGCGGCATCTTCTGTCGCATCAAAGAAAGCCGCCGAGCTCGTAGGCTATTTAGCGAAATAAAGATGTATTTGTAAAATCAGATACTCTAAACATTTTTTTGAATGTGTCGATTTTAATAGTTATTTGATTTTGACCTTTGTACTAGCCAATGTTTATAATTGTTAAATTCTAATATCATTAATGGTGTGCTTGTAGGTAATGTATAACGTTCCTAAAAGGAATAACAGGGTTTTTGTTACATACTGTATAGATTTATCCTGAAAAATCTGTCTGGGGAAATGGCAGAAATGCCACTCGATATAAACTGGCTCGATATGCCGCCTCATAACGGATAAGCGATCGTGGCTGATTCCTCTTCTTTAGGGGTCTTTTTAGTTTTTTTTTACTGATAAGTCCTACTACATATGGTTTAGTTTACATCTATAATGAAGTAGAGTACAGAGTTTGCATTCATGTTGACTAGAAGATGTATCAACTTACCGTTACTAGAATGAATATGGACAATCATTTTTAACAAGTAAATCATAGGTATGAATAGGTACATATATAAAATAAATGAAAAAATATATAAAATATTAGTAAAAATAAAAGAAATAAAAATAAAACTTACAAGTGGATACCATGAAGAAAGCTTAAAAATAACTTGTGTCGAAATTATAACTTGTCTATGGCTTCAGCTCCTGGAATGAAACAAAACAAAAAATAAATAAAAAGAAAAATAAAAACATATTCAAAAAATTTGGATATTATTATAACATAAGTACCTATATAGTAACCTGAATTGTTATTTGAAGCCTACTAAGTATTATGTTAAGGAAACATAAATAAATCCGGTACACGAGTAAAAAGATTAATTAAATGCTTATTTCTACTTATTTTTAGTAACCCATTAATTTACCCTAACGCGTAATATAAGATCAGCGCAACTCATTGGCTTAATCAAAACTGGCCTGTATGGTGTAACCAAAGAGTTTATAATACTTTAATGGAGGCGTAAATTACAAAATAAAACTCCTTTGCGGTTATCCGTTTTCCCGTTCTATATTTAAAATCCTTTTATCGCATACGTCGTCAGCGGGCGTTCGTGCGTCCGGATGCCGCGGTGATGCGGTCTCGTGGAAAAAAGAATAAAAAAGAAAATGCGCCCTGCGGCTAAGCGCCACATGTGTCGCAGCGAGAATCGAGAGCTTTGCTGGAACGTAATCGACTAAGTACCGTGTGAAAATACGTTTGGTCAATTACTTACTAGTGATGTAGCAAAGATTATTTGAAATAGACTTATTCAATTATGTAACTGTTTAGAAATTGGATTATAACGTAAATCTATGTGTTGTCAGTTAAATTACGTAACATAGATCATTCTAACCTAAAATAAAGATGTTTTATCTAATCCTAAAAGCTAAACTAAGACTAACAAACGCTTACTCGATGCAAAATCAACAATGCAAACACGATAATAGTCATACACACATACAGACATGATGATTCTTCGGTGAATCACCCACGACTCACAACCGACACGGATGACCTACAATAAGTATTGTTTACTATAATCCTTGAATTGAAGATTATATTGAGGTAGTAGGTGACTACACATACATATATGTGTATATATTTGTTAAATTCAATAGAGCGAGTCTTTTGGTAATTGCAGAAATGCAGTATATTGATGTATATCAATGCACCGCTTTATAAAAAATTTTGACAGTAATGTTATGATAAGATAAATTCAATTCAAAAAATTCAATACCATTTATTCAGTTTAGGCCCTCGGAAGGTACTTATGAAGGTCAAATTTAACTGCAGCTACATCCGGTTTGGAAATCAGCCTTCATATTTAGATACTAACTCAAATAAAATAAGGTATTAATTGATTAAGGTAAAGACCTCTGGATTGATGCCTAGAACTTGAAAACCCTAGGGCCGTTGGATACGCTTTGGGCACGAAACACTAATCGATTGTATAGTCATCTCTTTCTTTCATTTCATTCAGTGATTTAACAGGAGTATTTTCTTTGTGTGCCTTAATCTAAGATTGGAAAGACGCTTCAATTTGGAACGGTAGGGAACGGGGGGTACGTTTTCTAAAAATAAAAAATTGCATTGCTTAGTATGACCAGTTTAATGTCATAATTGTGTGGAAGAGGCCACGTATACTACCACTCCAACCTCCTCCAGGGTATGAGATTAAATGGTACCGATGACCACGTCCCTTTTACACCATACTTATTGTAGTCAATAAAGGTGTTCGACAGGCCAGCTGGCTTGATGGTTAGAGACCCTGACTGTCCAAACCAGCACAAACATTTGTGTGCAGAAGTATTTCTATTTGTTCTATGTCAGGGTGTTATTAAGTGTATTTCGAAGAAAAAAGTTTGAAGTACGATCAGTTATCTGGTTTCCATAGTATGCTTAGTTTGGGAGCAGATGGTCGTGTGTCCCAGGATATTTAATTCAAAGAATACGACATGCAGAAGATACATTAATTTAAACCTACCTATACCTACAGAGCGAAGATTATAAGCAGTATATTTATGTGGATATAAATAACAACAGACTATTCAACGTAACAGAGATCCAATGAATCACAGTGGTTAGGTAAAAACATAACATCGGATCACTTCGCGGTTTGTCTTATTTATTACATTCTTAGTGTGAACGTCGCACTGTTTGACAAGTGTATTTTATCCACGTATGTATTACTAACTGTCCCCCGTGGTTACACCCGCGTTCCCCAGGGATTTTACATTTTCCCGGGATAAAAAGTGTCCTATATGTTAGTTCAGGGCATGTTTTATCTATGTGCCAAGTTTCATTAAAATTAGCTTAGTAATTTTTGCGTGAAAGAGCAACAAGCTGCGATAAATATGCGAAATTTTGTCGACTCTAGCTTGTACAAAATACTGTTATACGATCGATTGACACTATTGTTCTCGATATAATCAGTTATCATTATCTTGGTTCTTTAAAATACATTGATTTATCCCCATAATGTGTTAAAAACATCTAAAATGTGCAGGTGGAATAAGAAAGGATACTATTTCATTGCATCCCTTCTCGGAATAACTATGGTATGTAGGTAACATACCAATAAAATCATTAGTTCATATATTTCTAGTTATCCGCACATCACAGGGAAGTTTAGGAAACGCTACCAGCAAAAGCTCTCTCCATACTACTCGCTAACGGTACGAAGGTCAGTTTTTCAATCGAACATATAAATTAACCATGCTTAGACAGAATACTTAAAATTCAAGAACGTATGCTGCTGGTTATATTTATAGTAATTATGTTATAGAAGAAATGGACACTGATCAGTCAGTACTGATCAAATTTGTAACTATTGAGTAGGTATAACCCAATCTTTAAGGAAGGTTATAGATATATATCCAGATATATATATATATATAGAACATAAAAGAACAAATTAACTGACTGTAAAGGAATCTCTGTGTAACAAATCCTGAAGTCTGCGGCAAAAGCAAACTCTTATAAATCCTCCATACCGAATAGATACAAATAAAGAAAAGAATATCTCGAATTCCACAAAGAAATATGTTAAAATGACAACAAAAACCGATATTATAACACAGGATGGAACCGAAGGGCAGAAAGGCACGGTTGAATGGGATGCGTTGCGTACCTATCGCGTTACATTATATGTACTCAAGTTCCTTTGATCACATCGAACATAGCGGCAGCCTTTGACACTTCATATACATCGATCGAGTTGCATTTACACCGAAGCCGAAGTGACCTATAGAATTCTATCATATTTGGAATTTAGATATATTGGCTAATCTAAGGTATCTTAGATAGAAACGCTTTCGTGTGCTAAGTTACAATACAAATACATGGTTATTTTTATAACTGAAGTAGGTATGTTAGTGAACGTTAATCGTCAAATGGACTAGGTCAGTTAGAAAAGTAAGAGGGCCGGTGAAATTACAGGCACCTGAGACTTAACAACTTCACGTCTCAGGGTCGACAACGCATTTGGCAATGCCCTGTGTTGCAAATGTTCATAGGCGGCGGTGACCACTTACCATCAGTGCCTTTACCATGAGTTTTTAACGTACGTACACGCTAGCGTCGGCGTAAAACATTTCTATGACAAATCTGCACAGCGCCACTAGCGGTCACCTAAAGAACTAAAATCGATAGTACGAGTCGATAGGTAAAAAACCTATCGAAATGTAAACACTAGCGAGTAACGTTTGTTAGCCTTTGTTATAGAAATTCACAGAGTCACAAATTTGACAGTTGCTATCGAGAAATACTGTATCGATAGTAGTTTACTTGCTAGTGACTAAAGTAAGTTTCGATAGCAACTCATGGTAGAGGTACAGGTAGGAAGTCTGCCTGTTTGTCAGCACACTTGAAATAAAAAAAATACTGCTTTAATTTATTACATACTAGTTAACCGACAAAGGGACATAACTATATTTTTATTGATTTAATAATGAAAGTAAAGCCACTGAATGTTTATGTACCTAAGACAAAAACTCATCAACCAACCTAAGTTCCCGACCCACAACAAAGAACAGGATAACAGTATTATTCAATTTTACACAAACGTCAATGAATAGAACTAAAAGAAGGCCAGATCCAACCTTGAAAGGGTTCCATTCATACACGTTTTTTTCACAGTAAAATAAAGTCACATCATTTCGGTGTAAAAGCGGCAAGGTAAGAATGTTGTGCGTGAGAATATTCAATATCCTCCAACCGGTCTTATACGTTCCGGTTTCTGACTACCATTGGCAAATATACGAGATATTATGGAACTTGCGCTTGCGCAGATTAATCTGTCCGCGTAGTAGATAGGACATTGTCATTTGCGCGAATTATGTGCTCGCTTACTCTACGGCAGGGGTCACCAATTAGTTTCGCTCGGGGTCCGTTTTAAGAAATGAAATGACCATTGCGGTCCGCACAACATTTTACAGAAAAAATACTTATTAAACAAATGTAATACGGGAAATAACAAAGGTATTTTTTTACATATTTTGTTTGGTATTTTATTAAATTACATGCTCTGTAGTGCAAGTTGCTGTGTTCTCGCGGTCCGTACAAAATGGGTTGGTGGTCCGGATGCGGACCGCAGTCCCCCATTTGGTGACCCCTGCTCTACGGTGTAACTTGATTTGCATATTAAAATTAACTTTTTATAAAACATCTGACATCGTGGAACGGAGTATCTTTTGAATGGCTTATTCTTCGATATCCCAAATATGAAGTCTAAGTGGAAGATAGCATATTTACAAACAACGCTACAACGAATTATAAAAATGAAAACATAAGGATGACAGGATGTTTTATTTAAGCTAGTACATAAATCACTCGTAATTTTTAAGTTTTAGTCTTTAAATGTGCGAAGTACGAAACTAGTATTAAGATTTTACTACCACTAATAAGTCCTGAGTTACCTGAATAAATAATTTCCCATGCATAAACCACCCTATATGTATATATTCCTACGTAAGACATTTGATTGTTATGACCGCGTCGAATGGTAGCAGTCCAATCCCGATATGTTTTGAGCTGATGATGCATCAAAGAAACCCTATTTTCCTTATATATATAATATATGTATGTACATATAAGATGAAATATAGACTTTGCAGTTATTAATATTAGAATTAAATTACCAACACAATAGTTTAGGTACTGTTTATTATGCCACAACAGTCATAGGAACTCGTTGGATGTAAAGGAAACTATTTTTAGTACAACAGACTTGCGCAATATCACATTGTCAAGCTGAAATAACTGAAGTAGGTAAGTTTATTTTAGTACTTCCTGGTGCGGATGAAACCTGCAAAAGACCTATTGATTAAACAATTTTCTCTGTTCCGAAATAACTGGTACAAGTTGCAAAATTTTGTGAAGGAAACAATTGAAGCCGTTCAATTAGTTCGAGTTACGACGGAACAGTCTTCAAACATAAAACAAAAATGAATCATTTCCCTCGGCTTTCGAGAAAGAAGTAAAATCGTGAGAGATATTAAACAATAACTGTGTTCAGTCACAACATCTGATATAACGTCTCACAAACTCGGTTACGATACAATTCAAGCAAAGATATTTAATAAAGCAACTTTTGTGTTCACTAAACATAAAACGTTTATATAAGAGAATGGTAAAAAAGTTTTGTTTATGGATTCGAAACTTCTTATAGGTACATTCTATTGCTCATATCTTATGTCAGATTAAAAAATAGAATACAAATTTGAAAAATAAAACCAGCTCCAAAATAGGGGTCTATTACATATAAGGAAAATATGGTTCCTTTGACGCACCATTACCTCAAAACTACTGAACATATCGGGATGGGACTGCTAACATTCGACGCGGAATTTTTCGTAGATGGCTATAGGCCAAACCGCGGGGGACAGCTAGTATGTTATATATCAAGCACTAGTTTATATTATAAAAAAATATATATATATATATGATTGTAACGCAATTATGCAGACTGATTGTAGTTAAAAGACAAAACAAGTTTAAAGTCGGTTAATATCAAAGCAGTACTTTATTCGATTATGTACTTTAACACGTACGAAATTGAAATCAAATTGAATAGAAGTAAGTCCTAGAAGTTCGAAAAATGTTGTGACAAGTACAGTTGTAATTTCTACAAAATACACGTCAATTTCCGGAATGAACACTTATCTTTTGTACATGAGACATGTAGCAGGTGTGGTTAACATCATATTTGGTTTCTAAGAACTGTGACCTCATCACGAGTACTCAACCGGATTGTAATTATACTAACAAGTTATGAATGAAAGTCTACCGGTACAAAAAAACACTTTAATAATATTTATTTTCTACATTTCATACACATAACAAAAAAGTTTGAGTTTTCTAGGAAAGCTTAACTTTTATGTTTATGATATTAGCTATCTAACTTGTTCAAATACATGTCATTTGACATAAAAATAAATTAATATTCTACTAATATTAAATGCGAATGTTTGTGTGTATGGATGTCTGTTACTCTTTCACGCATCAACTTCCAAACGGATTTAGATCAAACTTGTGACATAGATAGAGCTATAGGCTACTTTTTATCCCAGGAAAACTTGATATTCCTCGGGAACGTGGGTAAAGCCGCGGGCGCAGCTAGTTATTTTATATTTTTAAACAATTAACAAAATATGCTTAAAAATAAAATACAATAATTTTCACTTCTTCCAACGCAAACTATTTTGTTTATGCAGAATAGGTATGTTGATAAAGACTTTGAAATATAATAGGCCTGTGTTTACAGCTAAGAGTGTTATAGAATAATAAACCCTATGGCGTTATAATTAGGTTCAACAACATCATCATACAAATAACGATTAGACCAATAGATGAACCTTATCTCAGAAGCCATAAAGTTGATTTTTCAATGACATTATTAGCTGTCAAAACGGCTTCAGTAATAATGAACACATTGTACACAAACCCTTCAAGGTGCAACCAAGATACAGAATGCACTGCGACGTGACTAACGGATGAATAAATACGATACGACCTATAATAACGCTAATGCAGAAGATAAACAACAGAAATAACAACCTTAAGGACTGGCATACCGATACAATTTTTATTTAATTTTTTTTTATTATCATCAATTTATTAAAACCCATTAGAAACTCTTTTTTCCAAATTAAGCCGCGACCTCGCAAGATCTTTTTACATCGCCAAGCTAATTTCACTGGCCATCAAACTGGAAACAAAAATCCAGAATTAGACAGGCTGATGTCATTCAGCGAAAAAAACAGGAAAGGATGGAATCATTACTTTTTTTATTTGCTTTAAGGTCATTGGTATTTCGGATGATACGACGGTTGGATTAAATGCATCGAATGATTTAAATAAGCAAAGCGACCGCGAAGAGAAAGAGAATTGAACAAAACAAGAGTGATAGTAAGATTATACAAAAACAAATATCTAGGAACTAATTCGGCTGGATCTCCTTCTCTGTAGAGTCCCGAACAAGGAAACTCAACAGGAAATCGACACGTAGTATTCAGGACGTATTAGTCCCGCTGTCACTGAGTCGACGCACTAGCACTACATACGTGTTACCTCGACGCGAGAAAATTTTGAAATTAATTATTTATTAGATATTTGTTTTTTTATAATCTTATAATGGATTTCCGCAAGGTCACGCCTGAGTTCATTATTTAAGAATGATAGTGTCACCCGAAAACAATTAATTGTAGTTTGTAAGGCACGATGACAACCCTTAAATTGTTTGAAAACATGTCACGGACACAACACGGAACTAACTAACCGTGGCCACGGTTGTAACACAATCTGGAACGCGATGGCCGATGCGGTGACAATAGATATCGGATTACCTACCAAGATACGCAATGACAAAGTTTCCTCGGATGTACAATCGATCAATGTTTTATACGAAACTAGCGATCCCACCCCGGCTTCGCATGGTACAAATTAAAGTTCCCTGAAGAAATTCTCTAAATGTTGAAGAACGTTTATTGTCTAATTAAAGAGATCTAAGCGCAAAAAGACGGTCAGAAATAGACTTTTAATATTTTTTGAGATTACAATCGCTAGTTTTTAAGAAATTTCCTGGTAATGGTTCATTTGAAACCACATTGCATGAGACTATCCCCACCTTTACTTTTCAGGGCAAAATCCAGCTGAGGCTACATCTGATTGCAATCGGAACGTATACCGAACATCTTGCTTCAGCGGAGTGGAATGTTTGATCATCTAAAGCTAAATATACAGTGCATATCTATTCTAGAGTCTGTTTAAACTATGTTTTAAATTCATGCCTGTAATGTTCTTTTTACTTACTTATTGATGATTTTATTGACCCTAAGGTAAAATATTCCATAAATTAAAGCTAACGCACAAATTATTTCCGGATTAAAGTTCACAAATGTATGAGAAGCTTTAACTATAAAACACATTAGCCTTGTTATTTATAACTAATAAATTATTCTCACAATTGTTTATGGAATACTTGCTGTCCTCCGCGGTTTCACCCGCGTTCCCGAGGGGTTTAACATTTTCCCGGCTCAAAATATCTATGTTACTCCAAGAATGTGTAGAAAGTTTCATGATGATCGGATAAGTAGTTTTCGCATGAAAGCGTAACAAACAAACTTACATTCACATTTATAATATTAGAAGGGATAAGGTAAGGTCTATAATTAGCAATGGTATGATACAATAAAGTGTGAGTCGCTCCATTTAACAGAATCAACAGAACTGACCATATTATATAGAAACGGAATAACCAATTAAAAGCGACGGCTAGCGGGTCGGAGTTGCGCGCGCGTCGATTCGCGAGTGAAAACAAAAACCAACCGTTAAAATCACTGTTACAAAAAACATGTTTTAGAAAGAGAATATTGAATTTCGATAAGGTATGATTAAAATTATAGCGCCTTGATTGAATTTTCAGTTATTTCTTATGTCACATTTACTTCTGGAAAATAATTGTGATAACTAGGAATACATTTTAAATCTAGTGTTACAGATACAGAGGTTACAATGGGTCTCTAAGTTCCATTGCAGTGACGTAAAATTTCGAAACGAAGATCGCAAGTTCAAAACCTACAATGAGCTCCAA